>OY720431.1:69666056-70866056 GCA_963082735.1 Pocota personata
GTCAAATCTATTCTTTGTGTAATTTATAATAATAGAGAAACCTGCTGTCAAGATTTCTATAAAATTCTTTTGAACGACAGAGCCATACTAGAAAAAATTAAAATGAAAGAAAAATATCAAGATGACATTGATGAAGATGAAGATGAAGATGAAGAGGAAAGCTTGTTTGAATAGCTTCGAAATAAATAACAATTATGTGATTTGAAACAATTTAAAGACTTATTTAATACTTTTTTAATCAATTAACTAATATATTTATGTATATTTTGTTAATGTTGTACTTACTTATACCTGTTCTTGTTCTTATAAAAAATGAATTTTTAATTGTTTATATTATTTTGAATAAAAAATGTTTGTGTTTTTAAATTCAGAATGTTCTCTTTTTTCTTTTTGTTTTTTTTTTTTTCCTCGAAGTTCTCTTTTTTTTTATAGATTCTAGAGCAAAATGTTCTCTTTTTAGAAAGGTCCCAGATGGACATCCACCTACCCATTGAACATTCTTATTATTCTTAGACAAGATGTCTCTAGTTAATTTTGAGTGTTGTTTAACTGATTTTCTTCTAAAAGAAACCCACGAGTTCAGTAAGCTTTCTTTTTTGCAAAAAAAAAAAAGTTGTAGAACTACGAGTAGGATTATACGCGAAAGGATGGGTATTAGAAACATTTTCATGAGTCTTTTTACAAAAAGAATCCATGGCTGACTGGCAGTTGCAAATTAAATGGAATATTTTGTTTTCCTTGTCTTATTTTTTCTAATTCTCCTAGTCACACAGGTTTCTTTGATATAAACAATTTTATTAATTCTTCCAAAAAACATATTTAAACGGAAAAGCATATACGCAGCTGCTTGCATTTGCATGAATTTGGCGAATATCGCATAGAGACATCTTTAAGGAATTCTTACGAGACTCATAATAGAAAAGTTGATCGCAATCGCGATTTAATGAAGCGTTTCATAGACACTGTAGTTCTTCTAGGAAAACAAGAGCTGACATTCCGTGGTCACGATGAAAAATCTGGGTCAGATAATCGCGGTAATTATATTGAAACCCTTTCATACTTGGCTAAGTACGACCATTTAATAGATTCGCATTTAGAACAAAGTTCAAGTTCCCAAAACTCCTTTTTTTCCGGCCTCTCCAATGATATTAAAAATGACTTGATACATAGTATTGCTGCAGTCATCAAATCCGAAATTAAGGATCAAATCAGTTCAATAAAATTTGTATCTGTGATGGTCGATGAAACACCAGATGTGAGCCACAGAGAACAGCTTAGTATTGTAGTACTCGTACGTTATTTAGTAGAAAATAGAATACAAGAAAGATTTCTAGGATTCTTTGACATGAGTGTCGGTCGAAACGCTGTTATTTTGTGCGATAAAATTATAAAAGTCTCAGATAGTTTTAACTGTAAAGAAAAGTTAATAGGTCAGTCCTACGATGGTGCGGCCGTAATGTCCGGTGGCCATGGTGGAGTCCAAATAAGAATCCGGAATATATGCCCAATGGCTATTTTATTTCCCTGTTATGCCCAAGTTCTGAATCTAGTGTTATCTAAATCGTTAGAAAACATTCCTGAGTTGAAATTATTTTTTGGCTTGTTAGTAGTATTTTTAATAAATCATCTAAAAGAACCAATCTGCTAAAGACAATTGCTGATCGACGAATGCCGGGGGTATCAGAGACTCGATGGCAATATCATTCGCGTATAGTGAACGTCTTATTCAATTGCAGAGAAGATATTATAAAAACTTTTGAACAGATTTCATGTGAAACAGGAGAATGGGATAACGATACTCTGGTTAAGTTCAAAAGTTTGTTGTACAAAGTGCAGGACAAAGAATTCTGTTTTTTATTGCATGTTACTTCGGTCATATTTGCAAAAACAGATATTCTTTTTTAGTTTAGTTCAAAATAAACAAACTGACATAGAGCTTGCGAAGCAAGAGATCGAGAGTTTTGAGTCATGGATTCATTCTGAATTTTTAAATTCATTTGACTCAATCTATGAGAGCGTAAGTGACTGCTCAGAACCTCCACGCAAACGCCGACTATTTAATATTGATTCAAAAACAAATTATAGCCGAATTTGTGTAGCAATTATAGATAATGTTACAAGTCAGATTAAGAATAGGTATAAAAGTTCATTTAGTTCATATATTTCCTTTGATTTATTAAACAAATCAAAATATGAATATTTTTTCTAATTCAATGCCGGATGACAAAATATCTTCTTTAATTACCCTATTTCCTGGCATTTTTAATTTTACTAACTTTATAAGCATTTTAATACGGAAATGATTAGAGATACTTTTTCTCAAACCCTAACATTGTGTGAAATATTTTTAACCCTGCCTTTGACTGTGGCCTCTGTCGAAAGATCTTTTTCGACTTTAAAAAGAGTCCACACTTACGAGTACTTAAGAAATTCCCAAAAGAAGAAAGACTCTCAGACCTGGAACTTTTATCTATCGAAAAGCATCTTCTTTTAGAAATTAAAAATAACTCAAATTTTTATGAAAGAGTTTTAGCAGAATTCGTAAAAAAGCATCGTAGGATAGCTTTAGAGTACAAATAGGTAGTACATAATTGTAATTGCTAAATTTTTTATATTTAACAACGGCCGGAGTTATCAATAACTTATATAGATTACTTTGCCCAGAACGGCTTCTTTCGAAGCCACTTTTTTTATGCGATGAGCGACGTAAATTCCAATGACTTAAAGTATAACAAAGGTGGCTTGGGTTCCATATCTTAAGTCTGTGTTTCGAATAATCACCAAAATGGTAAGTCTTGAATAAAACATTTTACTTAAACTTTTTTCGGCTTCCCTCTCTTGAAATTTCACCCCACGCTACTGCTAGGTGGACATAATTTTTGATGCTGATAACAAATTTACATACTCGTACTTTTGGAGGCCTGTCGTTAATATTTCTCTATGTTACAAACTATGTATCAAAATTAATATACCCTAGGGGATAGGGTATATCAAACTCATGTTATGATAAGAGACATATAATAAAGTGGGGGAATCTAACAGCTTCAATAATGATAAAAAAGTACTGGTATTTTTGCTTTTTATTAAATTGTAATTCAAAGAAATCCTCTCCGAAAATATCATCATCAAGATTCACAAACCAAAACGACTATTGGCAGAATACACTTCTTTCCTGCATAGACAAATTCTGTATACCGACGAGAAAATCTTGACCGTGCAGGAAAAATTCAACAAACAAAATGATAGGGTTTATGCGCGGTTATTTTAGAAAGCACTCGAGCTAGCCCAAAGGGGCCAGAAAAGACACCACCCAGCATCAGTAATGGTTTGGTGGGCTATCTCTTATGACGGGGTCGCTGATTTGCATTTTCGCAAAAATTAGTTAAAACATCGGTCAAAGTCAAGCAAAATTCTGCATCAACCCATAAACCCAAAACCATCCAGAACTTGCTCCAGAGATAAGTACCACGTTTCATCAGTTTCAGTTTCATCAGTATCGAAAACTGGACATCTGCCAACCCAGAACTCAAACCACTAGATGTTCTTGACAATTCGATAACACATCTTGAGGTTAGAGAAGCACTGTGTGGTCCTTACAGAGTTTTACAAGTACGGCGCTACTGTGCTTCACGACAGACTGACCTATTTGTTTAATAATATTTTGGAGGACATCATACCTTTAAAGAAGATTAAATGAGTTGATAGAAGCCAACAATCTACTGAAGGAGTTCCAAGCTGGTTTTATGTCAGGGTACTCTACAAGTAACCACATATTTATTCTTAGTAGCATTGCAGTCATTTCCTTCGCAAGGCAAGAAGCTCTATTCTTTCTTTATTGACTTTAAGTCAGTCCTCGACTCGGTGGACAGAACAGCCTTAGTATATAAGCTCTACTTTTTGGGAATGTCTCTGAAATTTGGAAGACTATTAGGAAATCAATATGCTGATACTAAAGCGGCTGTGTGGGATGGCATGGTTCAAAACGCACTCAGGAATAAGGCAGGGATGTGCGCAAATCTCTTTGCTCTGTTCATTGACTATCTGGCTGACTGTTTGCCAGGAAGTGGGACGATGTTGTTCTGTTGGCATACTCTCCAGATTCTTTACAACTCATGATCAATCGTTTGCATGAGTACACCAGATTATGGAAGCTAGAAGTCAACCTTAGCAAGTCAAAAATTATGATTTTCAAGGAAGATGGAGGCCGAAATCGCTCCAACGAAAAATGCCGGTTTAATGAGAAATCAATAGAAATTGTTAAAGAGTACAAGTATCTCGGTGTATATACTATATAACTAAAAATATGAACATGGAACGTCATCTCAAAGAAAAACTCGTAAAAGCTAAAACGGCCATCAGTGAAGGGGTTTTTAAAGATGTGTCCGAGTCGATCCTGCTATATGCGGCGCAAATATGGGGCGGACAGATTTTATGTGAAAATAATATTCCGTCGAACACGCCTAACTACACGTTGAAATAGGTTTGTCGCCTTGTGGGATCGAACTGAACTAAGACGATATTGGGAATGGAAGCCTAAATTGTACGAGCTCATTATGAAGCTTGACGACCAGGCTAGAATGAGATATGTTGAAGAGAGAGCGGTATCATTACATAGGGAGATCTATGAGACTGCGTGGAGAACTCTTGAAGCTGAATTATGTACCCCACAGGGAAGACTATTACCTATTACGATGCAGCATGTGCAATTGGGTGGGTGGCCGTGGTGTAGTGGTAACATCATCACTTGTCAAATCCTGATATCAAGCATCATCTATTTATTTCGCATGAAATAAATAAAAAAGTCGATCAATTGCGAAAGCTCTACTGCGGAGTCATAACACTGGCAGTAGAGTGGTCATATGGCTGAAAGTGCAACTTGATCGTGATAATGACATCAGGAGGACGAAAAAAATGTGTGAATCATGAGCAACAATAAAAGCAAAAACAAACTAGCTTAACAGTTATCTGGACGCTACCCTTGGAGTTTACAGAAATTTAATAACATCTGAGTTTCAAACTACACTAAAATCGTTCGTTCTCTCTCTCTCTTTTTCACAACGCCCGTGTAGTATAATAGTATTCATATCCTCTTTGGCGCGCGCAAATTATAAAAAAAAAAAATTAGTGGAGAGAGAAGATGTATTTCATTGTATTGGAAGATGTCAGATCCTGCGAGAAACAAAGTGGCGTATATTTGATGTAAGCACACTATAGCGCTATTGCAAAACTGCTCTAACCCATCAACAGCAAATTATAAATAAAAACTTAAAAAAAAAACTTATTCCTTTTTTAATTTTGGTAGTTAATATGGAAATTGATATTACTTTTTATCTGTGAATATGAATAAATCAACCTGGCAGACGACAGTCATACTAAATTTTAATTTTGGGCACTGTATTAGAAATTATTATATGAATAAATAAAAAAATTAATAAAAATGAATTGGTGTCGGTTAGAACGCGTATAACTCGGCTGAACATCATTCGATTTGCATGGGAATTTTTTTTTGTTGGATTCGTATTGAACCAGGTAAACACACTACGGAGCCAAAAATTGGAAATTTCGGCCGGAAAAGTCGGAAAATCGTGAAAACCCAAAATCGTATACTTTCAGGGGTGGATGGTGGCGATATCTGAAAATTCTATTTTGTATGGAAAGGAGAAAATATTGATTCTAAGGAATGACAAACACTAAGGAATTGACAATCGGCTAATTTTGTCCCTCACGAAAATGGGATCACCAACAGATGGCGTTACGCTCTCAGACTCTCGTTTGACAGCTGAGTTGTATATTCGGTCTTTCCACATTGACGGTTGATACGAAGCGGTTGTGTCTCGATATAGTGCGCAAATTATTGCTGTTTTTTTCACTTTTAAATCGACGAAAGTACTTTGTTCTGTGATCAACGAAGTGAATAAAGCTATTTACTCAGTGACCAAGTGAAATTCAATGGATTGGTGTTGAATTTTCGTGTTTAATGTAATTGATTAACGGTTCTGACATTTTTTATTCAGGACTTTTCTGTGTTAGTGTAATAATGCCGCCGATAAGACGATCAAACATTGGGGCTCGCAATAAAAATACGAGACGGGTGTCCATCGAACGCACTCAATTTGTGGGACAAATACAAGGACGACATGGCTGACGATATTTTGCATCGAGTTCGAAAAACGACATCGAATCCCGAAATTCTAATTAACGATGAGATCCGCAACGAGGCGTTGATATTGATCGAAGACATGTGTTTGCCAGCCCCCAATCGCTCGATGAACGATGCATTTAATCGAGATTTGCAGCACGAGCAAGATTTCGATCGAGACGCTCTGACAGAAACAGTTCGCACAAATGTCCCACTGCTGAATCCACAGCAAAAGAACGTGTACGTCACATTGATGAAGGCGGTTGACGACGTAAACGGCGGCATATTCTTCCTGGATGCGCCTGGTGGAACGTCAACAAGGCGCGATATTAGCTGTGAAGAATAAGGACGTCGATGATTTGAATTTCATTATTCAAAATCAAATCGCAGCCACACTGCATTCGTTCAAATCGGTTGATCGCGTAACAAATGATGACGAAGCAGCAAACTATCCATTTGAATTTTTGATTTTTTAAAGTCGGCTCTGTCATCATAATGCAGCGCAATCTGAACCAACCGAAACTGTGCAATGGAATTATGTTGACGGTGAAGAAACTCATGAACTACGTCAACCAAGCCACCATAATCAAAGGCAAGTTCAAAGGCGAGGAAGTTCTCATTCCAAGAATTCGGATGATATCGACCGTCTTGCCGTTCGAGTTTAAGCGCATTCAGTTTCCCGTTCGACTCGAATACGCCATGCCAATCAACAAATCGCAAGGCCAATAGTTGCAAGTGTGTGGAATTAATCTCGTATTTCCTTTGCTTTTCCCATGGACAAGTGTACGTGGCGTGTTCGCGTGTCGGAACCCGGACAACAAAACAAACAGCGTTGCTTATCACAAAGCGTTGCAGTGACCTGAAATGTATGAAATCCATTTTCGTGTAAATAAAATGCATTGAATTCAATTTCATTTCAAAAGAGTTTCATTCTTTCAATAGAGAGGCTCGACTTTCGAAAGGGACATTTATAATTTAATCAATTTTAGGCGGAACGAAGTTCGCCGGGTCAATTAGTCTATGTATAATATAAAGCCAATTTGATCTAAACCACGAAGTAACAGCAAACACTAAGACGGTAGCATACGCAGATGACATAACAATCCTGGTTAATGGCAAGCATTTACCAACAATCAGCCGCATCGACAGAGATCATTTTATTTAAACAAATAAATCTACCAAAGAAGTGGGAGAGTAGGTGGCATTGAGAAGGGATTTTCGAAGTGTAAATTTATTACACTGAAAATCGAAGGAGCTTGTACCGTTGGCCATACGCAGCATTCTAGACATAGGTTCGTTACTGCCATAGTTGGTGCGGTGAAAGCTAAGGTGGAAGACGGTTACAGATTGCGAGGGTTGGTGTTGAGGGATATCATTTGTAGCAGGACAGGGCTGTCGATGTTTCCTACTAACAGCTGGTGTCCAAAGAGGACATCGGCAATTTCACGGCGTTTTTCGAATGATAGTACGTTTATTAATTTTAAACGTTATATCTGTCAACCCAAGGAAGACCGCGTATTCAAGCTGAAGTCTTGCCATTGTTAGAGCAGCGTTGACAGTCCTAGCAAAGAAAATAAATCCATCTCGTATTACAATTTTTGTGGATAGTCAGGCAGCAATCAAGGCACTGGACAGTGAGACAATAAGATCTAGGAGAGTATATAAGTGTCGTAAAACCCTGAACAAACTTAGCAATATGCATGTGGTCAATCTCTGCTCGTTTCCCGGACATAGTGATATAGAAGGGAATGAGATAGCAGATGAACTAGCACACAAATAGACATCCCTATTGGTGTAATGAAAGAGAACCAATACTGCTTGTTTATCAAGAGGTGATTGTGTAATATATCCCAGCCTATGGCCACAATTAAATGAGGGGAGAACTAAATGCTTACTGTCTATGGGGGAAAAGGAAATCCGCATTTTGATAGGTGTACTGACGGGACATTGAGCGATCGACACTATGGGCAAAAGGCTGGGCATAACCTTCCCGGACTACTGTAGGAGCTGTCTAGAAGAGAAAGAAATAGAAACCATCAAACACCTGCCCTACGACTGCCCAAATCTCCACAACCGGCTCCTCCTCCATGTGGAAAACAGAACTTTTCGGGAAATTAGGTGAGTTAGCACATGCATCGCTGATGGACTTAACGAGATTCATAAGGAGCACACTCTGGTTCGAGCAAAAACCAGCCAACTAGAAACAGTGTTAGATGCGGTAACATAACCCAAGGGGAACCACAATGGGCCAATATGCTCCGGTGTAAGCACCTTTCGAGATGCACAACACAAACCCCCATGTATGTGGCCTAGCGTTGTCCTGGTGAAAAATGGCACCGTTTCGATGGACCAACTCTAGCCGTTTTTCGTTGATCGCTGTATTTAATCTGTCCAGTTGTTGACAGTACAAATCCGAATTGATCGTTTGATTGCTTGGAAGCAGCTCAAAATGCACCACACCTTTCCAATCGCACCAAATTGAGAGCAACATCTTCTTTTGGTGGATATCAGCTTTTGAGGTGGATTGTACTGGCTTATCAAGCCTGGACCAAGATCGTTCTCAATTGACGTTACTGTAAACAACCCATTTTTCATCGCCAATAGCATCGATTATGGCTTTAATTTGATCATCATCAAGCTCATCTGGTCGACCTGATCGTTGTTCATCTTTCAGTGAAAAATCTCCGGAACGAAATTTCTCAAACCAATTCCGGCACTCTCTTTCTTTTAAGGCTTCTTCACCATACCTACACATCACGTAACTTTTTAGCAGCTTTTGCTGCGTTCTTTCATTTACGGAAATATAAAAGTAAAATATGACGAAAATGCTCGTTTTTGCACTCCATATTAAAACTCCAAACTTATACCCTTTCACAAAAATATGCGCAATTTCATTCTAAAGCAAAGTAAGACTGACAGCTAACAAATGTCAAAAGGAAAAAAAAAATATATCATTGACAGAAGCCATTAAAAAATATGGCCAAAGACATCTATGTGTGAAATCGGCAATTACTTAGTTGCCAACCAGTAACAATCTGTTCTATTCAATTTTTTTTTTAGCTAGTTTTTGAAAGAAATAAAACCACCCACAACAAAAAAAAAATCACAACGATGAGCCACTTGGTGGTGAGTACAGTATAATAACAGTTTATGATTATTTGTTTGATACCTAGTAATATTTTTGTGATAATTAGCCCAAAACCATCGTCCTTGGCACGTGCAACACATTCATGCTTGACTATCTTTTATTTTCGTTACTGAAGTTTTCGTGGAAAGCCACAAAAAAAAAAAACATGGCGAATCGATACCATTGTATAAACAGAAAAATATTAACTTCCTCACGTGCGAGATTTTAATTTATTCATCATGGTCTCACATGTGAGACTCTTTGTTCATGTCGTAGAGTATTTTGCCAAAATGTGTATAATGGCACACCTACTCGTATATATATTAATGTGATAGGGTATGATACGATTCGTTTTAGATGAGTTGTAATTTATCTGTATGCTTTTATATACAAAGGTCACTTGAGTATGAGGACGAAAGAGAACGAATAAAGGAATAATGATGAAGACAATAATTTTTTCTAGAAAGGATGATTACCCCATGAAATGAAATGACTTCTACTCACTTGAACAAGGAACTGAGGTAAATTACGGTACTGTGCAAATGAGACTCAAAATATCCTGGAAATTGAGTGTTGTTATGAACAACAAGAAACATGATTTAAAAAAGATGATGTTGAGTTGTGCAAAAAAACATAATTTGAGTTGATTTCATTATTGCAATTTGAAAGAGTATATCGTAGAGCATAAAATTTCACCATCAGGTATTTATTTTATTTTATTTTTATTTTTATATTTTGGAGTTCGTGGGTTTTAGAACTATGATAGCTAACAAATTTAATCAAATCGTGTTGTAGCAGCTGAAATATGTGATAGCTAAAGATACCGCTGATGAGGGGAACTCTTTAAAGGTAAAAACGATATTGCTGCGTGTTCAAAATTAACTCACTCGTTTCTTCAATTTGAGTACCTTAAATACTAAAATATTACAAAATATTCAAATAAATTTAGAAGCTCAGTCAGCAATATGATAAATACGTTTATTATTGTGCTGACTGGCTGGGAATATAATTTGACTGTAATAAAAAAAAAAACTATCTGATGTTGTCATCACGACAAGCTGGGCCAACTTATGCGGAAGTCATGCAGAAATTCCATTGCCGCTTAATGTGCTCGTTCGTGTGTTGAAGATGCAAATTATATCGAAGTTGGTTTTCCTAGGCATAGAAAATATCCAGGTAATCGAATGATTTATTTATATCCAGTAAGTGTTTGGTGGAATATTATACGTTACACATGATAGTGATAAGTTCATGCTGTGGCACAATATATTCATTTCACAGGAACTTACTGGCGGAAAATATTGCACCAATACATATTTGTTGACCTCTTACTGCAAGAAACAAACTGAACCTCATTATACAAAACGAGTAGCGTTAGTTCAACGATGATGTTATATCCCGTAACTGTTCCTTAAATACTTGTAGGATAAATTCGTGATGATTTTCGCCAGGTATCATCATTGTCCGAGGAATGTTCTCATGTCTGGGCAACAGTTCGTTGTTGAGTTCACTTGATGAACATCTAGTACGAGCGGATGTATTTTGCCATTATTTGTGGACAACATGACATCCAATAAAATACTCTGCGTATTTTGATAGTTTATCATTATCAAAATAGTAGTAAGTGCAGTGGTGGTGAACCTACTGATTGTATTATATACATACATCTGTTTGGTTCCTTAAATTATTCAACACAGTAATTCCTTTCAGTTGTTATTGAGCTTACTCATGCAATTAATTAAATATACATATTTAGCATAGAATCAATGATTACCTACAGTAGCTCACAGCGTAAGTGATGTAAGATGCAACTTAAATTTTAAACCTTATTTCACCAGAATAAGAGTCTTTAAACAATTTTTTTTTTTTTCATTTATTGGATACTAGCACAAAAGTTTCTGTAGACGCACGTACGGAGATAAGCGCAGGATATTTAACTAACTACAGTGACTCAATAAAGAACTGAGACACTGAGTTGCTTACTTTTCTATAACAGTAAAGTGATTAAAAAATGCATTCAAAAAAAATAACAAAATTATTTTCTTAAAGCTATATTATTGTATTATAAAACGTAAAAAGCAAATGTACAAAATCAATTTCATTTTTATAAAAAAATTAAAAAAGTAAAAAAATTCAGGAAATCAATGCCAGAAAAGAACTCGGACAGTGTTAAATTGAATTATTAATAAAATGAACATAAAATAAAATAAATTTAATATCTTGTGGGCAAGCCCTTCTCGTTTCGAACAGCATCCAATCTTCTAAGCATGGATTCTACGAGCTTTTTTTTATAATATTGTAATATGCGAGCTACGGCTCGAGTAGATAAAACAATATTCTGTGAAATTATTTCTTTATTTTCTAGTCTACAGAACAATTCAGGTTCACACTATACTATTCTTCGCAATTCTTTTCTTACAAGGTCTCTGTCCTCTCAAATCACTTTATCTCCTTTCCATTACTTAATTCACAAATCCAAACTAATTACTTCTTCTTGTTAAATCTCAACTTTCAATTTATCACAAAATTACAACTTCGCCCATTATCACTTTTCTAAACTCTTCGCCACAGTTTAAAAACTACTGCCCCCTATTGATCGCCATCTGTCCTTATATAGCAGAAGTTTCTGATAGCCAGAAACTTCTAGCAAATTCTTCGACCACTGGAACAAGAGAAATAATTCTTGCAGTTATAATTCCCTTTTATCCCTGATATTATTCGTCTCTTTCGTTGACATGAGCTGTGGAGACTTCGTCCCAGACACGAACCTCGAATGAAAGGACAGTTCGAACCAAAATTCTGCCAGAATGGAAAGTCACTTCGGAATTTGCTGCATAGACATAGGAGCGTAGTTATTATTATGCTACACTACACTGCCCCCCTCTTAGACGTGTTCGTCCCGAACAAGTGCATCCTCATTTCGGCCATTGTATCGACTCAGTCGGTCCACATGAACCACTTTCATTTTGGCCCTCGGTCCTCGCTGGATGCGGTAGACAACATCGTTGATGCGGGTTACTATTCTGTAGGGACCTTCCCAGTTCCGCTGTAATTTAGGTGATTTCCCCTTTTGGCGATGGGGATTATACAGCCACACTAGATCTCCTTCCTGGAATCCTGACGTTGTTGCCTTGGCATCATACCTGGTCTTCATGCGGTCGCTCGTCATCTTAATCTGGCTTCTGGTCCTTTGGTGTATGTCCCTAAGCCTTTCCCTAAGGTCCGCCACGTACTCTTCTTCATTTCTGGGCTCATTGGTAGGAGATCCAAATTTCACCTCACTGGGTAAACGAGCTATTCCACCAAATAAGATTTCGAACGGCGTATGTCGAGTAGTGCTATGCACGGCACTTCTATAGGCCATCAAAAACAAGGGGATCTGCCGGTCCCAATCCCGTTGGTAGTCACCTATGACCTTCGAGAGATGTTCATCCAAAGTCCTATTGAAACGCTCCACCATACCGCCTGACTGTGGATGAAGCGAGTAGTTGACACATCTCTTGGAAGATTCTTGACTCGAAGTTCCGCCCTTGGTCAGAATGCAATTCCAAGGGCACACCGAATCTGCTAACCCAATTGTAGACGATCTGCTCCGCCACGGTTCTGGCTTCCTGGTTAGGGATCGGAAACGCTTCCGGCCACTTACTGAAGTAGTCCATCACTACGAGTATATACCGATTACCATTGTCGGTTTCCGGAAAGGGCCCTGCGATGTCAATGGCGATTCGTTCGAAAGGTGCTCCCACGTTGTATTGGTGCGTCTTACCTCGAGTTTTGATTCTCGGACCCTTGCTAGCTGCACACACGTCGCATTTTCTGCACCAGTCTTCGATATCTTCCTTCGCTTTTAACCAATAAAAACGTTCTCGTACCTTTTCTAGCGTCTTATTCACTCCCAAGTGGCCTCCGGTCGCCCCGCCATGCATTTCCTGTAACACCTCCTTGACCCTCGTCCGCGGTACGACAAGCTGCATTACAAACGACTTTCCGTCGGAGGATTCCCATTTTCTTCTCAGAACACCTTCTTGGACATGGAGGGAGTCCCACTGCGCAAAATATGCCTTTAAGGTGGGGCTTCTGTGAGAGATGTCCTGATGATCCGGTTTCTCCATGTTCTCCTTCCAGGCCAGAATCGGCTCGATATCCGGGTCTTCCTTCTGAGCGTTCCGGATCTCATCTACGCTCCAGCCGGCGATAGGTTCGGCTCTCATTCTTTGGATGGAAACCAGCTCCCGTTCTTCCTGACGCGCACAATGTTTACAATCCGTTCTGCATGGTCTCCGGGACAGTGCATCCGCATTAGAGTGGAGTTTTCCTTTACGATGCTGTATTTCGTAGTCGTAGATTTGCAGCCTTTCGATCCATCTTGCGACCTGACCCTCAGGACTCTTGAACTGTAATAGCCATTTTAAGGCTGCATGGTCTGTGCGAAGAACGAACTTCCTCCCGTAGAGGTATTTGTGAAAATGCTTCGTAGCCAAGATCAAAGCTAGAAGTTCCCGCCTTGTCACGCAGTAGTTCCTTTCTGGCTTAGAGAGCACCTTGCTGAAGTACGCAACCACCTTCTCTTGGCCGTCATGCACCTGGGAGAGTACGGCTCCTACCCCGACATTACTAGCATCTGCATCCACAACGAACGTTTCCCCGGGAGTGGGGTAAGCCAGTATCGGGGCATCGCATAGCCGTTGTTTAAGTGCCTTGAAGCTCTTCTCGCACTCAATTGACCATTTGAATTGTTTTCCCTTTTCCGTCAACTGGTGCAGGTTCTTTGCGATCCCGGCAAAATCCTTCACGAACCGTCTGTAGTAGGTGGCTAGGCCCAGGAAGCTCCTTAGTTGGTGTTTGTCTTTGGGGACTGGCCAGTTTTTCACCGCTTCGACCTTCTCCGGATCGGTTCTCACTCCTTTCGCTGAAATTATGTGTCCCAGGTACTTGACTTCCGCTCTAAACAGGGCGCACTTCTTGGGGTTGAGCTTCAGGTGGGCACTTCGAAGCCTTTGAAACACATCCCTTAGATTGTCTCGGTGTTGCGCAAACGTTTTTCCTACGACGATGACATCATCCAAGTATACCAAACAGGTTTTCCATGTTAACCCTTGCAGGACACATTCCATCAATCGCTCGAAAGTCGCCGGAGCATTGCACAGCCCGAATGGCATTACCGTGAATTGCCATAGCCCATTTCCTGCGGTGAAGGCGGTTTTCTCCCGGTCTTCTGGATGGATCTGTACCTGCCAGTAGCCACTCTCCAAGTCGAGAGTGGAAAACCATCGGGCTCCTGATAGTGTGTCTAGCGTGTCGTCAATCCGTGGCAGAGGGTAGCTGTCTTTCTTGGTGACGTAATTGAGCTGCCGATAGTCCACGCAGAACCGCGTGCTGCCATCTTTCTTCTTAACCAGTACAACCGGTGATGCCCACGGACTTTTGGAACTTTCAATCAGACCTTCTTTCTCCATTGCCGACACCATCTCTGCAACTTCTGTCTGCTTTGCCAATGAAAGGCGCCTAGCAGGCTGACGAATTGGTCTAGTATCACCAGTGTCTATTCGATGTTGTACCAGGTGTGTTCGGCCGTATTTTCCGTCCTGTTAGGCAAATACATCAGCGTACTTATTGATAAGATTCTCTGCCATAGTTCGCTGCTCCTGATTCAGCTCACTGGACTGGAGAATCGTCTCTCTCGCTTCCCCTGTCCAAGGTGATGGGAGAGGTTTTGGAGCATCACGTTCAGATATTGTTGCGACGGCGGTAATCGGCGTGCATTTTCCAGTCACATCCCCTCGCCTTAGTTTGACAGTGTGTGGTCTTGCGTTCAAAATCCTCACTGGAACCATGGTGTTCTTTGGTTCGACTAACGTCTTTCCCACGATGTAGTCTTGAGAATTCTTCTCTGGGTCTGGTTCTACTATGTAGAATCGGTGGCTCCCAAGATCACCTTCCAGCTTCGTCCAAATGATTGTCTCTGAAGACGGCGGCAAAACTTCGTCTTTGCTGATGACTGTCCTGAGAGTTACGGCATTCTCATTTCCGTACACCATCGGAATCTCCACATTTCGATACCTCAGTACTTGCATCCCGATGTCCAAGATTACTTCATTTGCTTTCATGAAGTCTACTCCGATGATGCACTCGTCGCATATATCTGCCACCAGAAACGCATGGGAGAACGTCAGTCCTGCCAGAGTAATCGTAAGACGAACTTCTCCAAATACCTTCGCCATTTCCCCTGTTGCAGTCTTCAGGCAGTAGCTGTTGGTGTTGTGCAGCCAGGAGCTTCTGACGATATCTCTTCTTACAATGGAGGCAGTGGCACCTGTGTCGATGGTGGCTACGCACTTTTTCTTGTTGATTAGTGCCTCCACTGTCAGGCTCTTGTTACCCCGTTTGGTTTGCGAAACTTGAATGGTGGTCCTGGGGGCCTCGATTCCAGTAACCAACTTCTGCCCCGAAGTTGGTCCTTACGCATTTCCCGACTGCTGGTTTTGGTAAGTCTGACTGACAGCCAGATGCTTCCTCTCTGCTTCTCCTACTTCCGCAATGTGAACAATTTCCTCGTCTAGGTGCACTTCTGCACTGCCGTTGTAGGTGTCCGGTTTGGTTGCAATTCCAGCAACGGATTTGACTTCCGCGAGCTTTGTCTTCATCCATGACGGCTGTTCTCTGGCATGAGCACTCCACGACGGACATTTCCCTGACACGGTGTATTCCCTGGCATGCTTGATCCGCAGCCTTCATTGACAAAGCGAATGCCAATGCCTCGGGGAGTGTTCGCTTTCCAGCCATCCTTACAGCCATTTGCAGTTGTCTGTCCTCCATGGCCTGAATAAAAGCTTCCACCGCCATTTCGTTGATAAGCTCCTCACCGGCTTTAGGGTATGAAAGATGGGCTAGTCGCTCTATATCCGCTTGCAACTGTTGGAGCGTTTCCCCCCTTTTCTGGACTCGACTACGCAGCTGAACCCTGTACACCTGCTGCATGTGTTCATCCCCAAACCGCATCTCGATAGCCTGAACCAGAGAATCGTAGTTCTGCTGTTTATCTTCCGGGATGGTCTGCAAGAGCTCCGCAGCTGGACCCCTCAGTGCAAGCGTGAGTGCAATAGACTTCTCTTCATCGTCCCAGCTATTGGTCATTGCGGCCGCTTCGAATTGCCTTTTATAAATTGGCCATGATGTTTGACCATCGAAGATAGGAGGCTGCATCTCCTTTCTTCTCAGACCGTCAGTGGAATATTCCCGTGCTTTCTGTCTCTTCACGTTGCTGAGCTCCTTAGCAAGATTTTCGACTTGCTTCCCTACTACCTTGAATTGCGTATCCACTTTTTCAAACTGAGTCTCTATTTTCCCGAACTGAGTTTCATGTTTCTCAAAATTTTCATCGAATCTAGTTTCGACTTTTCCGAGTTGCGTCTCGACCTTCTCGATTTTCTCTTCGATCACTTCGAATTTGGTTTCCAAGTTCTTGTTTTGCTCATCAAGTTTACTTTCCAGAGCATCTAGAGAATTCTTTTGTTCGTCCAGCTTAAGTTCTATAGAATTCCTTTGGTCTTCTATTGCTTTCTTTTGTTCGTCCATGACTAACTTAAGTTGCAGGAGCAGACTCGTTATACCCGGGTCGGCTGCTGTACTTGCTGGTTCCTCTTCCACGTCAAACTCTACGTCGTGCGGATTTTCACCTTCCTGCGTTACTGCTTCTTCCAGACGAATCAGCAGGGCATCTTTTCCCCCAGTTGTGTTGAATTATAGTTAGTTTTCCCAATTTGCGACCCATTTTGCGGAACTAATTAACTCAACACGGAAATCGTTTTTTTTTTTTTTTTTTTCAATTTCACACCACGGAAATAGTTATTCACAGAATAAGTTTTATCCCACTTCTGACACCAATGTCATATGCGAGCTACGGCTCGAGTAGATAAAACAATATTCTGTGAAATTATTTCTTTATTTTCTAGTCCATAGAACAATTCAGGTTCACACTATACTATTCTTCGCAATTCTTTTCTTACAAGGTCTCTGTCCTCTCAAATCACTTTATCTCCTTTCCATTACTTAATTCACAAATCCAAACTAATTACTTCTTCTTGTTAAATCTCAACTTTCAATTTATCACAAAATTACAACTTCGCCCATTATCACTTTTCTAATCTCTTCGCCACAGTTTAAAAACTACTGCTGCTTTCTCAATCGCCATCTGTCCTTATATAGCACAAGTTTCTGATAGCCAGAAACTTCTAGCAAATTCTTCGACCACTGGAACAAGAGAAATAATTCTTGCAGTTATAATTCCCTTTTATCCCTGATATTATTCGTCTCTTTCGTTGACATGAGCTGTGGAGACTTCGTCCCAGACACGAACCTCGAATGAAAGGACAGTTCGAACCAAAATTCTGCCAGAATGAAAAGTCACTTCGGAAGTTGCTGCATAGTCGTAGGGGCGTAGTTATTATTATGCTACAATATTGTAATATGCGAGCTACGGCTCGAGTAGATAAAACAATATTCTGTGAAATTATTTCTTTATTTTCTAGTCTATAGAACAATTCAGGTTCACACTATACTATTCTTCGCAAATTCTTTTCTTACAAGGGCTCTGTCCTCTCAAATCACTTTATCTCTTTTCCATTACTTAATTCACAAATCCAAACTAATTACTTCTTCTTGTTAAATCTCAACTTTCAATTTATCACAAAATTACAACTTCGCCCATTATCACTTTTCTAATCTCTTCGCCACAGTTTAAAAACTACTGCTGCTTTCTCAATCGCCATCTGTCCTTATATAGCACAAGTTTCTGATAGCCAGAAACTTCTAGCAAATTCTTCGACCACTGGAACAAGAGAAATAATTCTTGCAGTTATAATTCCCTTTTATCCCTGATATTATTCGTCTCTTTCGTTGACATGAGCTGTGGAGACTTCGTCCCAGACACGAACCTCGAATGAAAGGACAGTTCGAACCAAAATTCTGCCAGAATGAAAAGTCACTTCGGAAGTTGCTGCATAGTCGTAGGGGCGTAGTTATTATTATGCTACAATATTGTAATATGCGAGCTACGGCTCGAGTAGATAAAACAATATTCTGTGAAATTATTTCTTTATTTTCTAGTCTATAGAACAATTCAGGTTCACACTATACTATTCTTCGCAAATTCTTTTCTTACAAGGGCTCTGTCCTCTCAAATCACTTTATCTCTTTTCCATTACTTAATTCACAAATCCAAACTAATTACTTCTTCTTGTTAAATCTCAACTTTCAATTTATCACAAAATTACAACTTCGCCCATTATCACTTTTCTAATCTCTTCGCCACAGTTTAAAAACTACTGCTGCTTTCTCAATCGCCATCTGTCCTTATATAGCACAAGTTTCTGATAGCCAGAAACTTCTAGCAAATTCTTCGACCACTGGAACAAGAGAAATTCTGATGTAATAATTCTTGCAGTTATAATTCCCTCTTATCCGTGATATTATCCGTCTCTTTCGTTGACATGAACTGTGGGGACTTCATCGCAGACACGAACCTCGAATGAAAGGACACTTCGGACTAAAATTCTGCCAGAATGAAAAGACACTTCGGAATTTGTTGCATCATACTTTTAGGGAGCGTAGTTATTATTATGCTACAATATGTACCCGCCGAAGGGGATATGAATACCCTTAAACTGTTACAGAGCCCGGGCGTTTAGGAAAAGGGGGAAGAAGAAATGTTTGAAGGTTTTTGGTGATGGGGAAAAAAAGAGCCTGGTAAATCATTGCACATTCGTCTCGTTGGGCTTATAAACGAATCCCTATATTTGACAGTACGACCGAAGTTGGGCTTAAGGCTGAAGTGATGTGCATTCGAAGCAAGACACGTATTGCGAGTTAAATTTTGAAGGGGAGGAATGCAACTGGCTATTTCGGTGGAGCATTTTTTATAAAAAAAAAAAAACGATAAAACAGCGAGAGACAGGAGACATTTCTCCGACGTTCTAGTGAATGAATGGAATTCACAATGTCGCTATCACCTATAAGTTTTATCGCACGATTCCGTACCCTATCAATAATGTGCAGAACGGTCTTGGGAGCACCAGACCAGATATGGGCGTTATATTCCATCTTAGGGCGGATGAATGCCTTATAAATTGAGGCCAGATCAGACGGGGTAAAATATTTCTTGTACTATTTATGGAATCCTAGACATTTTGCAGCACTTTTGGCGACCTTGAATATGTGATCGTTCCATCGAAGATGGTTATTAATACACATACCGAGAATGGCAAGTCTTTCGGTTTCAATGATGCAAGTACCATCCATGGATTATGGTTAAGGGTTTTGGTTTCGCTTGAGAGACATAAGACAGCACTGTGTTTTGGAAGCATTAAATTAAAATTAACTGAGGGTACTGTCATCAGCGAAGGAATGGATTGGATTAGAAGTAGCAGCCAAGGGATCATTTATAAAAATAAGAAAGAGAGTATGAGACAAAACAGAGCCTTGGGGAAGACCAGCATTTATTTGGTGATTTGCAGACTTGAAGCCGTCCAAAACAACTTGTATTAAACGCTCCGAAAGGTAATTTCTAATCCATTGAAGAAGAGACTCATCGATGCCATATGCACGCTTTTTCGACAAAAGAGCCTGATGCCAAACTCTGTCAAATGCCTTTGCAATATCAAGCAACAACCTTCTTGGTTTCACCGAAGTGATGGAGAGATTGGTTGCACTTCCCGGTGAGATATGCCATCAAATCACCAGTGGACCTGTTGCTACGAAAACCATACTACCGGTCATTCAGAAGTTTTCGTGAATCTAGATATTTCATTAGCTGACGATTTATCAGCATTTCTATGACCTTGTAAAGAAGGGACAAAGAAAGACTGCGATTTTCATCATAAGCTGACGATTTATCAGCGTTTCCATGACCTTGGAAAGAAGGGACGTAAGTGCAATGGGTCGGCAATTTGACAGGAAGGAAGATTCGCCTTTTTTAGGGACGGGCTGAACGAATGCTGTTTTCCATCTGCTCGGAAAGAACCCTGAAGAGTAGGATAGACAGAAAAGCTTCCGCAGAGGTTTTGCCAGCGTAGAAGAACACCTCTTCAAAACTATGGGGGGGATACCATCTGGAAAAGCGGATTTGTGTATGTTAAGACCTTTGAGTACTTTTGCAACTGTACGAAAGTGCACTTGTACGTACGCTCTCAAATACAGGTAGAGAAAAAGCATTATCTGGCAGCGTGGAGTTAGCTGCAAAGTGAGCAGCAAGCAGATTGGTTTTTTCTAAGAAACTGACAGCTGGAATGTCACAGACGAGGCAAAATTTTTAATAGTTTTGACGAATGATGAACAATTTTTACTACCTTTGGGACATTGTAGGATTTTTTGCCTTTACAGCTCTGGTCAAACCACGAGTTTGCCTTAGGTTTAATGTTCTTTATTCTGTTAGGAATAAAGTCATTCACACCTAAGAGGATAGTGTCAGTGATCATACTCGTATCAGCTGCGGTATCCACGTCGCTATCGAGGAACCATAACGACCAGTTAAAACTCCTAAAGAAGTTATTAAGGCCGCTCCAGTTGGCTATTGCCGCACCTTTCTTTTATGAGTTTTTTCTTTAACTGTGTTGCATGCAATTTTGTATTTCCCATCACCTTGGAACGGTCAGTGACTAAGTATCGTGTAGCCGTGTCAAGGTATTGCATGCAGTTTGTAGTTCCGAGTGTCGAATAACCGTCTCGAAGTGGTGAAAATGCAATCGTGCATGGGTTTTAGTTAGAGTAACTTTGAAAGAAGTTGATTTTTTATAAAGAATTTTTTAAGAAGTAAAACTGTTTAATTTAAAAGAAAAAAGTATAAAACTAGTAGGAAATTTAGAGAAAATCGCGTTAAAAGCAAAAAAACACACAGCTGTAATTTTCGTTCGGTTTGTAGAAGTCCCATATAGCTCTTGTTATTGTTTTTATGATATTATTAAATTATCTTTCCAAAATGTATTTTCCAATTCCTCTACTTGTAGTTGTTCAGTATTTATAGCATTAAAAGTGGTGACACCTACCAATCATATTTATCCACCTTTAATCGGCTACAACGGGACAGGGGATGGTTAGGTTATCAAATTAAGAAAAGTGTGCGAGACGCAAAACGCGGTACTACCCCTACATGTTAGCAAGTTCGTAATTTCAGTCGCCCCTAACTTACAGAAACAGTCGCTGTTAATAGTCACCCATTTCGGGTCAGGCGTTGGATCATAGCTAAATGCTTATTTGAAGGCGACATTTGTGAATTTTTGTATAGAAAAAAAAAATCGCTAAACGGTATTACACAGGCAGATTGTAGTAATTATGAATTTCTTACCTGGCACTAAAAATGGAAGCTAGCGACAAAAAACACGCATCAGCTTCTCTCGGAGTGGATGTGTAACACCGATCAATGACCCATTCAAGCAATTGTCCCATGTCTGGATTGGTTTCGAGTAACAGAACAACCGTGTCACGTGCAAGTTGATATATCTGAAAACAAAAGTTTAAACATTATAAATATTAAGCAAAAACAAAATTTCTGAATATATCTACATATGTATGTATGTTACGAGGGCAAGGTGAAAAGTTCTCGGTCTGACAATGTAAGACTGCGATTTTCGGTTAAAAATGATTTTATTTTTCTCTTCTCGCGAATTTTGGAATTCAGCTGGTCAAAGAGGTTGGAGTAATATTCCCCTGTAATTGTTCTGCCTTTCTCAAGGTAATCAATTAACAGGATCCCTTTCGCATCCCAAAACCCACTGGCCATGACCTTTCCGGCAGATGCGATCGACTTCGCTTTCTTTGGCGCTGAACCACCGGCTTCCACCCACTGTTTCGACTGCTGTTTCGTTTCTGGCGTGTAGTGGTGGACCCAGGTATCATCAATGGTAACAAATCGCCGCATAAAATCGGTCGGATCCCTATTGAATCGGTGCAAAGATTGCATTCAGCAAATGCGGCACCCATCTTCCGCAGAGCTTTCGCATCCCTAAGTTTTTGTGCAAGATGTTTCGCACCCTCTCTTCCGATATACACACAGCCTCAGCTATCTCATTCACCTTCACTCGCCTATCGTCCAGCACGATATCATGCACTTTTTCGGTGGTTTCGGGTGTGGTTGCGGTTTTTGGCCGTCCTTCTCGTGGGTCATCTTCGAGGGACGTGCGACCACGTTTAAATTCAGCTGCCCACTTTTAACGGTTGACATGGAAGGAGCAGAGTCCCCGTAAACTTTTGTCAACTTTAGATGAATTTCCTTAGAGGTTAACCCATCCAAAACGAAAATTTGTATCACCGTTTATTATCCATTTTAACGAAAAACACACAAGGCGTCTACTGCAAAAATTCGTGTAAAGAAACTACTTGAGAGAACAAGTTGAAACTTGTCATACGAACTAATGAGAAGTGCAAACAGGCAGGAAACATACATTTTTGCTGATTGGAACACCATCTCTGCGTCAGGCCGAGAACTTTTCACCTTGCCCTCGTATGTACGGTATATAGAAACAATAGGAAAGAAATAGACGGCAAACCCAGCAGGCCTTTGACAAGTCTCACAGTATAGTACAAAAAACAGTTCAGGCAAAGATCCTGTAACCCGACGACCCCATTAGTCGCAATAATAAACCAAAGCGCACTTCAATGATATACTTACGTGTTATTGAGCCTTCTAACTAAACATTAATCCCGCTCAGTCTTTCATAATGGAAAACAAAATAAGTCTGCCGATTTTACTGGTCAACTGACTTTTTGCCCCAATAAACGCATAAAGGGTTTCTAATTTAAAATTTTGTACAAACATAAAATTTTTTTTTTTTTTTTTTACAAATTGGAAACGGTCCATAGCAAGCATATTCCATGTCTCATATATCTTTAAATGTATTTTCAAACTATCATATGTACATGCTGAATCCATAGCTGTAATCAATTTTTTCAAAATAGATGATAGAATAATTTATTTTGTACATTACCAAGTAATTCTACTTGTAAACTTTAAAGGGCTATAACTCAGAAACTACTATTTTAATTTGCATAATTGTAATTAACGTCTAAAAATACGTCAAATAAAAAATCGTCGGAGCAGCTCTACTGCACCTATCCCACACTGTACTGCAGAGGTTTCGATGAAAACTTCCCAAAATTTTACATTTATTCTTGAAAGTTGTACATGTGAAAATTCAAATGCAAATGCAACTACGGCGATCGAAAAAATCCGTTTAAGAGAGAATGCATCAATTTTCAACTATTTCACGTACGAGGGTAGGCCAATGAGTCCCTGAAAATTAACACAAATTGTGTCGTCACCTTAAATTTATTTTTTTTTGTCAAGAATCATCTTTCAAAAGAACGTACCAAAATTTTCAGACAGATTTAACAAATAGTTTTGTTGTGGCAGCCATTTTATATAGACGCCTACTAGCATTTTCGTTAAAATGGAAAAAAGTGAATTTCGAGTGCCCATTAAACACTATTTTTTGCGAGAAAAAACTATCACGCAAACCAAACAAAAGCTTCACAAATATTATGGGGAGTCTTCACCATCGATTGGAACCATTCACCACTGGTTTACTCAATTTCGGTGCGGTCGTTCAAGCACAAGTGGGTGCCGCGTTTGCTCACAATCGACAACAAACGCATTCGTTTGACAACTTCAAAGTTTTTGGTGATGTTCCAGAAAAATTCGGTTGAGTTTTTGCGCCGTTTCGTAACCGTGGATGAAACCTGGATTCACCACAACACACCAGAAACCAAGGAACAGTCAAAACAATGGACTTCTTCTGGTGAATCGAAGCCGAAGAAGGCCAAGGCGGGTTTGTCAGCAAACAAGGTCATGGCGACAGTTTTTTTGGGATGCGGGCGGTGTTATTCACATCGATTACCTTGAAAAGGGTAAAACAATCACCGGCTCATATTGCGCAGAGCTGCTGGATCGATTCCAAGCCAATTTGAAGCAAAAACGGCCGAGTTTGGCAAAGAAAAAAAAGTTCTTTTTCACCAGGCCAACGCACCGGCGCACAAGTCCGCAGTCGCAATGGCAAAATTGCATGAGTTAGGCTACGAACTCCTCCCTCATCCAGCATATTCCAAAGATTTAGCCCCCTGCGACTATTTCTTGTTTCATGAAGAAATGACTCGGAGGTAAGAGATTTGGGTCGAATGAAGAGGTCATCGCTGAAACAAACGCTTATTTTGAGGGGCTCGAGAAATCGCATTATTTGGAGGGCATTAAAAAATTGGATAAACGTTGGATGAAGTGTATAGAGCTAAAAGGAGACTATGTTGAAAAATAAAATTTTTAATACCGAAAAGAGTGTTTCTTATTTCATTTTTCAGGGACTTATTGACCCACCCTCGTACATACACAGTGAGTACCACTGAAAATGTGACTGGCTTCATCTCCGCGCAGACTGTGATGCCATATCTGAGTGACTTTATGAATTGTGTGGCTATACTTTTCGACTATTACCACCAAGGCGCTAGCGTGCCTGGTTCATTATTCACATTTCATGTGACAGTAGTTTTTGGCGTGGGTACATGGAACAACGGGTTTACATCAAATTTTGCTTTAATTTAAAAGTTCTTAAGTGATTTGCAATATTCCGCGATGGAAGAGAGAGCACTGAATACGGAGAAGACGAACACCGGACCAACGGTAACGAAAGCTGTGCGTTGTGGGACTCATTTAGGAGCTCACTTTCCCAAAACCACAGTTCATCCCAATTTAATAAAAATTTCGGAAAACGAAACGTAGACTTTTTGTCCGAAAAATGTATTTCTGGCTATTCCCAAAACTCAAAATGACCATAAAGGGTCAGCGCTACAACACAAGTTAGGGCCCAATCACAACTTTTCAGACGATCATCGTCTAGTCTGTACCATTAAACGCTATCGTCGAAAGTTTGCCTCATGTAACTCCATCACTATCGTGTCGTCTATCGTTTATTTTTTCTAAAGTTTGAGTGCTACTGAGAACTATATTACTGGTGTTAACATTGACCTCTGCGCTGTCATTCTTCACTATTTTGTTGTTCTATCAAGTGTAATTTTATGTACATTTGATAAATGTAAGCAATTATTATCAATAATTACTATAGCTGAAACCACCAACATCATTTCCTGTCAGCCACCTAGAACTCCCAGAGTAGGACCGAGTCTTAATATTTGAGGAGTATAAGTGGACTGAAAACCACTTTCTAAATTGATTGTATCCAACACTAATGAAGAGAACTTTTTAATAGACGCAAGTGTTGAATGAAACTGAAACTATTAGAAACTCATAGAATAGCAAACAAAATATTTCCAATTATTCACCATGCGCCTTCTTCTTTATTGGAAGAGAAAAATGATCGCACGCATGCTTAAGTGCTCTTTGCCTGCGTAACACTTTTAACCCCTTTACCCTTGAGTTTTTATTTAAGAACCAGAAACAATTATAGCAACTTTTGTTTTTGTTTTGTTTTTTAATTGCAAAGAAAATTTTTGGTGTGTATTAAGATAACGTAGTCCTTTTCGTTATCCTGGGACATATAATCCCAATAATATTTTAAGGTGGAACGTATATGTCCCAATAATGAAAATAAGACAAGGTTTTTTTGTGCTGGGACGTATTGTCCCCGTTGGGGCGAAAGGGTTAACTTGTCTTCGTTTTCATTAAGCTTTTAAGAAAAAAAACAAAAAAACAATTCACAGTGGTGAAACATTATTTTTAAATGTATTTTCACTTATAAGTGTCTCAAAACACTTTTTAATTCGACGATAGCGGAATAGCTATCGTACAAACACGATCGACATTGCGACAGTAAAAGACGGCTCTCGCATTGCGTGAAACAAACAGTAAATCGCTAAAACGATACATGAACCAAAACTATAGACAAAACGATATCGTTGGACGATAGTCGTCATATGCGACAAGTGCCCAGGACATGCATACGATCGTAACCGAGGCCTGGGGAGCGATTTCAAAAGAAGAGTACCAGTACTGTTTTGAAATATTTTATAACCACTGCTAACGCTGTATCGACTCATAAGGAATGTATTTTGAATAAAAAATAATACGAGTATATATAATAACAAACCTTTTCATCCCTTGAAATCAGCAGTAAATCCAACCACTTGTAAATTATTCCATCGTCGCCAAGGTACGCTGTGTGAAATATTGGTCCACAGCATAATAATGCAGACATTGCCTAGACAGGATGAGATAAATAAGAATTTTACAATAAAATTATGCTTTGAGTACCTGTAGAGCACTAAACTGAAGTTTTTCCTCGTCGACAGTCGAGCCAATTTGAGACGATATTCCAAGAGGTTTCGCAAATGCACCAGACCATGTTGCAAATAAATTAAATAGATTTCTCTTTAAATCCCGTGATAAGAGTGTAACACAAGCTTCCACTTAAATCGTACAAATGTTTCAAAATAAAGAAAAAATTAAAGCAAAGGAGTCATAACAAACTCACATGAGAAGTTCTTTATCATCTTTCGTATAAAGTTACAGAAATGTGCTTTCACTTCTCGTATACTTGTGTTATCTTTGTCTGTTTCAGCTTCCAAATAGAGACGTGCACCTTCTATATACTCCACAAAGGTTGGATGTAAAGACATGGTATCTCTTTCCAAAACACACGTGCTGGATACAAATAAATCGAATTTCACTTTTGTTTATTTTCCTATTAAAAATGCAATTACCTAACGCCAAAGGTGCCATTTTCCGCAATCTTTTCCAATACTCTTACCAGCTGCAAGCGTAATGCATCTCGACGTCGTCGCCGTCTCATGTTCTCTTGTTTCCTGTCGACAGCTTCACGGATATAGACTACAAGTTCTTCCATTAAGTCCCTGCACGTAGAAATTTTATTTGTCAGAAATGTAATATCCGCATAACAAAAAAAGAAAAAAGTTTACTTTAAGGCATCGTGATTTATCATGCCAAGTGCATTAACTGCTGCATCTCTGACTTCAGTCACTTCACATCGCAATAGCGGAACGACAAGTTTGTAAAGAGCTTGCGGGGAAGCGGATCCAATCGCAGACTTATCACTTCGATCTGCATTTAGAGAGTCCGGGGATGAACTGAAAATATTTCCAATTGCTCTATAGTTGCGAATTTTGTATAAAGCCAAGAAAACTCATTTCTCTAATAATTGTCAACAACTAAACAAAACTCATTAAATTAAGTAACAAACACTTTCATAAAATTGTACAAGTTTGTAATATTCTTATCAATCCAATGGGTTCAAAATAAACTAACTTATATTATATGTTTTGAAAAAAAAAAAACACTCAATACTGCCTTATTATTTGTATTTTAAAAAATTAATACATAGATTATTTTCACCTTTGTTGATTCGGATAACGTATGCTTGAAGACACTTGTGGGTACATACTCGTACTTCTAATCTAAGCTGCTTTGTTTGAAAAATCGTACACATAATGAGGAAAATAAAGTTATATCAAGAAAAATAATGACACTTGTTCACCACATTAACCATTTAAAAGGGAAGAAGATGGCGGTTTTCCGTTTTCCTCTGTTTCAGGCGAGATATTAGATAAGAAATTATATTAATCATATATGTATTATTACTAAATCTTTATAATATGCAAACGGAGAAATTATGCTGAATCATTTGTCCACAGGTACGATTTTTTTTCTCTCTTTTTTCATCTCTTGGAGATTTCATCTGCCACTAGTTCATTCATTTGGAAGACCTCTTTCATAACGCCCATACACAAAAAGGGATCAAAGAACGAAGTAACAAACTATCGCGCCCCATTGCTAAACATTCTCATCTACCCAAACTTTTCGAAAGTATTTTATACGAAGCCTTAGGCTTTCAGTGCAAGTCTCTTATCTCTCCCACCCAACACGGTTTTCTGAAAGGCAGATCAACTACCACTAACTTAGACGAATTCGTGTCTTTCGCCCTGTCTGCCTTAGAGAATGGCAAAGAAGTCGACGTTATTGCAACTGATTTTAGTAAGGCTTTTGATAAGATATCTCATAACTTAATCCTCTTCAAATTGTCTGCCATCGGTTTCGAACCCATAT
Organism: Pocota personata; assembly: GCA_963082735.1. Classification (NCBI taxonomy): domain Eukaryota; kingdom Metazoa; phylum Arthropoda; class Insecta; order Diptera; family Syrphidae; genus Pocota; species Pocota personata. The sequence continues at coordinate 69,694,377 of OY720431.1, forward strand.
TGTTAAAATGGATATCTTCTAACCTGGAAAACCGTTCTTACAGAGTTCGCTTCAAATCCATCTTATCGACTCCCTTCTTGGCCACCTCTGGTGTTCCACAAGGCAGCCATCTAGGTCCCCTTCTCTTCATTCTAACCATGAACGATGTCGAGAGGGTTATTAAACACTCTTCCCTCTCTCTGTACGCTGATGATACCAAATTTTTCAAAGTCATCTATTCACCACATGACTACTGTCTCCTTCAACAAGACCTTGATAGTTTTTCGAACTACTGCCTACAACATCGCTTATAGCTCAATATCGCCAAATGTCTATCCATTACCTTATCACGTAAGCACCACGTGTCCTCCGCCCGCCTTTACCTTCTCCATGGTCAACCTATATCCATCGTTCAATCTCTCCGCGATCTTGGAATATTGTAGGATAGGGAACTAAATTTCCGTTCACATATTGATGAGATAATTCGTAAAGCTAACTCATCACTTGGCTTTGTCAAACGATGGTCCAAATAATTCTCCGACCTTTACGTGACCAGATCCCTCTACATTACCTTTGTGCGCTCCCTCCTTGAATACGCCAGTCAAGCGTGGTCATCCTTTCAGCAAGTTCATGTGACCAAATCGAGAATGTTCTTCGATTTGCCCTTCGAGGTCTTCCTTGGAACGATCCATTTATCTTGCTTCCCTATCAAGACCGCCTCAACCTCATCAACCTGAGTACTCTAGAGAAACGCAGAGGTTTTGCAGACATACTTTTCATTCATCGACTTCTTCCAGGCTCTGTCGATTGCGCATCTCTTTATAATTCAATTTTCTTCAATACCAAGCCACGAAATTTACGATGCCCTCATCTTTTCTATCTACCGTCCCACCGCACTTCATATAGATCTAATGAACCAATTTCCCGTATGCTGCGAAAAGTGAACTCAAACCTCACTCAGTTTGATTTTAACCTCAGCACTCCCTGCCTCAAAACCGAACTCCTTCACCATTCTCTTTAGCTTTAAGTCTTAGTTATAAGTTTTAGTCTTAATTTGTATGCCTGAAGTTAATTGTAGCTTGTAATAAGCCAAATAAATGGGGGCTTTCGCCCCCACCAAAATAAAATGAAATTCAATTGTAGTCCCTTTTTTCAATACTGATAAATGATTTTGTTTTTTATGCTTTTATGAACCAAAAATTTACTTATTTATGGTTTTTGCTACACATTTTCCCTATGTTACTTGATATTTGCGAGGTTTACACATGTTAACCGTTTCTAGGTCAATTAACAGAACACATTGAATATGAACCGATTCGTCATCAAATTTGTTAAATTATGGGATACTGAGGGCTTAACAAAAGTTCTCTAAGTAAATTTAGTTTATTAGTTAGAAAATTATCAACAAGACCCGTACAGAAACCTGTAGAGATGAAAAAGGAAATCTTGTATTAGAGTCACTTTTTCCGCAGACTGTATAACGGCTACGAAGACCAACATTCCGCTGTCAGGGAGACGATGATAGCCAAAATGTCCGTCCAAGTGACCAAAATGAAGTGAGGATAGCAATATCCAAGCTTAAATCCAACAAGGCTGGTGAACCTGACGGCCTAACAGCCGAGCTGTTGAAAGCACCTGGAGATGACTTGCTAAAGAGCATACGCCAACTCATCTCTAAGATTTGGTCAGGGCTCTCATCTCGTAAGACGACGATCGTCTGACGACGTCGTTTCGACGATTGTATTGCTTCGTGTAACACTAAAATAGTTGAATCGTTTGGACGACGTCGTTTTGGACGATTCACTAATGCTTCGTATAACTTATTGAACTGTCAAATATCGACGATTGAACGATTGCGATTGAACGATTGCTATTTTACAATCGTTTTAAACTTCATGGTTGATTGTTTAGTTTTGTTGATTACATTTTAAATAAAAATCATAAAAATAGTAGAAAATACAAAAAAAATGCTTCGGCATTACAATGTGTTGTTTTTCGATGACGAAGAAAGTGAAAATTCGGTCGGACTATTGCGAATGCGAAGGACGCTTAGAGATGCATCGGATCCTCTTTCACTTCCAACGAAAAAGTAAAAACATTATAAACTATTTTTAAACAATAAACTTGCTGAATCCGATTTTGCATTTTAGTTTTATTCAACGTTTTCACTTATCAAAAAAGGCGTTTGTACTAGTGTTGAAAACAGTTAACCCAAGGAGCGGCCCGCGGTCAACATACATTCCACCAATTTTAAGACTTGGTGCTACCTTAAAGGTCCCAGCTGGAGGTGGCTACCAATGGTTGACTGGTAACGACTTTGGTATTTCTGTTGGACAAAGTACCCTTTCAGAGATAGTTTGCGAGACCATAAAAGCGTTGGAACTAAAGCTCTGTCCAATCTGGATTACGTGGGATATGGACAACGAAATACGAAAGGAAGAGACAAAACAGTGATATTATCAGAAATATGCAATCCCAGGAAGTAAGTAGAAATATCCTCGGTTCTTCGAATTATTCTAGTGATTGTACTCGTATTTCCATAGTAAGTGTGTTAATTAATTTTTATTATTAGTTAACTAAAAGTTATTGAATACTTACATGTTTTCGAATTTTGATTTAAAATAAGTCGAAACAAAACAACGAATTTGAACAGTGACAGCATAAATGCCATTTTCGATATGACATTTAATGTGTTTAATAGTTCTCAAACTGTTTCTCAAACTGTCAACAGTTTAAACGATTAACGACACGACACGGGACGATGCGATTGTCATGTTAAACGAAGCAAACTTTTGATAACGTCGTGTAATACAATCGTTTGGATGATGATCGTCTTAAAAGTTACGCGATGAGAGCCCAGACGAGTGTACGATGGTAAGCGTAGGGTGAATGAAGGGAGGAGAAAACTCCGCAATCTTCTGTGAAAAAAGAATGTCCCCTAAGCTGAAAGGAAGGCTCAACACCGCAGTTATATGTCCGACGCTCACATACGGTTCACAATGTTGGACAATGTGCAAAAAGGCTTAAGGGCAAATTAGCGGCAGCTGAGATGTTTCACATGACAGCAGGAGTAACAAAGCTTGATAGAATAAGAAGTTCAAAGATTCGAGGAAGCCTTCATGTAAATGAACCCATAACAAGCAAGATAGAGCACGACCGACTCAGTTGGTATTGTCATGTTCAAAGGACAGATCCTTTGAACCCCGTCAAAAAGGCAATATCAATTAACGTTGCTGCACAATCGCGCAAAAAAGGCAGACTAAAAAACAACTGGATCACACAAATGCAAAAACATCAACATTTGATTGGCCTCACAGTGACGAAGTGATCCGAAACCGGAAAGACTGCTGGTACTTCTTAAAGCTACATTTGTCAAATTGGCTGTCATTTATTCAGTCTGATTTGCCAAATCACCATGGACGGATATAGCGTTCAACAACACGTGCAAATAATAAAATTGTTTTATCAAATTGGGCAAACCCCACAGGCGGACCAGTAGGGATGCTGTAAAGTGGGAGTGTTGTGATCCTTCTACTCCGGATCATAACCTCGACGTAAGGAAAAGAAGAAGAAGAAGAAGTGTACGAGGGACGGCTGATAAGTTTGCGGCCTGAGATACTCAACAACAAGTCATCTTCTCATTAGTGATAGCACTAACTGCGGCACTATTTAGTAGTATAAATATCACCTCGTTTCAATAACAATCTTATTTTGTTATTATCTGTGGTAGGAAATCGAAAATTGAAAAGTACCTCATAAAAAAAGAAATATCGCCTAAACAAATCTTCTTCAGGATTCTACGCCTTCGTATACCGTGGCCAAAAAATGGGCTCGCTTATTTCAACTAGGGTGAGAGAGCTGTGAAGACCACCCCACCAGGGCATCCTGGGTAAGTGGTCACTGAAGAATAAAAATGTGACAGATAGTGGACGAGTTGCACATCATCAAAGAACGGATTGGAGACATTTTGCACGAGCTAGGTACCAAAAATGGTCACGCCGTTCGACAAGCAACGACGAATCGAGTGCTGCAAAGATTTTTTGGATTTAGGCGGGGACAATCTCGACGAAATTTACAACCGAATCGTAACTGTAGACGAGATTTGGGTTCGCCAATACGATCCGAAGTCCAAACAAGAGTCTATGGTCGCCGAAGAAATTCAAGGTGGAAAAGTGGGCTTCGAAGGTTATGGCGACTGTTTTTTTTTTTTTGGGGACAGCGAAGGTGTTTTGCTGATTGATTACCTGCCAAAGGGGACTTCGATGAATGGTCAATATTACGCAAATTTACTGACTCAGGCACGTGAAGCGATAGTACGGAAGCGACGTGGGAAACTCTGGCACAGAGTGTTGTTTATTGCTCTTGTTCACACGGGTCGGGTTTCGAGACAGGCCTTAAAAGACAAAAGTTTTTCAACGACAGACCACCCACCCTACAGCCCAGACTTGGCCCCGAGCGACTTTGTCCTTTTTTTCCAATTTGAAACAGAAGTTACGAGGCCGGAGATTTCCAGATGAGAACCAGATCAATACGGCCGTAGAAAGTCATTTTGAATACAAAGAGAAAGAATATTTTTTCGATGATATTAAGGCACTGTATGCCCGATGTGAGAAATTCATTTCACTCGAGGGAGTTTATATTGCGAAATAAAATTGTTTAATAGGATCTATTCTTTCACTTAATGCCTTAGACCAATTGGTTTTTCTTTGGGCTGAGAAGGTAATTGACTAGGGAGATTCTGTACATCCCAGTCCTGCTTTATGGCGCTGAAGTATGAACTCTGTCGAAAGCGGATGAAGATATCCTCGGTCGTTTCGAGAGAAAAATTCTTCGAAAAATATTAGGTACTGTTTGCGTTGACGGGCTTTGGAGGTACAGCGACATTGACCTAGTCAAAAAACTGCGCATAAGTCGCCTAAGATGGCTAGGATATGTAGAGCGAAACAGGGGACCTCAACCAACTTGAAGTTGGTTGAGGTCCCCTACCAACTCGTATCATCATCTCCACACGGGTCCTAATAGTGAACTAACCATGAGCATATGCTGAGTACGACTGTGCGTGTGCAGCTGAACACTGACCTGTGCAAGCACAGCTGGGTGAACTTCAGCATACATTTATCAAAGCGGACAAGGCATCTCTTGTTGACTTAATTTGTTGAAACCTACGTCTCAAATGTTTAACAAGAGTTCCTACGAAAGGAGTACGTGCGACAGAAGAATTCTCAGTGGTGCCGTCAACAGTCAGCGGAGCGAATAGGTGAAATGAGCTACTTCGACATATTCAAATCTCCAATCAATAAGTATTTTCAAGACTGAGTCAGGGTGTTGAAAAGTTATGGTGGCGGATAAATCCTTAATCCGCGAACGGCAGCGCTCATATCCCCGTAGTGAGTTACTGGCATCGGAATATCCTAGAGGTTTCAACTAAGGATTTGTTCCTCCAGGTTATAGGTTATGCGTTGGGATAAATGCCCTACCATAGAAAAAGCTTCTAGTTACGAAGCAACAACACGCCATGTATAGGAATGATGAGTCCCTAAACTGATATAAAGTTATATCACCGCCATCCAAGAAGCAATGTGATGAGCCGAACAAAAAACGGGTGGAATACAGAGAGTAGAAGCAGATTTATCGTCAGAGGCAGACTTAGGAAAGAAGTCTTGAGCTTGAGGCATGTGCACGAACGCCTGATGACAATCCGCATTAAGGCCATAATACAAAAACATCAGTCTAATAAGCGCTCACGCACCCACAGAGGATAATTACGACACCTTCCGAGCAGCTAACATTGACTCGGATCACTACCATGTTGCGGAATGTTCCTGAACCTCTGGAGAAATTCAATGCCGCCAACATTAAGCGCAGATGAGCAATGACAATGCCTCTGATGTACTGGGTTCCTCGCATCCACCACAAAAAAAAATCCTGGTTTGATGATGAGCGTCGCCAAGCGTACGCAGCAAAATAAGAGCCTTATAAAGCGACGATGCATATGATGTCGAGAGAACCTTACATCTACATGCAGAAGAGAAGGGAAGAACACCAGTTTCTAAGATAATATAGAAAAAGAAGAAGATAGCCAAATTCAAATAACTTTGCCCGACGTTGGCGAACCCTATATGGTTGATTCTCTCGTTAACCTTGAAAGTAATGATTTCTTCCAGTTCAGCAGAGTAGACGAAAACGACGTTTTGAGCGCCCTACTACATATTAAGTCTAAAGCTATGAGCCTTGATGGAATATATCCATATTTTTTTAAAATAATTTTGCCCCACATTCTTCCTACCCTTACACACATTTTTAACACAATCATCATGACATCGACTTTTCCTCCTTCTTGAAAGGTTGCTAAGGTTAATAGTAAAAAAGCCTGCTACCCGTTTGTCACCACCCTACCTACCGTTTAACAAGGGCAAAACGGTGAGTTGAACAGAATGTCACAATAGACAGCTGCAAATTTGATGTAGTTAAGGACTTTGTCTACCTAGGCTCCGCTGTAAAATCAAACAACGACATCAGCGCAGAGATTAAGCCGTTGTTTCTTTGGCTAAAGAAGTCAACTGAGTAACAAAGCCCTCTCACGGGCAACTAATGTGAATTTATATAAGACCCTCATCATTCCAGTCTTACTATACGATGCAGAAGTATGGACGTTATCAAAGGTGGATGAAAACATCCTTAGTTGTTTTGAAAGAAAAATCCTTTAAGTGGATTTTGGTCCCATTTGTATTGACCGATAATGGAGAAGAAGATACAACAACGAACTATACCGGTTGTTGGGACAACGTGGTAAAAGAAGACCTCACCAAGTGGCGCACACAAGTGGAAAGAGACCTCAACCAACGTCGTGTGCAAAACTGGAGGCGGCTAGCACAGGATCGAACTAGTTGGAGACGCTTGTTGATTGAGGCCTAGGTCCACTCCGGATTGTAGCGCCATCTAAAAGAAAAGAAGACAGTAAAGATTTGTTTCAACGAAATTAGCGAACTTTTGTCAGTCCCCTCGTCTTTCGTTTTCGAATACTGGCTTTCATACCTTTTTTTTGCAAAACAAAAACGATATTAGGTACTCTCTTCAATGGCACAGTTTTTACTGGATTTTATATCCAGACCAGAATCCAGACTTATATTTTAGTTCTTGTCCAAATTCGTGTACATCAAGCAAGAATAAGAAAACTGTGTCCGAATCCGCCCACCATCTATTGTTCTCTAAATGCGAAACTCAATATCGTTCTGCCCTCCAAAATAAAATTTGTATACACATGACATGCACCAGCTCATCTGTAAAATCTGGTCGGAAGAATGCATGCCCGACGAATGGAACCTCAGCATCGTTTGCCCGATCCTGAAGAAAGGAGACCCTATGAACTGCGCCAACTACAGAGGTATAAGTCTTCTCAACATCGCATATAAGATCTTATCTGCCGTATTATGTGAACGTCTTAAACCGATCGTCAACAACCTAATAGGTCCTTATCAGTGCGGTTTCAGGCCCGGTAAGTCCACCATTGACCAAATATTCACACTACGACAGATCTTGGAAAAACCCATGAATATGAAATCGATACGCACCACTTTTTCATCGATTTCAAAGTTGCCTATGAAGCGTGTATAGTTATATAGAGCCATGTCGAGTCTTTGCATCCTTGCCAAACTTGTCCGTTTATGCAAGATGACGATGGAGAACTTTCGCTGCTCCATCAAAGTCGGAAAGAACACCACCGAACCATTCAATGTCAGGAAAGGTCTTAGACAAGGTGACGCGCTATCATATGATCTCTTTAACATTATACTTGAAAGAATTGTACGAAACTCACAAGCCAACACCGGAGGTACAATCTTTTATAAGTCTGTACAACTACTTGCTTACGTTGACGACATTGACATAGTCGGAAGAACTCAGCGGGCCGTCAGTGGGGCGTTTGCGAGTATTGAGACCGAAGTAGCAAAAATGGGTTTAGCGGTCAATGAAGGCAAAACAAAATATATGCTGTCTACAAAAAAGGACACTCAACATCGGCGTCTTGGACAGAACGCCACAATAGACTGATATAATTTTGAGGTGGTAAAGGAATTTGTCTACCTAAGCTCTATGGTGAGCTCCTCGGATGAGGATGCCCTTGGTTACTTTGAGAGAAAAGTTCTTCGAGTGATCTTTGGTCTCGTCTGCATAGACGACGAGTGGAGGAGAAGATATAACGCCGAGCTATACGGCCTTTACAATGATATCGACTTAGCCAGAAGAGTTCATATACAACGACTAAGATGGCTGAGTCATGTAGAGCGGATGGAGCCCAACGTTCCAGCCCGGAAAGTCTTCGAATCCACCCCGGACGCAGTAGAGGACGACCTCGCGGAAGGTGGCGCAAACAAGTCGAGAGGGACCTCAAACAACTTGGCGTGCGCAACTGGAGGCAGCTGACTCATAACCGGGCTGGCTGGAGAGGTTTGTTGGTTGAGGCCCAGGTCCACCCCGGACTGTAGCGCCACCTAAGTAAGTAGTATACACATGACATAACAAAAATGATTCTGTCACCCATTATTTAATATGTAGTAACTATTCTTCAACATTTTATTGCTTTTCCCTTGTGTTAAAATTGAAATACAACATCCGATGTACCAGACAATTTAAATTTGGTCTAGTTGAAACTTTTTGTAACGACAGTTTGTGTGGTCTAGTCTCCGGATATACATACATAGTTATCGGTGTAAACTAGGCCAATATTTGGTTACATGAAACCAGTCAGTGCTTAAGCCGATTTGAATTCAGGTTTGATTTATTTTCACTTTCAATGTGTATGCTTCTTGATAATAAAATTATATGGAAACACTACACATTGCTCCATCTTTAATTTAAGCAAAGCTAACAAACAATGAAAATGGAAAACTAAAAGAATGTGTAGCAGCATACACAAATAAATCAACATAGGCAACACATAAATCAGAAATCACCATCCGCAACACTAACATTGGAATTACAATTATTTCGCACACAAGCACGCGTATACATCTGTACTGCAGAACTCGATCCGTCAGTGTTTGACAATAGCTTTTCGCAAATAGCAAAGGCAGTTGGTTTCCTTTTTTTGAGTTGTTAATGTAGAATTGTTAATTTTTTTTCATTTTATAAATTTGCATTCTTTTATATTTCGTATTTTTTGCATGTACCAAAGAAAAAGTTAAAATGATGCACACAATGAGCAAACAATACAAATGATATGATTAATAAAGAGAAAGGCTTTTAAATCTCGCAAAAATGGTTCCAATCGGCTTTCATGTTGTGATATTCAATAGATACAATTTAGAAGAAAATAAAGTTAATCACTGCGGAAGGTAGGAGAAACATTGACCACCTCAAAAAATAAGACAGTCCAGCTTAATGTGCCGAGGGTTACGGAACAATTCCAATAGATAAGTATATACCTATTCAAGTCATAAATACTGGTACACGCATTTTGGGTGATAAATTAAAAACGAACAAGTATTTTTTGATATTTTTTCTGCAAAACTTTAATTGATTATTTAGGAAACAATATTTAAACAACTTATTCGAAATGCCACCCTTTGCACTTATGCAGGCCTTGAGTCGCTTTGGCCACTCATCGAACGCAGCGCGCACTTCGTTGTCCACTGCACGAATAAGTGCTCGCTTAAAGGCCTCAATATTTGGGTGCCGAGTCGAATAAACCATCGTCTTTAAAATAGACCGCAGCTTGTAATCCAAAGGATTGAGGTCTGGACTGCCTGACGGTCAATCGTAAACTCCTTGAAGTCCGGCACATTGTTTTGGAACCACCCTTGCGTTGTTTTTTCCCTTATGAGCTGACGCGTTCGACTCGCGGAATGAGTTCTGATACTTCTTTGGATGACCGGGCATAAATAGCAAACATTTTTTTATCCGCGAACAAAATTATCCTGTGATCAATTGCGCATACTGGCGCCGTGGAGCTCTATATCTTTCATTTCGTTTTCGCTTTAATTGGGGCAGTGAGTAAGTGGCCAATGTGTCTTTTCGTGTTAAGATTTTATGGTTTCGCACCGGTTTCAGCTTTGATCGACGGTGGTCTTCTGACAATGCGAAGGCGTTCTTATCTTTGACTGTCAGTTACTCCACCAGTGGTCCCAAACAATTTAACAGTTCAATACATAAAATTCCGGGTGATTCCAAGTGATCGGAAGGTTTGGAAAATATCGCCTCTTTCCTTATTACACTTGTGAAGGCCAATTACTACAACACGGTTTTCAATATTGACCCATTCCATATTTGAAAACGACTTTTGTGTAAATGTTTTTGCGCGTTAACTCATTGAATACCTGTCAATATAAAATAGATGTGGTCAATACTAGTTTCACGATAAGTGCGTTTAAACGTGTACCAATAGTTATGAATGACATGACTAGGCATGTTTTCACACCATTTTGATTTTTCTCGAAACCTTATATAGTATAAATAACTAAAAATTTTTGAAATCAGTTCATCGTCAACCTTTCATTTGATATGCATATTGTATTTATATACAATTTTTTTTTCATTTAACCTCATCTGCAAAACTTTTTTGGTTTCCATTTGTCTTTAATTTTACTCTAGCACTTTTTTCGGGTTAGTAAAACTCAACCCTGGTCCCAATTTTAAAGTTTTATGGTTCAACAATTAACTAGGATGTGGCAGACAAAATAGCAAACGGAAGGACATACAGCTGACTCTCACTATAAGGATTCCGCCTTAATTTTGTTTCCTTGTACTCACAAGTACCTACAGTTCAAAACGAATGTATCAAACAAATTGTTACAAACAATTGCATCCAAAACTCGTTTTCGATGCTGAGATATCATTATACTCGAATTAAAAACATATATCAAAATTACAATCCGTCTGGAACAGATCTGATACCCTATCTACCATTTTCTATCCCACTCCTAATAATGTGGGCTTGACGTTGTGAATTTTTGCAGTTTCTGAATTCTTTTGTTGAAGAAACTATTCAAAAATATATATTTTATATTTTTGGACTCCAGGGGCAAATCACCTCATCCGCAAACATAAAACATGTCACTTAAGTGTGTATTATATTGGTAGCAATACGAATAACTACAACAAATACAAATACGCTGGTGCTTTATTTTGATATGTGGCAAGATAACGTGTAAACATTTTTTTTTAGCTGCATTATTTGCATGTTCGGAAAAATAAGATGGCGGACGGTAGATGTAATTTTGTCCATCACTCACATTTGTATAAATTTTTCGAAAATCGAATAACCTACATACAATGCTTTGCAAAAGTATAACCGCACACTGTAAAAGGCTTTTTCAGGAAACTTTAAACGGATACAGGTCCTTTATTATTATTTTTATTTTATGGCATCCCCGATATATTCTTTTGGGATTTCCAGCAATAAAAAACTGTTTTGTCTAGCTTGCAGAAGTATAGCCGCACGATAGAAAAACTGCAATTTCTCTGCAATTTTCATTCAGTTTTTATTGTGATTTTGACAAATAATAATGCCGCGTGGTACGCATTTAACGGAAGTAGAAAAGGGAAAAATTCTGGCGAGGATAGTTTGGGCTTTAGAGCAATCTCGAAGAAAATATCAAGATCGGACCGTGTCATTTGAAATTTTTTACAAGACCCGGAGTCGTATGGCATAGCAATCCGACCTGGCCGTCAACAAAAGGTTACAAGTCGCGATCAAAGGCGAATAATAAAGGCATCGTCCAATTCGGTGCGTTCGTTGTCAGCCGTGGTGTAGTGGTAACATCAACGCTTGTCACGCTCTTGGTTCACGGTTCAAATCCTGACCTCAACAATCATCTATTTATTTCGTCTGAAATAAATAAAAAAAGTCGATCAATTGCGAAAGCTTAGTCAACTCTACTGCGAAGGCATAACACTGGCAGTAGGGTGGTCATATGGCTTAAATGCAACTTGATCGTGATGATGACATCAGGTGGAGGGGAAAAAATACAGTGAATCATGAGCAACGACAAAAAGCAAAACAATCAAGCTCCCCAGTTATCTGGACGCCACCCTTAGAGTTTACTGAAACTTAATACCACCTAAGTTTCAAACCCACTACACCAATCTTTCTTTCTCTCTCTCTTAATTTCTACAAACGCCCGTGCCCTGAAATAATTTAATGGTATTCATATCCCATTTGGCGCGCGCAAATTATAAAAAAAATTCGGAGTGAATTAGATTTAGATGTTTCAGTTTTGACGATTTCGTGCACTATAAAAAGCAGCAGATTAATTGTCCGAAGCAAAATGGTGCCTGTTCCAGTCTAACAGCAGCCCATAAGGAAAAGAGAGTGGAATTCGCTCGTAACAACATGGATCGTAATTGGAAAACCATAAGTAACATTGGTTTCATTTCCTCTTTTTTTTCAATTTGAAATGTATTAATCTAATACAATATTTTTTTTAAAAGATTCTTTTAGCTTTAATGGATATTGGCATGATTTATGGAAGGAACCAAGGTTTTATTCGAAGAGGTACTTCGGCCGTGGAAGTTGTATGATATGGGGGGCTTTCTGCGCTCGCTGTAAGGTTTCAATTGCATTTACCTCCACAAAAATGGATAGTGCAGCCTACACCCAGTTACTCGAAGAGAACTTGATACCATATTTAAGGCGATATCGGCGATTTCCACATGTTTTTCAACAAGATAATGCAGCGATACACATCAGTCGTCGAAGTTTGAAATGGTTTCAAGCCCAAAACATCAGATTAATGAAGTGGTCGGTTACACGATTGAAATCCGATAAAAAATCTTTGGGGAATAATTACATGACGAGTTTATGCCCATAATCGGCAATTAGCGAACGTTGCCTGAGCTCCGAGCATCAATTATGGATGCATGGAACTCTTTGGAGAATTCCATACTAAGAAAACTAATTAAGAGTATGCCCAATAGAATTTTTAGTATCACTGAAAAAAGGGGTAATAAAATCCCATACTAATATCTGTAAAACAGTTAGCCAAAATAAAAGCAAATTGAGAAGAATGTAATGCGGTAATACTCTTGCAAGCTGGACGAAACAGTTTTTATTTTTTGCTTTAATTACTTGTTAATTGATGACATAAAATAAAAAAAAATAATAAAGGGCCTGTATCCGTTTAGAGTTTCCTTCAAAACGCCGTGTGCGTGCAAAGCACTGTACGAGTATGTTGAACTGAACGTCCTAAATTATTTCCTTCCACAAAATAATGTTGACTTTTTCTTCTTTAATTACTTGTTAATTGATGACATAAAATAAAAAAATAATAAAGGGCATGTATCCGTTTAGAGTTTCCTGGAAAAGGCTTTTTACAGGGTGCAGTTATACTTTTGCAAAGCATTGTACATAAGTATGTATAGGCATGTATGAAAAAGTTTTCCTGTAATCTTTGATAGGTGGAATATTTCACCAATTATTTAAAAATGTTTGGTTCAGTAGTAAGGCTTACCTATTGGCAGTTTTTTATATCTTACTCGAAACCTGATAGAGTGGAAATAACGGAACTATATATTTTTTTTGTATCAACGCATCGTCAACTTTCATTTGATACACATATTGCCTTTATAAAAACTACTTTTTTTTTTTTTTACTCTAACCTCCAAAACTTTTTTTTTGCTTTTGAACTTTTCCAGAATTCGGATCTGTGTATTGGTTAGTAAAACTCAACTCTGGTCCAAATTGCAACCTTCTAAAGAGTTTTTCAATAAGGACATATCAATTTTGTATTTAAATAAAACACAGAATATTTGAGATATCGGGCTAAAATTTATTCCAGGTGTAGTACACATGTTAAGTTTAAGTACAGGATTCGATGTCGTTCATATGACCACGGCGAGCATGTTTGCAGCGATCGATTCTTTGAGACCAATTTTCCACACATATCGGCTGGAACGTTGGCAATTTCGCGTTCAATATTGTACTTGAGCTCCTCTAACGTTCGACTTGACGTAACCCCAGTAACGCATTGACAAAGCCATTAAGCCAACAATGAGCTTCATCGCTGAAGATTTTTTTTTGAGTAAGCGCTCTTAAAGTTGCGACCACCGACTCAGAATATCGGTAGTAATTTTTAATAATTTCCAAACATTGCTCATTCGTGAACTTCACCATGATAAAAATGTAAACCTTGACTGACGTTTTAACATTGACAGATCATAAAAAAAGTTTAACGGTGCGTTTGTACAATCTTTCCAAAACAAAGTGATAAGAGCAATCATGAATGGCCCATGATATAAAAGATGTTTTGTTTTTTAGAGGTATACAACTTCAAAATGATATAAAACACATAAAAATCGTGGTAATGACCATGTGTTTAATTACGATTTCGGGCATATGGGCGCCTCGGTTGGCCCGAATAGAGCGAGCAGCTGGGCCCGTATATCGGCAATAACGCGGCGAATGTTGGCTTCTAGGTTTATCAGCGAAGACTAGCAACTTCACATATTCCCACAGAAAATAATCATTACGAAAAATCGTTCATTGGATGTTTCCTTCAATAAATTGGCATGACGGCGCAGTCTTGTTGAAACCACAGCTCTTCCATATTCCGGCATTACTTTTGAAAAAATATGAACCAATGATTCCACCAGTCCACAAAGCACACCAAACAGTGATTTTTTGTTGATGTAACGGCGTCTCAATAATGGCTTTTGGATTTTCTTCACTCCAAATGCGTCAATTATAATAGTCATTCACCAAAAATGAGCCTTATCACTGAACAATATTTTATGGTGAAAATGTGGATCAAAAACAATCTCGTTTTCGGCCCATTCACCGAACGTATAACGCACACGATGGTCAAGTGGCTTCAATTTGAAAACCAAGATCTTTCCGCAAAATCTTCCATAAAGTGGATGTTTTATGTTTGGAAACAGAAAATAGTCACAAGGGGCTAAATCTGGAGAATATTGTGGATGGGGAAGCAATTCGAAACGCAATTCATTCTATTTCACGGCACCCACGCTGCAGCAGCTTTCTCATATCCAAATAATTTTCCAAAATGTTGTGCACCCGATCATTTGAGATGCCTACAGTCTTAACAATCTCACGCATTTTAACTCTCCGTTCGTCCAACACCATACCATGTGACCTCAATTGGACGTCCATGACGCTCGCAGTCCAGTCCTTTGTGCTCATATCACCGCAACCTAATTTTTCGGAACCATTTGTAAATCATTCCAAGCGAAGGCGCAGAGTCCCCGTAATGTTTGTCCAACTTTGCTTTGGTTTCCACTGCTGTTTTCTTCTTCAAATATTAATAGAATACGAAATTCACTTTTCTTAATGTTTGCCAAAAATACGAGAAGTTATATGCTTCCATTGGCTGTCAGGACTAACAAGAGGACTAACAAGAGTTCGGTTAGTTGGTGTCAATTTAGTAGTTTTTGAAAAAAATAGATGCATTTCTGTAGCTTATAATCTAACAATATTTATTTCCAAATTTCCGAACAATAGGTAAAAATGGAAACGAGAAAGAGAAAAATTAGTGACGTAAGCTCGGTTGAAGTTCCACCGCCAACACAGGAAGAAATTCGTTTTACCATTTTCTTCGGATTTCGACGTCAACTCACGCCAGTCAAAATTCTGCACGAATGCCAAAATGCATACGGAATAAATGCACCATCTCTTGTTACTATTTCAAAGTGGTTTCGAAGATTCCAGACTGGCCATTTTTCTGTGGAGGACGCATCTCGTGAAAGTCTTAAGTTGACGAAGATGCCAGTATGACACAAGAGATGATAGCAGATGAACGAATTTTAAATTATCTCCTGAAATATTCGAAGAAGTCAGCTCGATGGGTTCCAAAAATTTTGAATGAAGAGCAAAAAGAGGCTCGTGTTTCTTTTGCTCAATATTTCCTGGATAAGTTTGAAAATGGAGAGTCAAGCTGCTTCAATAAGATCGTTACAGGTGATGAATCTTGGTTTTACAATTACGACCCGGAAACCAAACAGCAGTCCATGGTATGGAGCCCAGAAGATACAAATCCTCCAAAAAGAGGCTCGTGTTCGTTTTGCTCAATATGTCCTGGATAAGTTTGAAAATGGAGAGTCAAGCTGAGTCAATAAGATCGTTACAGGTGATGAATCTTGGTTTTACAAGTACGAGTACGACCCGGAAACCAAACAGCAGTCCATGGTATGGAGCCCAGAAGGTGCAAATCCTCCAGTAAAGGCCAAACAACAAAAGTCAGCGACAAAAGTTATGATGTCGACGTACTTCACCAGGGCGAAAATGGTCGTCGTCAACCCGCTTAAAACTGGTTAGACAGTCACTGCTAATTGGTATACTGAAACTTGCTTACCGCATGTTTTCCTAAATTCACCAGGACACCGACAAAAAGGGGATTTATGCCGCTACTTTTTGCACCACGACAATGCGCCTGCGCACACTGCTGAAAAAACCAACAACTTTCTTGCGCTATCGGGCTTCAATGAAATTCGCCCAGCACCTTATTCTCCGGATCTAGCGCCGTGTGACTTTTGGCTGTTTCCGAAAATAAAATGAGATTTGAGGGAAAAAATCTTCACATCTAATGAGGAGATTATTAATGCAGTCAATGTCGAAATTGAAAAGCTGCAAAAAGAGGATTTTGAAAGCTGTTTTGAAAGATGGATCTATCGGCTTAAGAAATGTATTGAAATAAATGGGAATTATGTGGAGAAATTAGAAAAAGATGAAGATTAAATATCTAAAGTTAAAATTATTTTTGTATTTTATTATTCAATCAACTAAGCGAAATTTTGTTAGTCCCTACGTATATTTTCAAAATATTTTGTATGTCATGGTTTGAAGAATGTTATCACATGAAACAAACGTCAATTTGCGGTTGACACTGCCACCTGTCGAAATTGTACGAAATTACAATGTCCACCTATAGAATCAATGACTGACTGTGTTTGACATTGAATATATCAGTGCTTCAGAAATATTTTTCATTTAATCGTCATGAATCCATATTTGAATCACTGCTAAAATCAGCTTAGTTTTGATCCTGCAATCTCATCATGGCCCACAGATTTTCCATTGGATTGCGGTCTGGTCATTTCAGCACCTCAATATTCTTTTCTTCGAAAAACTGCTTCTTTTTCGACATGAGGCACGAAGCAAGATCTTATTGGAACTGACTTTGCATGGTAGGCAGGAGTATATGAGTCAGGACATCTGCGTATTTGGTGGTAATGCCTGCGATCTCTTTTAAACTTCCAGAACCGGTGGAGGTGAAATAACTCCAAATCATTACTTTGAGTGGATGTTTAGGAGTTTGTACAACATGACTAGGATGGAAATCTCATTCTCGCCTCTTCTCACGACACTTACCCTGAACTTCGAAGTGATTCTTGTCTGAAAAAATCACTCTTTCCATGAAATTCAACAATCCTTAACAAACTTGACTTTCCAACTTCAACATCAATAGAAATCTCCTTAATGCTCTTACTAGTATGCTCATGCAAAGCAATGATCTTAGCCCTCTTTTCTAAGAACTAAGAATCCGGATCACAAGAAACTGAAGAAGTCTAATAGAGATGCACATAATACCCAACATTTTTTTTTTTATAATTTGCACGTGTTAAAGGGGGTATGAATACCCTTATACTAATTTTTTTTAGAATACGTGCGTTTTTGTGGAAAGGGGAAGAGACAGAGAGAAAGACAGAGTGGTGTAGTTTTGAAACTCAGGTGGTATTAAGTTTCTGTAAACTCCAAGGGTGGCTGTCCAGATAACTGGAGAGTATTTTGTTTGTTTTCGCTATTATTGTCGTTGCTTATGATTCACAGTATTTTTTTCCGTCCACCTAATGTCATCATCACAATCAAGTTGCATTTTAGCCATATGACCACCCTACTGCCAGTGTTATGACTTCACAGTAGAGTTGACTTAGCTTTCGCGAGTGATCGAATTTTTTATTTATTCCATGCGAAATAAATAGATGATTCTTGACATCAGGATACAAACCGTGAATCAACAGCGTGACAAGCGATGATGTTACCACTACACCACGGCCACCCGCGATTTAGTCAAAAAAGTTTGCCACAATTAATTCGAAAAGCACATACCAAGCATTTATATATAATAACTCAAAAAAAAACGCAGCCGAATTTCGATTATTTAAAAAAAAAAAAACAACAAAATAGTTTTCCTAATTAATTTGTACAGCTCTGTACATACACATGTGTGTTACTTTTCGGAGTTTCAGATGTCTATTAATGGCTTAGAAATCTGGAATTCTGCACACGTATGAAAACTCGTCCGAATTATGATAGTGTAGGTACAGGGTGGTGTAAAGTATTGTGTACATGAGAAAATTGATAAAAGTCAATAACATTTGACTTCATAAGGTTCTTACCTATCTTCAGAGTGAAGAGAGTAAAATTTTTATTTCATCAATATCATAAAAAAAACTGTTATTAAAACAAAAATATTCATTTTAAAAAAGTGTCTAATATTGTAATTTGTAAGTCAAATAAAAATAATTTAAATACAGACTAAATGCATTTTGTTAGAAAATTTAATTTAGGAAAATGTTTGGAGTCCTTTCCTAAAAGTGAAGGAAAATGAGTTGCTGATGAAAATATTATATCTGGTCCCTTTAAAATGGGATTTTTAGTATAGGTATGTATTTCTTGACACAAATCTACACATTTTCACATTGAGTCCCAAGTTTCACAAATGTTTTCAAGTAAGGATAATTTTAGGGTCTAATTTTACTGCACTAATGTGTTTTCATTAGTAACTTATTTATAAATATTCCTTACTTACATTTTATGAAAGTGTATTTACTTAAAACTTCAAAAAAACCAATAATTCTAGTCTATATCAAGCGCGCAGCAAACATCAGTTCAGTGTTACTAAAACTGCATTCTTTTTTTTTGAATTTTCTATTGCAAAACATTAAAAAAAAAAATCTAACGAAAAAAGTATTAATACAATTGAAGTTGTTCGTTGTAAACAATTTTTTTTTTTTTTTTTTGAGACTTTATCACTTTACCCAAGTCGTTTCTGTCTGGCTTCTTTTCGCCCGTATGACAGTGGCAGTGTAAACCTTGTAACGATTCCCTCTGGCCCGAAAACATTTGAAGGAATGTTGTCCAATGAATCAGACAACGACCGTGAGTCCGATTGATCTTGCAAACTGATATTGTTCAATTTACAATTTGTTCACGTGATTACATGAAGTCAGCATTCGAAGTTCATCCAGAAGGGTAAAAGAAATATAAATGAAAGAAGGTAAAACAAATATTGTGTATGGTTGCTTAAAGATGAGCATAAGCACATGGACAACGAATCTGACTTAATGGAATGAATGAACAGACAATTTCTATACAGAGTTTTGATAAACAATAAAAACAAATGACTATGAAACAGATGAAGGCCCAACATATTATTCACTCATAATAACGATTTAGCAATAACACCCATAACATATTAACTTGTGCTATTAGCATTGAATGAAATGAATGTTTTTCTTTTTTCTTTGCTTCGCTGATGCGAATGCCTGTGTGTGAAAAATATGATCACTCATGTGCATACTTTCTTACCTGACGAATAGTAGAAATCTGCGTTAAACTCTGCACAGAATACAAGGCTTTATCGAATGAAAATATATTTAAATGTAAATAGTTTTTAAGCGCGTAGAATGGGAATGCATACTAGGTGTTACTTAGACTTGGGACGCTTAGACCGCAAGACTGGTTGGGTATTGAAATCCAAGCAAAACGATGTAAAAGGTGACCAGATAGCAATGATAGTTTTTCCAATTGTTATGTTTCAGCAGCTGTCAAAGTTACCAATGACATCCAGCTGTCAAAATATTCAGTAAGGTTTGCCATTTTATCATGTATCGTTTGACGCTTCCCGAACGTGTGGAAATTATTAAAAAATATTATCGAAATTCCGGCTCAGTTGTAAATACGCAACGTGAATTTTGTCGTGAGGTCGGTCGGAATCATGGCTTCAGTGCGCAGGCAATTCGTCGCACGGTGGAAAAGTTTGAGCATGAGTACACTCTTTTGGACCTTAAGCCACCAACCAGACAGAGGTTGGTGCGAAGTGAAGAAAACACAAGACCCAGAAATGTCGATTCAGCGCCGATCAGCTGAATTGGACATCGCCAGAGTCAACCAGGCTTATTTTGCGGTTGGATTTGGGCCTACATCCGTATAAGATTGTGCTGACACAAGAATTGAAGCCGGACGACCATAGACAACGCCGTGAGTTCGCTAATTGGGCGCTGGAAATGTTGGCCAGAGATCCGGATTTTAGCCAAAAAATCATCTACTCGGACGAGGCCCATTTTTGGCTCAGCGGCTATGTCAATAATCAGAGTTGCCGTTATTGGACCAAGCATCAATGCATCCACAAAGTTTGACTGTTTGGTGCGGTTTATGACACGGCGGCATCATCAGACCTTATTTCTTTGGAAATGAGGAAGGAGAAACCGTTACCGTCAATGGTCCTCGGTATAGAGCGATGTTAACCGACTTTCTTTGGCTACGTCAAGTCGTTAGTCTACGTCAACAAGCCAACCACTTTGGACGAGCTCGAGGCCAACATTCGAGACGCTATTGCCAGAATAACGCCGTACATATTAGACCGAATCATCAAAAATTCTACCGACTGCTTGAAGCACTACCAGCGAAGCCTAGGCGGCCATTTAAATAATGGCATAAATGTAGCTTCAAAATAAAGCCAGAATCAATTTGATATCTCACACCGTTGTTTTTTATTTAAATTTCTTTTCCTATCGTTCTTATCTGGTCACCCTATATACGTTTAAAGATGGTTCCATCGTTTTTTTTTTACCGTTTTTTAGCACCTTCTTATCCTAGCTCTATCTTTACGATATTTGTACCAATTTTAACGATTCTGACTTCAATCTAACATCTGCATACATATATAACTATTATAACTCCTTTATAAGTCCAGTAAAGTATAGATTGCCGTAAGAAATCCCCAACAACAAAAAAAAATATATTAGCAGCATTTGTAAAAATACGCGAAAATACGTTGCTAAATATTCAATTTTAAACTTCCAATCTGTCAAAATAAGCCTTAGAAAATAAACAATACAATTAATTGTATACCTATACTACACACAAAAATGTAGTGAACTGCATACTCCTCCGCTAACGCTTTACTTAATTTTATTTTCAGACAAATTTGGTATGCAAACGTACTAAGCTTTAGAAGAAAACTGTAAGCCAAGCGTTTTGAAATTTGAAAAATAAGTAAGTACCGACACTTGTCATTACTTTATTTAACAAAGAAGAAGCTTTTATTTTTATTAGTTTATTTACAAATTATTGTAGTTAACAATGTTTAGTAATTTATTTTAATAATACATACAATATTACAATACACCAACAATAATTAGCAAACATAAATCCCAGCAAAGGCGTTTAAATGTTAAAAATTAGGGAAGATCTCGAGCAAGAGAAGTGGATAAGGATAAAATCTGTGCTGTGAGGAAATGTTCGATAAACCAGTTATTTTGTGCAGACATTATGGTAATTGCAATACAAAGCAATTGACTTTCAATCTTACACCCGTCACTGTTCAATACATTTATGAACGACAAATTGTACAATGCATGTTTGCTGCATCAATGCAGAAAAATTTACCAAAAGTGTTGGCCTTAAGTGAAGAACCGTTCATTTTGATGGAAGAATGAAAATTATAATGAGGGTATAAGCTCATAGACCCCAGTTATGAAATTTTTCCATCCAACCGTTTAGCCTGCAGGCTGAGGTACAAACAGACAAGCGGAGAGACAATACTTGCTGTATGAGAGCAAGTTCAAAATTGTATCACAGAATCTGTACGGAATTGCAAATAGTATTGCATTATGAAACGCCCAGTAACACCGTCTCCTCCTGACAGACATTTTTATGGAGACGGGGAAGAAAACAAATAAGCAAACAAAGGTGGCTGAGAAAATCAATTGGTACAAGCTGGACAAAGGAGAAGGCGAAGTTTTTATTACCAACATGACAAATTACCTCTTTACCATCATCGATGAGGTCGGTGATGAGGAGTGCAGAGCACAAGATATGTGGGATTCCCTACAGCGATCTTGCTTGGAGAGAGCCAAATCACTGCTTGGAATGTCGAAAGGCCCCTGCCAATACGCCAAAGAAACATGGTGGTAGACAGATGAAGCTAAAGTAGTGATACGGCAAAAGAAAACGGCTTTCAAGGCTTGGTCAAAGTGCTCTTCTACTAATAGAGATGAAAAAGCTCGCCTTGAAGTGATATATAGATGTTGCAAAGGTCTCGCGAAGAAGAAGTGCGCCCAATTTCAAGCAAAAAGTATGGAAGGCCTCTATAGGGAGTTGGAGGAAATATCGTCTTCGGCGTCTGATAGGAACCAGGCTATCCAGGAGCTTCGACAAAACAACTTGAATAAGGGAGCAACTATCTTTAAAATAGTCGCCCAGAGAAGAAGAAATGCTTAGGACTGCATACTCCGTTCCCCAAAGTTCATTAACAAGGCTCAAGGCCAGCTTCTTGTGGAAGACGACAAAATTCTCCACAGATGGCGACAGTATTGTGAAAGACTTCTGAACGAACAGTTTCCCCGGCTATACTTTCCAAGAGCCGCTCCTAACCATGACGAAATATCCGACATTACTGTCGAAGAAGTTAGGAATGCCGTCAAATACTCCAAAAAAAGAAAAGCGGTTGGGCTAGACGAGATACCCTCTGAGTTCTGGAAAAAGATGGGAGACATCGGGTCCAGATGGCTCATGATTCTTATCTCCAAACTTATGAGCGGTGATCCAATGCCTAATCAGTGGAGGGAAAGTTATCTTCTTCCTTTGCACAAACAAAGGGAAGGGCGATACGCGAAACTGCGATAACTACCGTTCTGTCAAGCTAATGTCACACATCATGAAGATCGTTGAACGGGTATTAGATGGCCGACTGCGGAAAATAATAAGGCTATCTGATGACCAGTGCGGGTTTGTCTTGCGTAAATCAACAACAGATGCAATCCAAAGTATAAGGATCATTATGGAAAAACATTGTGATTCCTTAAAGGGCTTGCATATGGTGTTGGTTGATTTTGAAAAAGCCTTTGATAGACAACCAAGAGATCTTATGGGTGGCGCTAAGACAACGAGGAGTTCCAGAAACCTACGTGCGCATGATCATTGACATGTATGAGGGAGCAAGGACAAGAGTACGATGTCCCGCAGGAGTCACCGAAGAGTTCCCAATCAAAGTCGGTGTACACCAGGGAAGCGTTCTTAGTCCTTTGCTATTTATTGCAGTCCTTGATTATCTGCTTGAAGGAAAAGTGACGAACCCCAAAGTGTATCAGTTATTCTTTGCTGACGATGGGGCTATCATAAGCGAAGATCAAATGGCCTTGCAACGAGCACTTGATGTATGGGTGGATGTTTTGGAGGGAAATGGGTACCGTATTAGTTCGAAAAAGACAGAGTATCTGTGCTGTCCATTCTCTGATCCACACCGGCCTATTCCAGACATTTGCTTGAATGGAAAAGTGCTTCCCAAGTGTGAAAAGTTCAAATGTGTGGGATCTATGATCAATAGCGAAGCAACTTGTGATGATGACATCAACCATCGCGTAAGCGTAGGGTGGATGAAGTGGCGGAAAAACTCCGCCATCTTCTGTGATCGAAAAATGCCCCCTAAGCTTAAAGGAAGACTCTACACCGCAGTTGTACGTCCGGCGCTCACATACGGTTCACAATGCTGGACAATGTACAAAAAGTATGAGGGCAAATTAATGGCAGCTGAGATGAAGATGCTTCGCATGAGTAACTAAGATTGATTGAATAAGAAGTTCAAAGATTCGAGGAAACCTTCATGTAAAAGAACCCATCACAAGCAAGATAGAGCACGACCGGCTCAGTTGGTATTATCATGTTCAAAGGAGAGTTCCTTCAAACGCGCAAAAAAGGCAGACCAAAAAACAACTGGATCACACAAATGCAAAAACACCAGCATTTGATTGGCGTCAGTGACGAAGTGATCCGAAATCGGGAAGCCTGTCGGTACTTTCTGAGGTCAAACCGGCAAACCCC
Organism: Pocota personata; assembly: GCA_963082735.1. Lineage (NCBI taxonomy): Eukaryota > Metazoa > Arthropoda > Insecta > Diptera > Syrphidae > Pocota > Pocota personata. The sequence goes on from OY720431.1 coordinate 69,718,408, forward strand.
ACAAGCGTACCAGTAGGGATGCAGTAAAGTGGGAAGGTTGTGATCCTTCTACTCCGGACCATAACTTCGCCGTAAGAAGAAGAAGAAGAAGAAGATTGCATTATGAAACATATTCTTACTTTAATAATCAGCTGTTTAACGTCAAATAAGTGACAAATTAACCAAATATTTTTTTACTATATTGTTAAAAAGAAAACGAATTTAAATTGGATTTGCAGCAAAATTCCCTCTACTACAGATTCTGTGATAGGGGTAATGGCTAAAACCTTGGCACGATTGAATCAAATTATTATAAAAGACGATAAGTAAACAATTTTTTAGATATAGAAACTTCCGTGCTTCACTGTGCGATTATATTAAAAATCAATTTCACTATTTGTAAATACTACTTCACAATTTCTTTTTAAAGTCACGTCACTGATACACACTGTACAACTGTGACGCTACTGTATGCGCGACTCATTTTGACATTTCATGTAATATATAAACTACAAACAGGTCATGCTCTGCAAGAGATCAGATGCTCGAAAACAACAAACTGATTCAAATAGTAACAAAGAGCGAAAGCTAGATATTATTGGACAATGTTCTAGGTTTAGATGTATTGATCAAAATAAAAGACAGAAAGTCTAACAGCTCGTAAAATATAAACAGTGATTAACCTATAATAACTTCTGAATTTGAATATTGTCCCTGTTTGGCTAAACGTGCCATCGCTTCTTCGCGTTGGCTTTCCATATCAGAGTGCCTAAGTGTGTCTCTTGATGTAACCATCAATGTGATGAATTATTATATATACGTATATATAATATACGTATGCCAAGAATAAGTATTAGTTTTTACCTCCCAAACGATTGGCCGAGATAACTTGAGGGCTGCGCCAACTACAATACATCAACACATTTTTTGATCTGCTGATCTGTGATCGAGTCCCGTGGGAGGAAAGGAATATTTTGTAATTTTATTATATTGACATAGCCATACAACCTCTTTCAAATGAAATTTTGCTAGAATTACACAGGGTGACCCAAAAATAAGTGGACTTTAAAAATTCATAACTTTGGAACGAAGCAATATTTTTCAACAATTTGGTTTTTCTCTCTTTTAGATTAAATATTGCGATTTTGAATAGTGGTGTACTGGACGATCCCACAACGAATTATCGCTGGCGAATCTTACATTCGGCACAACTCCGCAATTGACACAACGAAAATTTCACAGTCATTTTAAAGTAAGAAGACGATCGCTATTTTTTGGAGAAATTGATTATGTCAGACGAAGCCCATTTTCACTTCAATGGTTTCGTCAATAAACAAAAAATTTGCGTTTATGGCGTGTGGAAAACCCTCGGATTTCTTTAAAGACACAAATAGGGATCCAGTAACGGCAAATGGGGACGAGTATAGAGTAATGTTCGTAAACTTTTTACATTCGCAGCTGGATCACCTATCCCGTGCCCGTATGTGGTTTCAACACGGCGCTACTGCCCGTGCAGCCAGAGACATGTTTCTATTCTTCGAGAAATATTATTCTCCGGACTTAACAGCTCCAGACTTCTTTCCATTGGGTTATCTGAAAGGAAAGGTTTACGAGAATAATTCCCAGTCTCATGCAGACCTTAAAAGGAACATTAGGGCCCAATTGCTGATACTAGTCATAAAATTGTGTCTTATCTAAGTAATACTTAGTGCTATGTTGAAGTTAAACCAAAAGATCATCATAGCTTATTTCCACTTGCTGGGAAATATTTAAGGGCATCTTACGAAAGACGCACTTTTGTTTTTTTTTATATTTAAGACTTACTTTGTATTTCGTGCAACCCGTTACGTATTACTTAGGTGTATAAGTAATACTTAAATATTTAAAACACGTATCAGCAAACCTTCAATCTCACTATACAATACTTTTGTAATATTTGGCCAGTTGGAAGCAGTTCAAAATGGACAATACAACCCGTGAACAATACCATTTAGTGAACGATGACAATAACTTAAAAAGAGCTCAAAAAAGCTAATCCATCAGACTAATCCATTCGCACAAGTACTGCTGGAGAAGTACTTTTCTCATAGGCTGTTGTGTAGTTGCGGCGTGTTGATGGGAGTAACTACGTGTAGTTTGCCACCTCCCGTAAAACAATTCAAATAATTAAAGTACTCATTTATACCATATTTAACCGTTGATAATAGTGAGTAGATGAATGAGTATTAACCTAACATAACCTAACCACGTGCTTTTCTAAATTTGGCGAGAACGTTCACTTTGGTGTCTTTCAAGAAGTTCGTTTACAGTTCTCATTGCGTTCTCCGGTTTAGACAGTAAGACAAAGACGTGAACTATTCGTGAGCCCAACGAGGAGAAGAGAGGGAAGTACTCCAACTTTTCTAAAAGAAAAAAAGAACATGAAAAGCTCACTATCAATTCAAAAGGGGAAGATCGCATGATGAATGTTTGGAAATAAAATGAACAAAGTTACGAAGACCGAAGTGGTTTGCTGGAATAAAAAACATTTACAGAACACATCGCTCAAACGGCGACGTCGACAAAAATTCTGCAATCAGGCACAATGAACTCTGACTCTGATCATTACCGTCCTCGTACAAATAGTAATAAAGAGAAATTTATATTTCATGTAAACGTATACGTAAACTGCAGCAATGATTCTTGACATAATGTAAATGCCACTGAATAATTGCATAAAGCTATTTGTAGGAATTCTTTAAATCTCCTATACGAACTTGTTTAGTTTCACAAAGTTAAAGCATTTACAAGCCCCTTCCGCAACTTTGCATAAATCGTTATTAATAAAAAAAATTCCCTTTAAATAAGGTTTTTGTATTAGATACACCAATTTGTATTAAGGAACAGTACTCTATTACAATGGCCCAATAATTGTTTTGTTCTATTCTTATTTCATATGTTAACTATGGGTCAAATTCAGTGGCACTTTTAGTGCATAGGTCAATTGGTGAAATCTTTTTTTATGCATATTTTATGTAACCTGACATTAAACGATATAGAGACATTTCTATAAAAAACAAAAGGAAAATTACAATCTTTCTGGAAAGGATTTTGAATTACTATTCTGAATTCTCTAACCCACTTTAATAGTGTGGACGTGACGTTGTGAATTATTTAAATCAAATGCAAGAGTAGAGAGCTACTCGAAGGATATTTGATATCTCCACCCGAGGGTAGAAATGCAATGATGTCTTTACCCATAACCAACATCGTAAATAGCTTTAAGAAAGCAAAACACGCATTTTTTCGAAGAAAACAACACCAAAATGAGAGCGTAGCCATATGCAATGTATGAATGGATTGTAGAAAATGGCAACGTCTATATATTTTCTAAAACAAATATTCTTCGATTCCTAATAAAAACATAGAAAAAACGATTTTTTTTAAAAAGAAGTGGGAGTGTTTGTGGGCGGATTTAAAAAATTCTTATACTTATACATGTACTGCTACGAATTCTGAAACGCTTACTCGTATATACAAAATTTCATGTTCTTAGCCCAAAATTTAAGTCCCAAAAACTGGTGACGGGCAGACAGACGGACACGGTAATATCAACATAACTTTCGACGCCGATCAGAAATAAAGGGTGACCAGATAGCAATGATAGTTTTTCCAATTGTTATGTTTCATCAGCTGTCAAAGTTACCAATGACAACCAGCTGTCAAAATATTCAGAAGTTTCGTCATGCATCGTTTGACGCTTCCCAAACGTGTGGAAATTATTAAAAAATATTATCGAAATTCTGGCTCAGTTGTAAATACGCAACGTGAATTTCGTCGTGAGGTCGGTCGGCATTTCGGCTTCAGAGCGCAGGCAATTCGTCGCACCGTGAAAAAGTTTGAGCGTGAGTACACTCTTTTTGGGACTTAAGCCACCAACCAGACAGAGATCGGTGCGAAAGCCGCCGTAGCGACCAGTATCGAAGAAGGCAAAGAAATGTCGGCTCAGCGCCGATCTTCTGAATTGGCCATAGCCAGAGAGTCAATCAGGCTTATTTTGCGGTTGGATTTGGGCCTACATCCGTATAAGATTGTGCTGACGCAAGAATTGAAGCCGGACGACCATAGACAACGCCGTGAGTTCGCTAATTGGGCGCTGGAAATGTTGGCCATATATCCGGATTTTAGCCAAAAAATCATCTTCTCGGACTTTTTGGCTCAGCGGCTATGTCAACAAGCAAAGTTGCCGTTATTGGAGCGACCACAATCCACAAGTGTTCGACCAAGCATCAATGCATCTACAAAGATTGACTGTTTGGTGCGGTTTATGACACGGCGGCATCATCGGACCTTATTTGTTTCGAAATTAGGAAGGAGACACCGTTACCGTTACCGTCAATGGTCCTCGGTATAGAGCGATGTTAACCGACTTTCTTTTGCCAGAGCTCGACAACATCGATATATCCGAGCTGTGGTTCCAACAAGACGGCGCTACATACAAGCGACGAAACGCTCGAAGTGGTGAAGGAGAAATTTGGCGACCGGGTCATCTCACGGCGAGCGTTCATCAATTTGCCGCCGCGATCATACGACTTGACACCCCTCCATTATTTTCTCTGGGGCTACGTCAAGTCCTTAGTCTACGCTAACAAGCCAACCATTTTGGACGAGCTCGAGGCCAACATTCGAGACGCTACAGGACCGAGTCATCAAAAATTGTACCGACCGCTTGAAGCACTACCAGCGATGCCGAGGCGGCCATTTAAATAATGGCATAAATGTAGCTTCAAAATAAGGCCAGAATCAATTTGATATCTCACACCGTTGTTGTTTTATTTAAATTTCTTTTCCTATCTGTTATTATTTCTCTATATTAGAAACTATTGTATATATCAAATTTAATATACCCTATGGGTATAAAATCTGTTCCACTAAATTTTCTTAGATCTTCGCAATAAGATTTAACCATTATAATAAAAAAAAATTTCACCAATTTTTTGAAAATACTGGGTATCTGTCGACGGGTTTTTAAAAATGTTCATACTTGTACTGCTTCGGATTGTACAGAGCTTGTATATTAAGTTTCACCTAACTCAAAATTTAAGCCCGAAAAAAGTGGTTACATACACACAAACGAACGGACAGTCAGACATGGCTAAATCGACAAAACATTCGATGCTCTGTCTTACAAACTATGAGTCAAAATTAATATACTCAATACTATGAGGTATACAATTTTAGACAAACTTTAACCAACCTCTAAACGGATTTAAACAACGTTGCCTAAGTTTATAAATCACGTTTTAGTGTTTAAATATATTTTAAAGACTTGCTAACTTTACGCAGCATTTAAAATACGTTTATAAATAAGAATGTTAATATCCATTACCACACGATCTAAATGCGTATCTGCTGTTTTCGTATGGAAAGTAATTTTATTGATAAGAGGGATGCTGTAAACAGGTCTTAGGATAAGCCCCCAAATCCCTTAAAAACAAAAATATCTAGCACTTATAAAATGCACTTAAAATGTACACACATATTTTCACTATACCTATACATCTATTCAGCAACTAAGTATGCATGTTCTTAATTTTTTACGAAGATTTAGTATTATTGTCCCACATGAATGCCATAACAAAGAAATACCAACCTCGCACACATTTCAAAGTTCAACACTCATAAAAATACCTGTTAATACACAGCCAACATTTATTACAAAATACTTCATCATCATCCGACTACAAAAACACGTAAAAGTCATTTAGTTTACTATTGAAAAAGAAAGGACATGGAGTGCGTACTGTTAATGGTCTAATCTGTATTCTATTGATAGTTAACACAACACGTAATGAAGTCTGAATAATGTAATGTTCAACGAAAACGAATGAACTATAATTCTGAAGCACATCCACCACTTACCTTAAACTGAGATCAGGAGAAGCACAGCGCACAGCAACGCTAGGAATCTGTGGAACCAACCTCATAGCACATGCAACTTGATTGCGCCATAATCTCAGATACAAATCCTTTTGGCCCTCAGTTGGTACCTTCTTAGTCGGTGCTGAGCTTCTCAAAAGGGATGCTCTATTATCGCTCACTGGGCTATAAACCGTAATTCAAAGGGAAAAAAAAGTCAGTTGTAAAAAGGCTGTCTGCCGATGGGAAAAAAATATCAATAAATACTCACGTGGGATCAATGACGCTATAAAGGGTGGTAACTCTTGAATAACATATTGGCCATGCCTGTGCTACTGCAGAGGGACACTGTTGCAAAATTCGATGTCGTTCCATAAATCCAAACAAGCAAATCGCCCATGGATCAAACTGTTGCTGATGGGGATTACTGGACTGAGATAAATTTAATGTTGACGTTGAGGATTTAGAAGATTCTACGGTTAAAGATAAAATGGCATTTTTATTGAATATTTCACTCAGAATGGTTTGTCGTATTACCATCCGCATGTCCTGCCAGCCACACACCGCTGGAACGTTCAGCAATCCACTGTAAATCAATAGTGTTGGCATTGAGAATGGCAGTTTTTTCAGCTTGTGGTAGGTGTGGTAAGCATTTTTCCAAAACCTTCAAGTATATAAAATAACGTCTTATTTACTTATTTATTAAATCTATACATAAAAGTAAAACATAAAGAAAACAGCCTTAATTCTGAAAAATAGTTGAAAATCAATAATAGAACCGGTCATTTTCGAAAGGATACCCCCTTCGGGTAGGGGTTAGAATGTACCCGAGGTAGGCATGCCTGTCGTAAGAGGCGACTAAAATCCACCCTCCGTATACCGAGTATGGCGTATACAAAAATATGCAATGAACAAAACGAAAGATATAAACACCCCAGGTGGCAGTCCAGATACACTGGAAAATCCACCCTCTTCGGAGGTCGGCTCTACAGATTCTGGGGAGAGCCATTTATTGCGTTCAACTGACCCTTTTAAAAAAAAAAGTACTAGGGTAGTTAGATCTCCTACATCAAGATCTACCATAAAAACGTGCGGAACTAGAAGTCCGGCGACATCGATAGTGTCGGCGCACGAACAACGGACTTCAGCGAAAATTCAAACCCTTACGGACGAAAATACGGAACTCCGGACCAGGCTAAGTAAAATGGAACTTTTCTGCGAAGAACTAAGACAGGAATTAAATGTACTTAAAGCAGAAAATAAAGCATTTAATGATAAATCGAAACCTCGTAATGAGTCGTCTGCGAGTTCTATCGTTCCCGATAACACGGATTATAAAACGGATGATGAAGAACTAAGTCGGGAAACCAATTGGATTCTAAAAAAACGGCCAGTCAAAAAACGAAAAGCTGGCTCTTCGCCCGAAATGTTAACGAGGCCGAAAATAAACGAGAAGGTAAACAACAGCCTGACAAAATAAAACCGCGTGCCGAAGAAAATCCACGAAATAAGGTACGACCACCGCCACCAATATACGTGATCGGAATTGCAGACTATAATACACTGCATTCTTTTCTCAAACCTTTGTTGCTATCCGATTTTGAAGTAACAACCGACTGATAGCAACGAAATACAAGATCTGATCGATTTCTTTATTGTAAAAGGAATACCAGAGAACTGTATTAAAATTTATGAAAGTTTTGATCTCTCTTCCGATCGTTCCCCTATCATTCTAACGATGAGCGAACGCCTCATTAAAAAAAATGTACCTGCTAGACTAACTAGCAGAAAAACTGATTGGGAAGGCTTTAAAAAGACGTTGAAGAACATATCGAACTGAGAGTATCACTTAGGACGTCTTCTGAACTCGAAATCGAAGTTGATCGTTTTGTTGAAGTTCTGCAACGCGCCGCGTGGAAAAATACTCCTTATCATAGGAAAACGACGATCAATCATGCCCAAAAATATCCACCGGAAATAAAAGAAATGGTAAGGGAGAAGAGAAAAGCGCGTAAAAAATGGTAACAAACTCGTACTCCGCAACATAAATCGCATTTAAATCGTTTGTGTGACTTGCTAAAAAAAGGCCATTATTGATTTTAAAAATCGGACAATACAAACCAGCATTGAAAGCTTAACGGCGGAAAAAGATTCCAATTATTCGCTCTGGAAAGCTATAAAAGGCATTAAAAAACCGAAAATACAAGCGGCCCCAATCAAGAAAAATGACAACGAATGGGCCAAGAATGATAAAGACAAAGCAGAAGTCTTTGCCGCCCATTTAGAAGAAACATTTAAACCATTTGATGGGCAAGCGCTTGCTGAAAATGATAATGCGTCGGGTATAGCACTTCACAATTACACAGTAAGAAATGCAAGGCTGACCGAACTTCAACAAGAAATAAAGAAACTGAAACCGAATAAAGCTCCTGGATACGACCTAATCACAGGAGAGCTTCTTAAATCGTTACCTAGAAAAGCGTTAGTTAAGTTCCTTTACATTATAAACGCAGCGATAAGATTAGAATATGTTCCGAGTCAATGGAAAGTCGCGGAAGTAATAATGATTCTGAAGCCAGGAAAACCACCGAATGATAAAAAATCGTATAGACCTATTTCGCTGCTGCCGATTATGTCTAAAGTTTTCGAAAGAATAGTACTTAAGCGATTACAGCCGGTTATAGAGGAAGGATCTCTTATTCCCAATCACCAGTTCGGGTTTAGAACCAAGCACTCAACAATAGACCAAGTGCATAGAATAACTGATTTAATTGAAAAAGCTTACGAAGAAAAAAAGATTTGCTCGAGCATATTCCTTGATGTTTCTCAAGCTTTTGACAAGGCTTGAAATATAAATTACGACAAGTTCTGCCGGAACACTTATATAATATTCTAGAAAAATACTTGACGAATCGACTTTTCCGAGTCAAACACGGAAATGAATATTCAGAATTTAAAGAAATAAGGGCTGGGGTACCGCAGGGAAGTGTCCTTGGACCGCTTTTGTATCTATTATATACTCGCGATATACCGCAAGAAGAAGGCACCGTATTAGCTACATTTGCCGACGACACTGCCATCCTGGTAACGGGTAAAACGATCGAAGAATCGACTGAAAAATTGCAAGAAGCATTGAATAAAGTAAATGAATGGACCAAGATTTGGCGACTAGCTTTAAACGAAAACAAATCTGTTCATGTCAATTTTACTTATAAGAAAATAAATAATTTGCCCATCTTTTCAAACTCGGTTCAAATTCCGTTTGCAAACGAGGCTAAGTATCTTGGAATGACACTTGATGCTAAGCTGAAGTGGAAATCGCACGTGAAGAAAAAACGTAAAGAACTCGAAACCAAATACAGAGAAATGTACTGGTTACTTCGAAAACATTCCAAGCTTAATATAGAGAACAAACTGCTTTTATACAAGCAAGTACTAAAGCCGATATGGACATATGGAATACAACTCTGGGGTTGTACCAAAATAAGTAATGTCAATATTATACAAACTTTTGAAAATAAAGTGCTAAGATCAATAGTTAATGCACCGTGGTTTATTAGAAATAGGGATATCCATAGAGATTTAGGAATTGCAACAGTCGAACATGAAATCAAAAACTTCGCGCGTAAGCATAAAGACAGGTTACAAGGACACGTTAACAATGAAGTCCTTCGAATTCTAGATGAGAGGAATCCACTGCGTCGTCTACAAAGGACTAAACCTTTCGACTTAACGCGATAGCAAGAAACCGCGTCTAATTTGCGGAACAAGCAAGAACTTTCAATGGAAAGGGACCTGCCAAACGATCTCAATACGTGAAAGAAAAACTGCTGGATAAGTAAAAACTTAGTTGTAGTAATCAAAGAAATTTATCACGAAGGGAGGTTTTTTTAGTGAGTAAAAATCTCAGACTACTATGAGCACGCGCTATCGATCCTCAAAGTGTCTCCATGAAGATTTTTTACCTGCCCTCGGAAAAAAAAGTTTTTTCTCGTAAAAAATAGTGTTTAATGAGCACTCGAAATTCACTTTTTTCCATTTATTTGACAGATCTGTCTGAAAATATGTGTGCGTTCTTTTGAAAGATGATTCTTGACAAAAAAAAATTAAATTTAAGGTGACGACACAATTTGTGTTAATTTTCAGGGACTTATTGACCAACATTCGTATGTGTATTACGTTTAAACAGATGGACAACTATGTTTAAATTTCGTTCAAACATTTATGGTGGAAATTCGGGTACAGGACCGCTAAGCATCCAACATTCCGTCGGTGTTCAAGCGAAGGGTTCTACTGCATATAGACTGATCACCGATCCTTGATCACAACCTTGTCATTGAACACGATCAAGTGTAACGAATTCACATCGCTCCAAAATCGGCAATCTCGTATTGTGCAGATGCGTGTGCTAGAAATTAGCTGACACAATACAATGACCCGACTTTCTAAGATGAGTAGAAACTGCAATCGCTTATTTATCTGGAAGAGTGGAAAAAAAAAAAAAAATTCGAAAGGAAATATGTTAGGTCATCAACATTATAAAAAAAAAGCGCCAAAGAACTGTTCATTCATGCAGGGTTTAAAATAGTAGTCAAAAACTATTTTCGAGTAGTCAAGGAACAGGCGTTTGGATTTCAGAATTGACTAAGAACGCTACTCAGTGGTTAAGTGTGTGATCACTGAGTCTGAAACACAAGTTCCGAGTCCTAGAAAACACAAAAAAAAGGTTTTTCGCGGTCCCACCACACCCGAATGTCGGACAGACATCCGCTAATAGAATTGTCATGAGAAGCTTCTCCCAATCGAATAAATTGTCCTCTGGAAACGGCTTAAAGCTGTGGATCCCTACCATTCGTGTGTCGCACAGCAAGAATGGCTGCGAAAAGCTGGGAAAGGCCAGACACTGTTAACGACAACATATTTCATTATTTATTCAAAATAACACTAGGTAATACGATTTTTGGCTAAAGGCGAATTGTTATTACTCCAAATTAATTTGTTGCTGCTGATACAGAAAAGACGATCGAATTTTGATGTAGCATCTGAGTTAAGAGATATTTAGTTTTAAGTTCCGACATAGTAATCCAGTCAAACTACGAAAAATAAGGGGCAGATCCCGTGGTGCTGCAGCTCAGCTAATTTTCGAAAATACAAGGAATCACATATCGAAAGTTCGCATAAATCAGAGCAGGATTTAATTATTTATTACTGCAAATAAGCAGACAAATTCAATTTGTTCGTAAATAGTTAAAGTATGATAAATCGAAAGGCGATTAGTCCGAATGCTTATATACATACAGTGGTGTGCAAAATAATAGGTGTAAAAGCTGTTTTTTAAATGAATATAATTTTTCTCAAGTTGCAGCTGCCAGTAATAAAGTATTTAACCATACATTTTACATCGCGTTGTATGATTTCCAATGAGTGTTGTCATCATCTTTCTTTTTCTTTGGTCAATTCTTGTGTGTGGACATGAAATTTGAGTGTGCAAAATAATAGGTGCGTTGCTGTTAAGTGGCATTTATTCTTGTGAATTGGTAAAAGTCGTAATATAATTTATTTATTCGAATTTCTTAAATTTGTTGTATTCTTGCGACAGGAAGGCAAAACATATACTGTGAGCGTCAAAAGAAAGTGTACATCTCCACGTAGCATTTTTTACGTTTTATTTCAACGAATGGTATTTTCTTATGAAATATTTATGTACGAGGGTGGGTCAATAAGTCCCTCAAAATTAACACAAATTGTGTCGTCACCTTAAATTTATTTTTTTTTGTCAAGAATCATCTTTCAAAAGAACGCAGCCAAATTTTCAGACAGATCTTTCAAATAGTTTTGTTACGGCAGCCATTTTATATAGACGCCTACTAGCATTTTCGTTAAAATGGAAAAAAGTGAATTTCGAGTGTTCATTAAACACTATTTTTGCGAGAAAAAAACTATCACGCAAACCAAACAAAAGCTTGACAAATATTATGGAGACTCTTCACCATTTATTGGAACCATTCACCACTGGTTTACTCAATTTCGGTGCGGTCGTTCAAGCACAAGTGACGCCGAACGTTCTGGTCTCCCAATTGAGGTCACCACACCAGAAATGGTCGACAAAATCCATGGTTTGATAACGGACGATCGGCGAGTGAAAGTGCGCGAGCTTGAAGAGGCCACAGGCTTATCACATGGCTCAGTGATTTCGATTTTACATAAATATTTGGACATGAAAAAGCTTTCTGCAAGATGGGTGTCGCGTTTACTCACAATCGACAACAAACGCATTCGTTTAACAACTTCAAAGGTGTGTTTGGCGATGTTCCAGAAAAATTCGGCTGAGTTTTTGCACCATTTCGTCACCGTGCATGAAACCTGGATTCACCACAACACACCAGAAACCAAGGAAAAGTCAAAACAATGGACTTCTCCTGGTGAATCGAAGCCGAAGAAGGCCAAGGCGGGTTTGTCAGCAAACAAGGTCATGGCGACAGTTTCTTGCACGAGTTATGTATACGTTAGCATCCCCAGTGGACAAGTATGACACGTTTTTCTCGGAGGCAACGAACTACCTCCAACGTAAGATTTAAATTACTAATTAATTAAATTACTAATAATCACTTAATTAAATTTAAATTAAAGGTGGCTCTTAAAACTAGGAGAGTACAGGTTTCAAATAGAATACCTAAAAGGAAAGGAGAATAAAGTAGCGGATTTCCTAAGTAGACTCGAATATAACGAAGACAATGTTTTAAAAGGAGAAGAAAATATGACGGACAACACTTATTCGGGGAAAGATTCAGACAATTTTGAAGATAACGATTCAGATTTAGGAATATTATTTAATGTGGAAGAATACGATGAGGTTACAATGGCTGCAGTTTACTCAGAAGAGGACCAATTGCTTGAACATATTCCGATAAAAGATGAAATAGTGAACAAATACAAAACTCAGATAATACTAACAAACAATAAAACACAGGAAATAGAAGTAATAAATGGAAAAAGAACGATTTTGAACAAATAGGAGATATTTCTAGAAGATATATAAGAAAAGGAAAAATAGGTATCTTCACCGAACTTTCAGACCATCAATACAATCCAGTCCAAAACACACTTAGGGATATGTATTCCAATGACCAACAAGTAAAATTTATCAGATGTTCTCAGAGAGCACAGGACATTAGAACTGAGGTAGAAGCAATTAAACAAATATCTTTCTATCACGTCAGAGAAAGTATGCATTCAGGTATCCAAGAGACATATCAACAAATTAAAAACAAAATATATTATCCTAAACTTTTAGAGTTCATTCAAATAGTTACTAATCAATGCGATGTTTGCAAACAGGGAAAATACGATAGGAATCCCATAAAACCAAAGTTCAAGGTGACTGAGATTCCCACAGATATAAATCAAATAATTCACATTGATGCGTATACTTTTAAGAAATGGTTCTTTATGACAACCATCGATAAACTTTCTAAATTCACAGCTGTTTATTATTTAACAGATAGAAACCATTTAACCTTTATTGAACAGATAGAAGAACATTTCACTAAAATAGGAAAACCCAATCGTATTGCCGCAGATAATGAATTTAAGTCTATTCAAATTAAAGAATTCATACAAAGAAAAGGAGTAAGCCTTCATCTGATAAAACCCAATTCGCACACCGGAAATGCCGATGTAGAAAGGTTACATAACTCCATAGCAGAAAAACTAAGGGTACTTTTATTAAAAGATAGCACGTTATCGGTTAGATAAGCAATACAACGAGTAGTTAGGAATTATAACGAACGATTCCATTCATCCATTAAAACTACACCCCAAGACGGTCAAAGACATACAGTTAATACAGATCAAATCTATCAGAACCTTATATTAGCACAGACAAAAAGAAATGTCAAGTTAAATAAGAACAGGGAGGTATATGACGAAACACGAACAACAGGATATATTAAGAACTATAAAGCAGTTAGGCACAAACACCAACCAAGATACAAAAGAGCTAAACTTGAAAATGTACATACTACAAACATAAAATATAAATTTTCAGATGATAATGCTATGGATTGACGTTTTTTCTAACATTGCCGGTTAGTAATGGACAACATTTCTTAGATGTACAGACGATTGCGGAACAAGCAACTAGCAGATATTAGTATTACTAACGAGACAGATATTATTCTACATACTATCAATCCTTTAGAAATTACGGAAATAGTTAAAAATATTTCGATAAATCTTAGATCACTTAACAAAGGACAAATACACATATTAGACGAAGAAATCTCTAACATACTGCATAAAATTCAGACATTAATACCGATACAAAATAGACAGAGAAGAGGGTTAATTAATATAATAGGAACAGCATAAAAATTCTTATTTGGAACAATGGACGACGGAGACCGACAAACTATACTAAAACATTTAGATACCATTTCCAAAAACAATCATAATTCAATTGACAATTTGAATAAACAAATAAAAATCAATGAATATTTTAACAAGACGTTTTCAATTCTTAAACAAACTATTGACGACGATCGTAAACTAATTACAAAACAACTTAGTATTATACAACATGCAGCGAAACAAATAATACTTAAACAACTTTATTTTGATCAATTATTTAAATTGAAATATTTAGAAGGCAAAAATAGAACATATTGTAACATGCGAGCTACGGCTCGAGTAGATAAAACGATATTCTGTGAAATTTATTTCTTTATTTTCTAGTCTATATAACAATTCAAGTTCACACTATACTATTCTTCGCAAATTCTTTTCTTACAAGGTCTCTTTCCTCTCAAATCACTTTATCTCCTTTCAATTACTTAATTCACAAATCCAAACTAATTACTTTTTCTTGTTTACTCTCCACTTTCAATTTATCACCAAATTACAACTTCGCCCATTATCACTTTTCCAATCTCTTCGCCACGGTTCTAAACCAACTGTGTCTTTTTTTGATCGCCATCTGTCCTTATATAGCAGAAGTTTCTGATAGCCAGAAACTTCTAGCAAATTCTTCGACCACTGGAACAAGAGAAATAATTCTTGCAGTTATAATTCCCTTTTATCCCTGATATTATTCGTCTCTTTCGTTGACATGAGCTGTGGAGACTTCGTCCCAGACACGAACCTCGAATGAAAGGACAGTTCGAACCAAAATTCTGCCAGAATGGAAAGTCACTTCGGAATTTGCTGCATAGACATAGGAGCGTAGTTATTATTATGCTACACTGCCCCCCTCTTAGACGTGTTCGTCCCGAACAAGTGCATCCTCATTTCGGCCATTGTATCGACTCAGTCGGTCCACATGAACCACTTTCATTTTGGCCCTCGGTCCTCGCTGGATGCGGTAGACAACATCGTTGATGCGGGTTACTATTCTGTAGGGACCTTCCCAGTTCCGCTGTAATTTAGGTGATTTCCCCTTTTGGCGATGGGGATTATACAGCCACACCAGATCTCCTTCCTGGAATCCTGACGTTGTTGCCTTGGCATCATACCTGGTCTTCATGCGGTCGCTCGTCATCTTAATCTGGCTTCTGGTCCTTTGGTGTATGTCCCTAAGCCTTTCCCTAAGGTCCGCCACGTACTCTTCTTCATTTCTGGGCTCATTGGTAGGAGATCCAAATTTCACCTCACTGGGTAAACGAGCTATTCCACCAAATAAGATTTCGAACGGCGTATGTCGAGTAGTGCTATGCACGGCACTTCTATAGGCCATCAAAAACAAGGGAATCTGCCGGTCCCAATCCCGTTGGTAGTCACCTACGACCTTCGAGAGATGTTCGTCCAAAGTCCTATTGAAACGCTCCACCATACCGTCCGACTGTGGATGAAGCGGGGTTGTCCTTGTCTTTTTGATTCCGAGTAGTTGACACATCTCTTGGAAGATTCTTGACTCGAAGTTCCGCCCTTGGTCAGAATGCAATTCCAAGGGCACACCGAATCTGCTAACCCAATTGTAGACGATCTGCTCCGCCACGATTCTGGCTTCCTGGTTAGGGATCGGAAACGCTTCCGGCCACTTACTGAAGTAGTCCATCACTACGAGTATATACCGATTACCATTGTCGGTTTCCGGAAAGGGCCCTGCGATGTCAATGGCGATTCGTTCGAAAGGTGCTCCCACGTTGTATTGGTGCGTCTTACCTCGAGTTTTGATTCTCGGACCCTTGCTAGCTGCACACACGTCGCATTTTCTGCACCAGTCTTCGATATCTTCCTTCGCTTTTAACCAATAAAAACGTTCTCGTACCTTTTCTAGCGTCTTATTCACTCCCAAGTGGCCTCCGGTCGCCCCGCCATGCATTTCCTGTAACACCTCCTTGACCCTCGTCCGCGGTACGACAAGCTGCATTACAAACGACTTTCCGTCGGAGGATTCCCATTTTCTTCTCAGAACACCTTCTTGGACATGGAGGGAGTCCCACTGCGCAAAATATGCCTTTAAGGTCGGGCTTCTGTGAGAGATGTCCTGATGATCCGGTTTCTCCATGTTCTCCTTCCAGGCCAGAATCGGCTCGATATCCGGGTCTTCCTTCTGAGCGTTCCGGATCTCATCTACGCTCCAGCCGGCGATAGGTTCGGCTCTCATTCTTTGGATGGAAACCAGCTCCCGTTCTTCCTGACGCGCACAATGTTTACAATCCGTTCTGCATGGTCTCCGGGACAGTGCATCCGCATTAGAGTGGAGTTTTCCTTTACGATGCTGTATTTCGTAGTCGTAGATTTGCAGCCTTTCGATCCATCTTGCGACCTGACCCTCAGGACTCTTGAACTGTAATAGCCATTTTAAGGCTGCATGGTCTGTGCGAAGAACGAACTTCCTCCCGTAGAGGTATTTGTGAAAATGCTTCGTAGCCAAGATCAAAGCTAGAAGTTCCCGCCTTGTCACGCAGTAGTTCCTTTCTGGCTTAGAGAGCACCTTGCTGAAGTACGCAACCACCTTCTCTTGGCCGTCATGCACCTGGGAGAGTACGGCTCCTACCCCGACATTACTAGCATCTGCATCCACAACGAACGTTTCCCCGGGAGTGGGGTAAGCCAGTATCGGGGCATCGCATAGCCGTTGTTTAAGTGCCTTGAAGCTCTTCTCGCACTCAATTGACCATTTGAATTGTTTTCCCTTTTCCGTCAACTGGTGCAGGTTCTTTGCGATCCCGGCAAAATCCTTCACGAACCGTCTGTAGTAGGTGGCTAGGCCCAGGAAGCTCTTTAGTTGGTGTTTGTCTTTGGGGACTGGCCAGTTTTTCACCGCTTCGACCTTCTCCGGATCGGTTCTCACTCCTTTCGCTGAAATTATGTGTCCCAGGTACTTGACTTCCGCTCTAAACAGGGCGCACTTCTTGGGGTTGAGCTTCAGGTGGGCACTTCGAAGCCTTTGAAACACATCCCTTAGATTGTCTCGGTGTTGCGCAAACGTTTTTCCTACGACGATGACATCATCCAAGTATACCAAACAGGTTTTCCATGTTAACCCTTGCAGGACACATTCCATCAATCGCTCGAAAGTCGCCGGAGCATTGCACAGCCCGAATGGCATTACCGTGAATTGCCATAGCCCATTTCCTGCGGTGAAGGCGGTTTTCTCCCGGTCTTCTGGATGGATCTGTACCTGCCAGTAGCCACTCTTCAAGTCGAGAGTGGAAAACCATCGGGCTCCTGATAGTGTGTCTAGCGTGTCGTCAATCCGTGGCAGAGGGTAGCTGTCTTTCTTGGTGACGTAATTGAGCTGCCGATAGTCCACGCAGAACCGCGTGCTGCCATCTTTCTTCTTAACCAGTACAACCGGTGATGCCCACGGACTTTTGGAACTTTCAATCAGACCTTCTTTCTCCATTGCCGACACCATCTCTGCAACTTCTGTCTGCTTTGCCAATGAAAGGCGCCTAGCAGGCTGACGAATTGGTCTAGTATCACCAGTGTCTATTCGATGTTGTACCAGGTGTGTTCGGCCGTATTCTCCGTCCTGTGAGGCAAATACATCAGCGTACTCATTGATAAGATTCTCTGCCATAGTTCGCTGCTCCTGATTCAGCTCACTGGACTGGAGAATCGTCTCTCTCGCTTCCGCTGTCCAAGGTGATGGGAGAGGTTTTGGAGCATCACGTTCAGATATTGTTGCGACGGCGGTAATCGGCGTGCATTTTCCAGTCACCTCCCCTCGCCTTAGTTTGACAGTGTGTGGTCTTGCGTTCAAAACCCTCACTGGAACCATGGTGTTCTTTGGTTCGACTAACGTCTTTCCCACGATGTAGTCTTGAGAATTCTTCTCTGGGTCTGGTTCTACTATGTAGAATCGGTGGCTCCCAAGATCACCTTCCAGCTTCGTCCAAATGATTGTCTCTGAAGACGGCGGCAAAACTTCGTCTTTGCTGATGACTGTCCTGAGAGTTACGGCATTCTCATTTCCGTACACCATCGGAATCTCCACATTTCGATACCTCAGTACTTGCATCCCGATGTCCAAGATTACTTCATTTGCTTTCATGAAGTCTACTCCGATGATGCACTCGTCGCATATATTTGCCACCAGAAACGCATGGGAGAACGTCAGTCCTGCCAGAGTAATCGTAAGACGAACTTCTCCAAATACCTTCGCCATTTCCCCTGTTGCAGTCTTCAGGCAGTAGCTGTTGGTGTTGTGCAGCCAGGAGCTTTTGATGATATCTTTTCTTACAATGGAGGCAGTGGCACCTGTGTCGATGGTGGCTACGCACTTCTTCTCGTTGATTAGTGCCTCCACTGTCAGGCTCTTGTTACCGCGTTTGGTTTGCGAAACTTGAATGGTGGTCCTGGGGGCCTCGATTCCAGTAACCAACTTCTGCCCCGCGAAGTTGGTCCTTACGCATTTCCCGACTGCTGGTTTTGGGAAGTCTGACTGACAGGATGGATGTTATCACCGCCAGATGCTTCCTCTCTGCTTCTCCTACTTCCGCAATGTGAACAATTTCCTCGTCTAGGTGCACTTCTGCACTGCCGTTGTAGGTGTCCGGTTTGGTTGCAATTCCAGCAACGGATTTGACTTCCGTGAGCTCTGTCTTCATCCATGACGGCTGTTCTCTGGCATGAGCATTCCACGACGGACATATCCCTGACACGGTGTATTCCCTGGTATGCTTGGTCCGCAGCCTTCATTGACAAAGCGAATGCCAATGCCTCGGGGAGTGTTCGCTTTTCAGCCATCCTTACAGCCATTTGCAGTTGTCTGTCCTCTATGGCCTGAATAAAAGCTTCCACCGCCATTTCGTTGATAAGCTCCTCAGCGGCTTTAGGGTATGAAAGATGGGCTAGTCGCTCTATATCCGCTTGCAACTGTTGGAGCGTTTCCCCCCTTTTCTGGACTCGACTACGCAGCTGAACCCTGTACACCTGCTGCATGTGTTCATCCCCAAACCGCATCTCGATAGCCTGAACCAGAGAATCGTAGTTCTGCTGTTTATCTTCCGGGATGGTCTGCAAGAGCTCCGCAGCTGGACCCCTCAGTGCAAGTGTGAGTGCAATGGACTTCTCTTCATCGTCCCAGCTATTGGTCATTGCGGCCGCTTCGAATTGCCTTTTATAAATTGGCCATGATGTTTGACCATCGAAGATAGGAGGCTGCATCTCCTTTCTTCTCAGACCGTCAGTGGAATATTCCCGTGCTTTCTGTCTCTTCACGTTGCTGAGCTCCTTAGCAAGATTTTCGACTTGCTTTCCTACTATCTCAAATTGCGTATCCACTTTTTCAAACTGAGTCTCTATCTTCCCGAACTGAGTTTCATGTTTCTCAAAATTTTCATCAAATCTGGTTTCGACTTTTTCGAGTTGCGTCTCGACCTTCTCGATTTTCTCTTCGATCACTTCGAATTTGGATTCCAAGTTCTTGTTTTGCTCATCAAGTTTACTTTCCAGAGCATCTAGAGAATTCTTTTGTTCATCCAGCTTAAGTTCTAGAGAATTCTTCTGGTCGTCCATTGCTTTCTTTTGTTCGTCCAGCTTAAGTTCTATAGAATTCTTTTGGTCATCGAGCTTATGACTTTGATCTTCTATTGCTTTCTTTTGTTCGTCCATGACTAACTTAAGTTGCAGGAGCAGACTTGTTATACCCGGGTCGGCTACTGTACTTGCTGGTTCCTCTTCCACGTCAAACTCTATGTCATGCGGATTTTCACCTTCCTGCGTTACTGCTTCTTCCAGACGAATCAATAGGGCATCTTTTCCCCCAGTTGTGTCGAGATTCCGCTTACTGAGTTCTGCCTTTAGTTGAATTATAGTTAGTTTTCCCAATTTGCGACCCATTTTGCGCAACTAATTAACTCAACACAGAAATGTTTTTTTTTTTTTTTTTTTTTTTTTTTTTTTTTTCCTTGTGCAATTTCACACCACGGAAATAGTTATTCACAGAATAAGTTTTATCCCAGCTTCTGACACCAATGTAACATGCGAGCTACGGCTCGAGTAGATAAAACGATATTCTGTGAAATTTATTTCTTTATTTTCTAGTCTATAGAACAATTCAAGTTCACACTATACTATTCTTCGCAAATTCTTTTCTTACAAGGTCTCTTTCCTCTCAAATCACTTTATCTCCTTTCAATTAGTTAATTCACAAATCCAAACTAATTACTTTTTCTTGTTTACTCTCCACTTTCAATTTATCACCAAATTACAACTTCGCCCATTATCACTTTTCCAATCTCTTCGCCACGGTTCTAAACCAACTGTCTCTTTTTTTGATCGCCATCTGTCCTTATATAGCAGAAGTTTCTGATAGCCAGAAACTTCTAGCAAATTCTTCGACCACTGGAACAAGAGAAATAATTCTTGCAGTTATAATTCCCTTTTATCCCTGATATTATTCGTCTCTTTCGTTGACATGAGCTGTGGAGACTTCGTCCCAGACACGAACCTCGAATGAAAGGACAGTTCGAACCAAAATTCTGCCAGAATGGAAAGTCACTTCGGAATTTGCTGCATAGACATAGGAGCGTAGTTATTATTATGCTACAATATTCAGGAAAACATAATATCAGGTAGAAATAATCTTCTTCATCCTAACATTCTAACAAATGCGGAAATTGAAACTTATAAAATTGATTTTTATAAATTAGCACAAATTAGACTAGCAGTAGTTAAATACCGAGATAACATGATAGTTTTTGCAATTAAAATACCAAGAAATACTGTTAAAGTACCATAGAAATTATTAATTCCTGTACCAAATGAAGACAAATTAGAAACCAATGCTGATAAAGAATTTGTAATTGAATATTTTAATAAAACATTTAAATATGAAAAAGATAAAACAATCAATGAATTAGTAGAAAGTAAGCACTGTGTTATAAAAGAAAATTGTAAATTAATAACAAACAAAAATACAGAAATTATATCATTAGATGATGAAAAAATATTGTAACATAATGTAGCATAATAACTACGCCCTCAAACAGGCAACAAATTCCGAAGTGTCTTTTCATTCTGGCATAATTTTGTTCCGAAGTGTCTTTTCATTCGAGGTTTGTGTCTGCAGTTAGTGTCCACAGTTCGTGTCCACGATAAGAGACGGATAATATCTAAGACAACGTCACGGAATTTGGAGCGAATTATAACCGCAAGAAATTATTGTCATCTTGGAATTATTACATCAGAATTTTCTTGTTCCAGTGGTCGAAGAATTTGCTAGAAGTTTCTGGCTATCAGAAATGCTGCTATGTAAGGACAGATGGCGATCGAGGCAAGGCAGTTGGTTTTGAACCGCACGAGGAGATTGGAAAAGTGATAACAGCCGAAGTTGTAATTTTGTGATAAATTGAAAGTTGAGAGTTAACAAGAAAAAGTAATTAGTTTGGATTTGTGAATTAAGTAATAGAAAGGAGATAAAGTGATTTGAGAGGAAAGAGACCTTGTAAGGAAGGAGAGTTTGCGAAGAATAGTATAGTGTGAACTTGAATTGTTTGTTCTACAGACTAGAAAATAAAGAAATAATTTCACAGAATATCGTTTTATCTACTCGAGCCGTAGCTCGCATATTACAATATCAACACAACACCTATTCAGACATGTGATGACAGAAAATTTGAACTAAAAGGAAATTATCGAATTGATTTTAATAACTGTACATTACATATGCAGCATCAAACATTTTCGAATGAGAAGAAATTGTTAAAACAAAGATTTTACTATCCAAACAGTAATGTTAATCAGAGTATATTTGAATCTGTAAAATTCAATGAAATAATTTTAAATAATTTTGAAAATATTAAGAGAAGAATTACAATACCACAAAAACGTGTCCTATGTAATAAATATGAGTTTAATGATTATTGTGTTCATTTTAATAATTGCATTAGCAATATTTTGTAAGAATCAAAGACATGTTAAAGTTAAAATAAATAATAAAATTCAGGAGAATTTTAAAGTAAACGAGGAATACGTCAGCATCCCCAGTGGACAAGTATGACACGTTTTTATCGGAGGCAACGAACTACCTCCAACGTAAGATCGTCGTTCAGACGGTGAGCTGCATAATATGCAGGAATAATATGTCACACATAGTTTTCTCGTGTGAACATAAATGGCAATGGCAAAACTGCTGATTAAGATAAAATAATGCAGCTTATAGAACTGTAAAGAATAATTCAGTGTGAGTTTTCCGTTGATAATCTTGAAGTCTAGGTTGTTTAAGATTTTCTGTTTATCGTAAATAAAGTTTTATTTAATTTTTTATCATACACTGCTTGGAGTATTATTAAAGTCGCGCGGTGTTATTCACATCGATTACCCTGAAAAGAGTAAAACGATCACCGGCGCATATTACGCAGAGCTGCTGGATCGATTGCAAGCCGATTTGAAGCAAAAACGGCCGCATCTGGCGAAGAAAAAAGTTCTTTTTCACCAGGATAACGCACTGGCGCACAAGTCCGCAGTCGCAATGGCAAAATTGCATGAGTTAGGCTACGAACTCCTCCCTCATCCAGCATATTCTCCAGATTTAGCCCCCTGCGACTATTTCTTGTTTCCAAACATGAAGAAAGGCTCGGAGGTAAGAGATATGGATCGGATGAAGAGGTCATCGCTGAAACAAACTCTTATTTTGAGGGGCTCGAGAAATTGTATTATTTGGAGGGCATCAACAAATTGGAGAAACGTTGAAGTGTATAGAGCTAAAAGGAGACTATGTTGAAAAATAGAATGTTTTTATACCGAAAAGAGTGTTCCTTATTTCATTTTTCAGGGACTTATTGACCCGCCCTAGTACATTTTATAAGTAGTTTTGTTATCAAAAATTTGGCAAACAAAACTTAACAAAAAGTCTAGCTATAACAAGGCAATGCAAAATAAAAAAAAACAAAAAAAATACTTCATTTTCTACGCATCAAAAAAAAAGTGTACGACTAGAGGCGCACACTGTAAAAGATTCTGCTTAAGAGAAAAAACACTCGATAGATTGATTTTTTTTCTACTTTCTGGTGTGTTGTGGAGGTTTCATCCACGGTTACGAAACGATGCAAAAACTCAGCCGAATTTTTCTGAAACATCGCCAAACACACCTTTGAAATTGTCAAACGAATGCGTTTGCTGTCGATTGTGAGCAAACGCGGCACCCATCTTGCGGAAAGCTTTTTCATGTCCAAATATTTATGTAAAATCGAAATCACTGAGCCATGTGATAAGCCTGTGGCCTCTTCAAGCTCGCGCACTTTCACTCGCCGATCGTCCATTATCAAACCATGGATTTTGTGGACCATTTCTGGTGTGGTGACCTCAATTGGGCGACCAGAACATTCTGCGTCACTTGTGCTTGGACGACCGCACCGAAATTGAGTAAGCCGGTGGTGAATGGTTCCAATTGATGGTGAAGTGTCCCCATAATATTTGTCAAGCTTTTTTTTGGTTTGCGTGATAGTTTTTTCTCGCAAAAAATAGTGTTTAATAAGCACTCGAAATTCACTTTTTTTCCATTTTAACGAAAATGCTAGTAGGCGTCTATATAAAATGGCTGCCACAACAAAACTATTTGACAGATCTGTCTGAAAATTTGGGTGCGTTCTTTGGAAAGATGATTCTTGACAAAAAAAAATTAAATTTAAGGTGACGACACAATTTGTGTTAATTTTCAGGGACTTATTAACCCACCCTCGTATATAACACATCTTTTTTAATACAATACTCATGACCAGAGTTTTTCCTACTACTTGGATAAATGTTAAAATTGTAACCTTTCCCAAAAATCGTAATGAGTATAGACCAATAGCTATTTTGCCTTTTTTCTCTAAAATGCTAGAAAGGATTATGAATTCTCAAATGCGCAAATTTCTCACCAGTAATAATATGCTATGCCAATATCAATCAGGCTTTCGTCCTAAACACAGCAGCACTACGGCAATAATAAATGTCGTGGAAGTCGTAAGTATTTTAGCTTAAAATTAAGTTTTATAATTTATTTAATCGAATTTCTTAAATTTGTTCTTGTATTCTTGCGACAAAAAGGCAAAATATATACTGTGAGCGTCAAAAGAAAACCACGCTGCATTTTTAACATTTTATTTCAACGAACGAATTTTTTAAATTTGGCACACAAAACTTAACAAAAAAAGGCTAGCTATAACAAGGCAATGCAAAATAAAAAAAACAAAAAAAATACTTCATTTTCTACGCGTCAAAAAAAGAAAAGAAAAAGTGTACGACTAGAGGCGCCACTGTAACAGATTCTGCTTAAGGGGAAAAACACTCAATAGATTGATTTTTTTCTACTTTATCTGAGTCCCTTCGACTCTCTTGTTGTTTAGTTCATTTACAAAGCAAGTAGCTTGATTTTGTGTTCAAAGCAGATCGTTTTTAGAATGGGAAAACAAAGTTCAATTGAAATGCGAAAACTTTTGTTAAAATATAAACAGGAAGGTAAATCGTTAAGGGACATAGCAAAAATAGTTGACAGCAGCCATGACACAATTAAACAAATTTTAGATAAATTTGAGAGGTTCAAAAAAGTTAAAGATCGACCCCGTCCTGGTAAGCCAAAAATATTGTCCAAAGGTGAAGTTCGGTTTATTGTCAGGGAAGAGCGAACAAATTCAGCGGCAAGTTCAGTGAAAATTGCGGAAGAAATAAGCCGAAGTTCTGAAGTTCCCGTTACTCTTCCAATGTGTACCAGCCTGCTTCAATACTGTTCACAAACCTCTAGAGATTTCAGAAGCATTAATTCGCGTCAATTAGAAGAAGACCTTAGGTTAATCGAATGGTTCCAAATATACACAATGCCCTCTGTAGATGATCAAGTATCTTTTATTCAATGAAATATCAACCATCTCTTTAATGTTCATATCTCCCTGAAAACTTCATCAGTGTAAACAAAAGAGCAACCCTGGTTTACAAAAAATATTTAAGATTTGATCCAAAAGCGAAATCTAGCTTACGAAAGTTGGAAGCGATTCAGACTCGATTTGCTCCTGAGGGTATACCGTGATTTGAGAAACAAAGCTACGTTTGAAATACGGAAATCAAATAGACATTTGAACACCTCGCGATTGGATTCTGCTCTGCCTGGGCATAAGCTTTAAAAAAATCTAAGAGAAATAGGTGTAGGAAAACAGATTAATAGAAATCTCATTAATGTTGATTGCGATGAGTTGAACCAGAACTTTACTTCACTATCTTCTATAGACCTTAATAATTATAATAGTATGTCTCCTGCAAACATTCAGGATAGGAGTATCTCTAGTGCGCATTTTGGTACTGGGTCTAGTTTCACTGCCGTTGATGAAGCTGATGTTTTATAGAGTTGCATATCAATTAAGTCAAACTCTGTTGGATTTGATGGAATTCATCCAGTATTTATAAAGGCAACTCTTCTAATACAATACTCATCACCGGAGTTTTTCCTACTGCTTGGAAACATGTTAAAATTGTACCCTTTCCCAAAAATCGTAATGAGTATAGACCAATAGCTATTTTGCCTTTTTTCTCTAAAATGCTAGAAAGGATTATGAATTCTCAAATGCGCAAATTTCTCACCAGTAATAATATGCTATGCCAAAATCAATCAGGCTTTCGTCCTAAACACAGCGGCACTACGGCAACAATAAATGTAGTGGAAGAAATCAGACGGTCTGTAGATGACGACAAGGTACCTTTTCTCACTCTCTTAGATTTTTCCAAAGCTTTTGACACGGTCGACCACAATATTCTATGCAATAAACTTAGAACCTAATTTAGATTTTCGCCACCATCTTCAAATCTAGTTTTCTCATATTTAAATAGAAGATCTCAAGCAGTGGCTGCTAACAATACGGTACCCTCTTTTCTACCTTTAAGTCGAAGTGTTCCTCAGGGGTCTATATTAGGACCGCTTCTTTTTTCATTGTACATAAATGAGCTCCCATCACTTTTATTAAGCCCCTCCATTCATATTTATGCTGATGATGTTCAGTTGGTTAACAGTTGTCCATTGGGTCTTGTTGAAAATGGAGCATGCGAAGTAAATGAAGATTTAAATATAATTCTAAACTGGTCACGTGCAAATGGTCTCAGCCTAAATCCTACCAAATCAAAATGCCTGGTAATCTCCAGAAATCTTATTGATACGTCGTATTTTCCACAAATAAGCCTCAATAATACAATAATCAAGTTTGTTTACTCTGCGAGGAATCTTGGTATAATAAATAAAACACTTATCTCGAATGACCACATCAGATTGACCGTAGGCAAAGTTTATGGAGGTCTTCGTATTCTATGGGCCACTCAACGAATAACACCTGTTAGAACAAGAATGATGCTTGCCAAAACTCTACTTATTCCCATTTTGTTGTACGGATGCGAAATTTTCTACAACTGCGACTACGAACAGAGACGGAGACTTAATGTAGCCTACAATAGTATCGCACGGTATATTGATGGACGGCGGAGGTATGATCACATTTCCTCCTTCTCTAAATCGATATATGACCTCACTCTGGAGAACCTTTTTATATTTAGAACGATTACGATGCTTCACAATGTCACGCAAATACGTCAACCGCCTTATTTTTATAACAAGATACGTTTTCCGCGTTCTAGCAGAAGATGTGACCTTGTTCCAATACGCTATTCATTCCTAGTATCTGAGCGCCAATTTTTTTTAAATGCTACTCGGTTATGGAACTCCCTTCCCCGAACTGTTAGAATGATAAGTTGTACAACCCGGTTTAAGGTGAGACTTAAGCAATCCTTGAAAGGCCCTGTGATGATGATGATTGGTTTTACTTTACTTTTTTTTTATATATATACTATAATTACTAAACTTCTTTTTATTTGCTACTTATTTAATTAATTTTTTATTATTATTATTATTATTGTTTATATATTTATTTTAATTAACTTAATTTTAAATTTAAAATTTTTTTTTATTTTTAGTTTATAAACGCTACACTATCTTTTTATCTTTTTTTTTTTTTGTCACTTAATAATGTAACATTAATATATTATATATTTTAAAAGGTGTGTATCTTACTGTGTGAGACTATAACGAATAAATGATTTGATTTGATTTGTAAGTACTGTTCGCCGGACGGTCCATAGTAATGGGGAGGCAAAGTGCAACGACTGCTTTACACCCAATAGTATAAAAATGAGGGTTTGCCATTCTGGGAAAATATTCTTTTTAGTGACGAGAGCAAATTTGAAATATTTGGATCAAAGCCCAAAATATGGAAAAGCAAAAACAAAGAATTTTAAGAAAAAAATATAAATTCAACGGTGATGGTTCGTTTATGGTGGGGGGTGTATGACAGCATCGGGCGTGAGAAATCTAGTCTTTATTGACAACAAAATGAGTAAAACTGATTACCTCAACATTTTGAGCGAAAACTTATCATCAAGACTTGTGAAATTGAGGTTAGATCAATTACGAGTCTTCCAGCAGCGACCCCAAGCACACGGCCAAATTGGTAAAGAAATGTTTACTTTATTGGACACTTAGGCGGCTGGACCATCCTCCGCAATCCCCAGACCTTAACGCGATAGACCATTTGAGGGAGTACCTCGATAGACAGATTTGAAAATATGTCCTAACCAGCAAAGGCTCGTTAAAGTCTATTTTATTGGAGGAATGGCAAAAAATTCCAACAGAATTCACCAAGAAGTTGATTGAGTCAATGCCAAGAAGACTAGAAACTGTTTTGAAGTCGGAAGGGAAGCAGACAAAATACTAATTTAAAGTTTTTAACTTTGTTTGCGTACTGTACTTTTTTTGACACGTAGAAAATTAAGTACAGTATCTTTTTTGCCTTTTTATTGTTACTCTTTTTGTTAAGGTTTGTTTGTCAAATTATAAAGATAAAACCACTTATAAAATGTACAATCGTCGGCAGAATTATTTTAACAGAATGGTAAGTTGCGCTTCCACGTGTATAATTTCTAACGGTAGAAGTGTAACTGCTGCGCAATATCAACCGGTGTTATTCTATGGTATGACTAATTGGTAGGCATGTAAATTGTTTCATTTGACTTGTGCCGTTCGGCGGAGCAACCAAAGTTTCATAAATAGTGCGAATTTTTTGTTGGCAGAATTATTTGGACCGGAACTTTATAAAGTTTTTGGTAAGTGGAATATATACTTACACTTCTAAATTAAATTAAGTCAGGTGAATTTATTTGTTTCGTTTTGTCTTTTATAGAAGAATGGGGAAAAAAGCGGAATTAAGTATAGAAACAAGGGCAGTTATTGTGGCAAAATATAATTCTGGCGTTTCCGTAAAGGAAATCTGCGCAGAATTAAATTTATGCAGACAGACAGTTCATTACCAGATTAACAAACAAACTCCTTCTGCGGGAATTTGTAAAAAACCTTCATTGAGGTCAAAAAATCTGGAACATCTAATGAAGTATTCTCAAAGTCCCGTTAGTGAAAGAACAATCCGCAGGCGTCTACTGGAATCGAATTTCGGTACATATACCGTTAAAAAAGTACCATATATAAGCACGAACAACAAAATCAAACGGTAGCAGTTCGCCAAGGAGTACCTCAACAAGCCCCTCAGCTTCTGGAGTCGAATATTATGGACTGATGAGAGCTCATTTGAGCTGCATGGATCACCCAAAAAGAGTTTCGTTCGACTCACCAAGAAAACGCGTCAGAAATATACACCAGTTTTGCAAACTGTGAGTCATGGTGGTGGGTCAGTAATGTTCTGGGGATGCATTTCATCTAGCGGTCATGGAGATTTAGTCCCAATCGAGGGAACAATATTTGACTGTCCTAAACAGCCACGCTTTTCCGTCTGGTAATAGACTCATCGGAGAGTCTTTTATTTTCCAACAGGGCAATGCTCCATGCTACAAAAGCCGAATAGTCACAACATTTTTGAAGGATGTTGGTGTAGAGACACTAAACTGGCCACCTCAAAACCCCGATTTAAATGTTATCGAAAATGTGTGGGCGTATATAAAAGGAAGAAGAACCGCTGATTTGATCCGGACTAAAGAAGACGTCATTTCTGAAATAAATAAGCTTTGGGAGGAAGTTCCTACAGAAATGCTTAAAAAACTCGTTGAATCGGTACCAAACCCCGTTTTCCAAAAGTTATAAAACCTAACAGCGGGTACATTTTTTGTTAAATGAATCTGTATTTTTTTTTTATTTTTTGTAAAATAATGTTTTTTTTTTAACACAATTTTTACTATCCAAATACTTATGCCGAAGTCAAAAATTAATTTTATTAAATAAATATGAACAGTAATAAACTTGATTAAAACTAAAACCCAAATATGTTTGCTATGCCCTGGTATCGTTATTGCTTTTTTAGTTTTTGAATTTTTTTTCTTAAACTCAAAATATAAAGATTTTTCTTTTGTCAAAATAATTCTGCCGACGACTGTATATACAAATTTTATAAGAAGATACAAACCATTGGTTGAAATAAAATGTTAAAAATGTAACATGGAGGTAAACACTTTCTTTTGACGCTCAGTAAATGCATTGCGGAGATTATTGGCTGTTCTGAGAACATGGTAACAAATGCCTTAAAATTACGCGAAACTAAAGAAACTAGAGGCAGATCACGACAAATCACACAACACCGCTCGCCAAATAGTGAGGGTGGTGAAAACATGACCGTCTGCCACATCTACGGAAATCAAGAAATATCTGGAGTTGGATGTCAACACTTCAACCATAAGGAAGTTAATCGAAAATAAATTACCTTCCAGAAGTCCTCGAAAATGTCCATTATTGACCAAACGCAACGTACAAAGAAGATAAAAATTTGTACAGGAATCTCTTAATTGGCTAAAAGAAAAGTGGCGAAATATTTTATGGTCTGATGAATCCAAAATCAATTAATTTGGCGCAGATGGTGGCATGGTTTGGAGATGATTCTTCTGCTACATCATGAATGCCGTAGATTACCTCAATTACGTTGGACATTCTAGCAAGACAACGACCACAAACACACTTTAATTAAAAATTATTATTTAAGTTGTTAAGACTCTTTTCGTTATTACAACAAATACAGACCTATTATTTTACAAACCACTGAATATTGTCGCTGCACGACAAACAGAAAAACACAAATTTGAAGGTCAGAGAAAGAGCTAACGAAAAAATCGAATGTTTTTTTTTAACCATTTTGAATCAGCGCTTTTGTACCTAGTACTATCATAAATACTGTTACAACTTTTAACGGTTCCCTACAGCCTTTGGTATTACCCGCACTCTTGTGTTGGCTTGCGTCATTTATAGTTGCATATTCGGTCTATTCACACGCAAATTTAAATTAAGATTCATAAAGTTTTTACCATGGAGTGGAGCCATACAGAAAACAGGATTGCCGTTATTGCCCTTCATAAGTGCGGTATGGCAAAACGCTGCAGCCGCTAGGAATCAGCCATATGTTCGTCTATCGTGCCATAAAGTTATTTGAAGATACTGGTGATGTGAAAGACAGGCAAAGAACGGGAAGTCTACGTACCGTTAGAACGACAGAAGCCATCAAAGCTGTGAAGGCACGAATAAGGCGTAATCCAGTGCGGAAACAAAATAAAGCAAGACTTAGGTTTAGGGGATGCTCAGTAGGATCTAGTGATCCTGGAGGGCAATTGCAGCAGGGTCACCCAAGCTATAAGGTCTCCAGAGGAAGGTCCGAAGCAAAAGAGTAATTAACCTGATTCCAGTGGCGGTGTGAACAATAGTAAACCGTACCTAAAGGTGCAACGCTGAGTGTAAAATCAGTCGATCAGTGTAATCATAACGATCCTTCAGGTGCCCTGGCAAGGACCTGTCGTAAGTTGCCTTATCGTAGCAGAACCGGCTATGTTGCGATGGACATTTTCCATACCGGCTTATTCGTGGGAACATTAACAAAAATAAATCAACTAAAACAAATATAAAAAGTAAAAATGATCAGACCGGTCCTCCTTTAAAACCGGACGGTAGCACGGCGATCAAGCTGTTTACCGGTAATACCAATACAAAAAGTAGTAATCAAGATGAGACTGGTCCTCCTTTAAAACCGGCAATTAAGCTGTTTACCGGTAATACTCCAAAGGCATTGGACAGCAAAACGATTGTGGATTCACATGGTCCTTCTGCTGCCAAAAGCCGCACGGAGCCTAGCAAAGGTATTCTACAAACCAATAAGAACTCTTCGGGATCGAGTTATAGCTCCGGCTCACGAGTCGCTTCCTCAAAACAGACGTATAAAGATCGTCAGTACTCAACCTGATAAAACTAACAGAGACTTCACGTCTAAAAGACAGAGATCGTTGGAAGAATCTGGGTCGGATTCAAAAAGATCTAAGGTGCACAACACCAGCACCTCCTCCAGGCCATCCAACGTCACATCCAAATCTTACAGTGAAGTCCTCAAAGACAGGTTTATACTGGCAGTCATCGATAAGAACGATATCGATGGTACAATCTCTCCAGATAAATCTAGGATGATCCCAGCCAAACTTGCGACTTGCTTCCTAGACATCTTGAAGGAGAATCCCGGCCCTCCTCCCAACTGTGTGACGGCGGTTGGCATCAAGGCCAGTACAGTGTACTATGTGCGAAGAATAGGCTGCTTTTTAAATCGTCAGGCAGTATCAGTAATTTAGTGTGTATTTCTAAACCATTCTTGAAGTAAAAGTGCGTGAAATTAACTCTTGGACACTGTTCTTAATTTCTGTTTAAATTCCGCTTTCAAAACCTTTTGCTTGCTCGGAATTTTAATAATAAAAATCGTATAAAATTCTTAAATCGTTTCTCCACTTTTCGCTAACACCACTACATACAACCACTCTCCCACACACACAATGGCGGGCACCAGAGGTAAAACGGGTCAATCTAAAACTTCTCTTTCAACACCCAAACACAACAATTCTCTCGGACCCAAACAATCTTTGGCGCCTGGTACGTCTTCGAGTCTGGAAAATCTCGACGATCGCTTCGAAAAACTCACAGGAACTTTACTTGCCCACATCACGGAGGAATTGTCTAAATTCCGTAATGAATTATTGCTAAGGATCGAACAGATTGAGGCAAATTGGTCTGCTCAATTTGAGGAGCTAAAGAGCACGGTAACTGACATTGTTTGTCGTGTTGACAAAATTGAAGCTGATGAACGTGACAAAAATACACCAGCGGTAAAAGCAGAGTTTCGCTCTTTACAATTACAAATCGATGCCTTGGAGAGGAGGAATATTGCTACAGATGCTGTCATGTTTGGCATACCGGAGCTCCCTACGGAAAACCTTAACGATGTATTCAATCAACTCTGCAATACAATCCAGTGCAAGGCCCCGGTGCTTAAAAGTATTTTCCGTGCCAAACGCAATAACAAAACTTCTGCAGCTTCTCCTATCATCATAAAATTTAATTGCCCTCAAGAGAGAAACTATGTTCTACGATCAGCTGCAAATTACCGCAAACTCCACAATCAGCTTTGCCTCAGTGACGTGGGACTGCAAACGAACGGCCGTGTCTATTTACATGAGAGCCTGACAAAAAGTAATCGTACTCTCCTTCAGCAAGCCGTTAGCATGAAACGCAAAAATCAGCTGGCTTCTGTTTACACTAAATTTGGATGTGTCTTCGTTAAGTTTTCTGCTGAGGAGAAAAGCTTTATCGTCGAAAGCTCTGACAGTTTGAGGGTTGCCACTGCCTGATGCAAGAGAATCAGCTGGGAATATCAACGCAAAAAATTTTATTTTTTTCATTTTTTTTTTTATTTTCTATTTCTCAAAATTTTTCTATTTTTTTTTTTTTAAGTACTTATTACCAACTCTTATATACTTATTACCAACTCTTATATATATATAATCTTATCTATTTTCCTTTCTTAGGTGTAAATGAACAATGGCCGTATTATTTTTTCATAGACTGTATTTTAAGTTTTCTTATAAATTTGTTTGCATTTCTGCTTCTTCTCCTTTACCCCCTATAATGTTTGCCCATCCAAATGATGCACACTGGTGGATCTGAGAGTGGCGGGAGGTCCTATGGCAATGGTAGGAACGGTTCATTGCATGAAATGATTCGTGTATTGAATGCGCAACACAATGGTTTACACATTGTTCACATCAACGCACAAAGCTTAAAACCTAAAATTGATGAGTTTCGTTATCTGTTCGTGGGCTCCAAAGTCGACGTTGTGTGTGTGTCAGAAACTTGGTTCTCTTCTGATATCTGCGATAAATTCTATAGTTTGGAAGGCTTTAGGGTCTACCGCGCCGACAGATCTGATCGCGGGGTGGTGGTGTCGCTATGTATGTACGAAACGAGCTCAATTGTAAACTGATCTGCAAATCGGATGCTGACTCTGCAATAGATTTTCTTTTTCTAAATGTTTTGTGTGGCACTGAAAATATATTACTAGGTACAGCTTATAGACCACGCTACAGTATAAACATAGCTCCACTCATTAATATCATTGAGCAGTTGTCTTGCTATACGCCCCCCTAAGCGGTGATCTAAATTGCAATTTGCTTGACGTTAGCAGATCTGAGAACCTAGTGAATAATATGACAGCCTTAAACCTTAGAGCGGTTAACACTTCTATACCTACACATCCCTCTAATGATACAAGTACACTCCTGGATCTATTCTTCATTAGCGATCTTAATAAAGTTCTCCTCTACGACCAGCTCTCAGCCCCCGGTTTTTCAAAACATGACTTACTATACCTCACTCTTGATTTCGCAAACCACTTAGATGCAACTATTTTCCAGTATAGAGACTTTAATAATATTAATCGTGAGCAACTACTATTTGATTTGCAAAACTCTGATTGGAACAGACTTTTTAATATGTCATGTGTGGATGAGCAAGTTGCTTTCTTTCAACAGGAAATGAACTTGCTCTTCGAGAAGCATGTCAAGATTAAAACTAAGCTCGTTAAAAATACCTCACCTTCCTGGATGAGCGGTAACATACTAAAGCTAATGATCTACCATTTGCGACAAATAGGTATTGGCAAGCAACAGCTTGAGCCCCCGGAGGATATTGACTGTGATTCACTCAACGCTATCTTCACTTCATTTCCATCCTCATATCACCCTCCTGAAGATTTGGATCTTGAGGAACCAACTACAGAAGTTAGTAACGGGAGTAGATTATACTTTCGCAGATTTTCGGACTCAGATGTCGCTGAGGCGTTGTTGGGGGTAAAATCGAATGCAACTGGACTCGATGGACTAAATGCTAAATTCATTAAATTATCACTTCCGATCATCCTACCGTATATCTCGCATATTTTCAACACTATTCTCACTACCTCTGTTTTTCCTACGGAATGGAAAAAAGCAAAAATAGTCCCATTACCTAAAAAACGTAATTGCAATTTATCCGAGTACAGACCCATTGCAATTTTACCATTTTTAGCCAAGGTTTTCGAAAAAGCTATTCTTAAGCAGATACAAAAACACCTTCAGGATAAACATCTCTTGAGTTCTAGACAATCAGGTTTCCGATCCAAACGTAGCTGTAAGACTGCACTGTTATTCGTTGTTGACGAAATTAGAAAAGGTTTGGATAATAAGGAACTAACGCTCTTAAGTCTCCTCGACTTTTCCAAAGCTTTCGACACTGTCAACCACTCAATTTTATGTACAAAATTCGATTCGATCCTACCTTGTTGGTAGACGGCAATCTGTGGTTGTAAATGATCGTATGTCGCGTTTCCTACCCATGACAAATGGTGTTCCACAAGGATCTATACTTGGACCTGTTCTTTTTTCAATCTATGTCAATGAGTTGCCCAATGTTGTTACACACTGCTCCGTTCACATGTATGCCGATGATGTACAATTATTTATAACTTGTCCTCTTCAATTAATAGAGTTAACTGCAGCCAAAATGAATGATGACCTTCAAAATATCTTAGTCTGGGCGCAGGCTAATCACCTTTGCCTTAATCCAAATAAGTCTAAAACTCTTGTCATCTATCGATACTTGCTGGACTTGAATGTTTTTCCTCCTATGAAACTAGGTCAATCAAATATAGAATATGTTAATTCCGCTAAAAATTTAGGACTAATTTTTAACCGTACCCTAACATGGGATGACCACATCAACATAACTATCGGAAAGATTTACGGCGTCCTGCGTGTTCTCTGGGCTACACAGTACTACACTCCAACAAAAACTAAGCTGCTTCTCGCAAAAACCCTTTTGCTGCCTATTTTGTTCTATGGTTGCGAAGTCTTCTGTAATGTCGGCTACATCAGCAGAAGAAAGCTTAATGTGGTCTACAACAATACCGCTCGATACATCTATAATATCGGAAGGTACCATCACATATCCGCTCACTCTAAAGCTATACTTGGCTGCTCTTTTGACAACATGCTAAAATACTTTCCGTTAACCTGCCTTTTCGAAATCATGCAAACGCGTCAACCAAACTACCTCTTCAACAAACTTCAATTTTCGACTTCCCAGAGAACGTTCACACTTATTCAACCGAGGTATTCCTGCCTAACATCTGAGCGCCAATTTTTCGTTCATACCACTCGCCTGTGGAACTCCCTGCCATTAGAACTGAGAAGAAGTAGAAACGCAAGAGCATTTTTCTTTTCTTGATAAAGTATCTTTTTTTTTTTTTTTTTTTTTTTTTTATCTACTTTTATTATTTGTTTTCATTCACATTGTCAAATCGCTTAAATCTTGCACTAGTTTATAAGATAATCTTATGTATCTTAATGTGTAAGCTAATTAATTATTCAATAAATCTAAATCTAAAAAATCTAAAGGCCATGTCAAGGTAATCGCTTGTGTTGATAAGAGATCCGGTGATCTCTAAAAGCTAGCGATTACCAAACTAGGGGAGGTTTGGAATGGTGCTAAGCTTGAGGTTGTAGCTAGGGAGGATATCCCATGCAGACCAAGAACTCGCACCTGGATCCCAGCCGAATCCTCTAACTCGGAGGATATTATCCGGATCTTTCAAACCAGCAACCCGTCGCTTCCTACTCACAACTGGAAAGTCGCCAAGGTGGAGGAGCAGAGAAGCCTTTACAGATGCGCGCTTATTGTGATCAATAAGGAATGGCTTGCTCCTTTGGCGAAGACTGAAGATTGAAGTGATTAGC
The DNA here is from genome assembly GCA_963082735.1 of Pocota personata. NCBI lineage: Eukaryota > Metazoa > Arthropoda > Insecta > Diptera > Syrphidae > Pocota > Pocota personata. Next base: position 69,754,819 of record OY720431.1, read on the forward strand.
TGGGTTCAATGCGGATTAAAGACCCTGAGACATCAATCTCCTTCCCTTCTATGGAGGATGATGACTCTCAGTCTACCATACAACCATCTTTAGTCAATGACGGTTCACTATCAGACATGGAGATGAGTGATATTTCAGACAAAGCACCCTTGACTGAGGATGAACTTCTTGGCTTGTTCTCAGACTCGGAGGGCTTAAATATTACTGTGGTGGAGGTTTCTCTGCCTGATTGTAGGAACAATGCTGCAGTTAGTTCAGATTAACCTCCATCACTCCAAAACGGCTTCGGTCGGCCTTCTTGTCCGTCGCTCAAAGGATAGGGAAGTTATTGTCTTCATCCAAGAACCTTGGGTTGTTAATAACCTGTCTTGTAGACTCAGGACTCCCGGATACTATTCCCTATATGTCAAGGATAAAGGTAAACCTAGATCGTGCATATTGGTAAAAAGTAGCATTAAGGTAATTTAACTTCCTAATTACAGTGATCGGGATACAACCGTAGCGTTGCTAGAAACAAGCAAACGCTCCTATTATCTAGCACGACATCATAGACCTTCCTGGATCCAATATGGAAAGACTGGTTGCAGACGCTGAAAGAAGAAAAACGGGAATCATAGTTGGCTGTGATGCTAATGCTCACAACTCCGCTTGGAGTAGCTCTGACATTAACAAAAGGAGTGAGTTGCTTTTTGACTATGTTCTAAAAACTAACCTCATTTTGTGTAACATCGGTAACGAACCTACATTTATAACTAGAAACCGACAAGAGGTTCTAAATATAAGCCTTGTGTCCGACAAGATTAACGAAATGATCAAGAACTGGAAGGTACTCTTTTCTGACCACTGATACCTTCAATTTAGTCTTGACGACGATCCTCCAGGCCCATTGGTTTACAGAAATATCCGTAAAACTAACTGGCTCAAATATAGGGAAACTTTAAAGAAATTGGTTAATTCTGACACTCTAAAGTCGCCGAGCAATCCTCAAGAGCTTGATTGTATAGTTAAAGACCTTACCTTGGCCCTCAATAAAGCGTTGTCTTCCTCTTGTCCTTTGATTAGGGTTAGGGGCAAGAAAAAACCACACTGGTGGATCTCTGATCTAGAACACCTCAAAAATACTTGCAGAAAACTTTTCAACAAAGGCAAAAGCGCAAGGGATGCATCTGACTGGGACTCGTACAAAGAATTGAGGAAAGCCAAACGTAATTCTTCGAGACTCTTTTATGGTAAAATAGAAGAATCTTCTGAGGCGTCTAGGCTGAGAAAAATCCTCTCGACAGATCCTTCAGTGTCCAACTGTTTATTAAAAACAGATGGGTCTTAGACAACTTCTAGTGTAGATACGTTAAATTTACTTATTGATACACAGTTCCCAAGTAATTCCCTAACTGCCAAGAATATTGACTCTATCAAGGCAAATACTCAAAAAACCAACCTCTCAAGTCTGATTGCGCAGGCCAAACTCCTTTGGGCGCTACATATTCACACGCCAGTCCAAAAGACCTCAGACCTATTAGTCTATCATCTTTCCTTCTAAAAACACTAGGACGACTGATTGATATCCACTTACGTGACAGTATTGACACACAACTACTGTCCACGGCTCAGCATGCATACTGTAAGAGCAAATCAGTAGAAACAGCATTGCATACGTTAGTCAATAAGATCGAACACTCCTTATATCATGAGGAGTACACCATGGTAGCTTTTCTAGATATTGAGGGCGCTTTTAATAAAGTCTACTCATCTGCGACAATCAAAGCACTGTCAAATCTGAAGATAGATACCTCATTTGGCCAGCTGATTAATTTACTGCTTAATAGTCGGAATATCAACTCAAAGCTGGGTGGGACATCTGTTAGTCTGTCTCCCCACTTGTTTGGAATCTGGTGGTTGATGAACTACTGTTAATCCTGGAAGCTGAGGGTTGCGAAGTTATCGGCTATGCGGACGATGTTGCGATAGCAATCTCCGGTAAACACCTCACTACCTTAAAAGAGCTCCTAAAAACCGCTTTGAATAAACTATCTAGATGGACAGCTCGCTGTGGTCTAGGAGTGAATCCCCACAAAACCGAACTAGTCGTCTTCTCAAGGAAATATAAAATCCCACCTATTGACCCTCCATCCCTTAACGGAACAAGCTTAACTTTCTCCAACGAAGCAAAATATGTTGATCTTATTTTGGATAGGAAACTAAGTTGGAAATCTAATATACAGGAGAGAGTTAAGAAAGCCACTGTCGCATTCTTCTCTTGCCAAAAAGCCATTGGGAAGAAATGGGGCTTACAACATAGACTAACTCAATGGTTCTATATCTCAGTCATTAGACCGATCCTTATGTACTAGGTAGTTGTCTGGTGGATTGCCTTGGACAAGGCGATAAACCAGAAGTTATTAAACAAAGTCCAACGTTCAGCTTGTCTGTGCATTAGCGAAGCACTGCGGACGACACCTTCCGCAGCTAAGGACATTCTTTTTCATTTAACACCCCTTGACATTTATGATAGGGAAATGGCAGCTATTCACTTCAAAGCTACTTCACAGTGGTCCAAAAAAGTATATCGCCACGCCTCCATCTTAAATAAGTTTAATATCTTCCCTTAAGACATTGACTACACCATACCCAAGTTAAATTTTGACAAAAACTTCCAAGTTACCATCCCTTCCAGAGCATTCTGGGAAGAAGGTGGTTTTACGGAAGATAAGTCGGTACATTTCTATACCCACAGTTCAAAAACTAACGACGGGGTGGGTGGTGGTGTCTTCTCTGATAGGCTTAAGTTAAACCTCTCTTTTCGTCTCCCAAACCATTGTAGCGTGTTCCAGGCGGAGATAATATCAATAAGGGAAGTCTTGTCTTGGCTAAAGAAAAAACGTGATATCGTCCATTGATATCCGCATCTTTTCAGGCAGCCAAGCAATCAAATCCTTGGAATCATCCTCAATAAATTCTTTAACAGCTCTAGACTGCCGATCGTGTCTTATAGAGATGGCAGAGCAGTTTAATATTCACCTAATCGGGGCATAAGTATATTCCAGGGAATTGTAAGGCTGACGAACGAAAAATGTTAACACCGCCAACGGTTACCCATTCTTATCTTACCATGTAGAGTTCCTGGTGCCGAAAATCCGGTTCTTCTTGTGGTATCACAATGTACCTGTCCTTGGTCTAAGTGCGTCCCTGCCTGAGTGGGGACATCCACCTGACCTAACCTAACCTAAACTTATGTAGGTAAAATCAATAAAATGTAAAAAAAAATATGATTTTTCGTACAGTGCGTTAAAAAGCTAAATAAATTTGTTTAACATACATATGTCAAAAATGTTAGTGTCACGTCCCCACATATGTATGTCAAGAATGACTTAGATATCAATTTTGAATAAAATTGGCTTAGCCACCCGAGGGGTAATTAATTTCCGCAAATCCACTAATAAGAAAAGTGCCGTTATTCGATTTTTCTAGCGAGAAACTGAGTAGGCTTATTTCAAACGTGCATACGAGTATTACATCAAATATGAATTTTTATCGAAATCATTGGAGCCGCTTTCGAGGAAAATGCGCTTTTGCAAAATTGGTCCTAAGTAAAGTACCATCAATTTCGAGGGAAGAATACAAATTATGATTTCTCCTTCAGGCATTAGCCTATAAACCGAAGAAGTTTGAAGTACATCCGCCCAGCCGTTTAGGCTGCAGTTCATGAATACTGGTACACGGTTAAACGCATTCATCGTGAAACTACATTAGTATTGAACACATCCACTCTTTATTGACAGGTATTCAACGAGTGACATTTATACTCGATATTGAAAATTGGTTGAAATAATTGTGTAAGTGTAATATAAAAAGAGGCGATAATTTCCTAACCTTGCGACCGCTTGGAATCACCCGGAATTTTGTGAACCGAACAGTTAAATTGTTTGAGGACACTGGTGGAGTAACTAACTACCAAAGATCCAGAGAAATGAAGATATCGCAGAAATTCATATCTCGCATTATCAAACAAGATTTGAGACCCAACGCATATAAAAGACAAACTGGCCACTTACTCACAGCCCATTGAAAACTGCATGCCATCGGTACGCGCAAATTGGTCACAGGAAAATTTTGTTCACGGATGAACAAGTTTTTACTATAAGGAATCGTTCAATAATGTGGGAGACAGACTGCTGGTATTGATACCATGGTATAGCAATACTACGTTCTATACCACATGTCTGTCACTGCAATACTACGTAAAAAGCTAGTATACCATGAAACATACTTGGTATTGATATTCGCAAATTTTTGCTGGTATACCACCATCTTACTGATTGCAGCGCCAATTTCTCTCTATTGGCTAGTCTCCGTAGCTCTTTGACAATTCTTAGGTATGCACTTTCGCTTTTAAGTATTTGAATTTTCTTTATATTTATCATTTGGCATAAAAGTGAATCATTTTTATTCATCCTGTCTTGAATTTTCTATTTTTATTTGTTATGACAGACAACACAAATGTCAAAGTATACTACTTAACACGAAAGTCATCGAATACTACGAAATGCAGTCTGTCAGGGGTCGTAGTATTCACTATACCATGGTATTCGTACCATGGTATCAATACCAACAGTCTGCCTCCACTATAAGCAAAGCGAAAGAGTATATGCCCGGTCACCCAAAGAAGCATCAGAACTAATTCCGAACGCGCCAAAAACAATTTAAGGGACTTGTTAGCAGCAGACAATTGGCCGTCAGGCGCTATTTTAGAGGCGATGACTTGTTTTACTCAACACTTAAATACTGAGTCCTTGAAACGCGCACTTATCTGCGCATTCGACAATTTTCCAATGGACGAAATGCGTGCTGCGATCAGTGAGTGGCCAGGGCGACACAGGGGCTGCATTACCATTTCGAATATATTGTTTAAATATCTTTTCCCAAAAAATCAATTAAAGTTCTGTGTGTCAATCGAACAGTTTATCAAAATATTTTTATTTATTTTATTGACAAATTGTAATTTTCTTTTTGATAAAAAAGAAGCCTCTCCACCAAGCTTAACCTATCAAGATCAAAAGCCACCAAATTTTCTTTTGATGTAATACGAGGGTAGTGAAAAATGAAATAAGGAACACTCTTTTCGGTATAAAAACATTTTATTTTTCAACATAGTCTCCTTTTAGCTCTATACACTTCATCCAACGTTTCTCCAATTTTTTGATGCCCTCCAAATAATACAAGTTCTCGAACCCCTCAAAATAAGCGTTTGTTTCAGCGATGACCTCTTCATTCGACCGAAATCACTTACCTCCGAGCCATTTCTTCATGTTTGAAAACAAGAAATAGTCGCAGGGGGATAAATCTGGGGAATATGCTGGATGAGGGAGGAGTTCGTAGCCTAACTCATGCAATTTTGCCATTGCGACTGCGGACTTGTGCGCCGGTGCGTTGGCCTGGTGAAAAAGAACTTTTTTCTTCGCCAAATGCGCCCGTTTTTGCTTCAAATCGGCTTGCAATCGATCCAGCAGCTCTGCGTAGTATGCGCCTGTGATCGTTTTGCCCTTTTCAAGGTAATCGATGTGAATAACACCGCGCGCATCCCAAAAAACTGTTGCCATGACCTTGTTTGCTGACAAACCCGCCTTGGCCTTCTTCGTCTTCGATTCACCAGGAGAAGTCCATTGTTTTGACTCTTCCTTGGTTTCTGGTGTGTTGTGGTGAATCCAGATTTCATCCACGATTACGAAATCGCAAAAACTCAGCCAAGTTTTTCTGGAACATCGCCAAACACACCTTTGAAGTTGTCAAACGAATGTGTTTGTTGTCGATTGTGAGCAAACGCGGCACTCATTTTGCGGAAAGCTTTTTCATGTCCAAATATTTATGCAAAATCGAAATCACTGAGCCATGTGATAAGCCTGTGGCCTCTTCAAGCTCGCGCACTTTCACTCGCCGATCGTCCATTATCAAACCATGGATTTTGTCGACCATTTCTGGTGTGGTGACCTCAATTGGGCGACCAGAACGTTCGGCGTAACTTGTGCTTGAACGACCGCACCGAAATTGAGTAAATGGTGCCAATCGATGGTGAAGAGTCCCCATAATATTTGTCAAGCTTTTGTTTGGTTTGTGTGATAGTTTTTTCTCGCAAAAAATAGTGTTTAATGAGGACTCGAAATTCACTTTTTTTTCCATTTTAACGAAAATGCTAGTAGGCGTCTATATAAAATGGCTGCCACAACAAAACTATTTGACAGATCTGTCTGAGAATTTGGGTGCGTGCTTTTGGAAGATGATTCTTGACAAAAAAAATTAAATTTAAGGTTACGACACAATTTGTGTTAATTTTCAGGGACTTATTGACCCACACTCATATCAAGTACGTACTTACTCGGTTTTATTATTGTAAATAAATCTAAAATAAATGTTTTCAACAAACCATTGGACAAACGTATTCGTCTAAAATAGTATTTTACGAATGTTCGAAAATGGAACGCTATCTAAGGAAGTCGCTTTGAATCAAACAATTGCAGAACAACAAAAACTTATTTATTTGCATTGACTTCGTAGTAGTGAAAGAAAGCCGATAGCAAAATAAATATTTTTTTTTTATTTTATTGTCAATTTGAAATTTTCGTTTTGATAAAAAAGAAGCCTCTCCACCAAGCTTAACCTAACCAGCAGAATTTTCAAGAATTTCTCCAAGTAATATGCAACAAGTTTTGAAATCAATTTTTCAAATGAAAATTTATAAGAAAGAAAATTATTACGTCAACACAAACTCGAAGATTGGAAGCAATCAATAAATATTTCAAGACTCTCAAAATATATGTCCAGTGTTATACAAATTAGACATGTACAATTAATTTAACCAAAAAACGAAATACGGAGAGGAGAATTCGAATTCATTCGCAGTTTCTTCGTTTAAGCATTCGTAAACCTTTTGCTACGCTTCGCATTTTATTCTTTCCTAATTATTTAAGACAATTCGTCTGCGATTCGTACTCTATTCGTAGGAGATTTTTCAATAAATTACATTGCATTCATACACAATTTTTTCAGACGAATCGCCTAAGATTCTTCCTATAGCATTCCTTTTTCAAGACTATTGTTTCGCCTCAGGCTCCCTTTTGAGCTCGTCGCGAACGAATGTTGTTAAAATAAAATCGCTCTGAACTTAAAGCAAATCTTTTAGTTTGTTCGATTTATTAACATTTTCTCCAAATCATTCGATTTTTCCTCTTCTGAATATTAGAATTTCATTCGCATTTTATTCAGTTAAACGTTCCGATAACTTTTCCTGTGATTTACATTTTATTTTTCCATAATTGTTTCATGCGAATAATCCGCATTTGATGACTTTCCCGCGAAGAGTACAGTAGAATCTCGGTTATATGAACCCTAGGTTATATGAACAACAAAGTTATAAAATAAAATATATTAAATTACAGTAGATCCTCGCTAATTCGAATCCCAAAATGAATTGTAGAGGTCGAACTACCGTTGAGCTCTCGTAAAAAAAATATAAAGGTTTGTTGAAGGGAAATGAATATGAATGCGAATTCTGGAGGTTTTCGAATTAAAGAGGTTCGAATAAGCACCCTGGTTCACTTGTATGAAGTTTTCGAAATAAAGCCATCTAGACCTTTATTTTTAAATTTAGTGAAGAATTTAGTCACTAAAGGTCCAATTAAAGAAGAACTCTACGCTGCCAGATAATGTTTTGTCTCCACCTGTATTTGAGAGCGTCAAATTTTCCATGGGACAAGTCCACTTTCGCACTCGTACAGTTGCAAGAGTACTCAAAGGTCTTAACATACACAAATCCGCTGATCCAGATGGTATCCCCCCCATAGTTCTGAAGAGGTGTTCTTCTACGCTGGCAAAACCTCTGCGTAAGCTTTCCTGTCTATTCTACTTTTCAGGGCTCTTTCCGAGTATATGGAAAACAGCATTTGTCCAGCCCGTCCCTAAAAAAAGGCGAATCTTCCTCCCGTCCAACTACCGACCCATTGCACTTACGTCCCTTCTTTCCAAGGTCATGGAAACGCTGATAAATCGTCAGCTTATGAAATATCTCGATTCACGAAAACTCCTTAATGACCGGCAGTATGGTTTTCGTAGCAACAGGACCACTGGTGATTTGATGTCATATCTCACCGAGAAGTGGAATCAATCTCTCCATCACTCAATCTCAAGCATTTGACAGAGTTTGGCATCAGGCTCTTTTGTCGAAAATGCGTGCATATGGCATCGATGAGACTCTTCTTCAATGGATTAGAAATTACCTTTCGGGGCGTTTAATACAAGTTGTTTTGGACTGCTTCAAGTCTGTAATTCACCAAATAAATGCTGGTGTTCCCCAAGGCTCTGTTTTGTCTCCGACTCTCTTTCTTATTTTTATAAATGATCTCTTGTCTGCAACTTCTAATCCAATCCATTCCTTCGCTGATGACAGTACCCTCAGTTTTTCATATTCGTTCCCTAACTCACGTCCTTGCTCTTCGGCCGTAGAAGGGGAACGGCAACGTATGTTAAACACATTAAATTCCGACCTGGACAGCATAATTAAATGGGGTTCAACCAACAGAGTGGAATTTAATGCTTCCAAAACACAATGCTGTCTTCTGTCTCCCAAGCGAAACCAAAACCCTCAACCATTATCCATGGATGGTACTTGCATCATTGAAACCGAAAGACTTGCCATTCTCGGTATGTGTATTAATAACCACCTTCGATGGAATGATCACATATTCGAGGTCGCCAAAAATGCTGCAAAATGTCTAGGATTCCTTAAACGGTGCAAGAAATATTTTACCCCGTCTGATCTGGCCTCAATTTATAAGGCATTCATCCGCCCTAAACTGGAATATAACGCCCATTTCTGATCTGGTGCACCCAAGACCGTTTTACACTTTCTTGATAGGGTGCAAAATCACGCGTTCAAACATATAGGTAATAGAGACATTGTGAATTCCATTCATTCACTAGAACATCGGAGAAATGTCTCCTGTCTCTCCCTGTTTTATCGTTTTTTCCACAAAAAATGCTCCAGCGAAATAGCCAGTTGCATTCCTCCCCTTCAAAATTTCACCCGCAATACGCGACATGCTTCGAATGCACATCAGTTTACCCTAAAGCCAAACTTCGGTCGTACTGTCAAATATAGGGATTCATTTATAAGCCGAACAACACGAATGTGGAACGATTTACCAGGCTCTGTATTTCCCCATCACTACAACCTTCAAACATTTAAAGCCAACGTGCAAAGGTACCTCCTCTGTTCCTCTACCCCCTTTTCCTTGACGTCCGTGCCCTGAAACAATTAAAAGGTATTAATACTCCCTTTGCCGCGCGCAGATTATAAAAAAAAAAAAAAAAAAAGATGAAACTATGCTATGGGATGATGAAAATTGAAAAAGCTGCCGGACCGGATGGAAACACACCAGAATAAATAGAAGAAGAGGTACAGCTTTAAGTAAGCTGTTTCAAAAGGCCTGAAAAATGAATGGAAGGAAAGTCTTATTGTACCGATTCATAAGAAAGGCAGCAGCTATGATTCTAACAACTATAGACCGATCAATCTCTCATCTTCCGTGTATAAGTTATACACTAAAGTGCTTGAAGAACAACTCAGGCAGCACGTGTGGGAGGCTTTAAAAACGAAGATTGTGCCTGAGAGATTAATAAATGTGATAAAGTGTATACTACAGACCGGTTGATAAACTACGAAAAGAGGGATAGAAATCAATAACGTACAGGATAGAAAAATGACGAAAGCAAGGTGATAGCCATAGCCCCTGCTGTTTAACACATTCTTTGACAGACAAATAATGCAGGAGGCGGACTTACAGTGTCAGAATCAGAATGTGGAAACTAAAACTTGTCTACTTGCAATTCCTATTGTATTCAGACAACATCATTACAGTTGCAAATTACCCAGCCAGATTACAGCAGGCAATGGACGATTTGATCGACGAACTAAAACAGAAGGGGATGACGGTGAATGTCGATAAAAGTCATGTGGGACTCTAAGGAAGACAGGACGGAAAAAAGTCTTAGAATAACAGTCGACAATAGAGAAATGGAGAGAGTTGAACCCTTAGAATACTTACGAACCATAATAAGTTGTAATGGAAAGATTGACCAGAGGTAACGTATCGAACTAAGAAAGCAATGTCGGCTTACTACCAAATAAGCAACACGTTAGTATGTAAAGGTAAGCATGGAAACTAAACTCAAGCTGCACAATGCTATATTCGAACCAATAGCTTTATATGGGACTGAGTACTTGCCTCTATTAGATTAACATCTAATGCTACAGAAATGAATGTCAAGCTACAGAAATGAAAATTACTTATAAGAATTGCAAAAAAAAGAAACCAAATAAGAAAAGGAAGAATTCGAGCAGGAGTGGGTAAAAAGAAATCCATCTTAGAAGAAATTTAGGAGAGGCATCTAAAATGGCTCGGGCTCTTACAACGCAGGACGAGACATTCCAAATGAAAGTGGAAGCCAATCTATGTTTGCCGTCAAAATGATCACTGTCGACAAATTAAACTAAATACAGCCCTAGTTACGGCTCTTTCCAATTACGAATTTTTTTTTTACGGATTTAATCCGATTACTGCCGAAAATGTAACAAATGAGTAGGAGTAGCCAAAAGTATTTACATTTTAAATTACTACTTCAGGCAAGAAAATTAGATGTGTTTGAAAATTTCAGCTAGCTTTTACATAGTGTCGTCATGACAAAGAATTATTCTTTTCAATTATCTGCATGGCTATGGACCTTAGTAATAAACGAATTTAAACTCTCTTTTAAGCACCTCAAACAGTGTATGTGTGGCTCACCCGCCTCTAATTAGGCTTTAAAGTGACAGTCACTAGTATTTCAATTGAAAATGGGACATAAACAAATTATCTATAAGCGATTTTGATATTTTTCATGATAAATCGAATAATAGAGCAGGGAAAAATTATAAAAGAACGATTTAATGTGTTAAAATAACAAACAAATGCGTTATTTTTAATCTGAAATCTGAATTGATCTGTCACGTGTTAGCTTTGCAAGTTCACAGTAGCGAAAATGTGAAAATGAATCACAATAACTTTCTGAATTTGATTTCTGCTAAATCTGTTTTTTAACTACGAAGTTTTAAATGCAACTTATGATCACCTAAATAACAGCGGCTTTAAGAGTTGCGTTTAGTATTTCTATTACTAAAGGCATATGTCTTTTAAATTTAACTAACTAAAGGAGAATCAAAGATTAGAGAGGAAATATTAGATTATACCAGTTCCTAACCTGGAGAGAATGATACTGTTCGCAGCTGCCTATTTATGATCAGACGCTACGGAAGGGGTCATGCACGCCTTGTCGATATTGTATTTTTTTTTATAATTTGCGCGCGTCAAATGGGATATGAATACCATTAAATTATTTCAGGGCACGGGCGTTTGTAGAAATTGAGAGAGAGAGAAAGAATGATTGGTGTAGTGGGTTTGAAACTTAGATGGTATTAGGTTTCAGTAAACTCCAAGGGTGGCGTCCAGATAACTGGGAGCTTGTTTTGCTTTTTGACGTTGCTCATGATTTACAGTATTTTTTTCCCCCCACCTGATGTCATCATCACGATCAAGTTGCATTTAAGCCATATGACCACCCTACTGCCAGTGTTATGCCTTCGCAGTAAAGTTGACTAAGCTTTCGCAATTGATCGACTTTTTTATTTAATCTAGACGAAATAAATAGATGATTCTTGAGATCAGGATTTGAACCGTGATTTTTTCAAAACAAGATTTGATTTTGGTTTGGTTGGTTACTGGGTACAGAGATGCGAAAATTGCTACAAAATCGCATATATTTCCAAAATTCATCACCCAATCGCACCTATGTTCTACAACCTACTTATACAAAGAGATTCTTTGAAATCTGTTCATCCTGATAGAAGTGATCATGGACGAACACAGGGCATTATTGAATAAATACAACTGTAATACGAAGTCGCACATTTTTACACAAGTAGTCGAGAGAACTAGCAAGAGATGGCTAAATTGAACAAAATTAAGTGTATTTTCAAAACAATTCGATTGAAACCAAGATCCTTGAGTCCTACTTCGGTTAAATACTCTGCAAAAAAAAGTTTTATTTTCACATAAGTTATCGTGAACATAATAGGCGAAGGGCAATATCACAGAGAGGCATACGGACGGACAGACCGGCAGACGGACAAACAGCCACCAACTTTGTATGACATTTGTAGTACAGTTCTGTTAAAATCTGGCCTTATCCCGGATACAATTTTTGGCACGATCACTTCCATTTCCTTATAACATGGAAATAAAAATACCAAAAGGTTACGATCACCACTACAATAGGTCCATACCCCATTTATCTGGACGAAGTAGGATCAGTCCTAATTACTAAAAAAGCTTTCTTACTCTGGGGTAAGAACTTTTTTCAGTCAGGAAGTGGATTAAGATTTAATTGTCTTATGCTTATTGCTCATGCCTATTCGCAGCAGTTTTTATTTTGTAAATTTATTAACATATATATAAGTTCGAGACCTGAGATACTCAACAATAAGTCAACTTCTCATTAATGATAGCACTAACTGCGGCACTCTTTAGTAGTATAAATAGCACCTCGTTTCAATAATAATCTCATTTGCATGAATCACGGCCAGGTAACAGCAACAACTCCTGACGAGAAAGCTGAGGCATTTGCCAACCACTTTGAGGGTAACTTCACCGACCGACCTCCAGAGCACCTTCCCGACTTCCTGGAGGAAGTAGAATCTGAAGTTCATGAAGCCACAAATTCCGGTAATCCAATAACAACATTCAGCGGGGAAAACCGAGCTAATGATCCGTTAAGCAGTGAAACTTTCACTACCACAGAAGAAGTGATGGAGATAATTCAAAGCAGCAATGCCAAGAAATCTGCTGGAACTGACCAAATCTCCAACTTTTTATTAAAAAAGTTGCCAAATGTGGCTATTTTACTGCTGACTATCATCTTCAACAACTGCATCAACAACAGCTATTTTCCAACTTCATGGAAAGTAGCCAAGGTTGTTCCAGTACCAAAAAAGTCGAACCGTTCGAATGTTGATGGATATCGACCAATCGCTTTGCTATGCTGTGTTAGCAAAATACTAGAATCAGTGATGGTGAGGAAGATTATTCACTTTTGCTTAGAGCGAGGAATAATTCCCAATAACCAATATGGTTTTCGAGGAAAGCACTCAACCATTCACCCTCTGCTCAAGCTACACAGCGATGTCACTGCAGACCAACCACTGAATGCAGCAAGGACCAGAACAATGCTGTATGCGGATGATTCCATCACTTACGCTGTTTCGCTTTCCCCGGAAATAGCAGCTATGAGAGTTGAAACCCACGTCAAAAATCTTTGGAAGTATTACCTCAAATGGGGAATCAAAATCAACAGCAGCAAGACGGAACTAATCTGCTTCAGAAATCCAGTGAGAGCTACGAGGGGACGCCGAGCGTTTGCAACTCGCTGCAACAGCATACGGATTTCTCTCCCAGATAACACCGAGGTGCGAACCAAGCAAACCACCAAATATCTTGGAATCCATTTCAGCGAGAGGTTTAAGTTTAATCCTCACGCTGAAATCATCCTAAGGAGGGCCAATTATGCGTTGCATTTAGTCTACCCATTACTCAGAAAGAGAAATGGGCTCAGCAAGAAGACTAAACTGCTCGTATACAAGCAGCTGATAAGACCAGTTATCACATATGGCTGCCCCATATGGTTCACCATATCGCCCACCACCATGAAGAAGATTCAAATATTCGAACAGAAGTTCCTTCGAATCTGTACAGGACTGTGGCGAAACCCAATCACAAGGAAGTACCACCCTAAGGCTTTTCTTTACGAGAACGCCGGTGTGAGCCCAATCGACCAGTATATGATTCAACTTTCAAGTAGACTCCAGCAAAATCTTGATGACCACCCTAACGAGGAAATACAAGACTTCATCCGACAGCAGATCGATCCAAGCCACCGATACCTGAGTGCACGAGCAATCATCGATTCAAGATTTGAAGACATAATGAACAACGAAGAAACACCGTTCTACCAGCTTGCAGACAATGCCTATTACCGGGGATAGTCCCCTTAATAATATATTTTCTTTATTTAACAAAAAAAAAATTTCCAAATATATTCTCTTATATAAAATATTCATGTAATAGATTATGTAGCCCATAATATAGGTTTTTTTAAAAAAAAAAAAAAAAACCTTAGCAAACTAGCCAGTAGATATACGTTGGGCCCCTATTGTTGAGCCAACATTAAATTTATAGTAATAAGTCTAGTTTTAAGCCAATTTGTAAATAGAACGACTAAATAATAAAAATTCCTTAATCTGAATCTAATAATCTCATTTTGTTATTATCTGTGGTAGGATAAACATCACCATGTCAGCCGAAATTCTCGCAATTTTGAAGCACCGCGCCGTGATTAAGTGCCTCGTGAAGAAAGGAAAATCGCCTATAGAAATTTCCGAAGACATGTCATCGACTCTTCAGGATTATGGGCTTTTATATACCATGGTCAACAAATGGGTTCGCTTATTTAAACAAGGGCGAGACAGCTGTGAAGACGACTCCCGCCCAAGGCGTCCTGTGACAGTGGCCACTGAAGAAAACGTCGGAAAAGTTGAAAAGCTAGTTATGTCCGACCGAATAATACAAATGTGGCAGATAGTGGACGAGTTGCACATTAGCAAAGAACGGATTGGAGAAATTTCGCACGAGCATTAAAACATAAGAAACATTTGTACGCGCGAAAATGCTCACGCCGTTCGACAAGCAACTACGACTCGAGTGCTGCAAAGCTTTTATATGATTAGCTGGGGACAATCTCAACGAAATTTGCAACCGAATCGTAACTGAAGATGAGACTGAGAGATGAGAGTCAATGCAGTAGATTGAAAAAGGGGAAAGGCCGCCGAAGAAATTGAAGTTGGAAAAGTTGGCTTCGAAGCTTATGGCGACGACGGTGTTTTGCTGATTGATTACCTGCCAAAGGGGACTATGATGAATGGTCAATATTACGCAAATTTATTGACTCAGGCACGGAAGCGTAGTGGTATTCTCTTCAATGGTAGGAACTACTATAACTTGTATCAAATATTTGTTGCATATGTTCCTTGTATTGCAACACCCTTACATAACAAATTTTAAAATCAACACACGATTGTCGATACATACCTGTGGCAAGCATTTATCAATCACGTCTATCACTGGTGGCTCAGTTTCTGGTATTCCTAAAGCCTTCATCAGATTTTTCACCTCCTTCAGTATCATCGCAGCTAGTTTTCGCAAGAACGGTCGACAGTTACAAAGTAACACCAACGCAAACCCTTCAACGAAATGAAGTGTCATAACCAGAGGTATTTCGTTCTTCTTTGTGCTTTCAGCTAAATTTATCACAGTTGTCTGAGTGATGCTCGATACACCACTTGAAGTTATAGTTGATGCTCCACTAGAGGTGGTGTTTGCTCCAGTACTTTTAAGATTACTGGCACTTGATATTTGGCTATTGGTTGTCTCCTTTCCACTTGTCGGATGTAGAGTCACTATGGTAGTAGGCGTTTTTAAATTATTGACTCCAGTTGAAATGTTTACGTTGCCTATAGCACAGCGCCAAATATTCAAGAAAACGAAAAGCATTCGAGTACAATTTTCCAACAGTTGTGGAAACGTATCCAGAACATCGCGCACCAAAAATTGCGTATATCCATGTACTACATCTTGCCTCCAATCGGGGAAATCAATAACTAATGTCTGCAAGGACTGATGAGTTAGCATTCGAAGTTCTTCATCCATATGAACTGTAAGTCTAGAAAGCAAATCAACGAGCTCCTGAGCGGTCATGGTGTCCGGAATAAGACGGGGAACGGCTGCAACACATGTCCGAAATAAGTCAATGCGAGGTTTACGTTCACCGGTCAACATCTCATCAGGTTCTTTATTTTGATTTTGAGTGTTGGTCATCATCAACGGTCGACCGTAGTGTACATCCAATGCACGTAAAATGTCAACAAATACGCGACGAACATGAGGGAAATATGTTGACATGCCAATACTTCGTGCCGTATCGTCAGTTAGCATTTTGTTTATGTATGTCTTCTTTACACGGAGTGTATTGCCTGAAGGAAGCACACCAACAGTTCGTGGCATTGGTGGCTCTCCATCTTTCTGTTGTAACGAATCGGCAACAACCAAAAAAGCTCTCAATCCAATGCTCATTCGTTCAGGATTCAATATAAGCTAAAATTTTATTATTTTTCTTTTAATTTGGAAATACAGGAAATACCGAATAAAACTAACCTTAATTGATCTGCCAACACAGAGCAAATCGTAGACAATCTCGCGCATTGCGAAATCCAATCGTTCCTGTGCGATGAATTGAATAATTTTTACAAAAATGTTAAGTGGTGTGTCTCGAGGTATAACAACTTTGGAGCCCCTATACGAAGAAAAATCATAATTACACATCTGAAATCTAGATATTATACACCGAAACTTACTTTGGAAACAGAGAATTTACAATACTCTGTAGGCGGGAGTGTGTTGCTGAATTTGATTCGCATTTGATACGTATCATGTAGACCCATAATAGGCGGTACAGCGACTCCAGAGCCACGCGACTCATTTTAGAATCACGATTTTTTAAATTACTCAAGCACATTGCTAAAAAATAGTGCCAGTTTGTCAAGAAAAACGTTTTCTGTGATACACAAAGCAAACATGTGACGAGTGGAAAGAGAGCCAACCGATGTTTAGACTTTGTGGAGGCATCTAAAGTTTGCATATATAAAAGCTCGACAAAATTTTTCACACAAGGTACGTTGACTTCGTTTTTTACAGCCTGAAAAAAGTAAAAAATATTTAATTAATAAAAAGACATTTCGAAAACACTCTAATTGTGATTACTGCGAATCAGTGAAATTATTTACTATTAACTTATAAGAAAACTGCAGATAATCAACATGGCACCTAGTGACTCCATAAAATTGTTTCTGTTCAATTTTTGTGCAGGTTTCTCCTCCACTTGAGTTAAAGCCAACCAATCAAAGAACTACGAGGGTGGGTCAATAAGTCCCTGAAAAATGTAATAAGGAACACTCTTTTCGGTATAAAAACATTTTATTTTTCAACATAGTCTCCTTTTAGCTCTATACACTTCATCCAACGTTTCTCCAATTTTTTGATGTCCTCCAAATAATATGATTTCGCGAGCCCCTCAAAATAAGCGTTTGTTTCAGCGATGACCACTTCATTCGACCCAAATCTCTTACCTAGTTGTCGATTGTAAGCAAACGAGGCACCCATCTTGCGGAAAGCTTTTTCATGTCCAAATATTTATGTAAAATCGTAATCGCTGAGCCATGTGATAAGCCTGTGGCCACTTCAAGCTCGCGCACTTTCACTCGCCGATCGTCCATTATCAAACCATGGATTTTGTGGACCATTTCTGGTGTGGTGACCTCAATTGGGCGACCAGAACGTTCGGCGTCACTTGTGCTTGAACGACCGCACCGAAATTGAGTAAATGGTGCCAATCGATGGTGAAGAGTCCCCATAATATTTGTCAAGCTTTTGTTTGGTTTGTGTGATAGTTTTTTCTCGCAAAAAATAGTGTTTAATGAGGACTCGAAATTCACTTTTTTTCCATTTTAACGAAAATGCTAGTAGGCGTCTATATAAAATGGCTGCCACAACAAAACTATTTGACAGATCTGTCTGAAAATTTGGGTGCGTTCTTGTGAAAATGATTCTTGACAAAAAAAATTTAATTTAAGGTGACGACACAATTTGTGTTAATTTTCAGGGACTTATTGACCTACCCTCGTACTCATCCGAAATGCATACACTCACCGGCACAAATAACTACCCAACCCGCTTAAGTGGCATATGCAGTATGCAAATATAGTATATACGCACATGTACATTCACTAATAGACAACAGAAAAGTTACTATTCTGTCATTTCACAAAATCTTGAAGTAGCGAAACTGATTTGTCCTCTTAATGACCTACACCCGCATAAATTTCCATGGAGAAATAGGTGTAGTCAAAATGGGTAAACAACTTTCCAGTGAGCAATAAGTTGTAACTCAGTTCTTGAATAAAGAAGGATTTTCAGCCATGTGACAGTTTTACAATTTAAAAAAAGTAAGTGTATGGAACTTTAGCCAGGATAACTGGCATCGGTAAAGCTAAGACATGAATTCAAGTGAATTAGGAGTTATTTTTTTGAAAAAACACGTAAAAAAATTAGCAACCGTACGGACAGCAGAATGCTCATGATCCAATATTGCTACAACCAAAGTTGACACGTCAGTTGTATCGTGTATTTTCTACTTTAGAATCAACTAATGATACGTTTGCGGCCAACAAGGGAGCTTGAAAATGACAAAAACTAGAATTCTGTCGGTTTTGTAAATTTATACGCTGATACAATAAAATAATACCTATGCTAAGAAGAAAAATAAAGTAAAATAAAACCAGCCCTCGACAAACAAAACCTTGGGTGAAAACATCTTTAACGACAACTTCACAAGCCATGAACTTGAAGAAGCGGTAAAATAACAAAAATATTATTTACTATTATATATATATCATAAACTCAATCTGGAACCAACACATTGATATACCAAAATCCTGGAACAAAGCAATAGTTATACCAATAACAAATAAGAAAGACTAGCAAGCAGCTACAGACCAATCTCTTTAAAATCCATACACGCAAAACTAAAGGAAAAGATGATAGCCAACAGACTTAACTGGTTCCTCGAAAACCAACAACTAATAACTAAAGAACAAGCAAGATTCGGGAAGAACCTACCGACCACCTACCAAACTTCAAAATTTACCAACCAAGCAAAATAAGCGTTCAATGACAAATAAAGCACCCTCGCTACATATGTAGATTTCAAAGCAGCCTACGATAGAGTCTGGAGAAGAAACCTCATATGCAAGCTAACAGAAATTGGAAGAAAAGGGAAAATGATTACCTGGATTACAAACTATATATCACAGAAATGGATTTCAGCAAGAACAACGACAAAAAACACCAACCTAAGTTAGAAAGCGAAATTAACGAAGCAATGAACAATCTTAACACATGGGCCAACGAAATCAACATGGAAATAAACACCGAAAAATCCTTCTACCAATACCTTTCCCTAAGACACAAAAGCAAAGAATTTCAAATAACAATCAATAATTCCAATATCCAGAAAACGGACAGCATGAAATACCTTGGCATACTTATAGACAATAAATTAACTTGGAAAGACCATGTGAACGAAATAGTCAACAAAGTACAAAAGAAAACAACCATCCTAATACGCCTAGCAGGAATAAAATGGGGAAGTTCACTTAATACACTAAATAAGACATATAACACCTACGTAAAGCCACAAATCCTTTTCGGATTCGAACCACTAATCACTGGTAATAAATCAACTATAAATAAACTTGAAACAACCCAAAATAAAGTCCTGAAGATAGAAGCTCACGCAACCATCAAACACATATCAAAAAAATCCAATCACACCCCGGACGAACTCAAACAACACACCTTGGAAATACTGAACACAAAATATCCAGAAACAGAATGGCTCAGGGTATACATAGACGGTTCAAAACTAAATCACAACAGCAACGCGGGAGCGCGCGTTCACTGCACTCTCTTCAACCACTACATCCCCCTGGGCACCAACAACACAGCTTTTGACGGAGAAGTAGCCGCAGTTAATACAGCCCTGCAAGGACTAATAACGCGAATTCACCAAATAAAAAATATAGTCCTTCTGATCGACTCGAAAGCCGCCATGCAATCGATAATATCTTACGATCAACCTGCTAACAGAACAATAACAGACCTAAAACAGAAAACAAACAAAATAAATATACGAGTATAGTGCTTCAGTGGATACCGTCCCATGTAGGACTGAGCGGAAATGAAGCTGCCGACGACCTTGCTAAAAAAAACAACCACACTCGACACAATTAACATAAAGGAAAAACCTTTCGCCAGAATAAAAACCAACATAACAAAAACATTAAACACAATAGGCATAGAAGAACACAAATAAATAGCTGACACCAAATGCTGGAAGAAAAGAACATCAAAGAGCTAGGCAGTGCAAACTCTGACGCCCCAAGAAGAGAAGCAATGGCGCAGTTGAGAATGACTACTAAACATGATTGTCTACCCCATCACCTATTTAGAATCGGGATAAAACCGAATGACAACTGCCCACTCTGTAACGACACCAATGCGGACCAACAACACCTCCTCACCTGCCCGAACCTCAATCAGCAACACCAACAAGAAAACAACCTAACAGCGCTATACTAAAGACCAACTCAACATTTTCAAACAGACTGGTTTAAAACACTTTCAGAATGTGCCCACCTGTGTCAAAAGAGAGCAACTTTAAAGAAATTGTAGTTTCAGTCCATTCGGGTTTGTACTCTTAAACAAGCCTGTCATAGTTCCTATCTCGTTCCTATCTCGCTAAGCGCGGTCTTATCGCATTTGAGGATTGTTTATCCTCGTCTAACAAATATAGGAGAACGACTACTCCTAAAATGTCGCGTAGTGATAACTACTTTAGCATTCTGGATTCTCATCCCGACACGGGCAATGAGGATGAAATGTCTTCAAGTGTTAGTCAATTGCCTGCAAAGAAAATTACTGTTCCCCCAATTAAAATTCTACACAAAACAAGTGAATATGTGCATCTTCTGCTAAAAGACCTCAAAATAAATGACTACTCCATTAAAAAAATTTCATTAGGAATTAAACTGTTCTGCGAATCAATTGATTCATTTCTTACTGTGTGCAGTGGCTTGAAAAGTAAAAAGTGCCAATTCTTTTCTCACGACCTTAAAAGCGAAAGGTCGTTTAAAGCAATTCTCTTCGGTTTAGATGAGATCCCCCTAGACTCTCTTAAAAAAAATTTAATTTCCCTTGGACTGAAGTGCAAAGACATTAAAAATAATTAAGAAAGATCATCAAAAATTTGTAGATGTCCTTTACGTTGTTTATTTTGAAAATGGATCGGTTCGACTGTCCGATCTAAAAAAAAAAATGTTAAAACAATATTTCGCACGCAAGTGAGGTGGGAATTCCATCGTCGACCTAAAAACAAATTGACTCAATGCCATAACTGCCAAATGTTTTGGCACGGCGAAAAACATTGCAATGTCAAAACATGTTGTGGTAACTGCTCGGGTAATCATCTAACGAACACTTGCACATCTATCGCCGTCTCAAAATGTGCAAACTGTGGCGGTAATCATAAATCCACTGATTCTGCTTGTGAAAGTCGTGTGAAATATTTGCAAATGAGGGAAAATTTAGCACCAAAAGCAAATCAATCTCGTGTTTCGACTCGCACTACTTCATCACATAACCAACAACCTGCCAAGAGCTTTAATTTCAACAGTATGAACGATTTTCCATCGCTCCCGAAGACACGCCATCAGCAAGTAACATCTCAGCCTGCAAAAGCTTTTCAACGAGAAGTAGCCATACCCCAAAGCTCTTCATCTGCGGAAAGCTCCTTGATCTCTCAAGGAGAACTTACTTATCTTACTATGGAAATGATCACCAAACTTGGAAAATGCAAATCTAATGTGGGAGACAGACTGCTGGTATTGATACCATGGTATAGCAATACTACGTTCTATACCGCATGTCTGTCACTGCAATACTACGTAAAAAGCTAGTATACCATAAAACATACTTGGTATTGATATTCGCAAATTTTAGCTGGTATACCACCATCTTACTGATTGCAGCGCCAATTTCTCTCTATTGGCTAGTCTCCGTAGCTTCTTTGACAATTCTTAGGTATGCACTTTCGCTTTTAAGTATTTGAATTTTCTTTATATTTATCATTTGGCATAAAAGTGAATCATTTTTATTCATCCTGTCTTGAATTTTCTATTTTTATTTGTTATGACAGACAACACAAACGTCAAAGTATACTACTTAACGCGAAAGTCATCGAATACTACGAAATGCAGTCTGTCAGGGGTCGTAGTATTCACTATACCATGGTATTCGTACCATGGTATCAATACCAGCAGTCTGTCTTCACTATAAGATTGAACAATTTAATGTTATAGCACAGCTTGCAAGTAAATATCTATATTCCAATGTCAAGTAATTTACATCATAATATTAAGCTTTTATGTTGGAATGCAAGAAGCATTCGCAACATATCATATGTAATCTTAATGTTGATATATGTCTGTTATGTGAAACCAGGCTCAGTAATCAAGTAAAGTTTTCATGTGCGTCTAATTATGTGTGTTATAGACTTGATCGTACTAACAATACTGGTGGCGGAGTTGCCATCGTAATAAAAAAAAGTATTGTCCACTCATTATTCCCTAGAGTTAATACTACACTAATTGAGAATATAGGCATCGAAATCACATTTGAAAATAACTTCAAATTAAAAATTTTCTCAGATTACTGTCCCGGAGGATCCTCCAATGCTCACCGAGTCCAATGCTTGAAAAATTACTTAAGGCGATTAATCAGTAATGATCAATTTGTCATCGGTGGTGATCTGAATTGCAGGCATCGCCATTGGGGATGTGTAAGAGCTAATTCCTGGGGTAACGTCCTAGAAAATGTACTAGCGTCACATAATCTCACAATTCTATACCCATCTACTCCAACCTACATTCCTTCTGCACACAGATTCACTCCTTCTACATTAGACTTCTTTCTGTCTAACACTCCTAACGTACTTACTCCACCTGCCGTCGTCAATGCTTTAAGCTCTGATCATCTTCCAGTTACATTTGATATTCTTTCTAGTCCAAAAACTCTAAACGTGCAATATTTAGATTATAATAAAGCCGATTGGGATGTATTTCGTTACCACCTCTCAATTGCTCTTAACAACTATCCCACAAATTCAGACTCGACAATCACATGCGGGCAAGTCGATGACTTCATTTCTTTTCTGGAAACCAAAATCAAGGCTAGCGTACAAATTGCGGTCCCAACAATGTTCTATATTAAATTTAATAAAAACCAGAAACTTTTACAGACGGAAATGGCAAAGATACCGGTTAATCTGTGATTTTTGAGAAATGAACTGTATAACACGTCTAAATCGAACGGGAATTGTTGAGTTTAGAAACAACAGTTGGAACAGCAAATTCAGTACACTTGATCCCAATTCCAAGCCGTTCTGAAATATTCATATTCCCAGTTTGGTTGCTAATAATTCATTAATCATAGACAGTATAGGCAAATCTGAGCTTTTAGCAGACGTCTTTTTAAAAAACCATTTAGTGTCCCAAAATGTTGTATCTGTAATGGAGTCCGAGGTTGAGAATGTTGTGTCATCATTTGATGTAATAAGTCCGTTATTTCCGCCTGAAGAAGTTGTTACCCTCGATGATATTAAATTTATCATCTCTGATATTAAATGTAAAAAATCACCTGGTTTCGACAGGATAAATAATATTACTATTAAAAACATTCTCTTAATTGCCATAAAGTTCCTGCAGTCCATTTATAACGCTTGTTTCAAGCTAAATTATTTCCCCATAAAGTGGAAAAAAGCAAAAGTAATTGCATTACTAAAATCAGGAAAGCATCCCAGCAATCCAAATAACTACAGACCCATTAGCTTGCTCAACGGATTTAGCAAAATCTTAGAAAAATTAATAAAAATGAAACTAAATGCTTTTTTGAAAAGCAGTAGGCTTCTGCCCCAAATGCAATTTGGTTTCCGTGAAGGACATAGCACTTCTCACCAAGTCCTAAGAATCTGTAAGGAAATAAAAGAAAGCTTCAACGGAAAGATGTCGACTAGTTTAGTACTACTAGACATAGAAAAAGCTTTTGACTCTGTTTGGCACAATGGTTTAATCTACAAACTTATAAAATTTGGTTGCCCCGAGTACCTCGCTAAAATTATTCAAAATTTTTTAAGCGACAGAACATTCCGTGTTTCACTTAATATTGCGATTTCACCCGAGAAAGTTTTAACTGCCGGTGTCCCACAAGGCTCGGTTCTAGCACCAACTTTATTTAATATATTTACCTGTGATATTCCCAACATTCCCAACTGTCATATAGCTCTTTACGCTGGCGACTCGGCTTTGTATTCGTCTCATACAAGTGGAGCAGTCATTACAAACCGTTTACAAATTGAACTTAATACTTGCCATGAATATTTTAAACACTGGAAAGTTAAAGTTAATGAGGAAAAATGTCAATCAATCTTTTTCACCAGAAAAATATCATCTTGTCATTTTCCTCAAAACAACTTAAAAATTAACGACTGTGGGCTAGTTCCGTCAAGTACCTTGGGGTGTACTTAGATCCGAAACTAACCTTCGGTGTACACATAAAAAACACTCTAAATAAATTAAACATAGCCACAAAAATGTTGTATCCACTGATTAATCGCAAATCAATGCTAAGCCGTCAAAACAAACTTACGTTGTTCAAAGTCGTCTTTCAAGCAATAATTACTTATGGTTCTCCCGTGTGGGGTAAATGCGCTAAAACACACATTAAGAAACTTCAGATCGCACAAAACAAAATTCTCAAAATGATGTTGAATCTTCCTTGGGACTTTTCAACCCAGGTTTTACAAGAACAAGCTGGCACAATTCATGTTGCCAGAAGAATTGAAATTCTTAATGAGAAGTTCTTTGCGAAATGTCTTACTGTTGAAAATACATTAGTTACTGAGCTTAGGCCACTCTGATTAGTCTTTTCTGTTATCTTTTGTACATAAAGTATTACATTCTTTGTTATTGTTAATTGTTTATTTATTATGTACTATTTATTGTTTATTATTTATTATTTTTTATATAATATATATTACTTATTAGTTATTATTTATTGTTTATTTTTTACTATTTATTACTTTATTTATTATTTATTTATTTACTATTTATTTATATATTATTTATTAGATATTATATATTATTTATTATTTATTATTTATCCATATTTACCAACCATTTATCTTACATTTTAAATACACACATTTGTATTGTAGATTCTTTTTAATGTATTTTTTGCTTTGGTTCTATTTACTATTATTGTAATGCTCTTTTTCTTTTTTTTTACCATCTTTCAAATAGAGGTTTTTTACTTATAGTTTTTCCTCTAATGTAATTATAATTACAATTATAAATAAAATTAGCACGTATAAACAAAACGATCGTTTTTCGGTAGTAAGATTGTAATTTATCATATCTCTGTGCTCAATTTGTAAACAATGTATATATTATGCTATATAAAAATAAAGTATGTATCTATCTATCTATAGTTTCAGTTGCTTCCACGTCGTATATCGACATGTATACCGGATTCAGGTAATAACTGAATCGTCTCTGGTATCTTAATGAGTTGGCCTTCCTAAAGAGAACTTTGTAGACTGAGGGGTCCTGATAAATTGTCTCTCTCCCATGCAACAGAATTTGCGAAACACAGAACTAATATTTCTACCAATGCACTGATTTACACCGATGTACTTTCTAGTGTAATTAATATACTTACAGCAGCAACTGGAACAAGAATTTCAACGAAAAGGCCAGCCAATGCATGTTTGATATCCTTGTCCTTGACTTCCAAAAAATACTGACCGCATTCATGCATAAACTGAAAGGAAGCTTCAAATTCTTCAATCGGCACCATCTACGAAAACAAAAACATTTTATTTTATGTACAATATTGTCGATAATATTTCCCTACCTTCACCCGAAAGAACTTCATACCCATCAATAGACTGATAATACTCTGTGTTGTATGTGGGCTCGGCTCCTTAGCACGAAGTTCTTTCAATTCGCTCATAAATCGCTTACGCACAGAAGCAAAACGACTCTGAGCTAGTGCTCCTATAACTTCTGCATAAAGATCAGCTATCATGTGAATGTTGTGTGCATTCGGATTGTTCTGTAGTCCATCTTTATATTTAAAATGCTTAAATGCCAGATTTTCAATATTTCTTATAATATCCTCATGCCCAGGGTGAACGGGGAGCTGTTTTAATATTTCGATTAAGGCCAAACAAAAAATAAACTCCACTGCAGCTTCTCGGCGTTGCAATTGAAAATCCATATCTATGTTCGGTTTGGGAGCTGTGCTCTTTTCCATGCGTTTGAAATCGTTCTTTATTTCGGCATCGGATAGTTGACGTCGATGCCAAGCAAGTATTGTATGCAACAGTGAGGGCAAACAATGTTCCGACACTGAACCGAGGGCGGAGAGCAATTGATCGAATTGCTGATCTTCGCCGCGTTGCAGTAATTTTGCAAGATTTTTATCTGCACTCTCCATCATGACCAGCTCGATTTTCTTTTCAGCTTGCACTGTAAAATCAGTAAAAAGATTTCTCATGACTATTTCACCTGGCCGCAATGCCATATCGCCTACAATTTGCGGATCGGCAGAATTCATTGGAATTGTATTAATTATCGAGATGCGAGAAGGTGCACCCCAAGGAAGTAATGCGTGGCGCGTGGACGTAGGAGCTTGTCGAATATTTTCTGTAACATTTGTCAATATATGGGAGTCAGCAAAAGATGTATCTGCTGTGGTAATAACTGGTGCAATAGTTGTGTCTGTCAAGGGGGTAATAGTTCCACCTTTTGTCAGTTGTTTTGGATTTGGGGTACTTTCGATATAATTTGATGAATTCCGGTTTGATGGAGATCCTTGAATGTTCTCGATACTTGCGGATGTGTTTTGTTGACTTCCATCATCCAGTGAGTGAATCTGGGCTTCTCTTAAGCTGTCATTGGAAATTTCGAGTTCTGTAATGAAAGAAGAAAAGAGAAAATATTAAAGATAGTACAGTAGGACCGCCGAATCCGCGGGAGTTCTAAAATTACCCCATAGGGCTGAAACCGCGGATAGTTTTAAGCCATCTATGGAGCGTATTTTCCTGCATGCATATAAATATTATATATTATTATGTATTTTACGTTGCGTAACATTTACGAATATTCTGATAGTCGTTTCAACCTTTTCTGGAAGGCATACCTCTGTCCGTAACTGCTAGTTCAAAAAACCTTTTGAGTTTGAATTTAAAACCTAGAAATCACGATGCCAACTTCTCTGTTCTTCTTTATCACATGCTTTTCTGCCATGTCCCAGGACTAACAGAATATAAATTTTAAAATTATACGGCAACGTAAAGCGGCAATTCGAAAGGTTACGGAGACCTTATGCGTGTAGGCAACCATCTAGGCCCTTTGAATAGCTACCTGTTTTATGGTAAACTAAAAACAACATGTGAAGGTAACATAAAAGTGGTCTGGTCCATTAACTCATTTGCACCAAATAAATCACCAGGCATGCACAGTAAAATTCCTACTTTTTTGCAAAAAGGGATAGAATTAGACACCCTAAAGAAAACCCTGGTTCAAAACTTCAGAGGATATCTCTATCTCTGATATACACCAACACAATGACAAGAGGTGCGAGTGGTGTTCCAACCAAAACAGGGAAAGATTTATCGACGCGAAGGGCAGTAGACCTACCTATTAGTCTAACGTCCTTCCTACTAAAATCAATGGAGAGAATCTGTGATAACTGTATTAGAACACAGATTACAAATCCGTGTCTGTATTCTAATCAACACTCATACCTCAAAGGAAAATCAGTTGAGACGGCATTACACCAAGTTGTATCCACAATAGAAAATGCGTTTGAAATGAAGGAATCTGTCGCAGGCGTCTTTCTAGATATAGAAGGGGCATTCAAAATTGTTAAAACTCAAATATACTGCAAAAACCAAATAATAAACAATTGGCCAGAACACATGCTTTCAAACCGCATTATCACAGCTTCACTGGGAGACGAAACAAGAAGGGAGTTCGTACGGGAACACCACAGGGGGGGATAATATCTCCTTTTTTGTGGGTGCTCACAATGGACAACCTTTTAAAAGCACTAGACGGAATCTGTGCAAAATGCGTAGCGTACTCAGGTGATCTAGCCGGATGGATAAGAGGAAAGCACCTGAACATCGTAGGGGAGCTTATGCAAAACA
The DNA here is from genome assembly GCA_963082735.1 of Pocota personata. Lineage (NCBI taxonomy): Eukaryota > Metazoa > Arthropoda > Insecta > Diptera > Syrphidae > Pocota > Pocota personata. The sequence continues at coordinate 69,782,896 of OY720431.1, forward strand.
CCCTCCGAATCATAACGAAATGGGCGGAGGAGAGTGGATTAGAAATAAATCCAAATAAAACGGAACTAGTTCTCATTAAAAAGAAAACCAAAACTAGTGACTTTCACATTTCACAACTTGGAAGAGTATCACTGCAACTCCGTGACATCGTCAAGTACCTGGGCATAATACTGGACAGGAAATTTACCTAGAGAAAGAAGCTGGAAGAAAGAGTTACCAAAGTCAATAGAGCGTATTGGACATGCAGGAAGGCGGCCATCGGGAAGTCATGTGGTTTGAAAACGAAGCAGGTCTACTGGATATAAGAACGCGTAATAAAACCCATCATCTTCTACGCAGTAGATGTGTGGTGGCCAGTGACAAACAAAAAGTACGCAAGAGACTTGTTAACAAAGATGCAACGTATGGCCCGCTTGGGTACCACAGGAGCACAATCCTCAACACGAACCACAGCCATGAAAGCGATCTTAAACATCTTACCAGTGCACCTCGAAGCGAAGAAGATTGCCGGTCTTTCGGCCTCAAGGCTTAGAACTGTGGGCCATTTCAACGAAGGCGCAAACACGGGACATCGAAAAATCACCAAAATGATAAGAGAAAAATCTTATACGTTCATTAACAACTTGGAAACAATTTTACCCACAAGAGAATCTTGGATGAATGAAAGAACGACAAGGAACCCCAATGGGTTATCGGTATATACAGACGGCTTTGGCATATCAGGGGAATCAGGGGCTTGCATCTTTTGTGCTAAACCACCGATTGAACTTGCTATTCACCTAGAACCATTTATAACGATGTTCGAAGAAGAAGTCTTTGCAATTATGAAAGCAACAGAAATACTCACAGAAGACACCAGCGAAGAGAGGCAAACCGACATCTGCTCGGACAGCAAAGCAGCAATAAGCGCGATCACAAACCCCATGTCGAAATCACGACTAGTAAGGGAGTGCAAAATTAAACTGAACTTACTTGCCAGGCGCAATAGAGACCGTCTTACATGGGAACCGGGGCATGAAGGTGTACCGGGTAATAAAAAGGCAGATGAACGGGCAAGGAAAGGAGAGGGTAACATAGAACTGAATGCTGAAAAGACAATAGGGGTACCTCTGATAACTATTAAAACAAGGTATAATTATTTCTTCCGACTTTCGCACCTTCTGGAACCACCTCAAAAATAACGATTTCTTAAAAAATTACTCTGACAGGGTTATTGCAATTAAAATCAAATACAATACGAATATAACGGCAATGCACCAACAGCAGATTGTGACGAGTCTATCATTGAGGGCTTTTTTGAACAAGTGAATCTAGCCAAGTCACTTACAAAGAGAGAAGAACTAAGAATGGGATACTTCAATGCGAAAGTGACAGAGTTGGAGAAACAATTGATGACTTTAGTCTTGGTACAAAAAACGATAAGAGTCAAAAACTTATAGAATACTATGAATTGAATGATCTAGCAATCATGAATACTTGGTTTAAGTTGTCACCTACGAGGGTGGGTCAATAAGTCCCTGAAAATTAACACAAATTGAGTCGTCACCTTAAATTTTTTTTTTTTTTTTTGTCAAGAATCATCTTTCAAAAGAACACACCCAAATTTTCAGACAGATCTGTCAAATAGTTTTGTTGTGGCAGCCATTTTATATAGACGCCTACTAGCATTTTCGTTAAAATGGAAAAAAGTGAATTTCGAGTGCCCATTAAACACTATTTTTTGCGAGAAAAAACTATCACGCACCCCCAACCAAAAGCTTCACAAATATTATACGGACTCTTCACCATCGATTGGAACCATTTACTCAATTTCGGTGCGGTCGTTCAAGCACAAGTGACGCCGAACGTTCTGGTCGCCCAATTGAGGTCACCACACCATCTTGCTTTCCGCAAGATGGGTGACGCGTTTGCTCACAATCGACAACTAGCGCATTCGTTTGACAACTTCAAAGGTGTGTTTGGCGATGTTCCAGAAAAATTCGGCTGAGTTTTTGCGTTGTTACGTAATCGAGGATGAAACCTGGATTCACTACAACACACCAGAAACCAAGGAACAGTCAAAACAATGGACTTCTCTTGGTGAATCGAAGCCGAGGAAGGCCAAGGCGGGTTTGTCAACAAACAAGGTCATGGCGACAGTTTTTTGGGATGTGCGCGGTGTTATTCACATCGATTACCTTGAAAAGGGTAAAACGATCACCGGCGCATATTACGCAGAGCTGCTGGATCGATTCCAAGCCGATTTGAAGCGAAAACGGCCGAATTTGCTGAAGAAAAAAGTTCTTTTTCACCAGGACAACGCACCGGCGCACAAGTTAGACTACGAACTCGTTGACTACGAAACGTTGGATGAAGTGTATAGAGCTAAAAGGAGACTATGTTGAAAAATAAAATGTTTTTATACCGAAAAGATTGTCCCTTATTTCATTTTTCAGGGACTTATTGACCCATCCTCGTAGTCAGAAATCAAATTGATTATTTCATTATAAATAAAAGATTCAGGAACAGTATAAAATCAGTCAAAACATATCCTGGAGCAGACATTAATGAATCATAACCCCATAGTGCGAATCATAAGATTGCGCCTAAAGAAAATGGTAAGAAAAAACCTTCAAAGAAGGGTAGACTTAGGACTTTTGAAAGATAATGAAATTAAGAACAGAGTTGCAAGAGAAAGTTTAAACGAAAAATTAGGGAAGCAAAGAACGCGGACGGGGCAATGCAGAGAGATTGAAATTCTTCAAAGGAATAATGACAATTTCAACGTGCACAAGATGTTTAAAAAAATAACTGGCAATGGACGAAAACAAAAAAAAAATCGGTTGTCTAAAAGATGAGAATGGACTCATATTGATGGACACAAACGAGAAAACAACAAAGATGGGTAAATTATATCAAAGAATTATTTCATGATGATGAAAGAGCAGAACAGTACCCAACAATAGAAACATCAGGCCTGGACATACTAACAAGTGAAGTCATTAAAGTCATCAGAAATGTAAAAGAAAGGAAAGAGGTCGGTCCTGATGAAATCCCTAATAAGTTAATCAAACTGATCGATTCCGTGATAGTGGCTAATATCGACTTTTATAACCCTTACAAAAAAGAACAATGTAAGCAAATGTGAAGACTATAGAAATATCAGCCTAATGAATCACAGCTTAAAGCTTTTGCTAAATATAATACACAACAGGATTTACAAAAAAATAGAAGTGGACATTCTCCTTCTTAGAGTTCCTCTCGGTCTCGGAGGTTGGCAATCATCATGGTAAGTGTTTCTTTGTTTTTCAATCCTCTGTATCGTAAGATTGAGCCACTCTCGTAGGTTTGATATCCAGGTCAATCTTTGTCTACCCATAACACTTCTTCCTTCTATTCCCTGCAGGATGGCTTGGAATAGGTTGTACTTCTCGTCCCTTAAAACATAACACAGATATTCTAGTTTTTTCCTTTTAACGATAGCCAGACATACAGCATTTGGACATTAGTAGCAGTAGTAACACTCTTTGGCTTTAGGGAATGTTTTGGTACATGGGAAGCCCTCTTTTCGTTAAATACTCTAGCATAAAGATGCCTGGATATGAGACGAGAAAGCATTTGAAAGCACCAGAAACTGTTAGAACTTCTTAGAAGAGCAGAGACTATAAAATAATAGAATCATTACATCGAAGTCAGGGCACCAGTATTAACCTAGATGAAAGTGGAAATAGAAATCTTGAGAGTGTGACAGGACTGCATTCTTTCGCCCCCCCTCTTCAACAAGTACTCGGAGTAAAGGCGTTAGAAGATGAGGAAGGTGGAGGAAAAAGATGAGGAAGGTTGTAAACGGAACTAAGATCAATAACTTAAGGTACGCGGACGACTCGGTTATCACCGCGAAAAGAAAGAGAGATAAACGCCATGGTGAATAGATCGGCCTTAAGATCAACACTGCTAAAACGAAATTTATGGTAATTTCAAAACTGAATGTAGAGTTGAAGATCGACAGTAAAAACATCGAACGTGTCTACAAAATGAAATATTTGGGCACACAATTTGATAACACGGCTCATAGCTCCCAATAAATCAAATGCAGAATTGAACAGAGTCGTGCAGCTTTCAACAAGTTGAAGAAGGTTTTATACAGTAGGGATCTGCAGTTGGACCTGAAAATAAGGATTATTAAATGTTATATTTGGTATACACTCTAATATGGAGCGGAAGCCTAGACCCTACATAAAGCGACGCAAACAAGTCTTGAAGTGTTTGAAATGTGACTGATCCGAAGAATATTGCGGATCCCATGCACAGACAAAGTATCTAACGCGGAGCTCCTGACAATGATGAGAACAAAACGAAAGATTTTGAACACCATCAAAATCCGAAAATTGCAATATCTGGGTCATGTCATCAGGAACGAAAAATATCGGCTTCTGCATGTCATGTTACAAGACGAATTGAAGGAGGAAGAGCAGTTGGTAGACAATGAATAACATGAATGCGGAATCTGTGCGACTGGTGCAACATGACCACTTTTGAAATTTTGAGGACAGTTACTTCTCTGCAAAACACAAGAAGGATTAAATAACCAACCTCCTAAAAGGAGAGTCATCATAAGAAGGAGGAAAAATTACTTTTTTATGTTTTGTTGATTTGTTAATGTCACACATAACTTTTTGAAAATTAAGCTATTGCATAATATTAGCGTGATAATAGAACCATAGCATGTTTTGGTCGTGTAAACTTTAAACAACTTCGTCGAGATTAAAAAAGAAAATGTGTTGCACTTTATGTTTTATGTTGAATAAAATAAAGCATAGAAATTATCAAAGGCAGATGAAAATATCCTTGTCGATTTTGAAAGATACAACAACAAACTGTACAGCAACATTAACCTAGCCGAAAAGCTTCGAATTCATCGCCTGATATAGGTAGGACATGAAAAGTCTGGCTAGATGATTAAATTCAAGTGTCCATTAAAAACACGGATATAGCGTGGATTAATATCGCTTGTAACGCGCAAGAAAATTAGCCCCCCATTAAAATAAATGTCACATGGAAGTATGTTTTAGATGAAACAAAAAAAAATTCTTCAAAAAGGCATTTTTAAGAGCGGTCATTTTTCTATCGATAGAAATGCTAAATCGGGAAGTCTATCTTCTGTCTAAGAATTTCTTAGATAGGTATGAATTCTCTTTAAAGCTGAAAAGGATCTTTCCACAGAGGCGAAGGTAATTGGAAGTGTTAATAATAAGCTACTCAGGTTTAAAATTTGAGGAAATGTAAAGCGTAAGAACTTCGAGCCGAAGAGGCGAAGGTGTTGTATACAAAATTTTAGGTTCATTTTTTAGAGCAGTAAAGTCGAAAATTCCAGGAAAAAATGTATTAAGGAGAAAATGTTTTCATCCGGGCTTGACTGAGCAAAACTGTGATATTTCGATTTATTTAATATATAAGAAGGTTAAGTCATTAATTGATTTGTACCTTTCTTTAATCTGGGTCAGAACATTGTCTTTAATTTCTATAAAAAGTCGTCTATAGTTAGTCTTTAAGTCAATACTAGAATTAAGCAATTGGCGCTTCCGTGGGGGCTCAGTATATTCGATTATGCTATTAAAAATCGATTCAAACTTATTAAAAAACTCGGAACACATCCAAGATTCCAAGCTCTCCTAATCTCTCTTTTAGCAACTTTAACATCCGTCTGCTTATTTGGAATTAAATTAAATAAGAAATCTGTTTTCCAAAAAATTTCAGAAAGAGTATTAAGTAAGAAACAAAAATCTTTGCCCTCCAATTTATGTAGCAAACTTTCAGCCCTAGAAAGTGTGTTATTGTCCCATTCTTTGGGGTCATTTAACATTTGTGTATGATATCTAATCTGCAATTAAACAAAACATTGATGATTCGCGAATGATAATGCCAGCGAGTCTCCGATACTCCTGGCATACGTCGGTCAGCTATTTTTTTTTTTTTTATACGACTTGAACTAATGTCGGAAAAGCCAAGAAATCTCTCTTCTATTCCATCTTGTGAGATGTACCGTCAAACTGCACATAGTTGTTCTTTGTGACTCACATCTGGTGTTTCGTCAATCATAATGGACACAAACCGAGCTTGACGAATTTCCGATTTAATTTGATGTCTAAACACCGCAGCAATGCAATGTATTGAATTATTCCGATTTTTTTTTTTTTTTTTTTTTCAATAAAAGGAAATTTCCAAATCCCAGAGCACTCAGACTCCATTTCGCTGTATCCATTGTACTATAAGGCAGAAACTCCTTTTTGGTGTAGTGGTTGGAGAAACTTAGATTTCGTGATTTAATTAAGCGTTTCATAGACACGGTGATTGTTTTAGGTAAACAAGAGTTAGCATTCCGGAGTCACGATGAAAGATCCAGCTCGGATAATCGTGGCAAGTATGTAGAAACTCTCTTATATTTAGCTAAGTACGATCCTCAGATGGACACACATCTCTCTTGTGTCGGGAGCTCAAAAGCAAAGTAGAAAAACTTGAATCAGAGAATAAAGTATCTTTGCTTCAAAACGAGTCTTAACAAACGCAGACGGTTATTCATAGTGAGCCCTCTCCGTGTAGTCATCACTACAGTACGGACGAAGAAGAACTCACGAAGAACATCTCAAAAACGTAAGACCGGTTCATCGACCGAGGTTGTTCCGCAACACGAACCTAATCGCAAAGCGCAGCGAAAAGCAGAAAGGCAAATTGAAAGCAAACGCGCCCCTCCTCCAATAAATATTACAGGCGTTGCAGACTATAATTCTCTGCGAAAAATTTTAAAAACAACGATCGCTACTGAATTTAAAGTAACTTCCTTGCGAAACGATGCATGGAAGATCAAGGTTGATGACGCTGAGGGCTATAGGGCTGTATCTCAAAAGCTTAACAACGAAAAAATTCAATGGCATACTTATGAAGACAAGCCTGAGACCTTTGAGGGTCGTGGCTAGAGGACTTCATCCATGTTATAGGTGATTTACGCGATAGAGGTTATAACATTCTTAACGCTGTGAACCTTTTAAAAAAAGAGAGAAAACGATCCGACCGTGGAGAAGAAGCTATAGTGAAACGTAAACTTCCGCTTTTTGTGCTATCCTTCGATAAAACGAAAAGCCAGGAAAAGATATACAATATTCGTACAATTATGAGTATGGTCGTTAACATCGAGCCGCTACGTGTCAACACGAAGACAATCCCTCAATGCAAGCGTTGCCAAGAATTTAATCATACGCAGGCGTACTGTCGGAAAGAGCCGCGTTGCGTTAAGTGCGCTGGAAAATTGCAGTTTAAGCAAAAATGAAAAAGCAACGCGTTAACTGCAAAGGAAGGCACCCAACAAATTATCGCGGTTGCGAGGTCGCAAAGGAACTACAGATGCGACGGAGAAAATCTACAACGCCGACTGTGCGGGGAACGAAATCAGTTGATCGGGCTCCTAAGTGGGTACAGCGTGTAGCTAAGCAAACTGAGCGGGCTCGTAAGCCAGTTGTACAGACTCCTAAGCCGGCTGAAAGGATGCTCGAATCAGCAGTGCAGACTCTTGAACCAGTCAATCAGCCCTCTAAGCTGATGAAAAGTACGCCGAAGTTGTCCACTAAAAAGACTGAATGAAAAATAACCTCGGATAAGCCAACGAATCCCAGTTTTCTGACGTATTGCAGTCAAAGCAACCAGACGAAACGACCTTTGATCCGTTGAACGAACCCTTTGATCCGTTGAAAAAAATTCTGAACCGCATTTACGCTAAGTTCGAGGAACAATGTGAAACGAACAAACGAATTCTCGAACGTCTCAGTAACGTCGAAAGCTTTTGTATGGCTAACCTTATATCTAAATCTAAGTAGATATGGACTCTTTGCTTAAAATAATAACATGGAATGCAAACGAACTCTTACAAATATCTAACGAATTAGAAATTTTTCTAATAACAGAAAATATCGACATATGCTTGATCTCCGAAATCCATCTAACAAGGGAATCGCAAATAAAGATAAGAGGCTACGCTGGTTATCACGCCTATCATCCTTCTGATAGAGCGCGGGGCGGTTCGTCCTTATTCATTAAAACTAACATCGAACACTCGGTCGATATAAACATAGAGCTGGAAAAACTTCAGTTGTGCGCGGTAAGGGTTAAAAATAAACACCTGAGCTACAACATAGCGTCTGTTTACTGTCCGCCGCGATGCTCGCTTGAAAAAGACGACTACTTTCGTGTCTTCAATACCCTTGGTTCAAATTTCCTTATTGGTGGAGATTTCAACGCGAAGCAAACCTTTTGGGGTTCAGGATGTACATCATCTAAAGGAAAAATTCTCTACGAAGTGGCAAATGAATTCGGTTGTTGTTTCTATTCGACAGGAAAACCCACCTATTGGCCAACCGACTCAGAAAAAATTCCCGATTTTATCGATTTTTTCGTTTCAAAAGGTATTTACGATCAATTTATTACAGTCGAAGAAAGTTTTGATCTCTCTTCTGACCACTCTCCGGTAATTTTATTACTTGGTGAAGCGTTGATCAAGAAAGATGGACCTCCAAGACTTACCAGCAATAGAACAAATTGGGAGGGCTTTAGAAATGATTGCGAAACAAATATTGACTTAAATGTATCACTTTAAACACCTTGTGAACTGGAGTTTCGTGGAAGCAATCCAAAGAGCGGCATGGAAAAACACTCCTTCTAGAAGATATAAGATTAACCGCAATGAAAAGTATCCAAGTGAAATCATTGAACTGTTGAGGGAGAAAAGAAAAGCACGAAAGAAATGGCAAATCACTCGTGCACCGCAGCATAAAAAGATCCTCAACCGACTATGCAATCGCCTTAGAGATAGTATTCGGGAATTTAAAAGCAATAAGATAACGACCTACCTTGAAAATCTCTCCACTGGAAGAGAATCAAATTATTCACTTCGGAAAGCGCTAAAAGGCATCCGTAAACCTCAAATGCAAGCGCCACCAATTCGGAAAAACGCTAGAACTTGGGCCAAGAGCGACAAAGAAAAGGCAGAACTTTTTGCTTTGCACTTAGAAGAAACGTTTAAGCCATTCGACGGCCCTTTGATAACACCCGACTCCCCAGTCATGACATCTGACAACTTTAAAGTAAAAAAAGTTGCTAAAAGTGACTACAAATCTAAAGACTTAAAAAGCACCGGGTTGCGACTTGATAACGGCGCAGGTGGTCAAGGAATTACCGAATAAAGCTCTTATCAAACTGCTATATTTGATTAACGCTTCGTTCAGATTGCTCGAGACAATGGAAAGTCACAGAGATTATAATGATGCCGAAAATAGGCAAACCTCTGAATGAGAAGAAATCATATCGGCCTATTTCCCTATTGCCGGTTATCTCTAGAATATTCGAAAAACTACTTTCTAAACGACTATAATCCGTAATCAACGAAAGACGTCTCATTTCTGACCATCAGTTTGGAATTAGAGTCAAACATTCTACAATCGACCAAGTCCACAAAATAACTGACGTGATTAAGAAAACCGTCGAAGAAAAAAAGATTTGTTGTGGGGTACTTCTTAACGTCTCACAAGCTTTCGATAAGGTTTGGCACGAAGGCATGGAATATAAATTGCAACGACTACTGCCACGGCAACTTTTTCTAATCTTACGACCGTACCTCACCAAAAGACTTTTTCGTGTTAAGCATGGAAATGATTACTCTGATTTCAAGGAGATTGCGGCCGGAGTCCCACAAGGAAGTGTCCTTGGCCCACTTCTATATATACTCAACACGCGTGATATCCCGCAGGAAAGAAACTGCGTCGTCGCCACGTTTGCGGACGATACGGCGATATTGACAACGGGCGATACAATTGAAGCAGCAACTGAAAAGCTGCAACATGCTATTAATAAAGTCCACGCTTGGACGCATTGTGCTGAACGAAAGCAAATCTACTCAAGTCAACTTTACCTACAAAAAAGTGGGTAGATTACCCGTTTAAGGCCGAGTTTAAGGCTCAAATATCATACGCGAACGAAGCAAAATATCTAGGAATGACTCTAGATGTTAAGCTTAAATGGAAATCGCACGTAAAAAAGAAACGCGACGAGCTCGAAAACAAATACCGACAAATATACTGGCTACTCGGAAAACATTCGAAGTTGTGCCTACATAACAAACTGCTTATCTATAAGCAAGTGCTAAATCCAGTGTGCAATAGAAACATCCTACAAACTTTTGAAAACAAAGTTCTTAGAACGATCGTTAGCGCACCGTGGTATGTACGTAACGAAGGTATTAATCGGGACCTGGGAATTTCCAGCATCGTCGAAGAGATAACAAAATTTGCTCGTAAACACAATGATCGTATTCACGGCCATTGTACCCGTACCGTCATTCAACTACTTGACGCGAACAATTCAATTCGTCGTCTGCCAAGGACAAAACCTTTTGATATTATATGCTGGTTGTGAAACCCGCAGGAACTTTCATTGGAATTTAACCTGCATAGAGCGCTACATTCTTTTTAATTACATACGAACATCTTTTTCCAAAAATCACGAGTCTAGTAAGTGAAAATAAAACTGCTGGATAAGCGTCGGCTTAGTTGTAGTATTAATCTTGAAGTGTGGTGTTTTTAGTGAGTAAAAATGTCACACTACCATAAGCATGCGCGGTCGGGTCTTATCTTTAGAAGATTTTCACCCTCTGGTTCCTTTAGGGACCCAGACGAGAGATGATACGAAGTTTTCCAAAATTCCAACTCTAAGCGGTAAAAAAATGAGGTTTAAATCTTTAAAAATTCCTTTTTCCGGTACAACTTTTCATTAAAAAGCACAGCTTATCGTAATTAATTTATATTCTTTTTAGCTATTTAATCTACCACTATTTTAAGCTATAAATCATCTTTCAACTTTTTCCTGCAGAAAACAATTTGTTTAGCGAATTATCATTATCAATTTTCAATCAGCAGATATGGACGAGTATGTATATGTAGGTACGAGTACAGTACTATAGCCACAATCGGTGCATCAATATGTGGTTGTTGTGGTTGGCTGCATGTTCTTAGCACTGGCCAGATACTTAACGGTACTTCAATAATGACAGATTTACTCGAAAATTGCTCTAACAAATTTGCTCCAAATTAATATTTGAGTAATAGTGGACATACATATATCAATAGATGGCGTTCCATGCTTTTGCCAAAAATGCGTATAACGGTACTTTAGTTAATGACCGATTATTGAAAATTGGCTAATTTTTAGATATGAAACCGAGGATTTTGTTCAAAATCAAATTCCCCAAATAATTTTATCTATTTTTAGTTGATTTAAATAAATATCATAATAATAACTAGGGTTAAAATGAAAATTCCGATTTCGCCTCGATCCGTGACCCTGTAGTCCCCAGATATGAAGTTTGAAGTAAATTCGTTCAGCTCTATATAGGCTGCAGTAGGATATACATACAGACAGACAGATAGACAGAATTGCAAGACACACTTTTTTGAGATTTTCGTTTATACAGATTGATTTTGATCAAACATTTTCAGGAAGCCAATACTTGCTCTTTCAGATGCAAGCAAGAAGATAAACTTGATAGATTTGAAAATTACCGAAATCATGTCAGTTGGCTTTCTCATTTTCGATGTTTAAAATTTTGCGCGACAAAGTTTAATTATTTTCAAACCATCTTAGTCTTGATTTTGCAGTAAAGTCCAACACTATCTTGTGGACATCTCGAAACATTATTTTTTTCATAAACCATCTACTCGTAGACACCACATGTCACTAAGTAAAAAATACAAGTGTTTTTTTGTGTCTTGTCTATTTATGTCTTGTCGTGTCGAATGAACTTAGGAACTTGTACGACTCCAAACGCTAGAAGAATTGAAAAAAAGGAGACATGGAAAACAGAAAATTTTATTTAATGTGCAACTACCCGTCAGGCAAGAATATTTTTCGTAAAGAGACTTATGAAACCATCCTTACGCCTATAATCTAAATTCATAAATGGCATGGAGCGGCCTAGCTCGATAACTTTTTGTTTTTGAAGGAAAGTTAATCGACTACACTCACTTGTTTCCTTCAGAAGGAAATCTGTCAAGCAACAATCTGAATCTACACTCAACATCAACATTTTTATTGTAATGAAAATGGCACTAGATCGAATATATTCAGACCCTTCAAAGTCTTAAACTCATTGCTAACAAAGTTTTCACTTTTTTTTTTACAACAAATTAATTTCTATAGCTGAATTCATATTAGATCAAACCACGCACAACCAGCCAACTGAATTTACAAATAAAAAACAAAAGGAGCCTATACGAGTATGAATACTGCAAAAATAAGTCATTTCGATTGCAGAAAAAATGCTCCATAATGTCGTTCATAAGAGAGCATGTGTTAGACAGAGAATAACCCACCCCGAAATGCACGAAGGAAAAAAAGAGAAAAAACTAAAAGCTTGCCTGCCACTCAATGAACTCCACTGAAATGCGTAGGCCAGAAAATGTTCGGCTTATTTTCCCTTTTCTTCTCAGAATAATACAAACTTGGAGCAGGTAGGAATCGTGTTATATGGACCCCAAGCCACTGCTCGACAATGATCTTATCACAACCGAAGAAAATAGTCTTGAGGATGAAGTACTAAATGCAAGTGGAAAATGAAGACATAAATGCACTGAAATAGAACCACTAAATGCACTGAACGAACATCTTAAGACAAACTAGTTTACAACATTTACTGGTATCTCTTTCAATGTCTCTCAAAATATAAATACAACGGAAAGCGCAGTTTTAACTTCACCTTAAAACCTTCGCCAAACCACGACAAGAGTTTTTTGTTTAATCATAATTTTCTTTAATAAAAATGTTTATTAGTGTATTTTAAATTTAGTTATTATGCTTATAGGACATTTTTTGTTGAGACCGGTGAAAATCTTTATAACGAAGTTCCACTGTACGAGTATGTATTTTGTTTAAATGTTTAATCTGAGTTACAGGAGCAAATACGTGCGACGCAGTCATGCACTTAATTTTAATCTGTCTGTCTGCACCCTTATTTGTACGTTATTCCAATTTAAAATCTAATCAACCCATTAGCACTATTCTACGCTCAGTATGTAACTGAAAGACTGTTGCATTCGAAGTGCTCATACTCGTATGTATGTATGTATTTTTTTTGGTAAACTCAGTTTGAAGTTCACTTTTTAACACTTTTTAAAATAAATAAATAAATGGATAAATGAGAAACTGTAGCTTACAAGTTCAATCGATATCAATGCATACCACACTGAACTTGAAAATTAAGTTTACGGAAGGAAATATACGAAATGCCAATTCAATTAGTGTTACGCAAATCTGTCTACTCAATGCAACTATGTACATACATTCAATGTCATAGCAAACAAGGAGTGATCTATTGTAAAGAGAAGTTAATATTCCAGTTATTCATATGCACATATCACTATTGCATCTTCACTAAACTAAATCACAGTCAAACTAATTAAAATTTAGTTTATCTTAACAAATTGAATGTAAACCGAATTAATTCATTAACACCTTGCGAGCAGAAGGGCATGGAACAGAAACATGACCGATATTAAAACGCGCTTTTAAATAACGCAAAACCAAAGCAGCTACGAGTACTTCTACCAGTCAAATACAATTGAATTTTTTATTTTTTTTTTTTTTTCAAAAGATTAAGCAATAGAAAAGGGGTTGCAAATCGAAAGGGCATTATTATTTGTGTAAAAAAGCTTAAATGCATACAACCAATTATGACATTGCTCGATAGTGTGAGAATAATACACTTATGCATTTGGCTATGGATTTTTGAAATGTCCTACATCAGAAGATTTGTATGGCGCCTAAACTGTTCATTTTGGGGGCTTGTGCCCATAGAACATATTCAATTCAATTTGACTGAAACCACCTTCCGATACATTTTGTGAAGTGTCATTTACCTAATGCCCTTTCCTGATTTGCCGATGCCAGCATCAGTATCTCTGCACTTATTGCAGTTACCGAGAAGAAACGGATGCAACATGCATTTTCAAATATTGTAGAATCGTGTAGAGGAATCATCCACGTAGTGGAGAAAATATGTCGTCACGTGTATGCCATTGTGAGCGGCTGTAAACAGAAAACCTACCGACACGAAAGAGGTAAAAAATATATTATTATTATTATTATTTCTTTATTATTAAGTAATTAAATTACAATAATAATATAAAAAGGAATATAGCACTAGCTACCAGGGCTAACGGCTAGTTGTAAAAGTGTGGGGTTAGTTTTTAAATATATTTGTTAATATTTAGAGTTGCTAATATCTTACGAGGGTGGGTCAATAAGTCCCTGAAAATTAACACAAATTGTGTCGTCACCTTAAATTTAACTTTTTTTTTTGTCAAGAATCATCTTTCAAAAGAACGCACCCAAATTTTCAGACAGATCTGTCAAATAGTTTTGTTGTGGCAGCCATTTTATATAGACGCCTTTTTATAGAGGCGACTAAAATCCACAAAGCGGAGACGAAAACTTCGAAAAATTGGCAAACAAAAAAACAAATGACCCGGTCCTCCTGGCAGGGGGTTTGTGAGTAGAAATAACTGTACCCAATAAAACTAATACGGTTACAAAATATGGCAATGAATAAAACAAACGATATATATACCCCAGGTGGCAGACCAGGTAAACTGGAAAATCCACCCTACTCGGAGGTCGGTCCCATGGATTCTGGGAGGGACCATTTATTGCTTCTCCAACAAAACACCAGAAGGAGTTCACTCACGCCGAGAACTCCACCAAAAGCGATAGCGCAAAAAGCCTTTCGGCCAAAGATAGCGCTATAATTGTCAGTATTCCGAAGATACAAAAACAGAAATCTGGAACTGAAACCAGTAAAGTTAGAAGTGAACATAAAACTGATTCACAAGCGAAAACCCTACCACCTACATCGAATATCTCCGGGAAAAGTAGTCCACCGGCTAACCAGGACTCAGTGAAAACGAAATGCTTCGTAAAAGAGAACAACGAACTACGAGCTAAACTTAATGAAATGGAGCGACTCTTCCACGAGCTTAAAAAGGAAGTAGATGCTCTGCGAAAAGAAAACGAGGATCTCAAGAACATCCATGTACCGAAAGATCCCGATACAACGCCAAACCGTCCAGCAAGTGAATATTTTACGGACGAGGAAGAACTTGCTCACGAAACCAATCCGGCCTCCAAAAAAAGGCCTAGCAAAAAACGTAAGGCCGTTACTTCACCCGAAGTTTCATAAAAGGAAAATAAGCCCGCCGTATCTAAACAAGGCAAAAACCCAAGCGAAAAATCGCCCTCCACCCGAAAATAAATGTCGTCGTGGTAGCGGACTATGGAAAGCCTCGTAATCTTCTCAAAAATACGCTGAGGACAAATCACAATATAACCTCGCGCCGAAACAACGAGTGGAAAATCAACGTAGATGACCCAGACTCCTACCGAGCACTGTCTCTAAAATTAAACACCGAGAAAATCCAATGGTATACTTACGAGAATAAATACGAAAAACCACTGCGAGTCTTTGTTAGGGGACTTCACCCGTCGTGCGCAAAAGAAGACGTGAAAAGCCAAGGCTTGAAAATTCTTGACGCCGTGAATATTATCAAGAAGGAAAAGCAACGTACGGAAGGAGACAAAGATAGTGTCATCAAACGCGGTCTCCCACTTTTTATGCTTACCTTACCTTTGATAGGACAGAGAATGTGTACGAAATCTTCAAAATGAAAACCATTCTAAACATCAAGGTAAAAGTCGAGCCCATGCGTAAGGGCAAGAGATCGATACCTCAGTGTAAGCGATGCCAAGGCTTTAACCATACGCAGGCATACTGCCAGAAAGAAGCACGGTGCGTAAAATGTGCCGGTACACATCTCTCGGAAGAGTGCAACATAACCAAGCAGGTCCCAGCGGTCTGCGCGAATTGCATGGGAAACCACCCAGCGAACTAGAAGAACTTCAAAAAAGACGCGATACTCTAAAAAAACCGCTACACCCGGAACCAAATTTAAAAGATCCTAAAATCGATAAGCCTAAGACCGTTAAGCCAGTCAAAAAGACGAGACCGATAAAGGAAAATATAAAAATTGCACAAGAGAACGTCGCTGGTCCAAGTCCAACGGAAAAACTGCCACTGGCTGGAAGTACGAAATCGTACGCTCAAGTCGCATCAAGGTCAGCCACAACAGATCCGGTCTGCCAAATACTAACTGTGATATTGGAAAAACTTGAGGAGCAAACCAAGGTTAATCAAGTTATTTTCGACAAATTTAGCAAGCTCGAGTTCAAGCCTCGCAAGACAAACAACAAAACATGAATATGAAACGGGTGCTAAAGATACTAACGTGGAATGCAAACGGCATTCTGGCAAAAATAGACGAATTAGAAATCTTTTTACGGAAAAACAATATTGATATATGCTTGATATCGGAAACCCACTTAAAAAAGGACCTGGACCCAGAATAAAAGGCTACAGTGATTATCACGCGCATCATCTTTCGGAAAATGCGAGAGGCGGTTCCTCTATGTACATTAAAGAATACATTAAGCACTCCGAAAACATAAAAGTAGAACTGGGTTCTATGCAAATAAGCTCAGTTTCCGTAAAAATAAATCATTTAGACTACCAGATCGGATCGTGTTACTTCCCCCCGGGATATAGGCTGGTGGACGACGACCTCGTTCGCCTCTTTGACTCACTCGGGCCTAATTTTATCATCGGTGGTGAGTTTATCGCGAAACACACTTTCTGGGGTTCAAGATGTAATTCAACGAAAGGCAGATTATTGTACAAAGCCAGTATGAAACGTGGTTTGGATTTTTTTTTCACGAGAAAGCCAACGTATTGGCCAACTGACAATAAGAAAATCCCTGACCTTGTCGACTTCTTTATCGCAAAAGCGCTAACTAAAAATCTAACAGAAGTAGAAGAATGTTATGATTTATGCTCAGACCACTCAGCAGTCACTCTGAAAATCGGTGGAAGTCTAGCAAAAAAAGAAAGACCGCCTAAGTTAACTAGTAACAAAACAAACTGGGACGTTTTCAGAAAAGACTGCAAGGAAAATATTGCTCTAAATGTGCCGCTAAAGACACCACTTGAAATAGAAGACGAAATTGACAGGCTCGTGGAAGCCATTCAGTGCGCAGCATGGAAAAATACTCCTTTTCGAAAAACAGCAACACGGAACATCAAAGTCAAATACCAGCCTGATATCGAAGACCTCATACGAGAAAAGAGAAGAGCGCGCAAGAGATGGCAACAATCCCGCGCGCCACCGCATAAAACATATCTTAACCACCTTTGCAACAAATTAAAAAATGTGCTGCAGGATTTAAGAAATCGCGAGACTTCTACTTACCTCGAGAGCTTGACCGCTGATAAGTGTTCAAACTACTCTCTATGGAAAGCCTTGAAGTCCATAAGGAAACCCGTAATGCACTCGCCACCAATAAGAAAAGCTAACGGAGAATGGGCAAAAGGAGACAAAGAGAAAGCGGAATTATTTGCCGAACATTTAGAGGAAACGTTCAAGCCATTCGATGGGCAACCATTGATCAAAGATCCGAATGCAAATACGGCGCCCGACAACTTTAAATTGAAAACTGTATCCCTGTCCGAACTTCGTATGACAATAAGAAAACTGAAAAATAACAAGGCTCCAGGATATGATTTAATCACTGGCGAAGTTTTGAAGGAGCTACCGAAAAAAGCGTTAGTTAAGTTACTCAACATTATAAATGCTTCATTGAGACTTCTATATGTTCCAAGGCAATGGAAAGTCACCGAAGTAATAATGGTTCCGAAACCGGGGAAATGTACAAACGACAAGAAATCATATAGACCCATTTCGCTTCTGCCGATAATATCTAAAGTCTTTGAGAAACTTCTGCTAAAAAGATTGCACCCAGTAATTGAAGAAAGGCGATTGATCCCGGATCATCAATTCGGGTTTCGGGTTAAACATTCCACAATCGATCAGGTGTATCGAATTACAAATGAAATTGAAAAAGCTCTAGAAGGGAAAAAGATATGCTCTACCGCTTTTCTCGACGTATCGCAAGCGTTCGACAAGGTATGGCACGAAGGCCTGAGATATAAGCTAAGGGTAATCTTACCAGATAAACTCTACAGAATATTGGAATCTTACCTTAATAACAGACTCTTTCGTGTTAAACATGGGGCAGAATATTCGAAATTCAAAGAAATCCATGCCGGTGTTCCGCAAGGAAGCGTTCTCGGCGCAATCATGTTCCTCCTCTAGAGGAAGAGATATACCACAAGATGAAGGGACTGTCGTAGCAACGTTCGCAGACGACACGGCTATCCTCGCAACAGATGAGTCCAAGAGACCAAGTCAACGCATGTCAATTTTACGTATAAAAAGATAAACAACTTACCTATTTCCATTAACTCGGTACAAATACCGTACGCAAACAAGGCAAAATATCTAGGAATGACACTAAACGCAAAACTTAAGTGGAAGCCACATGTTAAAAAGAAGCGCGACGAGCTCGAAATCAGACTTAGAGAAATGTACTGGCTACTCGGGAGATACTCGAAGTTAAGCGTATACAACAAATTGCTTCTGTACAAGCAAGTGCTAAAACCATCTTGGACATACGGTATACAACTTTGGGGTTGTACCAAGCCAAGCAATATGACTGTTCTGCAAACATTCCAAAACAAAACACTAAGAGCAATTGTGAATGCTCCATGGTATATAAGGAATAGTGATATTCACAGAGATCTAGGAATTGCTACCGTGAGGGATGAAGTAACAAACTTTGCTCACAAACTTCGTACTCGCCTTCATGATCATTGCAATAATGAAATAATCCGTACTCTGGGCGTGACAAACCTCGAGCGCCGACTACAAAGAACAAGACCGTTCGATCTGGCGCAGTAAGGGAAAACCGCATGTAATGACGGTATTAGTAGGTGCCTTCGCTGGAAAGCTACCTACCTAACGTGATTAACACTACAGAAGCGTAAACTACTTGTTAAGGTAACTTAGTCGTAGTCACCACAAAACGAAAAAATGAGAGGAACGAATTTCCTACTACTATGAGCACGAGCGGCCGGTTCTCATAGTGCCTCTCTGGGGGGTGAGGTTTAGCCCGTAGGCATATACTGGCCGACACTTATGAATCATCAGGTCAGATATATGAATCAGGCATAACCAATGGTACGGGCCATTGGTATCTTTTGAAGATTCCTGCACCTCCAGGCGCAACCAAAAAAAAAGAAAAAAAAAATATAGACGCCTACTAGCATTTTCGTTAAAATGGAAAAAAGTGAATTTCGAGTGCTCATTAAACACTATTTTTTGCGAGAAAAAACTATCACGCAAACCAAACAAAAGCTTGACAAATATTATGGGGACTCTTCACCATCGATTGAAACCATTTACTCAATTTCGGTGCGGTTGTTCAAGCACAAGTGACGCCGAACGTTCTGGTCGCCCAATTAAAGTCACCACACCAGAAATGGTCGACAAAATCCATGGTTTAATAATGGACGATCGGCGAGTGAAAGTGCGCGAGCTTGAAGAGGCCACAGGCTTATCACATGGCTCAGTGATTTCGATTTTACATAAATATTTGGACATGAAAAAAGCTTTCCGCAAGATGGGTGCCGCGGTTGCTCATAATCGACGACAAACGCATTCGTTTGACAACTTCAAAGGTGTGTTTAGCGATGTTCCAGAAAAATTCGGCTGAGTTTTTGCGTCGTTTCGTAACCGTGGATGAAACCTGGATTCACCCCAACACACCAGAAACCAAGGAACAGTCAAAACAATGGACTTCTGGTGAATTCAAGCCGAAGAAGGCCAAGGCGGGTTTGTCAGCAAACAGGGTGGCCGTGGTGTAGTGGTAACATCATCGCGTGAATCATAAGTAACGACAATAATAGCGAAAACAAACAAAATACTCCCCAGTTATCTGGGCAGCCACCCTTGAAGTTTACAGAAACTTAATACCACCTGAGTTTCAAACTACACCACTCTGTCTTTCTCTCTGTCTCTTCCCCTTTCCACAAAAACGCACGTGTTCTAAAAATTAGTATAAGGGTATTCATATCCCCTTTAACACGTGCAAATTATAAAAAAAAAAAAAAACAAGGACATGGCGACAGTTTTTTGGGATGCGCGCGGTGTTATTCACATCGATTACCTTGAAAAGAGTAAAACGATCACCGGCGCATATTACGCAGAGCTGCTAGATCGATTCCAAGCCGATTTGAAGCAAAAACGGCCACATTTAGTGAAGAAAAAAGTTCTTTTTCACCAAGACAACGCAAGGGCGCAAAAGTCCGCAGTCGCAATGGCAAAATTGCATGAGTTAGGCTACGAACACCTCCCTCATCCAGCATATTCCCCAGATTTAGCCCCCTGCGACTATTTCTTGTTTCCAAACATGAAGAAATGGCTCGAAGGTAAGAGATTTGGGTCGACTGAAGAGTGTAGTGTACCCACCAAAACAAAAACCCAAGAACACATTGTATACACAAGAAGAACACACGTTGTATAAATTATGTAATATCACATAAAGTCAACGATCACAAACCAAAAACACTTGACGGCACACGCCAAAGTGCTGACGCATAAGAAAGGCAAACATACTTCGATGCACTATGTCGCAGTGCATAAAGCTGACCTACTAACGTATCATTTGAGAAGTGTTTGACTCTTTGTGTGATCGATACAATGTGTAGTAAGTGTTTGGGGAAATAGAAATATAACTTTTTTAGGTCATGACTAAGAAGCCGAAATATGATGGCATGCGACCCACTAGATATCGATGTGCATTGGGAATGCTGGTGGGGAATTAGTATATAAAGATTGATTCTTTTAATATAAATCAGATTCCACTTGACTTTCAAACAAGGCGTTTCTCATTCTGGCTTTTTAGCCCTACTCATAGAAGTAGAACTCTGGCAACTGCTATGGCGTTCACGCCCTGCCTAACTTAGGGAAAACACTTGGTATATAGACTCATCACATGGCGATCCTGCCATGTTGTACTTCCACATTTTCGTACCATTACAGGAGGTTATCGCTGAGGGGCTCGAGAAATTGTATTATTTGGAGGGCATCAACAAATTGGAGAAACGTTGAAGTGTATAGAGCTAAAAGGAGACTATGTTGAAAAATAAAATGTTTTTACGAGTATACCGAAAAGAGTGTTCCTTATTTCATTTTTCAGGGACTTATTGACCCACCCTGGTATATACATTTCTTATATTAGTTTCAGTTGGTATTTTTAATAGGTCGGCAAGTGGAATGGTGGAGAAGTATTTTACTATGTCGTTGATCTTCTGGCATTCGAGTAAATGTTTGGTGAAGGGGACGGTATTACTACGGCAAAGATGGCAAGTTGGGGGATTACTTCTGGATAGTAGATGACTGTGCGTAAGGCTTGTGTGGCCCATACGAAGTCGTAGAAAACATTTGATCATTATTTTGAGCAGTTTGTAGGGTATAATGACATTTCTGCCTGGGGGTTAATTATTGAGTTTTTGTTGAAAATATGTAAATTTTGCATGAACATTTAGAAATTTAAATTTGTACTATCTTCACTTTTTTATAAACATCTCATCGTTTTGTTTTATATTCAATGAAAGAAATTATGTCACTTATTAAATAAAGAAACAAATTATCTGTATGTATGATGACCTCGTTCCGGACAGTTTGGATTAGAAAAGTATACGATTTGTCATTCGATGACATCGCAGTACGGTTGTAGTGTTCTGCTTTTGTTCGATTACTCTGTTCCAAACAGTCCAGGACACGATTCCCTGCACCACTTTTAATATTGTGTTTTACGGAAATTGCTGTGGGACAGAAATTTGTTGGTTTTGAAATAAGTTCTCATTAAGCACTTTCATTTACATAAATTCGGTTCTCCCTTATTTTTTTTTTTTTTTTATTGTGTAGTGCTTACTATTTGTGGCTGCATGCGAATGTATTTAAATAATTTTTAGGGGCAAACAATTCAATTACAAATATGGTTCTACCTTTCTGTAACTGTTACGATTTATATGGAAAAAATCCAAGAGTAAGAATTATTTTCAGATTTTTATTTATATACTACCTTGATCGAAATGTTTCAGGAATAACTACCGTGTGGCGCTTTCAATCATCTGACACATCTGTCATTAACACATGATTTCAGACGGATCAGAAACTGTGTGAAGATAGAAATTAGACTATCGAAATCAAACTTCGTTGCCTCTATATTCAAGCCTGGATTAAGTACAAAAAAAAAAAGCCTGGAAAAACGTTAAAGAGTTGGGCATAGGCAAGAACTTAACTTCAAATGATAATGAAATTGATATCAGAGATCTTACGAGTAATGCCAAATTCTCTGCTGCATCGACCATCCCATGTTGTCAGCAAGTTAGTACAGATGAGGAGGCAGCCATAACTCGCTGCTAACTCCCGATACATCTTTTAATTTTGGGTTTAATAGAGTCTATCCTCTGGACGTCCTCAAAGCTGTCTTTGCTGTTAAATCCGAAGGTTTGGATTGCATGCATTCAAAATTTCTCGAAATTATTATCTGCGAAGTATTGTTTTCCCTGACATACATTTTCAACAACATTCTGTCCTACTCAACTTATCCGAAATTATGGAAGGCTTTGAAAATAGTTCTTTTGACACTGTTCCGCATGACATTCTTATGCTTAAACTCAAACACTACTTCAACTTTGATGTAACCGCCATAAAGCTTTTAAGAAGTTACCTTTCGAATCGCACATGCTGTGTTTGCTAACGGTAGTATGTCGGATTTTCTTGAATCGAAGGCCGGTCTCCCACAGGGATCTATTATGGGACCATTACTTTTCTCTCTTTTCAACAACGATATACCTTCAATCCTAAGAAATTGTAAAGTTCAGATGTATGCCGACGATGTCCTATTATATATCAGCTACCCTCTCGGATTGATCGAAGATGCTACCGCGCGCATTAGTGAAGATCTAAAATTAGTTGTTCACTGGGCCCACATAATCAAGCTTTGACTTAATTCTGGTAAAAGCCAAGCTACCGTTATCAGCCGTACCAACTTAGACATGTTCTGCCTTCCCCCTATCGAAATAAACAGTTGTCGTCTTGAGTATTCTCAGAGGGTTAAAAATCTAGGCTTGAACTTCAATCAGAATCTAACCTGGGACGATCATATCATACGTTTATGGCAGTCTACGCCATTCCTTAACTCTGCACAATTATGGATATTATACCTACGTGTATGATTAATTGAAATAAAAAAAAAATGTAAATTGAATCCAAAATCAATTTTTTCATAAAATTTTTTACAATTTACGTATTTTTTTTCAAAATTTTGTATTAAAAATTCTAGACCAGAATCAACAGGCATCTACTACAGGCATATCGTTCGCCCTTGCTGAGAGAGATTATAATTAAAAGTATACCTAATCCTACCATAAGTTCTGTTACAAGTGTCAAACGTTATAAAAATTAAACAACAAAACATTTTGGGTAATTGTTTATAAAATTTATTTGCTTAAATAGTAAGCATTTTATAAAAAGGAGGTTTATTGAAAGTGACCGCCCTTTGCTTTAAGGCAGGCTCTTAAACGGTGTGGCCACTGGGCTACAGTAGTACACACAGTTTCCAGGTGTAAGGACAACGCCGCTGTGCTTAAAAGTATTTTTAAGGCTCTACATATTTCGGTGGGGTCTCTTTCATCATACTCATACTCTCCAACACTGACCACAAACAATAATTCAACAGATTCAAATCTTGGCTTCCTGAAGGCCAATCCTCGGTTGCAATAAAAGCAGGAATATTGATTCTAAGCCTAATTCTAAGGTGGGAGCCGTGGCTCAGTGGCTAAATGCGCGATCACTGAGCGAGAATTTCAAGGTTCGAATCCAAGAAAACACAAGTTGTAACAACTACTTATTTAATTATTTAATTATTTTCTTTTTCTTTTAATGAATTACTACAAAACTTGTACTTTTAATTTTTCTGAATTCCTTTTCTAATTTTCTTTTATAATTTTCTTAAGAAAAACATTGTAAACATTTATTTTTAGTTTACTAACGTACATCCCTGTAATAAAAGTGGAGCGAAAGATCTGTGTTCACGTCACCTATGTAAAGCTTTTCTCCCGAAAGCTCTTTTCACTCGGCCCCAATGTAAAGCCGATCTTCGAAAAGCTCACGCTTGGAGCGCATAAAAGGACGGCGCCAGTGCAAGGAACTTCACTAAGGTTTGACGTTTTGGAAACTGCGGTACACTACCGCATCGAAAAGCACCACACTTTAGGAATTTTTGGATTGCCAATTAAGCGGTACTGTAGTCTTCGGACAGCATACTCGCGGTTGAGAAACCAACAATTCCATTTTTTTGAGCCAAGAATTTTTGTTACAAATAAAAGTTTATAATTTTAAAAAAAGAACTTGCAACGACTTATTTTTGAACTGAGGATTTACTCCCCACGGCTCCTCCGAAATTCGACCATCGAACTTCTCTCTATCGCCGCTAGAACGTTACATTGACGCCCAACTAGAGGCCGATTTTTTGGAGTGGAGTCTCAAAACGGACAAGACCAACGTTCCGCGAAAAAGTGTACGCGTCGCCGCATCAAGAGCTCGCGGCACTAAAAGTACCATGGCTCAGTTCACGGAAGACCAGTTGAAGAAATTCATAACGGCCATGCAAGACCAATCAACAAGCAAAGGCAGTTTTAGCCATTGCACTGCTCGATTCAAGGGCGAGCGAGACGCAGCAATAGTGGACGGATTTATTGCGATTATCAATGTCTACAAGGAGATTGAGCGCATTGATGATGCTGATGCCATTAAGAGTTTCCCATTACTTTTGGAAGATAGCGTAGTAATTTGGTGGCAAGGTGTGAATAAAGGAGTCGATACTTGGAAGAAAGTTCTAACCTTATTGCGTAATGCGTATGCAGCTGCTATGCCAGCATATCGCATTTATATGGAACTTTTCGACCGTAGACAAAAGCCCAAAGAACCGACTGATGATTTTATATGCGTGAAAAGGGCTTTACTGGCAAAACTCCCTGAACCACAGCCAGAAGAAAAAATAATGCTTGACCTGGTGTACGGCTTGCTCAATATACACATCCGTGACGGCGTCCCAAGAGACAGTATTGAAACTTTTCAAGATCTATTGACCAAGGCCAGAACAGTAGAGATTTCACAAGCAGAAAAGAATGAATCACCAAAGGTCGAAACGACTGAAAAGAGAAGGTGTAATTTCTGCAAACACATTGGTCATACAGTGTCAGAATGTCGGAAAAAAGAATAACGTGATTTCGAAAGGAAATCGGAAGTTGTAGTAGTAGAGCCTAAGATTCACTGCTACAAATGCAAAGCTCCGGGTTTCGTCAGATCATATTGCCCAAATTGTAAAGACCTACCAAAGGGACCATCAACAGTGTCTTTTGACTGAATGAAGACTACAATAGGAAACGATCTGCCAACGATTACCATCGCATCACATGGTGAATCGGGCATAGCGTATATCGACACAGCAGCTAGAACACACAGCATAAAATGCCCCTAAAGTTGCTAAAGGTTAATACTCCACTTGTTGATCAAAGTAACTGATCTCTGCTAGAATCCACTTTAAGTCGACGAAGCCTACCTCTCCATTTCTATCATGGTTTGAGCCCATTAAAACATTTTCGCCACGTGCCGCCACTTCTACTGGAAATGTACACTCAAGGCCAACAACGCCCCTGAAAAGAAAGAGCACTACATCATCCATTCAAATCAACGATTATTCTCCACACTCCATACATAGTATATTTGCCGATTCCCTCAGAAGTACTGAAGTTACGCCAGACCGAAATAGGAAAAAGGAGAATCTGTTTCCAAATTTGGTGCACCGCCAAGAAGATGTTGACCCTGATTCCTACTTTACGGAAATAAATGCTTTTGATGTGGAACTTCGAAGTAATGAAGCAGTCGTATTTAGAGAAGTGGAAAAGCATCAATTGAATAACCTTATCTTGCAAGAAGAGAGTTTATTCAGTGCCTCAACTGAACCAACCCCGTTTGCAGTACATAAAATAAATACTGGTAACCAAGGACCGGTAGCTACAACACCATACAGGCTTTCACCTACCAGGAGGGATCAGCTAAAAGTTGAGCTAATTAAGCTGATTGAAAACGACATCATTGAAGAATGCGAATCTCCTTGGGCAGCACCAGTCGTTTTAGTGCTCAAAAAGGATGGAGGTATTCGTGTATGCATTGACTACCGCCAGTTAAATTGCATTACAGTCCCAGACAGATATCCGTTACCAAGGATAGATAACCTCTTGCACGCTACGAAGAAAACTTTATTTAAAAGTACCCTGGACCTACAATCGGGATACTACCAAATTAAAATAGCTGAAGAGGACATGGACAAAACTGCCTTTATTACGCCATTTGGGATGTTTTATTTCAAACGTATGCCATTCGGTCTACGAAACACACCCGCAACCTTCCAAAGGTTAATGGACAGATTTCGCAATGGACTAACTGACATGCTCATACTGGTATATTTAGATGATATCATTATATGCTCAAGTAGTTTTAAAGAATACTTCCAAGATCTACAACGAATTTTCGAACGCCTAAGATTATTTAAATTGAAGGTTAATCGAGATAAGTCAAACTTCTGCTGCTCTGTTGTAAAATATCTTGGGCATCTCATAACAAACCGAGGAATTGAAGTCGATCCAGTAAAAACCTCTGCTATTGTAGGTCGACCCGAGCCCAAAAATTCAAAACAAGTTTTATCCTTTTTACAAAGCTGCTCATGGTATCGACGCTTCATAAAGAACTTCGCTGATGTATCCAAACCGTTGAGCAATCTCACCAAAAAAAGTTTTACGTGGAAGTGGGGTAAAGAAGAGCAAAACTCTTTTGAAATGCTAAAGACCCTACTCACAACTGCTCCAATCTTACAACAAGCAACCGAAGGACAAACCTATTTCTTAAAAACAGATGCTAGCAACTTTGCTATCGACGCAATTCTGGTCCAGGGGGAGAAGGAAAATGAACATCCAATTAAGTACGCTTCTAGGCTTCTTACGGCAGCTGAACGCAATTATTCAACCACAGAACGAGAAGCACTTGCCATAGGGAGGCGAAGTGACACTTACAACTGACCATCAACCCCTGAAGTGGCTCATGAGCATCAAGTCCCCAACTGGTAGACTAGCTCGATGGGCATTACAGCTCCAACCCTACAACTTCAAAATTGAGTACACACAAGGTAAAACCAACGTAGTTGCGGATACATTATCCAGACCCCCATGCTGCAGTATAGATCACACGGAACCTGAATGCAAACTTTGCAGTTTTCAAGTGGATATACCAACAAGAAGACCAAAGGAAATCCGTGAGGCTCAATTAAAGGATGACCAATTAAAGACAATAATCGATTCATTTGAAAATAATGATGAAAACATTACTAGATGGACATCTCGTGGTTACTTGCTCAACGACGGCATACTCTACAAATATTCACCAGAATCCGATGCTGAAACTGCACAATTGGTAATACCAAGCGACGAAAGGCAATCGATCCTGCACAGTTACCACGATGCCGCTTCTGCAGATCACTATGGTGTCGATCGAACTATCTCTAGAATTGCTACTAGATATTATTAGCCCGGAATGAGGAATGACATTTCGCAACACATAGGCAATTGCCTTCGATGCCAGCGATACAAGCCAAGAAATATGAAACCATTCGGACTCCTTCAAACTGTATCAAGCAATCAACGATTTGAAGTGTTAGCAGTTGATCTATTTGGACCCTTGCCTGCTACACCAAACGGATTTCAATGGATTCTCATAGCTGAAGACCTTGCTAGCCGATGGGTTGAATTATTCCCCCTTACGGAAGCGACAGCGGAGAATTGTGCATTGACTCTTCTTAATGAGGTATTCCTTCGTTGCGTGACACCCCGGCGATTATTAACGGACAATGGTCCCCAGTTTATTTCATCACTGATGCAACAGCTTACTGATTGTCTTGGTATACAGCAAACTTTAACACCGGTTTACCATCCTGAAACTAATCCGGTGGAACGAAAAAACAGGGATTTAAAGACGCAACTATATATACTAGTAGGTACCGATCACACAACTTGGGCTTCAGATCTCCCGTCGATAAGATTTGCGATGAATGCGGCAAAATTTCAGAGCACCGGCTACACTGCAGCGTATCTAACATTTGGGCGTGAGCTGAGAACAATCGATGACGTTAAGTATGACCTGCGAACTATAATCCAAAGTGAAAATTTCATCCCGCAGATCACTCCAAAGTTGCTGAAGCTCGCCGAAACTATTCAAAACGCTAGAGAGAAAACCGAAAAGACCCAAGACCATAACAAACGCTACGTTCACAATAAACGACAACGACGGCCTTCACCAGCAAATCCTCCAAAAATCTCACTTCTAAGTTTATGCCCAGAAGAGATGGACCATACATTATTCTGAAACGTCTTGGGGCATCAACCTATCAAGTTGCCTCAAAAGATGACCCTACAACACCCTTGGGAACGTACCATGTATCTTCAATAACGAAGTGCAAGAACACAGAAAACAGGCGTATAGATGAAGAACCAGTACAGCCTCTCCGTAGACGTGGCCGACCAAAGAAGACACCTATAAGTCCTGCCGCATCATCGAGACGATCTCAGCGCCAGAGGGGGAGATTGTAACAACTACTTTTTTAATTATTTAATTGTTTTCTTTTTCTTTTAATGAATTACTACAAAACTTATACTTTTAATTTTTCTGAATTCCTTTTCTAATTTTCTTTTATAATTTTCTTAAGAAAAACATTGTAAACATTTATTTTTAGTTTACTAACGTACATCCCTGTAATAAAAGTGGAGGGAAAGCTCTGTGCTCACGTCACCTATGCAAAGCTTTTTTCCCGAAAGCTCTTTGCACTCGGCCCCAATATGAAGCCGATCTTCGAAAAGCTCACGCTTGGAGCGTATAAAAGGACGGCGCCAGTGCAAGGAACTTCACTAAGGTTTGACGTTTTGGAAACTGCGGTACACTACCGCATCAAAAAGCGCCACACTTTAGGAATTTTTGGATTGCCAATTAAGCGGTCTTCGGACAGCATACTCGCGGTTGAG
This sequence comes from Pocota personata, assembly GCA_963082735.1. Lineage (NCBI taxonomy): Eukaryota > Metazoa > Arthropoda > Insecta > Diptera > Syrphidae > Pocota > Pocota personata. The sequence goes on from OY720431.1 coordinate 69,812,054, forward strand.
AAACCAACAATTCCATTTTTTTTGAGCCAAGAGTTTTTGTTACAAATAAAAGTTTATAATTTTAAAAAAGAACTTGCAACGTCTTATTTTTGAACTGAGGATTTACTCCCCACGGCTCCTCCGAAATTCGACCATCGAACTTCTCTCTACCGCCGCTAGAACGTTACAAAGTATAAAATAAAAACAAATAAAAGTTTTCTCACGGTCCCAGCTCTTGCGAACGTCTGACAAACATCCGCGAGTAAAATTGTCATGAAAAATATTCTCTCAATCGCAAAAAATTACCCTTCGGAAACGGCATAAAACTGTAGGTCCCAACCAATCGTAAGGCGCACAACACGAGTGGCTGCGAGAAGCTAGGTCAGGCTCTGCATTGGGCTGTTAGCGCCAAAATATATATATATATACATAAATATTGATTCTTAGTCACTGCTGAGTTGTTTTGACTTTATGTGCCGCAGCAGTCTTGTTGGAAAACCCACCTTGCTCCATTAATAAGGGTATTCGTCAAGCCTTTAGCAACACCTTCTGGGACAGCTTCTTGGTACACCCTTGCCCCAAATTTGCCTCCATTTCACAAAAATTGAATTCAGTAGCTCCTTGATGGGATACCCTCACCAAACCCTTACCAAAGCAGGATGATGGCCGCTCTGAACCCTAGGAACTATATCTTATTTCCTTTTTTAGAATTCCTTCCATAAATTTTATCGTTTTGTTTATTAAAAACTTCATCAACGGTGAAAATCTTTTCGTCCGTAAAAAGTATATCTTCGTGGCAACAGTCGCTTGCAAGATGCCTAATTTACTTTAAATTCGGCGGCAATAGATGTTCAGTTGGCCGACGAAAGTTTTTCATGTTAAGATCATCCCAAAGGCGCCTTTGCATGGATCCAGATCACGTGACATAATTTTCTGTTCTCGAATGGGATTTCTTCGAATTCACTCGCGTACAGCTTTTACAACCGCACTCGTATGGGCAACGCGCGGACGACCACTTCTTGGGTCTGTCTTCTAATTGCGACGATTCAGCAAATCGATTTATAGCACTTTACACAAATATTTTTGATATTCCGAACGGTTTTAGTAATTCAAAAATTAGTTTAGCATTTTTTCCGCACTTATGCAACGTTATGACAGCAATACAATTTTCTTTCATACCCCACTCCATAACCAATTATTAACTGAAACCAAACTGATTGACATTTATTGCGTTTTGTAGTATGTGTTATAAAAAAACAGGTAACGGTACAATTTATAATGTTATCTTCATGCAGTTCGCGCTGGATGTTTTGTAACAGCATTTATTGCAGGACTAGGAATATAACACACAAAGGCACATTGGCTGAATAAATATGATGATCTAAGACCTTACACAAGTTACAGCAGAAAATACATACATATAGTAAATGCATATACAATCGACTCTAAGATAGAAGCCAAAATGCGTTCAGATGCTGGGAATTACGCGACATAAATTCAATTGTAACGGGTCTTAACTTATTAACGAGGTTGTGGGGTCTGAATTACATGTTAAGTAATTACGAGGGACGGCTGATAATTCGCGACCTGAGGTACTCAACAACGAGTCATCTTCTCATTAGTGATAGCACTAACTGCGGCGCTCTTAAGTAGTATAAATATCACTTCGTTTCATTAATAACCTCATTTTGTTATTATCTGTGGTAGGATAAACATCACCATGACAGCCGAAATCGGAAATTCTACCGAGATGTCATACAAATAAAATTAGACTTAGCACAAATGACCTGTGCAAGGGATGTGGTGACGAAGATGTAAAGGGTTTTTCAATAGGGACATAACAATTTTGTATTTTAATACAAACGCACCCTTGAACTTTTTTTATGATCCGTCATTGTCAAAACGTCAGTCAAGGTTTACATTTTAACTTGGTGAAGTTCACGAACGAACAATGTTTGGAAATTATCAAAAATTACTACCGAAATTCTGAGTCGGTGATCGCAACTTTAAGAGCGCTTATTCAAATTTCCGATCATGATAATCGTCCCACCAGGCAGGCTGTGCGTGCTATAGTCGATAAATTCGAGTCAACATATTCACTATTGAATGTTCCTGTGCCAGTGAGACAACGCACCGGTCGAAGTACCGAAAATATCCCAGTCGAAAGTGCTTCAGTTCAAAATGAGCCTAATTAGTCGATTCCACGCCGTTCACAGGAATTGGGAATCTCTCAGTCCACATTGTGGCGAATTTTGCGTAAAGATCTTGGCCTACCCAAGATCAAATTAACTCAAGAACTGAAGCCTCTTGATCATTTGAAGCGCCGAAACTTCTTCGATTGGGTTCTGCGAAAGTATGAAGAAAATCCTGAATTTCATCGAAAAATCATCTTCAGCGATGAAGCTAATTTTTGGCTTAATGGCTTTGTCAATAAGCAAAATATACGCAATAAACCCACATGTGCTTCAGAGACTCCATTGCATCCACTAAAAGTGACCGTGTGGTGTGGATTTCATGCCGGAGGTGTGATTGGACCGCATCGTGCCATGTTGGAAGACTATTTTTGGCCAGAATTGGATGCACTTGACATCAGTGATATGTGGTTTCAACAATATGGTGCCACATGCCACACAGCTGATCAAACAATTGATCTATTGAAGGGGAAGTTCGATAATCGTGTAATATCGGTAAATGGTCCGGTTCACTCATGCGATTTAACGCCGATAGATTTATTTTTATGGGGTTACGTTAAGTCGTTGTCTTATGCCAACAAGCCAGTAACGTTATAGGAGCTCAGGAACAATATCGAACGCGAAATTGCCAACGTTCCGACCGATATGTGTGGACGAGTGGTGGAAAAATGGCTCCAAAGAATCGATTGCTCCAAACGTGCTCGCGGTGATCATTTGAACGAGATCGAATTCCATACTTAAATGTGTACTCCACCTGGAATAAATTTCAGCCCAATATCTCAATTATTCTGTCTTTTATTTAAATACAAAATTATTATGTCCTTATTGAAAAGCCCTTTACATGAGGATACTCCATACTTTCTGTGTTTGTACACAACTTTCTTCCAAGTCTGTAAATGACCTGCACAAATTCGTTAACACCTTGGGATGGCTTGAAAATCCATAGGTTTTTCACAGGTTCTACAATATGGGAGGCAACACCCAGCGCATCACAACCGATCTACATTTATAGCGGCTGATAAGTTGCCGGCCTGAGATACTCAACAACCAGTCACCTTCTTATTAGTGACAGCACTAACTGCGGCACTCTTTAGTAGTATAAATATCACCTCATTTTAATAATAATCTCATTTTGTTATTATCTGTGGTAGGATAAACATCAATAGCAAATCCCTCTCTCGAACAACTAAACTGACCCTTTATAAAACCCTAATCATCCCAGTCCTACTCTTTGGCGCAGAGGCATGGACTTTATCAAAAGTGGATGAAGTTGCTCTTGGCTGTTTTGAGAGGAAAATTCTTCGGGTGATGTTTGGTCCCGTCTGCATAGATGGTGAATGGAGGAGGAGATACAACGACGAACTGGACGGGCTGTTAAGCGACATCGGCTTAGCCAGAAAAGTGAAGGTCCAACGACTGAGATGACTGGGTCATGTAGAGCGCATGGATACCAATGCTCCGGAACGGAAAATCTTCGAATACATTCCCGAGGGACCGCGACTCAGGTGGTGCACGCAAGTGGAAGGGGACCTCAACCAACTTAGAGTGGAAACTGGAGGCAGCTACCTAAAGATCGAGCTGGCTAGAGACGCTTGTTGGTTGAGGCACAAGTCTACCCCGGGACTGTACCGCCACCTTCTAGCCCAAATCGGAAATTCTCGCAATAGGAAATTAAGCACCGCGCCGTTATAAAGTACCTCGTGAAAAAAGGAAAATCGCCATGTCATCGACTCTTCAGGATTCTGGACTTTCGTATACCATGGTCAAAAAATGGGATGGCTTATTTCAACAAGGGTGAGAGAGCTGTGAAGACGAACCCCGCCTAGGGCGTCCTGTGTCAGTGGTCACTGAAGAAACCGTCGGAAAAGTTGAAAAATTAGATCTGGCCAACCAAAGAATAAAAATGTGGCAGATAGCGGACGAGTTGCAGATCAGCAAAGAACGGATTGGAGAAATTTTACACGAGCATTTAAACTTGAAAAAAATATGTGCGCGTTGGGTACCAAAAATGCTCACTCCGTTCGACAAGCAATGTAGACTCGAGCGCGGGTTTCGAGACATGCCTTAAAAGACATCGATTTGTCAACTATAGACCACCCAGACTTGGCCCTGAGCGACTTTTTCTTTTCCAATTTGAAAAAGGAGTTATGAGGCCGCAGATTTGCAGATGAGAACGAGATCAAGGCGGCCGTACAAAGTCATTTTAAAGACAAAGAAAAAGAATACTTTCTCGGTGGTATTAAGGCACTTTAAGTCCGATGTGGGAAATGCGTTTCACTCGAGGGAGATTATATTGAGAAACTTATTTACTTAATGCCTTAGGCCGCGAACTTATCAGCCGCCCCTCGTATATTAAGTAAAGCTGTCTTCGTCTTTATTTCATTTTTAATAAATATCAATTTTCCACTACGAACTTCAGGAGAGAGGATGAAGTATGGGGGGGCCCGAAATGTCTGGACCACCACACGTAGCCAGGAACGTGACTGACTATAATAATTGTAATAAAGATTCAAATCAATTAAAAGAGCAATAAAAAAATAAATAATTGTACTCCCTAGTTACCTACTTTAAAACTTGTGTGTAAGTAAATTAAATGTCAAATCAGGCAGACGAGGAGAAAGAATTTATAATAATAATATTTTATCGATACTTTTATTTTTATTTGTTTGTGTCTCACGAACGCATTCTCAGCAAGAAATCTTTTTTGCAGCAAAAATCAATCTTTATCTTAAATTCGTACGTCTGAAATAATTTCTTTGATTGTTTTACCAAGCTTATTGGGTTTTACTACTGGAAACTTCCTTAGAAGGCTCAGAAGGTCTTTCTTAGGAGTCTGAGTTATAAACAGAGGATGTATTGTTCTATTTTGCTGGCGCTTCTTGCTAGTTATGTAAAGTTTTGTGAGTTTAACAAATTTCCTTTCTTTTTAGTTGATTCAAAAATCACTAATATTCAATAATACAAACACTATTATCAAGTAAATACCAAAGAGTTAAGTAACTTTCGACCTCTGTACAGCTTTAGCAAGCAAAAACCCAACTCAATCGAATTTTTAAAGAATAAAACTTATCTTGTAATGTGACAAGTCAACGTTCTTATGCCAGCCTTGAACTAAAATTAACAATCAAAAGTTATTCTACAGATACACATTGGATTGAATTTGACCGGTGTCGTAAAGAATTATGTTCCTGTGTAACTAATTTGCATTACAAAGAACGAAATATCCAATAGGCCGCTAATCAACATTCGGTTGTGACTGGAGCTATAATTATAGAACAAAAGCAACCATTAATGACAAAAATGTTTGATCATTTTTCTAGATGCGGATCATAAAATCAACAAAAACAAAACGTTGCTCAGAGTACACTTATTTAATATTATATGAGTTGTAAGCAGTTGTTTTTCTTCGATCAAATTGAAGTTATCAAGATATAGTCCTTTTACAATATAAATTTGTCTGTCATCCTTTTTGAAGTGGCACTCGGCACACCCTAGCTACTTCCGAAGCGAATCGCTATATTTACCATTATTTTCTTCGCCCAGAACCTCCTCCGAATTTGGTTCACTGTTTTCCATGATTAATATGTTAAAATGTTCACAAATTTACAAGTTATTAGAAATAATTATTCCTTTAGAGCAAAAGGCAAACCGCAGCCATGTTTTTTATTTGTAAACTGACATTTGCGGTGTAAACGTCAGTGAACAGATGATAGAACGCAATGAAAAAATCGTTGATTTTAGCATCACTTTTAAACGGCTCTGGTGAAGAAATCTGACTGTGAATTTAGCCAAAATTCTTATTTGTTTAATAACTGTTGTGCGATAAATCTTTTTTTATATCTCCGGAAAGTTTTCAAAACAGAATACTTGCTCTAAAATCTGTTTCAAAATAGTTCAGGATTGTAAACAAACAACTGTTGACTATAAACAAAAGGACGGTCAGTCTGCTGCTGTCAAATTTGAAAGCTATTACCATTCTTAGAACTGTTCACTATGACGTACGGTTCTAGATAACTACGTACACACTATTCAAAATAAATATAAAGAACTTTCTATATATAACTCTAGACCTGTTAACCAGAAGAAAATATTAGCTGTAAGAAAATTAGTTTTCTTGTGAAATTCAAATTGGTGATTTTGTTAATATTTTCTTAAATGCATTAAATATCTAAAAATTGTCCACCAAAAGTCACTTTCCTATACCGGGTTTAAATGCAGACATTTCATTATTTCGGAAACGATTAAAGAAATGAACAAATAGGTATTATTTAAAAAAAATTGTTATTCTGAAACGGGACTCTGTTTCTATGGAAGTACCTTTTTTTAAATACCAATGGGTACTTCTGAGATAGTAAGTCAAAAGAAAGTAAAAAATAAATCTACCTATTAATCTTTCAGTGGTAAAAGGTTTTCCGATCAGAAAAATATAAATATTTGATTACCAATTTAACGAAAAAAATTATTCGACTGGTAGAAAATAAAAAAAACAAAGTCAGAAGAGTAAATGGTTAGCACAAATAATAAGGGATGATGATGAGCAGAATATTATTTGTTCATGAGAAGAAAAAGTAAAAGGTAAAAAGGATTTAAATAAACTGTAATGCAAAATTGTTATTCGAAATGGATATGGGAATAAATATAGGAACAAAAATAAATTTCCGGAATTGAATCACACCCTGACATTTTTTAATGCAGATAATTGAAAAGTGAGTTAATAGTATTTTACGCAACTAGCTAGAATCTTAGTTGTCACATTGTTAGAACAACTGCGGGAAATCCAGGGTGTTTCAACTGATTTAAATAATGTTTTATTCTGGTTAGAATCGAAAAATATCTATGGTGGTTTTAAACAAGTTTGAAAGCTTTCGAAACGGATGTGCACAGTACCAGTTACAACGGATTCGGTAGAATGAATCGACTTTATGTGCATATATATAGCGCATACAAAAATATTAAATAAATGTCCATCATTATTAACAAAATAGTTTGATTTTTTTTTATAAAAATTTTATTAAGATCTTGGAGCCTACGCAAAACTGAATACCCTGGAAAATAGAATCCATATTTCACTGCGCAAGAATGTGAAAGGCATTATTTCCAACAAAAATAACTATGGAGATTTTGGGTGCCAGAACGATTTTTTCGTCCTTGAACTGCATACTAACAGTACGAAATTTCTTTTCGCTTGCCCACCGTCAGAGATTAGGTATAATGTGATAATCAACGTGAAATCTGATACATTTACTTTGCAAACTCAAAGCTCAAGGGAGAGTCGTGTCTGAAAAAATTAATAATACACTGGCATGCGTTATGACTTCCTTTAAGTTTGTAGGCCAAATGAGAGAACCCGATGAAGTTGACCATCTCACTATACCTTATCTTTGCGATCGTACTTGGCTTATATATACATGCAGGATGGGTGTAGATCTGAATCAAATCAGAAAATTATCTCCAATTAAAAATTATACCCGGATATATACCTTTATACTTATATATATAATTTCGCTGATATTTTACAACGGATTTGCCACCTTAGCCTATCCACACTATACCACCACGTACGCAACTTTTCACAAAACAAAACAAACGTCCACAAATCGTATTGTGTGAAAGTCAAATTTGACTGTATGTTAGAAAATAGGATGATAAGTCTGATTGGTACGATTCTTCACCCAAGATTTTGACAGCAAGAAAAAGTTAGAAATTACAATAATACAGAAGGGTCAAAATGAGTTCAATAAACTTCAGAAACCTCAGATGGAGATTGTTGCTATTAGGTTCGTCCACCTCTTCAGTAGGCTATTTTTCATTAGCTATTTTTTTAGGTGGCAAGCATTTCCTTCTGGGAGCCATGGCTCAGTGGTTAATTACGCGATAACTGAGCGAGAGCTTCAAAGTTCGAATCCAAGGAAACATATAAATCTAAAATAAGAATTTCCTCACGGTCCAGCCTCTCTCGATTATCTGACAAACATCCGAGAGTAAAATTGTCATGAAGAGCTTCTCTTAATCGAAAAAATTTGCCTTTCGGAAACGGCATAAAACTGTAGTTCCCAAAGATTCATGAGGTGCACAGCACGAGTGGCTGCGAGAAGTTAGGCCAGGCCCTGCATTGGGCTATTAGCGCCAAAATATTTATTTATTTTTAAGCATTTCTTAAGAGTGAACTGAATGCATTATAACAGTAGGATATCCCTAATATGTATATACGTGGTTTATCTTGTGAGTCTTCCTGTTTTGAATATTTTTAGAATTACCTTACCGTCTTCTTTCCTTCACTTGAGACAATGCCTCAATAGCTGAAGATGTTTAGTATCTGCCGAATTTGGTTAGTTCTAATAATGCGAAAATAAAACAAAATTAAATAAAAATATTCCGTATATAAAATCTGTCAAAATGTCAATCGACTCGCAATGAAATTTAACTCCGAGTTTCAGAATAATGACATCGAAATCGAAGGGCGTCGAGGCCAATGCTCGCTGCACATATAAGGCCTAATAATGCTGCAAAGGGGCGTTAAACCCACGTGAACGTCAGTGTCGAAAAAGAAAAAGGGAGCGTTTTCTTTTTCTGTTTCTAATAATAGACGCATCGCCTCTGAATCCCAGTGAAATTCTCACATTTCTGCTGAGAGATTTCAATGCCTTGTTTGGTAAATTTTATTCCTGAGCATATTGTTTGTCCCCTGTAATAGAGTGGCACTATTCAACAGTTTCTGGAGATGAGAGTTTTGGCTCGTATATCTCCATACTTTTTTTCATGTTTTTGTTTAATATTGCTGTTTTTTATAAGTATTATTAATGTGATTCCCATGAGCGTAGCAAGAAATATATGGTCAACTCGAGTCCCGTTTTTATGGATGCTAACTCATGTTCAACGCATACTTACGATGGAAATATGATATACGAGACGGTGTCTGATATTTCGTGGTTAATTGCGCGATCACTGAGTGAGAGGTTCAAGGTTCGAATCCAAGAAATAGTGTTTGTTAAACATTGATAATACGATCAATAGTATCGAACTATCGAAAACCTCGGTGTTTTTTTTTTTTTGTGGTCACCTAAATATGCAAATGTTTTGTGAGAGGGATAAGAGGATACCCCATGAATGCAATTGTAGTATTAGGTTAATCCCATATTTTAGTTGTCACATCTTCTGCTGGATTTCGTCGTTGGATTCTTTAGTTTGAAATTGAGAATACGTACAAGAAGGTGGTTAACAAACTACAGTCCTTTCCATATGTAAAGTCTGTAATTGCAGATTTTGATCAAACATATACAGTTTAATAATTGTTTTTGTATATATTTAAAATGAGCGACCTTGTATGAGAATTTTTCGAAAAAAAGTCCAATCGAAATTTTGTTAAATGCAATATTTGCAACCAGGAGTTCAAAACAAGTAGAAATACTACAAACTTAACAGACCATTTAAAACGAAAACATATACATGAATGACAAACGTTTTCCGGTCAAAGTGTTCCTACAGGATCGAAGGGTGAACATGAAGGCTTTCGGGATTTTGTCGCCGGGTTAGATGAAAAATATATAATTCCCGAGACTTCAACCCTTAAGACGTGTCTATTGGCGAAATACTTCGAAAACATAAACATGTGGACTAATATAAATAATGTAAATATTATAACGGAAAACTAATCGCTCCACTACTAGCAGCAGTTAAAATTGAAGGCACACATCTGAAGCAATATCGCAGGTGAATTTTTATTTTAATAAAAAATGAGAATTATACTATGTAGCCGTCCTTCAATCCGTTTACCTATCATGTACCTATCTAAATGTATTTTTATTTTTTAATTGTGAAAGCCTTTATTTCGAAACCTACAGTTTGATATTGATTTCAGCTTTCTGATGGCATTTTAATCATGCTAGTTTCTTAAATATTTGTTTTAAGAGGCCTTAAATATCACACTTAATGATTGGAAAATTCGTTCTAAGGTTATTGCTGTCGTAACCGATAATGCAGAATCTATGATGAAAACTGCACAACTTCTTCAAATTCGCCGTATTCCATGCTTTGCCCATACATTAATTTTAACCGTATCTGACATTTTCGAATTACCAAATTGTAACACTGTTCTGAAGAAATGTAAAGATATTGTAGCATACTTTCACTCAAGCTCAGTGGCTTCAGATAAACTTAAAATTATACAACGACAGTTTGACAAGCCTGAACTCAATTTGTTTCAGCAGTGCCCTACACGCTGGAATAACGTATACGCCATGCTCAATGGAATATACTGTTTTAGGCAAGAGCTAGCTTTAGCAATAAACCAGTTTGAGAAGGCGCCTCCAGTGTTACTTGCTAAGACTATAAAGTAATGGAAGACATTCTATGCTTCTCGAGCCATTTGACAAATACAATTTCGGGAGAAAACTTTGTAACGCTATCGCATGTTATTCCCTTAATTCGAGGAATAATGCTGAAATTTTCAAAGTTTTGCATAAAAACTGTAATAGGGAAAGAATTTCAAGACTGTTTGATTAAGTCAGTTGGAGAAAAGATGAAGGCGTATGAAAACAGAACTCCAACAATCTTAGCCACATTCATGGACCCAAGGATAGAAAAAAATTGGTTTAAATCCGAGGAGGAATGGAACAAAGCGGCAATTTGCTTGCAAAAGTAGTATGCATCCTTTTTGAAGGAAATAAAAACTCCGGAATATGACATCAATGAATGCAAGGTATCTGCAAGTACAACAAATGTTAGAGAAGAAAATTTGACCTCTAAAGCGGAGCTTAAAATCAAAAAATTAAAAGGAACTTTTGTTTTTCACTCAAATGGAACTAATTGATGACATTTGCCAATATATAGAGAAAAGACCCATTGACAGTGACAAATGTGCTATAAAATATTGGATGGATTCTAATTTAGATCAAATGAAGAAGTTTGCTCAACTCTATTTGTGCGTACCTGCTACTTCTGTTCCAAGCGAACTTTTTTTTTCAAAAGCAGGCCTCATCCACAGTGACAAAAGGTAAAAACTGAAGATATCTAATCTAAATATATTGCTTTTTTAAAAGCGAAATTCTAAATATTTTGCAAATAAACCTTCTTACATAGATATACTTTGTGTTTGTTCTTTTTTTATGAACTTCGCTACTGTTATAATATTATCATAAATGATTTTCTCCCAATTTCCTCATATATAGAAGCTATCAATAGTATCGATAGTTTTAAAAAGAACATCAATTATATCGGAAACTCAAACTATCGATGTTTAACAAACACTACCAAGAAAACACAAAAATAAAAAAAATACAAGTTTTCTCACGGTCCCACCTTTCGCGAACGTCGGACGAACATACGAGAGTAAAATTGGTACTACCGTAGATCGCTGTGCTAACAGAGCGCCATAGAAGTCTTTGCCCTGATGTTGCGTAACAGCATATTAGCTATGTGCACCCCTTTTTTGAAAATCCATTTGGCCTTCGGTACTTAGGGCTTAAATAAATAAATTCAAAATTCCATTCTTTATCAAATTCTTTGAGTGCAAATGGATTAATTGGTTAATTGTCAGAGATCATCGTTTCAGGGATGCCGTGTGTCGAAAATACTTTTTTAAGTGCTGGTATAACATCTGTTGACTTGTTACATTTAAGTTGCTGCATTTTTAACCAATTTGATAAATAGTCTATCACTATGAGGTAAATTTTTGCTCCAAGCTCGAATATAACTGTGCTAACTTTTTGAAAAGGTCTCTGTTTTCGATTAGCAGGCTGAAATTTTTCGCAAATTTGGCATCTTCGAATAACATTCTCTATGTCGCGGTTCATAAAAGGCCAATAAAATAATGTTTTTGCCCTAGCAACTGTTTTCACCACTCCTAAATGTGCTTCATGCAATAAATTTATTTCATTTTGTAAGGATTCTGGTACAATCATCCTATGTGATGTTTGGCTAATCTATTTGTTCATAATCTCTAGTAACGGTTTGTGATCAGTCTGAATTAACACGGGATGTCCATAAATATACTCATGAAACTTATCGCATGCATATACAACTGCCAAAAATTTATTTTCTATTTGGGAGTAATTTATCTCTGTTGGACTCTTAGAATCAAATGAACAGGTTTATCTTCTTACATTAAACAACATCCTAACCCTTTAATAGAAATATGTGTTTGTGTAATTATGGCTTCATCCGGGGTGAAAGAGTATAAAATGTTTGCATCACTTAGAATTTTTTTAATTTTGTTTAATATCTGTGCATGCAAAGGAGTCCATTGGAAAATTAAGATTTCTTAAGTAAGGAGAGAGAGTCCAGTTCAGAAAAGTTGGGTATAATGGCTTTAAATAGTTTAATGTTCCCAAAATCTTTTCCCTATCCTTTCTATTTTAAGGACCTGAAATGGTTTAAATAGCCTTGATCCGCTCAGGATCTGGCAACATGCCATTGCTTGAGAATTCATGACCTAAATATTTATTTTAATTTTCTTTATACTTTATACTGAAATTCATTTGGGTTAAATTTAACATTGACTTGTCTGGTCATAGAGATAAAACTTTTTTTTAAAATTAATTTCATGCTCTTCAGTTCTGCCGCCGACAATAAAATTATCTATGTATACAGATAAAATATTCCTTTAAGTTCCCTGAAATATTTCTCATTCATTTCTTGACATTTTTCAGTGGCAGTGCTGAACCCAAATGGAAGAATATTAAATTCATAAAAATTTTCATTAAAAACTATAAAAAATTACATGGTAAATAAATACTTTTGGGGGTCTACCGTTATTATTTCTCTGTGTTGGAAACTATGTATCAAATTTAATATACTCTGGATAGGATATAAATATGAATGACATCTACCAATTGCCGGGCTACCAAAGTTTGCGATGTATGCTCCATCTATTAGTCAGTCTTAGAATTGATCTATTGGGTTCACATTACTTGATCCACATCAGTGGCTCGTTCGTGTGTTTTTGTTATACTGTATATTAAAAATTGAGCTGAACTGGATCAGTTCAATAATAAAACATAGTTAATATAAAAGTGATATATCTTGCCTCTGTCAATAAATTCTGTTATGATTTTTATCATGACTAATTAAAAAATCCTAGTAGCAATGCATTTTTTTCAACACTTCACGCGATACAAAGCAAATCATCACAAACGCTGAGTTTGAAAGGAGACCGAAGTAGCCTTTCCATAAAAAACATGACACTTTATTTGGATTTTTCATTATTTGGTGACGTTAAAATACCATCCAACTTCAAAAATAAATAAATTTTGGTCTTAACTCAACCACATATAATAAGTGAGCTGAATCAAATTTAATAAACATAAATGTATAGTCAATAAACAATCAAAATTAAAGCGCAATACAATATCAAATCATATTAAGAATATATTTTCCCTCCATTTTCATTTATTAAAGTATAATCGTACCTCAGGCATCGGCTTAGCGGAAGATATGTCAAACCGGAACAAAATAGAAATGGAATTTTTGCGGCTCGAATAAATGATTAAAAAATTTTTGTTTTGCACATTTTTCCCCTCCACTGCCACCGCCAAACATTTCACCATCACTGATAGTTCTGTAAATATTCAGAAATGCATGGTGGAAACACGGTCTTACAAATCATCTATAAAGTAAATTGGTACTTTAACAGGAATACTATGAGACCTCTATTCAGCGCTTTATATAAATTTGTCTAAACAAGACAGTCACTGGTAGTAGAAACTACACCTATTTTGATGAACCCATTTGTTTGTGGAAAACTAATTTCCCTTTGGGTATTTTAAAACAACGCATCTATGAACACTCTTTCAATTGCCTTCTTTCTATATGTCAAATTACTTGAAGTGTCGTAGGCGGATGGCTGGCGTATGAAGTGTTGGAGTTGCGGCAATTTTTCAATTAATTTAGGAACTAATTGAAAGTGTGTTTTAATATATCACAAAAACGACAATCTGGTAATATAATAATAATCTTTTATCGAAATGCAGTCCGTAAAGCCTTTTGTTCATTTGCCTTAAATACAATTGTTTCGGTGTTTGTACCTTGAACTAAAAATTTGCTTCGTGTTATTGCTCCCAGTGCATACCTGAAATATCTTCTAATGATAATCAAAATTGTTTTTGTATATAACTGTTTTTGTTATAAAAAAAATTAACAGCCGGTCAAGTTCTATCTATTCCTGTTTGTTTATTTACTTTGATTACTCATAAGAGATGCTTTTTGTTGGTTATCTTATCGTATGTATCTCAATAGCTTAGTTCATCGATATGTAGCTACTTCGTTTTAAGAACCGATTTATGACATCATGCATCTGTGATTTTGTATAATTCGTAATTACATATGTACTTTCAGTTACCATGGAAGTCCCTATTCACCCCCTCACTCATGATCCAACGGCCGCATGGAAAGAGCTCTCGAAAACTCAAAGGGTGATAAAAGTGACGATGAAACCTCCACAAACAACTGTGCCATTCAATAAAGCGCGGATAGTCTGCATGAGCGACACACATTCGCTTACGCCGTACATTAAATTTGATATTCCGGACGGAGACATTTTCATTCACGCTGGGGACTTCACTAAGTGCGGTCAGCTCGAAGAAGTGGTAGAGTTTAACAATTGGATCGGCACTTTGCCTCATAAGCATAAAATAGTGATAGCTGGCAATCATGAACTTAGCTTCGATGAGACGTTCACACATCCGTTTCAAAACAAATCGGTAACGCAAAGGTAAGACTTCTTTTTATTTTTATGTAGTGTTGGCTATGACGCAGCTTAGTATTATCTTCTGTAACATGCAAATCTTTTGCAAAATATACATAAGTAGCCTGTAAAAAAACTAATCTTTCGAAACCCTCCCTTTTGTGTCAGATGTTACGGGGAGGATCATGGCTTGACACTTCGCGGCTGCAAAGTCTTCCACATTTTACATTTATCTGCTACTTGTTCAGAAATATTTATTTGTAAATACATACTAACCTTTATATCTAAAGGCTTTTCCACCATCCACAGCCCGCAAATCCGCTCTATTGCCTTCAACTCAGCTTTCGCAAAATTACCCATATTCCGTGATCCGAAAAACAATATCGAGACATGTAATCTACGAAAGGGGTTTTTTTTTTTGATGCACCAATGGATGTGGTAATCTTCTTAAGATGCTAATAGCCCGGTCTATCAGCATGCACGACTCGCAAACCCGAAAAATCGATGCCAGAAGTGCGCTTACGTACTAATCCGCACCCTGCACACTTCTATCACTCTCCAGACGGGACTTCCGTTAGGTATTAATTCGCAGGGCTTGTTAGCAAGTTATTCTATATCATCTGCATTTTCCGTTTCGACTCTTCTTAGTCTTTCGACTCTTCTTAACTAGTTCTGTACACGGTGGGGATCAGCTTGTGGTTCCATCTGCCTTTTGCCGTGTTATCCCACCTGGCTGGCCACAATGCTACAGATGTTATCATTTCGTCTCGTATTATACTCCTTGTAATGCTGTCTTCTCACCGGTTCGCAGTTCACGTCATCGGAGGCATGGCACCTGAACTTCCTGTTGGTGAAGTAGTGTATGACTATCTTCAGCAGGTAGTGCGTTGTATCTATTCTGGTCAGGGATCTCATAATGCATGACTAGTTCGCCAAGTTGAACGCATTTTACGGTCTCTTTTGGACGGCCGCTTTGACCGCCATATTTGGGATACCGTTGGGTCCAGGCGCTTTGTTATCGCCTATGTTCTTCCATACTTCGTGCAGTTCATCCGGCATGATTGCCAGGATGTGTTGCTGGTGCACAGAGTAGGGGGTCTATGGGCGAAAAGGTGCTCCACTATTGTCCTCAGCATTATTGGGTAGGATATTTGTGGGGACCTACTGCCTTTCAGCTTCGTCATCACCACCCTATATGCCATCCCCCAGGGTTCTACATCTGTTTCGTCACAGACTTGTTTGAAGGACCTTTCTTTGCTCTCTTTGATCACCTTTTCAAGATCGCGTCTCTCCAGCCTGAAGGTAGCCAAACGTTCCTGAAGCTCTGTCTTCCGCTAGATCACTGGGATCTGCAGCGGGTCTGCATTTTGCCCTGAGCATTTTGAGTTCGTCGTTCTACCAGTAACAAGGTTCACCCCTTCTGCTAGCTGATCTTCTAGGCATTGTTGCATCGTACGCTGTGCGTATGTATATTCCTCGTTGACACGCCATTTTGTTTTGCGCAAGAGCAGGTTACTCATAAAGGTGATATGATGGATCCCTTGCCTGCTTTGTGAAACATATTTTTTGCAACTTTTTTCCCCACACTTATGTCAAGTGATGCAAATGCTTCGAGGAGAGCTCGCCTCGTAGTATCAGTAGTCCTACTCTCCCATTCTATAGCCCATGCGTTAAAATCGCCAGCAGTAACCACTGAGTGATTTCCTCGTGCGTCAGCTACAATGTCGTTCAACAACTTCAGGTAGTTCCTGGGTGTCAGACTAGGGGGTGTGCAACAGCTGTCGAAATTAATGCCATTTATCCTAGTGGTTACAAAGTAGTCCCCCGAAGCACTGGCTTTTTTGCAGGGCGTGGTCCATATCGCTGCCATCTTTGAGTTGTCATCTAACCAGCTACAACCATCCAAGGGTTTATATGGTTCACGAATTATGGCAATGTCGAGTGTTTTTCCCTCGTCATTTGTACCAGCAGGCCATGACCGCACAATGGTTAAGATTCATTTGCACGACCTTCATCATGATTTACTGAGGGTATCTTTAATAGCTGACCTTTGGCACTATCGGCCAGGTGACTAGCGTTCTTCGACTTCTCCGTTTTGCACCAAAAACATGGTGGATCCTTTGTGTAGTTCTTGGCTATGTAAACTTCTTCTCCGCTTCTTCTACACTGCTTGGAGTTTAGGACGTCTGCTTTGCATACCCCGTTCAATTAGAACTGAGATTTGATCGCCTCGCAAATATGACCTCATCGATATATGTAATTTCCACCGTGGTTCGGTGTGTCAGCGTTCGGACATTGACATCAGCGCCGAAGTTTTCACCTATTCTGCCCTTGAACTGCTCAGTCTTTTCGCCTGTCTCGTTCAGTTGAAATAGCAGGTCGCCTTTCTGGGTCCGTCTAATCTTTGTTACCGACTGACCGAGATTACCGAGTTTGGATTGCGTCTTAACTCTGCGGAATCCAAACTCCCCAACTTGGAGGGCCATGAGCGCTGTCGTTAGCGCATTAAGAGTTCATCCACCACCCTGATGAAGTCTTTAAAATCCTTATTGATCTGAGCTCCTAATATGTTGAAAGTAGCTCATATAACGTAATCGCTAAGCTGATTGTTGGCGCCAAGAGAAACTAATACTAGCTTTTTAAATAAAAGTAAAAGTTGCGTTTAATGTGTGATTGTTTTTTTTTGAATTCATGGAGGCCATTTGCCCTATATGCTATTCAATACAAAACCCTATACTGTATACTTTATGAATCAATAAAACATTTACAATTTTTAATTAAAAACCTGTGTTTTCTATCAAAATTACTTCTTGCGTGAATTTTGGGACACCCTTTATTTGCAAATTATGACCAAAATTATAGTGTGTTACCTTGATTGTCTTTGAATAGCTTGAATTTACCTTACAAGTTTACCTTTTTTTAAATGAAAATGAGTGCTTTTGAGGTAGTGAATTAATTAAAAATAAATAATAAAAAAGTTATACGACTTTTTTTTCGAAAACTTGAACATCATCTAGTGAGATAAGTATACCTGACCAAACCATTCGTTACGGCTGTTTTCGAGAAAATCGATCTTTTGTTTGATTTTTGAAAACCCAGCCTAACTTCTATCGAATTTCAAGAGGTTTAAACGAGAATTTCACAAAATAACACCTTTTATAAGCTTAACAGCTTTCCAGAACTCAGCTGATGACCTGGTTTCATTCAAAAGGTCGACATTTTGTTGATCGAAGGCAATTTTTTTTTTTGCGAGACAAGTTTTTGTAACTCTTGTTTGCCGCTACATATAATATTCTAAAAGCGTTACTCTTGTTATTCCTAAATAATCGTAGAAACGCAATTGAAGACTCCCTAGCTTGCATACATTCCCCATCGAACCGTCCATTCTCTGTCCGGACCGTTTCCGGGCCAAAGAAGTTCTTTGTAACTTTGAACCTAGAAAAAGAAGGGATAAAATCGATTAAAAACTTCATAAAGATTGATAAAATTATCAAAATTACTGTGGAAAGTTCATGGTTTACTTATGATCTTAGCACGGTGCAGATTCGTCCTGAAACACAACAACCGTGTAGTACTGGCTCACTTCCTCTATAGTGTGAACCACTCCATTTTCTATGATGCCTTTGTATTTTATAGCATTTATTTATCCATCCACTATCAAAAGAATGTCAGCTCCACCTGCAGTTATGATTCTTCAAACCATGACACCTTTGGACTTTTCGGACTAGCTGCTACTCATACTTCCTTTAACCGTTCTCCAGGTCGACGTCGAACTGTGGTCTTTCCGTCTGAAAATTACAGGTTGAATTTGAACTCATCTGAGAATATACCTTTTGCCAGTCATCACGGGTCCAATTCTGCCTTTCACGTGCCCATTCTAGACGACTTTTTTTTTTATCCTACGAGTAGGCGTAAGAAGTGTTTTTTCTTTCCGTCCGGTAGGCAAACAAACCTGCTTCGTTAATCCTTCTTTGAACTGTTGTTACAAAGATGTCTATTTCGGTGGACAAAAAGAATTATTAAGAATCTTAATTACTCGATAATGAAAGGGTTTTCCCCGTTCTTCTCGAGTGCGGCTTTTTTTGCACGTTAGTCTACATATACAGTCTTTTCAACAAAAAGTGGTAAGCGATTACTACCCATCCTCACGTAAAAAATAATGGTATCTTATATGCAATTGTAAATGGATTCATTTCGAATCCTGAGAGGTACTCTTCATTTTAGTTTCTTTCACGCCTTCAGTTAAGCAAGTCATAACTGCGATGAGTGCAAAATACAAGAAACGATTCGAGGCTTACTATCTAACACACCACCCCAAGGGGCCAAAATGGAGTACAACAAAGTTCCTGGGAACTACAAACAACTAGGCGCTGCGAAGAAGCTGGTAACGTCGATGATGAACCAAGTAGAGGATCAAAACGGACGACAAAATGGCAAGACAAGATGATCGTCGATATGTTCGAGCAGAATCCCACACTGAAACTGAGACAAGCCAGAAAAAAACTAGGTATCAATGTATACACGATTAAGCAGCGACTAGAAGAAAATAGTTTCTGAGAGTATGGTAAAGAAGCCTTTCTGGGCGAAAAACACATTCAAACACTACTTCAGTGGGCTCATAAGAATATCGAACATGATTGAAGCAAAATTATCTTCACAGACGATTCTTCTTTTTGGTTATTTAGTCGAATAAAACGTGTTTGGTCAAAAAAGGGGTTGAAATTTGTTCAACGCATTGTTAAACGTGCACCCGCAAAGGTGCACGTTTATGAGTACTTCTAGGCGATCTGGACGTTTGGTCTGCTTCACGGAAATTCTAGCTCTAGGATGATGATCCAAAGCATCGCAAATAGAAAGAATAGACAATTAACGATTATGGCCGATGTATTATTGGACGTCTGATGGTCCTGTTCGTTTCAGTCTTTGCCTGCGGATTCTCTCTTGCAGTGGAATGGAATTTACTTCACTGTTGTCATGGTTGTTTCACGCTTGTGCTTTTGCATTTCCTCTAGTACTATCAGTATTTTAAGATTCTTGTGGATATCGGCGTTCGGTACTTACCAGGGCGCGTTGACTATTGTCCGTAGAATTTATGTTTGCAGTTTCTGGATAATATTAATATTTGTTTTGCTTGCTATGACTTAAATTTGTAGTACATATGTTTGTCCATTTATAATACAGAATTTTTTCCCAACATCCAGAGATAGAGTTGTCTGAATTTTTCATTGATTTGGTAACATTTCTTAAGTATGTTGTTGTGTTGTTTCTATGTTAATTTCTGGTCTATATGCAGTCCTAGATAAGTATTTAGGTTTGTTGGCAAAGGTTACTATTTTGCGGCTTAGTTTTACAATTGGAGGGCTCGTGATTTTTCTAGTAGTGTAGTTTACAAGTTCTGTTTTATCTTCATCGCTTTGTAACCCACATTCTTTAGATTAACCTGTCGTGTCGTCGAGATGTTGTTGTAAAGCGTTAATTACTTTTTCTGAATTTTTACTCGAAGTTAGTATTATGTTCGTCTTGGGTGTTGGAATGTCTCTTGTGTAGATGGGGTATAGTAACGGTGCCAGGACGCTTCCCTGTGGAACACTCGCTGCAGATCTGCAGATGGATGAGTCCTCGTCTTTGCATTGTACATAAAAGTAGGGGTCTTCAATATAGCTTTTTATAAGTATATACAAGTTTGTTAACAGAAGTAGTCCTAGTTTGTGTGCCAGTCCATTGTGCCAAATTTTGTCGAAAGCCTTTGATATGTCAAGAAAGATTACTTATTATCTCCTCCAGTATGAGCTTAACCTTACATGAGGCGATGGTGACAATATTTAAAGTTAGCCGCGAGCTTTTTATTTTTTTCTTTTTTTTTTATCACAGAACACTGCGTTCTCTCAGGGTATGCTCTCAGTATGGCTTTACGCAACTGTTTTTTGTTGCTCGACTAAGGAATCATCTACCGATCTTCAATCTTAAATTTCTTAAAACAAACAATTATAAAACCAATGTTTTTAAATTCTACTCGAAATATGCAAAAATCAATTTCGTTGCAAATCTGATTAAACGTGCGTATGCAACTTGTAATTGGCCCATTAGTACCATAAATTGTTCTGTCTATTTGCGAAAAATAAGTTTCTCGCCCGAAGTGACCTTTGAGGAACATACACATTTATAAGAGAAATAAATTCCGGTGAATTTATATGATAATTAGCTGACCCGGCGAACTTCGTTCCGCCTAAAATTGATTAAAATATAAATATCCTTTTCGAAAGTCAAACCTCTCTATTGAAGGAATGAAACTCTTTTGAAATTAAATTGAATTCAATGCATTTTATTTTTATTTACACGAAAACACATTCTAGGTCACTGCAACGCTTTGTGATAAGCAACGTTGTTTGTTTGGTTGTCCGGTGCATAAACAAACAATTGTCCGTGCGAAAAGCAAGGAAATTCGAGATTAAGCCCACACACTTGCAACGATTGGCCTTGCGATTTATTGATTGTCATGGCGAATGCGAGTCGAACGAGAAACTGAATGCGCTTAAACTCGAACGGCAAGACGGTCGGTATCACTGGAATTCTTGGAATGAGAACTTCCTCGCCTTTGAACTTGCCTTTGATTATGGTGGCTTGGTTGACGTTGTTCATGAGTTTCTTCACCGTCAACGTAATTCCATTGCATAGTTGCGGTTGGTTCAGATTGCGCAGCATTATGATGACAGAGCCGACTTTGAGTTACAAATTGTGCGATGGTAGACCGGGCACATCCAACGAACTCAAAAATTCAATTGGGTAGTTTGTTGTTTCGTCAGCATTTGTTACGCGATCAACCGATTTGAACGAATGCAGTGTGGCTGCGATTTGATTTTGAATAATGAAATTCAAATCATCGACGTCCTTATTCTTCGCAGCTAATATCACGCGTTCACTCAGCCAATTGTGGTTCAAATAATTACGATCGATGTTCGGGAACTCTATGCTGATGAGTTCTTCCTTCGATGATGTGAATTCACAAAAAATCGACGAGTACGAAATCAGGCCAATTCAGATCAATCGGAATTCGGCTATTTCCAATTGCCAACAGTTGTTTTGAGAAATCATCGGCTGATGGATCGTTCTGCAATGCAACTCGCATGTTCGTCGTCAACTACAGCTTCTTTACGTATCGCCAGAAATACGATAATTTCAGGCTAGCGTTGAGTTCATCTGCAGGCGTTGATCGCGGGATGACCGGTAAAGTTCGACGGAAATCGCCGGCCAGCAGTATCATTGCGCCTCCAAAGCGTCTCGTATTGTTCCGCAAATCTTTCATTGTTCAATCAAGCGCCTCCAATGCTCGCTTGTTTCTGTCAAAAATTCTCTATCGAAATCTCACTCGTGCTGCAATTCTCGATTAAATGCATCGTTCATCGAGCGATTGGGGGCTGGCATTCCCAATTTACTCAACAGACTGCCGCACATGAGCAGACACGTGTCTTCCATCAATATCAGCGCCTCGTTGCGGATCTCATCGTTAATTTGAAGTTCGGGATTCGATGTCGTTTTTCGAACTCGATGTAAAATATCGTCAGCCATGTCGTCATTGTATTTGTCCCACAAATTGGGTGCGTTCGATGGACACCCGTGTCGTATTTTTTTATGTTTGATCGTCTTATCGGCGGCATTATTACACTAACACAGAAAAGTCCTGCATGAAAAATGTCACAACCGCCAATCAATTACATTAAACACGAAAATTCAACACCAATCCATTGAATTTCACTTGGTCACTGAGTAAATACCTTTATTCACTTCGTTGATCACAGAACAAAGTACTTTCGTCGATTTAAAAGTGAAAAAAACAGCAATAATTTGCGCACTATATCGAGACACAACCGCTTCGTCCACGTCAATGTGGAAAGATCAAATATACTACTGAGCTGTCAAACGTGAGACTGAGAGCGTAATGCCATCTTTTTGTGATCTCATTTTCGTGAGGGACAAAATTAGCCGTAGTGTTTGTCATTCCTTAGAATCAATATTTTCTCCTTCCCATACAAAAGGGAATTTTCAGATATCGCTACCATCCACCCCTGAAAGTATACGATTTTGGGTTTTCACGATTTTCCAACTTTTCCGGCCGAAATTTCCAATTTTGCGGCTCCGTAGTTTAGCTGGTTCAATACGAATCCAACAAAAAAATCCCCATGCAAAAATTTGCAAGCCAATCATAGGTAGTATATATATTTAATTTTTGAACAATTTTATCAAAATCCGTCGACAGGTGATTGAGTTTAGTGTGCGCGAATTCGTTTTTGATAAAGGTGTTACATCAATCGTGTCAGTCCAAACTTACGAGATGACTTAAAGATTTTCGAATCCACACATGTATGTATGTCTACCTATGTACATGCTCGTATCACAACAAACCTATAAACCAAATTTTGTCAATCTCTTCACTGGTTCTCAAGCAAGTCATGTTGTTTTTAAATATACAAGAAATAAAGCGGTACCTGAAACAAAAATTCTCTATCATCATCTCTAACGATGTTTTTGTTGGCGCTGATACTAATCTTTTTTTACACATTTGTTCAGTATTGTTTCTAAATTATTAACTTTCACTGATAGTGACGCTGCCGCTTTTGGCTGGCCTTAAAATGCTTTAAATGCATATTGTATGTTAATGTTTATACCGCTAGAGCCCAGATTTTCCTTAAAGGAACATTTTACATCACATAAAATATTTACAGATAGTGTAATTTATTTTCAAACTCGAGTCAATGACTTTCTTTTCAACGTTGAGTCGTCGTACGAAGTCGAAGAATTTTGAAAAATATACAAGCCAGCAAAAGCACCTCTCCCCAGAACACAATGTGGCTTTATGATGTAATGTTCTGTTCTTTGAGCAACAAAAAAAAATCATATCTACCGGATAATAGTGAAACCTGTAATATACATACTCGTACTTACAAACAACCTCAATAATAATATAACAAATTGTAATTTATTTACAGAACAAAACATTCTGCCATGTCGATACTCGATGATATACCTACATTGGGCAACGCAAAAGAAAACATTGAAGAAGCAGTACAAACGATCAACATTAGACAATATCTAACAAATTGTCATTATATCGAAGATGATTTAATTACCATCTATGGCCTTAATATTTACGGAAGTCCATGGCAGCCAGAGTTTTGTAAGTGGGCTTTTAATGTTCCGCGTGGACGAGAGTGTCTTGAGCGTTGGAACAAAATTCCCGAAGGCATCGATCTATTAATAACACATACACCGCCTGTTGGACACGGTGATTTGTGCTGTTCTGGCGTGAGAGCCGGATGCGTAGAATTACTGACCACTGTTCAGCAACGAGTCAAACCAAAGTACCATGTATTTGGACATGTTCACGAGGGATACGGAATTACTTCAGATGGGCGGATAATATTTGTCAATGCTTCAACTTGTGACATAAATTACCTGCCAAATAATCCGCCCGTTGTGTTTGATATATCTCTCCCCAAAGGATACTCCAAAGATGAATAAGAAAAATGACAGCAGTACAGTAAGCGTTGAAATTTTTTTTATTTTACTTGTTAGCATATTAAAAGTAGTGACTAAATAGTGATCCAGGAAACAGAATTTGTTTAACAGCTTTAAAATAGTGATTTAAGATGTAATTTTTATTTATTATTTATGGTGCCATGTAAGCGTATTTTTAAGTCAAATCGTAAGATACAATCAATAATAGACAAGAAGTATGCCTGCTTTACATAAAATAAATCTTAAAGCTTTGCATATTTAATTTATATGTGTTATACTGATATATCTTACGAATTGATTGATACCTATACATTTTTATACCTACATATATTCGGGCCGTAACCTACACATGCTCAATAAGATACAAAATTGTAATTAAAGCACTGTAATGTAGCATTGAATTTGTGTGCTATCACTTTACAAATTACACACAAATACGTTTGTTAATTTATGTTCTAGTACATACTCGTATGTATTATAAAAATAGCTACTAAAGAATCGTATGTTCTTATGTTCACTTACCATTGGTATCAAATATCCCATCTTAACTTTTGTCAAAAATCAGGTAATATATTTGTAAAATTTATACATTATTTGTTTTATCCTGAAATAAGAGAGAGGTCGTATGATCTAATGACGAATAACATCGGTGTGACCAAGGCATAAATATTATAACAATGAAAAGTAAAATGAACAAATTTCGGATTTATTAATTAAGTACTTCTACTTAGATTAAGGGGAGTTGGCATCTGTCAAGAACCAACAAATTAAGTACAAAACGTTCATTTACTCAATATGTTTAACATGGAACGGTTTGGTAGTTTGTCTTGCTCATTTGTAACTTTTTGGCCATATTTGTAACTTCTTAACCTAAATTTTCCAAAATTTTATACACGTCGTATGCTTTCCATATTTAATGAATCTGAAGTTGTTAAACTTTTATCGCTGGTAGTGGCTTCTATTCTTTGAATGAAAAACGAAATAAAATCAGTTGAATGATTATCTCCTTAACCAAACAAAGAAAAAAAACAAAACACATAAATATCTTTATTTCAACGAAAAAGGGTTGACTGTGGCTTTAACTGAAGTATGTAAATGATTTATAAACTCAAAAATGTTTTTATCCTGTCTAATATGATCACATTAAGTATTCCGTTGTCATTCCATAAATTTTATGAGCAAGGCTTTATTTACTTAAAGAGGCTCTTTGACTCAGTCAGCAAACATTTACGAGGGCCGACTGACAAGTTTGCGGCATGAGATACTCAACAACGAGTCATCTTCTCATTAGTGATAGCACTAACTGTGGCACTCTTTCGTAGTATAAATATCACTTCATTTCAATAATAATCTAATTTTGTTATTATCTGTGATAGGATAAACATCACCATGTCAGCCGAAATTATCGCAATTTTGAGCACCGCGCCGTGATTAAGTACCTCGTGAAGAGAGGAAAATCGCCTATAGAAATTTTCTCTTCAAGATTCTGGGCCTTTGTATACTATGGTCAGTGGTCACTGAAGAAAATGTCGGAAAAGGAGACAAATTAGTTCTGACCGGCCGAAGAATAAAAATGTCACAGATAGCGGACAAGTTGCACATCAGCAAAGAGGGGATTGGAGTAATTTTTCACGAGCATTTAAACATGAAACAAATTTGTGCGCGCTGGGTACGAAAAATGCTCACGCCGTTCGACAAGCAACGACGACTCCAGTGCTGCAAAGATTTTTTGGAGTTAGCCGGTGACAATCTCGACGAAATTTGCTACCGAATCGCAACTGTAGATGAGACTTGGGCTCGCCAATACGATCCGGAGTTTAAACAAGAGTCTATGCAGTAAAAAAGAGGAGAGGCCGCCGAAGAAATTTAAGGTAGAAAAGTTGACTTCGAAGCTTATGCCGACTGTTTTTGGGACAGCGAAGTGTTTTGCTGATTGATTACCTGCCAAAGGGGACTGCGATGAATGGTCAATATTCCGCAAATTTATTGGCTTGACATAGACAGTTAGCCGATTTATGAAGAGACATTCCTTAGTGGAATAGGAATCTGAAGTGATGAAAAAGGATTCATCATCAGAAGGAGTCCACTGCAGTAGAGGCAGATTACAGTCGCTAAAAATAAGGATGTTATCAAGGTAATCAGATAGGTCAATTATTTTATCAATCACGTCGATAGCAAGTTGGTAACATTCGATAGGTTGGGTTGGTGTAATGTAACAACACATAACGTACAGGGATCGGTGTGGAAAAGTTATTTTTATTGTAACAAAGTCGACCTTAGAAGGGGAAGAAATGGCAATGAGAGAAGAGTCAAGGTCATTATGGATGGCCAGTAGCACGCCTCAAGAGGGAGAGTCAACCAAGGGTTGGGTAGGGTCGTCGTCTCGAAAAACATTAAAAGTAGGAGAGAATAACTCTTCGGTCTTTATTTTGGGTTATCAGATTGGTTTCACTCAGAGCATAGATATCGAAAGGGAGAGCATGGGATTGGCACAGCTTGGGTTTTCGAGCGCAGGCCTCTTATGTTCTGGTAGTAAAATATAAGAGGAAGATTGTTGTGAAGAGACGAAGGCGAAGATGGTTGAAATGGTCCCGAGCGACTTTTTCCATTTTGTCCAATTTGAAATAGGAGTTACGAGGCCGGAGATTTGCAGATGAGAACGAGATCAAGGCGGCCGTAGAAAGTCATTTTGAAGGCAAAGAAAAATAATATTTGTTGGGTGGTATTAAAGCACTGTATGCCCGATGTGAGAATTACCCGAGGGAGATTATATTGAGAAATAAAACTGTTTAATCGGATCTCTTCTTTCACTTAATGCTTTAGGCCGCGAACTTATCAGCAGCTGCTCTCATAAATACTTTATTAATTTATTAAAAAAAAAAAATAATATTCTCGTCAGACATCTGATAATGTAAAAAATTAAATAATAATAAATTACAATTAAAATTAAATTATGCAAACTTACTGTTGATATATTATTATGTCTAACTAAGACCACTTTACAACTGGTGGGGGGTGGTTATAGTTTAAAATTAATACACCTTTCTGTTGGAGTTGTCGTATTCAAATCCCACGTAAAATTTTATTTCACACATTTTTATAGTATAAATTATGCTGACACGCATACTAATATTACCTGATCTCTTATTACATAAAACTTAAAATACGTGGGAACTGCTGCTGACTCGGCGGCGCTGAACAAAACTGATATCAATGATAAAGAGTTTCCCGCGGTGTCTGTTTCCCG
The DNA here is from genome assembly GCA_963082735.1 of Pocota personata. Taxonomy (NCBI): domain Eukaryota; kingdom Metazoa; phylum Arthropoda; class Insecta; order Diptera; family Syrphidae; genus Pocota; species Pocota personata. Next base: position 69,839,664 of record OY720431.1, read on the forward strand.
TAAGGTGCATATGTACGCAATTGTACACTTACCTAGTACCTCGTTGGGTACCCTCACGCTAGGCGCATTGTCATGCTGGAAAACAGCTTGACGGTACAATGATAATGATAAATCATTCAGATAATATATGAGGTGGTTAGACAACATGGTCAACATAGTCCAACACCATGAGCACTAAAACAACCCCATACCATTACGCTCCACCGTTTTTTTGTGTACTTGGAGTCCAGTTGTTTGTTTGGTCAGAACCACAGATATTGAACTTTGATTCATCGCTCCATACCACTGAATTCCAAAAATACGAAGGACACTCAAAATGGCCCTTGCGAATTCTATTCGCTTCTTATTACCATCTGTTGCTTTCGGTTTCTTAAGGCTCTGGCACCTTGAAGGTTATTTTCCAAATGACTTTGTCACACCGTCCTAGCAGCGATGTTTACGCCATATTCGTCCTCCATGCGTGCTCTAATTTTGGAAGAAGTGGCAAAAGTATCTTTAAGAGCATTTCGGACTACAATGGAATCCTCTCATTGGTTAGTTTTTCTAGGTCTGCATCGTCTTTTGTTCAATGGGTTTCATAGTGCTTTAAAGCGTTTTGCACTTTTTTCTGCGAATTTATGTCACATGCAATTTTGCTGGTGTCTTGTTCCTTCTGAAACATTAACCATATTATCCTCCTCTTCCCCCCCGTAGAACTCTTGCCACGTCCCATTACTATTTTTAAATGCACTTCGTCACAACAAAATGTTTTAAATAAAACACAGCTTGTTGTTTGGGTATGCTAATTAAAATGCCAATGCAAAAAGGACGTTATTTAAAAAAAAATATTACTTATCAAAATTCAAAATGTGATCAGGAATGTAATTTTTTCAAATATATAACAAACTAGCTGACCCGGCGAACTTCGTTCCGCCTAAAATTGATTAAATTATAAATGTCCCTTTCGAAAGTCGAGCCTCTCTATTGAAAGAATGAAACTCTTTTGAAATTAAATTGAATTCAACGCATTTTATTTACACGGAAAATGAATTTCAGACATTTCAGGTCACTGCAACGCTTTGTGATAAGCAACATTGTTTGTTTTTTTGTCCGGTGCGTAAACAAACAATGCAGACGGTTTTCTGACACGCGAACACGCCACGTACAATTCTCCGTGCTAAAAGCAAGGAAATTCGAGATTAAGCCCACACACTTGCAACGATTGGCCTTGCGATTTGTTAATTGTCATGACGAATGCGAGTCGAACAGGAAACTGAATCCGCTTAAACTCGAACGGCAAGACGGTCGGTATCATCGGAATTCTTGGAATGAGAACTTCCTCGTCTTTGAACTCGCCTTTGATTGTGGCTTGGTTGATGTTGTTCATGAGTTTCTTCACCGTCAACCTAATTCCATTGCACAGTTTCGGTTGGTTTAAATTGCGCAGCATTATGATGGCAGAGCCGACTTTGAGTTGCAAATTGTGGGGTGGTAGACGGGCACATTCAACGAACTCAAAAATTCAATTGGATAGTTTGTTGTTTGAACGAAGCAGTGTGGCTGCGATTTGATTTTGAATAATGAAATTCAAATCATCGACGTCCTTATTCTTCGCAGCTAATATCGCGTGATGTCGATGTTCCACCAGGCTCATCCAGGAAGAATATGCCGCCGTTTCCGTCGTCAACCGCCTTCATCAATGTGACGTACACGTTCTTTTGCTGTAGATTCAGCAGTGGGACATTTGTGCGAACTGTTTCTGTCAGAACTGTTTCTCGATTAAATGCATCGTTAATCAAGCGATTGGGGTCTGGCATTCTCAATTTGCTCAACAGACTGCCGCACATGAGCAGACATATGTCTTCGATAATTGCACGTTTTCAAAACTGGCCTTAAGCAAAATACCTTTAATTTTGTGGTTAAAATGACAATTTCGATTTCGCGTCTTAGTATAGGCCCACAGACCCGAGATGTAAAGTTTGAACTAAATCCGTTCAGGCGTTTAGCCTGCAGTCAGAGGTACAGGCAAAGGGACAGATTTGCGAGACCCACTTTTTTGAATTCCTCTTTAGTAGTAATACCATAATTGATCAAAATCATGAAAACAATACTTGCCCTTGCAAGTAAAGAATTTAATGGCAGACTCGATTTTTGGTTCTTTTTGGTGTATTGTGGCTGTTGGTTGCTGTTCCTCGCTCGGGTTCAACGTTGCACAGTTCGGGTCACAAGCAAAACCACAACCCAGCACACCGTGGCTATAAAATTCAACTTGAATGTCGCATTACTTATCACGCTATAATACTAGAGCGATTACAAGAGGTTCGTTGTGCTACTCGTAATGCTGGAAGATAATTTAATAATAATAAGTAAAATGAGGTAAAGACAGCCATTTCCAAGCTCTATTATTTTTCTTGTCTTACAAATTTTAAAATTTTATGCAAAAAATATAACCTTAATCGTTAATTGTTTATGTAAGTTGACCGTAAAGGTGCACGATGTGTAATCACTATAACTACCAATGAATTTAATACAAATTAAAGTAATAGAAAAAAAGAGATATATGTAAGTCATTTGGTTTAAGACACCAGTAGATTATTAGGTGAAATATAAGTTCAAAGGTCCACTGTTCTGGTCAATTTTGTTGTTACGTAACAAGTTATATCTTTTGTTATAATGTATAGATATTTAATTTTTTTTCTATTTACTAATAAAATAATTTTTTGCTAATTTGATAAATTTATATTTTTTTTATACCTACATATATTTTTCAATAAAAAAGTGTGCTTGTTAATTCATAATTGAGTATTACGAGTTTATATCATAGACAAGATGATTTTCGCCGACAATTATTGATGGTAAGTTGGTTGTAAGTACGAGGGTGAATAAGTCCCTGAAAAATGAAATAAGGAACACTCTTTTCGGTATAAAAACATTTTGTTTTTCAACATAGTCTCCTTTTAGCTCTACGAGTATATACTTCATCCAACGTTTCCTATCACGCTTATCACCCGTCGGAAAGGGCCAGAGGCGGATCGTCTTTAATCATAAAAGATTGCATCGAACACTCTGAAGAGATTATGATACAGCTTGAAACAATGCAAGTGAGCACTGTACGCGTTTAAAATGGACATTACTCTTTCAATGTCTCGTCTATTTATTGTCCACTGCGTTGCAGGCTTGAAAAAAATGATTTTACAAATATTTTCAACTCTCTTGGACCGAATTTTATTATTGGCGGAGATTTTAATGCAAAACACACCTTCTGGGGTTCAGCTGTGTCTCACAAAAAGGCAAAGCACTTTACAACGCCTGCATGCAACACAGTTGCGACTTTCCCTCGACTTACTTACTTACTTATGTCCTGTATCCCCTTGTGGGTCCTAGGGCCTCTACAACGCCCCTGCGCCATCGTGTGCGATTTCTGGAAATGTGCCTCAGCTCTCCCCAACTCTTTCCCAGTTGCCGTGCTTCCTTCTCAACTGTTCTGCGCCACGTACTCCTAGGACCGCCGCGTATCCTGCCATCCTGGGTAAGCGGGTTCCATTGCATCGCTTGGTTAGCTATGGACCTGTCACCCTTTCGGAGAGTGTGACCGATCCACTGGCACTTTCGTCGTCGTATGGTTGTGCCTATAGGTTCATGGCCCGTTCTCTGATAAAGCTGTTCGTTAGAGATACGGTTTGGCCAGAATATCCTTAAGATGTAACGTAGACACCTATTGACAAACGTTTGCAGCTTCCTCGTGATAGTGACGGTCACTCTCCAGGTACCACATCCATATAGCAACACGGATTCAACGTTGGAACGGAACAGTCGTAGCTTGGTGTTTAAGCTAATTGCATTACTTCGCCAAACTATGGATAGCATCCCAAACGCAGATTTTGCTTTACCTATTCGGCTGGCTATATCCAGTTCGGTTCCGCCATCGGTTGAGACAATACTCCCAAGGTATTGGAAACTCTCTACTCTCTCAACCGTTTGTCCAGCAATGCATATATGAGTTGATGAGTTTGGTCCTAGGCTGATCATTTTTGTTTTTGCCGAGTTAATTTTCAGCCCAACGACGTCTGCTTCCCTCTGCACATTTGCTGTCATTTGGTGAAGGTCCATTATTCTGTGAGACAGTAGGCATACATCGTCGGCGTAGTCGAGGTGTTTGAGTTCAGATGTAAGAGTCCATCGAATTCCTCCATTTCCTGTTGATAAGGCCGCATTCAGTACATCGCTAATCACCAATAAAAACAATATTGGTGGAAGTATGCAGCCTTGCCGAACCCCACTTTGGACTTCGAATTCCTCAGACAGCTTTCCTCTGTGCAAAACCTGACATGTGGACCCATCATATGTAGCTTTGATAATTGCTATTAATTTATCCGGAATGCCTCTCCTGCGGAAGGCACGCCAAATAAATTCCCGATTGACACTATCAAACGCCTTTTCAAAATCGATGAACAACAGGTGAAGTGGTGATCGATATTCAACACATTGCTCGATGATGATCCGCAGGGTGTTGATGTGGTCGACACAGGAGGATCCAGAGCGGAAACCTGCTTGTTCGGCGTCAAGTGTGTCTTCAAGGTGTTCTTTGATTCGCTCCAGGATGATTCTAGCTATTATCTTGGCCACGGCAGGCAGCACGCAGACACCTCTCCAGTTTTCGCACTGCATTAGGTTGCCTTTTTTAGGGAGCTTGACAATCATTCCCTTTTTCCACTCATCTGGAAAACTCTCGGCTTCCCATGTTCTCCCGACAAGTGGGAACAGTAGCTCTGCCGATGCTGTTGGCGCAGCTTGAAAAAGCTCCGCGGGTATGCCGTCAAGTCCTACCGCCTTATTAGTTTTCAGTGCTTTGATTGCGGTAATAATCTCCTCTTTACTGGGGGTTGTGGTGCGAATTCGGGAACTTCTTTCTACGGACACTTCAGTCTGACTTGGGTGCATATTGCTGGCAAATACTCGGTTTAGAACCGAAGCAAAATGCTCCTTCCATCTCTTCAGTTGATCCTCATCCGATATTAGCAACGAACCGTCTAAGCCTTTCACTGGGTGTTGAGTAGAGCTTCGGCCACCTATAAGCTCTTTAGTGATTCTATAAACGGTTCTACTGTCGCACCTCGCTGCTACTTCTTCTGCTTCCGTAGCCAGCGCATTGATGTAATTGCGCTTGTCACGTCTCACGCTACGCTGTACTTCTCTCATCTTCATGCGATATAGGGACTCAAGCTCGATCCTCCCTGCTGCTGGAGTTGCTGCAATTTGAGCTCTTAGCTATTTTCGTTCGTTGATCCTTCTCCAGGTATCCTCGGAAAGCCACGCCCTATGGTTTCCCTGTGATCGACCGACAATCCTTTCAGCACCTGATGTGAAAACAGTTTTCACAGTGCACCAATGGTCTTGGATGGTGGCGGGCAGGGAGCTGCTGATTGTTTCCACTCCACGTGAGAGATGGTCCCTTAATTCTTGGCGCACTGTGGGAACTCTCAGTCGGTCTATATTGAACCTAGGTATTCTTGTGTCGTTAGATCTACGAACGGCAGCAGTGCGTAGTCGGAGAGTAGCTATCATAAGATGGTGATCTCGTACCAACCCCATGTCGGCACCTCGCCTGTTTCGGACGTCTAGGAGACTACTTCTAAAACGGCGACTGATGGCAAAATGGTCAATTTGGTTGGAGGTTGCTTGCCTGTCAGTTGACACCCAACTGATTTTATGGCAGGCTTTGTGCTCAAACATGGTGCCACCTATGACAAGACGATTTGCGTTGCAAAAGTCAACAAATCTTTCGCCGTTGACATTCCGATTGCCTAGTCCGTGCCGTCCCATAACATGTTTGAGCCCTTCGTTGTCGCAGCCTACCTTGGCATTCAGGTCCCCCATCACAATGACAATGTCGCCAATGGGTGTTGCATTATGAACAGCTCCCAACTGGTTGTAGAAGTTCTCCTTTTCTTCCTCAGACGAACCATCCGTGGGGGCGTAACACTGTATGATGGTGACGCGACGTACTCTCGTCCGGAATCTGGCCGTTAAAATCCTATCACCGTGCGGTTGCTAGGTAATTAGGCCTCTGCGTGCTGTTGGCGTTAGCAGCAGTCCAACTCCATATCCACGGGGGTTTCCGGTTGGTCTTCCGGAGTAGAGTAATACAGTATTACGCGTTGGGGATTGGTACTCACCCGCATCTAACCATCTTATCTCGCTTACTCCCAATATGTCCAGCCTATATCGCATGAACTCATGCTCCAATTGAAGGAATCTGGCGTTCTGAGGTCCTTCACTCTGAGAGTCAAGGAGCGTCTTCACATTCCAGAAACCAATCTTAGTCCGGGTACGATAACCAAAGGTCGTCAACGTATTATCAGTCCTTATCCGAGGCATTGTGTCGGTTTCCATAGCTCTTGTAGTTTCGGCAACGCGGGTTGCTGGCCCAGGTTACCTAGCCTAGGCATAAGACCCTAGACAATCTCGCACTTGCAATTTTGGCCTATATGTATAAGGATTTATACATGCAGTTGCCCGGGGACCACCACGAGGAGGTAAAGCAAGCACTACATTACGAACTTGATTGTTGCGCTACTGGTCCAATCCATGTTTTGGACAGTCAGTAGTTTCCCGATCAGTCGTCATGCAGATCCCCAATATCGATCCTCATAGTGTCTCCATGAAGATTTTTTACCTACCCTTGGGAAAAAAAAATCGATGGTGAAGAGTCAAACGAATAAGGAAGAAGATGGATAGCATAACAGCTGTGATAGTATACAATACCATAGTGAAACCACATTTTGAGTACTGTGGCACAATTTTATACTCTTGCTGCAACCAGGGTCAACTGGAAAGGCTCCAAAAGCTTCAAAACAAAGCGATGAGAAGTATTTTAAAATGTAATAGATATTCACCAATCAGATGCATGCTGGATGCCCTTAAATGGTTAAGTATAAAACAAAGACTTGAACTTAATACACTTTTAGCTGTTTTCAAGGTTAAATACGGAGTCGCACCAAGGTTTCTAACAAGGGGTGTCAGACGAGTCGGAGAGGTGCAGCCATACCCTTTACGTAATGCCAACAACTTCAGAGTGGGATTTCAAAATACAGCGGCAGGTCAACCCTTTTATTTATAAGGGCTTATGTCTTTTTAACACGCTACCAAATGACATAAAAAATGAAGCCAATCCCAGAATTTTCAAAAGAAAATGCATTGCATTTGTCAAAACTAGCACGTGAATGTTATTACTAATATTATGATCTTTCGATTTTTTTTTTGTGTATTGTATCACTATTAGATAATACTTTAAGTAAAATTTTCTATTTTTTTTTCTTTTTTATGTAAATTTGAAAGTATTTAAAATACTAATAAAAAAAATTGTGGTGAATCCACAGCTAACCCACCACCCGTCGGTCCAGTAGCTTCCATTATGGATGAGGGCTCTTCGGACGGGTTGGCCGTGGTTTTTTAACCACAAAATGAATGAATGAATGAATGAAAGAGTCCCCATAATATTTGTCAAGCTTTTGTTTGGTTTGCGTGATAGTTTTTTCTCGCAAAAAATAGTGTTTAATGAGCACTCGAAATTCACTTTTTTTCCATTTTAACGAAAATGCTAGTAGGCGTCTTTATAAAATGGCTGCCACAACAAAACTATTTGACAGATCTGTCTGAAAATTTGGGTGTGTTCTTTTGAAAGATGATTCTTGACAAAAAAAAAAGTTAAATTTAAGGTGACGACACAATTTGTGTTAATTTTCAGGGACTTATTGACCCACCGTCGTACAGAGATACTATCAACGAATAAGGAAAATCATTCATACCGCATTCAGTTCATCATCCGCATTTACAGCCTGTTTAATAAAGAACGGTAAACGATTACTACTCATCCTCACGTAAAAAAGTACTCTTCATTAATTTTCTTTCACGTCTTCAGTTAAGCAAGTCATAATAGCGATGAGTGCGAAATACGAGAAATTATTCAAGGTTTACTTTCTAATACACCATCCCAAGGGGCCAAAATGGAGTACAACTACAAATTTCTTCATTACAAGATGGTCTAGTCGCTGGGAAGAAACTGCAAACGTCGATGATGAATGAAGTAAAGAATTTTCTAAAATGATTTTTTTTATAAGAGGGGATATTAACATAGGCATTGGAATTAATACGTAAATTATGAACAGCATTACTTCTAACAGTAAGATAACCACTCCTTATTAAAAATATTTTTAGAACCTTATAGTAATAGAGATGTCCTAACGGAAGAACTTTAAGTTCCTGCAACAAAACAAAACTATTATGGAGCTAATTTTTCTTACAGGTAATACGGATTACATGTTTTTTGCGCAACAAGCAGCGGGCTTCCCTTCCCAACAAGTTATACCATACTGAACTTTCGAGTGAACTAAACCGTAATATGTAGATCATAAGTAATAACTTTTGTGAACAGTACGAACTAATATTATAAAACTGTCCTGTGCAACTCAATAAGTACTTTTTTAGTGAACTAGTATGATCGAACCAGTTCAATTTAAATACTTAAAAGACTGAGCAGAATCAACATGGAAACAATGATTATAGAGCAAGTTTCAGTAGAGAAAAGTATAGTGCAATTTGAAGAATAATCGTCGCTGTATTTAAACATGAATTTCCGAAATTCTGAAGAATGATAAACAATATTGCAATCACGCAGATCAGATGACCCTGTTAGGCTGAAGTACAACAGTTTCGTTTTATTGCTCAAAATCATTTTATGAACAGAAAACCAGTGTCTTAAAATATCCATGTCAGAATTGATGTCAGCAATTAAGTTGAGAGGAGATTTGCTACCACAGCAGCAGGCTACATCATCCGCAAAAGCGGTAAGATTACCTTTTAAATTCTGTTCAAAAGTGGAATTAATAAAAATAAAAAAAGTATGGGGCCTAAACCGTTGAGGTACACCAATATTCATATTACAGAGCTTACTAAAGCTGTCATCAATTTTAAATTTTTGCTTTCAGTTCGATAAGTAGGAAGCTAACCAATGCTAAATTGACATAAAGCCCAGCAGTTATAAGGTTATTGTTAATACCATCGTATATATCATTGCAAAAATGAAAAAAACGCAAAATCTCTGGAGCCCAACAACGAAAAAGGGCCAAAGAAAGAAGACGACTGGAGATGGAGAAGCAAGGAAATTTGGTTTCAAACCCAAACTGCCTGGCTTCAACACCAAAAGTCGCCTCCCCGCGTGGTCAAAAAGCAAACAGTGAACAGACACTGCCCGGTGAACGGATGGAACACCCTACTCTATCACCAGAGGATGCCTCGGCAAACTCTGATGGCAAGAGGAGAATGCGCCCCATGCTGAACCACCGCAGAGAAAAAGAAGTCGTGTTGCTAAAGACCATCCACAATCTAGGCTTACCTCTATTCCACCAGGGCGGGCTAACGCTCACCCAGGGAGGAGCGAGGGAAGTACTGTCGCACAACCAAAATCCAAAAACCCGATTAGGCCGTCAACTTCAAGGAGACAGGCAGCCACACCCATAAAATCTCGTCACACGAGGTCGTATAGGGATGTAGCAGCCAATCTCCTGGAGATGGTGGTCTACAACAGAAACGACGAGGATGGGAAGATACCGGAGGAGCTACATGAACGGTTCCAGAAAGCTCTCAACGCTGCCCTGGACCAAACACTTTGTGAGAATCCGACGACTTCCCTGAATTTCCTCAGGGCAGGTTTGAAAGGCAGCCGCTACCACATATGCTGTTAGGATAATGCCTCAACGGAGTCGTTAGCTAAACTAACATCTAGACTCGATGGTTGGGAAGGAACCAACCTAGTGGTTCTCCCGGCGGGAAAGATTCCCAGATTAACCAGGGTGTCCGTTTGGATCCCAGGGGTAATCGAGGAACCTGCAACGCTGTTTGCACGAATGAAGCTGCAAAACAAGGACCTTAAAAAGTGGAAACTCTACCACGCAAAGGAGCATGCAGGCAAAGGCCAACTAATCGTGGTAGGGATTGACGAGGAATCGCTGGGGTTACTAGTCCTACAAGGGGGTAAAGGCTTTCACCAGGTCAGCTTTGTAATCCCTTCATTCCACGAAAGAATTAATGAAGGTAATCCAAGCAAACCTTCAGCACAGTAGGGCGGCAACTGCCAACCTCTGTGCTTACCTCTTAGCAGGAAAAGCGGATATCGCCCTCATCCAGGAACCTTATTGTTTGTATAATAAGGTAACAGGTTGGGGGAATAAACTGAAAGTGATTGCAAACAACGGAAACAGTAAGTGTAGAGCCTGTATTGTGGCACGTAAGGATATTAATATTTTCTCTATTCCACAGATCAGCACAGGCGACCTCACAGTCACAAGTCTCGAATATAGGGCAAGAAATAGCGAGACCAACCAAATTATTTTGGCCTCTTGCTATCTCTTCTATGACTCCCCGCAACCTCCACCTAGCGATGAGTTAAAGAGGTGTGTCACCTGGACGAGGTCCCAACAGAAGAGCCTCATAGTAGGTATGAACTCTAACGCCCACCACACTAACTGGGGTAGCACGAACATCAACAAAAGAGGTGAGCGTTTAGCCGATTATTTAAATATTGAAAACTTGATTACCTTGAATGAGGGCTGTACACCAACCTTCATAAATAAAATTAGAAGGGAGGTATTAGATATAACCTTATGCGACGTTAGGTCTATACACTTGGTGTAGAACTGGAGGATCAGTAATGAGATCTCCTTTTCGGACCACAGGTGGTTGAGTTTTGATATTGGAATTGATCACAAATCCAAAATAATGATTAGGAATCCTAAGAAAACTGACTGGTCCATCTTTGTAAGTAATCTCCAGGGAAAGCGGACACCAACTCAGGATAACACCTACACTGAGATTAACCAATTAAACAATGAAGTCCTCAAAGTACAGAAGTGTATTATAGAATCTTTTGAGGCCGCCTGTCCTCTAAAACCGGTACCTAGAAGTGCAAAGCAAAAATGGTGGAACGGCGACCTCCATGAAATAAGAAAGGTTGCTAGACAACGCCTAAATAAAGCTTTAAGAACCAACGAAGAAGCAGACTGGGAATCCTATAAAGAAAGTAAAAGAGGCTTCAAGAAGCTCACCAGGGCTGCTAAAAGGGAATCATGGAAAACTTTCTGCACCAACATATGCGATAATAATCGAGCAGCGCGGTTAAAGAAGATCCTGTCCAAGGAACCACCAAGTTATCAACTTCTACAGGCGGGCAATAACTTGGCAACCGCAGCTGATACCTTGGAGACGCTGATGTGTGTACACTTCCCAAACTGTTTCAGCGAGGCAGCTACATCTTCCAAGCGTGGGGTCACTCGAACTGATACAAAATGGGAAGACACTGAGAACCTAGTTGATGCAGATAAAGTGACCTGGGCTATTAACTCATTTGCGCCATACAAATCACCGGGCTTGGACGGAATACTTCCCATCTTCTTGCAAAAAGGGATAGAATTAGACACCCTAAAGAAAACCCTGGTCAATATCTTCAGGGGATGTCTATATCATGGATACACACCAACACAATGGTAAGAGGTGAGGGTGGTGTTCCTACCGAAACCCGGGAAAGATTTGTCGACAGCAAAGGGCTACAGACCTATTAGCCTAACGTCCTTTTTACTAAAATCAATGGAGAGAATCTGTGATAACTACATCAGAACACAGATTACAATTCCGCGGCTGTGTCCTAATCAACATCCATACCTCAAAGGAAAATCAGTTGAGACGGCACTACACCAGGTTGTATCCATAATAGAAGATGCTTTTGAAACCAAGGAATCAGTCGCAGGCGTTTTTCTAGATATCGAAGGGGCATTTAACAATGTGAAAACTCAAAAAATTGTGGAGGCACTCTCGATATACTGTAATAACCAAATAATAAACAATTGGCTAGAACACATGCTTACAAACCGCATTATCACAGCTTCACTGGGAGACGACACAAGAAGGGGAACAGTCCGTACGGGAACACTACAGGGGGGATAATATCTCCTTTTCTGTGGGTGCTCACAATGGACAACCTTTTAAAAGCACTGGATGGAACCTGTGCGAAATGTGTAGCGTACGCAGATGACCTAGCCGTTAGCACCTGAACATCATAGGAGAGCTTATGCAAACACCCTTCGAATCATAAAAGAATGGGCGGAGGAGAGTGGATTAGAAATAAATCCAAATAAAACGGAAATGGTTCTCTTTACAAAGAAAACCAAAACTAGTGACTTTCACATTCCACAACTCGGAGGAGTATCACTACAACTCCGCGACAGCGTCAAGTATCTGGGCATTATATTAGACAGGAAACTGACCTGGAGAAAGAACCTGGAAGAAAGAGTCACCAAAGCAAAGATAGCATATTGGATATGCAGGAGGGCCATCGGGAAGACATGGGGCTTGATACCGAAACAGGTCCACTGGATATACGAATGCGTAATAAAACCCATCATCTTCTACGGAGTAGTTGTATGGTGGCCAGTGATGAGCAAAAAGTATGCAAGAGACTTGCTAACTAAGGTGCAGCGTATAGTCTGCCTGGGTATTACAGGAGCACAATTCTCAACACCAACCGCGGCCATGGAAGCGATACTTAACATTCTACCAGTGCACCACGAAGTGAAGAAGATTGCCGGTATTTCAGCCTCACGGCTTAAAACTATCGGCCATTTCACCGGTGGTGCAAATACGGGACATCGAAAAATCATCGAAATGATAAGAGTAATGACACCACTCATCGATTGCCCCAGTGATGTTGTTGGGAAATCGTACACATTCTCCAACAACTTCGAAACAATTTTTCCCGCAAGAGAATATTGGACTTATGAAAGAACGACAAGAAACTCCAATGGGATATCGGTTTATACAGATGGCTCTAACATATCAGGGGAATCAGGGGCTGGCATCTTTAGTGCTAACCCACCGATTGAACTTGCTATTCACCTAGAACCATTTGTATCGGTGTACCAAGCAGAAGTCTATGCAATTATGACATCTGCTCGGACAGCAAAGCAGCAATTAGCGCGATCACAAACCCCATGTCGAAATCACTACTAGTAACGGATTGCAAAACTAAATTGAACTTACTTGCCAGACGCAATAGAGTCCGTCTCACATGGGTACCGGGGCACGAGGGTGTACCGGGCAACGAAAAGGCAGACGAACTAGCAAGGAAAGGAGCAGGCAATACAGAACTGAACCCGGATAATACAATAGGGGTCCCTCTGACAACTATTAAAACAATAATCAATGATAAGATACGACAGGAGTTCAATAACTACTGGACGAATCTAGACACGTGCAAAGTGGCTAGATCTGTAATAACCAAACCGAGTAACAACACAGCAAAAAGAGCTCTTAACTCAAGCAGAACACAATTGAGATTGATGGTGGGACTTTTAACAGGGCACATCAATCTCAACAAACATTTGTTCAGACTCGGGATAGCTGATACAGCAATCTGTGCCAACTGTGAAGAGGAGGAGGAAGATATAGAACACTTCCTCTGTCACTGTCCCGCTACAGCGAGGCTAAGGCTGAAAATTCTGGGATCTCCAAGGATTCCGGATATTACCACCTCAATAAGAAAGGAATCGGGGATATACTGGAGTTCGCCAGACGAACACTACGATTCCCCGATCACTATACGATATAGTTGATACTACCCATGATCCCTAGACCTAAATCCTCTCAATACATAATTCCCAAAACACATCACTATTCCTTACAGTTACGCAGGTGAGGGGAACACAACGGGCCCAATGGAGGCCTAAGTGAAGAGCATAAGCTCACCCTCTCAAACAAACCAACCAACCTACCAACACGGAAACCAAAATTTACAGACACTAATGAAATTATTTTTATTCAAAAAGCTTAGAATTCAGCCATTTTTAGCACAGTAGAAAAAACTCCACCATAAACGCTTTTATTAAAAACTAGCTCACCCATGTTCGCCTTGCTTCACCATTAGCAGTTAAGACAATTGTGTAACTTATATCTGGTTTCGCGCGCCACCTATCGTGCATTAACTGTACTACATTAAAAACCATCATCAGCACGTAGACAACAACTTGCCAGAGTTTCATAGCAAGCGAATGAACGGTTATAGGTTCCTATAACGACCACACAAATATGTAGACATTGGCATTGATAGCCATTGATATTATGTATGTTTACTTTATAACTTTATCTCCAGTGGTTTAGGCTGTGCATTGTCTGTTAGTCAGTCAGTCAGTCAGTTCGTGAAAAAGGGATTCATCGAACTGAATCTGTCTTTGAATTTGTGTGAATTGAAACAAAACTATTTCAGTACGATCATGAATTTACTGAAATGAAATAAATCGGAATTCATTGGTTTGACAATCATTTGTTGGTGTTTTTAATGCGTTTATCGCAACGCTTGGTGATGAACGATATTTTTTTGTCTTTCCATCCGGAGAGAAAACGAATGGCACCGAGGGTTTACCGACTCTCGAGCACGCCACGTACAATTACCCATGGGAAAAACACGGCAATTCAAGGTTTATTCCACACATTTCCAGCGATTGGCCTTGCGATTTATTAATCGTCATTGCGAATGCAAGGCGAACCGGAAACTGAACACCCTTAAATTGAAACGGGAAGTCGGTTGGAATCAGTGGTATTCTTGGAATCAGAACATCCTCGCCTTTGAACTTTCTTGTGATTATCATTGCTTCAATCACGTTGTTCATCAGCTTCTTAACAGCGAATCTTGTTCCATTGCATAATTTCGGTTGGCTCAGATTGCGTAACTTGATTATCACCGAGCCGACCTTGAGCTGCAAATTGTGCGGCGGCTTTCCTGGCAAATCCAATGAATTCAGAAATTCAATTGGATAATTGACTTCATCTGGATCGGTAATTGAATCGTTCGACTTAAATGAATGCAATTGACCAGCGATTTGACTGTGAATTTTTATGTTCAAATCGTATACTTCCTTATTTTTCGCTGCCAAAATGGCTCGTTCGCTCAACCAAATATGGTTTCTGTAATTTGCAATAATATTCGGGAACCGTTGCGTTATCAATTCTTCTTTCGACGTTGTGAATTGACAAAAATTAGGTGGAAACGAAATGAGGCCAGTGGAAGCATCAACCGGAATTTTTCCATTGCCAATGTCTAATAATTGCTTGGAAAACACTTTCGCCGATTCGTCATTTTGTAACGCGACTCGCATATTCGTTGTTAACTTGAGATTTTTCACGTAACTCCACAACTTTGATGACTTCAAGCAAGCGTTTATTTCATCAGCAGCTGTTGATCTTGGAATGACTGGCAGCGTGTGGCGAAAATCGCCGGCCATCAGAATCCTCGTATCTTCAAAGAGGTCCTGATTATTGTGCAAATCTTTCAACGTTCGATCAAGTGCCTCCAATCCCCGTTTGTGCGCCATCGTACACTCACCCCACTCATTTTGCAATTTTGTAGTACTTTCGCCATTGCTAATTCGGTTCATCTATCGTTTGCAAATTCTGTGGCAGTTTGAACGCAGAATGAGCTGATTGTCCTCCTTCTAACAATGTGGTAGCTATCCCAGATGATGATAACGTATGGCCAGCGCTATTTGACTTTGTGCACGAATCGAAGCTAAAATCAATGAAATTAGGAACGTTGTGCCAGTTCCGCCAGGTACATCGAGGAAGAAGATTCCTCCGTAGCCTTCGTTGGCTGCTATCATCAATGTGTCGTTCGCGGTTTTCTGCTGCTGATCCAAAAGTGGGACCGTTCTTCGTACTGATTGACTCAAAGCATCTCAATCGTATTGCCGTTCTCGTTCAAATTCTCGATTGAATGCATCGTGCATGGGACGATTCGGCGCCAGCATTCCTAATTCGTGCAACAACTTGCCGGACATCATCAGGCACAAATCCTCTATAGAAATCAACACCTCGTTGTGGATCTCCGCGTTAAATTCAAGTTCAGGATTCAGTTGTTGTACGTACTCGATGCTAAATTCTTCAACCATAATTGTCTTTGTATTTGTTCCACAAATGAAGTGGGTTCGATGGAAAATACGTTGAAATGATGATGGCAAAAAGTGATTGAATTTGATGTGCAGTAGACGAAATAACAGCATCAGCGATTGTGTGATCCCAATGAATGTCATCCTCGAGCAAATGCAAACACTGACAGATTTCTCAATATTGTAGCATAATAATAACTACGCTCCTATGTCTATGCAGCAAATTCCGAAGTGACTTTCCATTCTGGCAGAATTTTGGTTCAAACTGTCCTTTCATTCGAGGTTCGTGTCTGGGACGAAGTCTCCACAGCTCATGTCAACGAAAGAGACGAATAATATTAGGGATAAAAGGGAATTATAACTGCAAGAATTATTTCTCTTGTTCCAGTGGTCGAAGAATTTGCTAGAAGTTTCTGGCTATCAGAAACTTCTACTATATAAGGACAGATGGCGATCAAAAAAAGACACAGTTGGTTTAGAACCGTGGCGAAGAGATTGGAAAAGTGATAATGGGCGAAGTTGTAATTTGGTGATAAATTGAAAGTTGAGAGTGAACAAGAAAAAGTAATTTGTTTGGATTTGTGAATTAAGTAATTGAAAGGAGATAAAGTGATTTGAGAGGAAAGAGACCTTGTAAGAAAAGAATTTGCGAAGAATAGTATAGTGTGAACTTGAATTGTTATATAGACTAGAAAATAAAGAAATAAATTTCACAGAATAATTGTTTTATCTACTCGAGCCGTAGCTCGCATGTTACAATATCATATCTCTGTAATGTAAAATGTGTGGTAACAATCCTTTGTACAAGTTTCTTATGCGAAATAAATCTATCTATCTATCTATCTATTTATGTATTTGGCAGTACGTTACATAATCTTTATACAAGACATAATAATCAAATAGTAGTAATGCGAAAAGCCATTATAAAATACGAAATAATGAAGGAATTTAAATTGTAAACATGTAACCAAAATGGAGAAATAACAGAAAAAATAAAATATGTACATTTTTAACAGAGCATACAATTATTGATTAATATTTTTTATTTCTCTTCTTTAAGTTTTACATACTTGACTGTTGTTTTCTCCTTCTGCGTTTTTCGGGACTGGAGGCTTTGAATGGAGTTCCCCAGTATGTCACATTGAATTTTTTTCAACAAATAAACATTTTGGAGAGGTGGTTTTGATATAATCACTGGACTTTTTTTTAATTAAGAAGATAAATGGTTAGAGTTAAAAGATAGTTTTAAATAAATATTATGAGAGTGACCATTTTGTAGTATGGCTACTTCCTTTGCAAGAAACTTGTTATTGGACAAAAATCATCTCCAGTATGCGTTGTTTGCTTTGTAAAAGCTAATATTCGACTAATGATTATATTTCTTTAAAAACCATGTGGTTCAAAGGATTGTAGTTTATAATGCGATCAAGTAATATCAAACAGTATGCTAAGGTATTGACTGGGATTTGTTTAAAACCGCCCTTTTGACAACAGTTTTTTTTTTTCTATTTCCCCATTTTAGTTACATGTTTACAATTTAAAATGCTTTATTACTTCGTATTTTATAATGACCCCAATCATAGGTATTTAAGCATAGATATATGTACATATATGGATATGCCACTGTTGATTTTTTCAAGGTTTTTCATAAAAATATGACAATCATAAATTATGAGATGATGAAGAAAGCAAAAAATTATGCATCATACTTGGGAAAAGTTTCGGTATACGATAATCTAAATTTTCATTTGTAGGTCCTCTACACATTCGTATACTGGAAATAGGTGTGGTTTGCTGTACTCGTATATACATATTTCTCTAGCTGGATCAAATCAATCATTGGTTTTAGTTTCGCTATGGCTTCTTATTTATTACCAAAAAATGTACTATGTCAATTGAATTTCTCGTCAAATAGGAGTAAGCATATGATTTCTGTTGTTGTTGACAAAATTTCTGGACTTGGGGTGCAATGGAATGGACTCAACAAATGGAACTTGCAACTTTCTTCCATGTTTATCAAATTTAACATGATACTTTCCATCCGCTATCATTATAGAAAGCAGTCTGTAGCATTCACTTTTATGCTTCTTCAATACACATTCGCTGAAAACCCATTGCTAACATCCGCTACAGAAATTCACTCGATTACAATTATTTGTCATTTGACTTCTCAATACACGCGACATGTACTTGATGAGCCCATAGTGCATTAGATATTACAATATTACAATATTTAATATACACAAGGAAATTGCATACCAGTTTTAAAAAATTTAAATTGAATTGATACATCTTTTTTTTTTTAAATGTTTGACGGACTTTAGCGGAAAAAAAAATATTTTAACGATTTTGTTCAAATTTCGGTCTGACTGCTTTGCAAATAAACAACATAGTATACTCGTAGGTGCAAGTACGTGCGATCCAATCGTGCAATTTATTTTGTAATATAAAAAAATATTTGCACTCTTTGTTTAAAATTTTCTATTTTTTTTTTTTTTAAATTGGTAATAAGATAATACGAAATGTTTATTTGCGGGAGTTTTCAGTTGGTCTCCGTTCCAACGGTCCTATGATCTTCTGTGTAATCTATTACTTCCATGGCTCTGGCTGTTTAAGGTAAGTGAAGAATAACAGCGTGACAAAGGCAATGTACGGCAGCAAATCCAGCATATCCTTCGGTAATAGGTCTAGGTAAATGCAATATAGATCATAGCTTTAACATTGTGAAGGGTTGGACGTTAGAGTTCGCTGGTGGCAACCTGAGTTTTTCAAACGGTAAGTTTACGCTGAGAGATTTCTTATAAAACGTGATGTGGATACTGTCTTTTCTAAACTGTGTCCATTAAATCTTTCTAGTCACCGCTTTTTCCATTTGTACTGTTTAAATAAACTATTCCTATGGCATTTGGCAAATCTGGAAACTATTGTTCAGTCGGCCATATAATTCGAATAGTTTCACACCAGTCATAAGCTGTGACTTACACCTTCTTTTTTTGCACAAAACGATGCTGCTTTACTAAATTCATACAAATACATCACATCGTCAGAGATGCAACCAGATCAACTCATTAAAGGAAGACTTGCAGACAAATGTGTAGTGGAGTAAAGTAAACTTGGTCGACTTTAATACGAAGAAAACCAAATTCAATGTCTTTTCCAGAAATAACTTGTCTACTGTATCACAGCTTCAAGTCAATGACCTAATTATCCAGCCCAAACAAAAAAAAAAAAAAAACTGCATCTTCTTGCCGTCGAAGTAACATGGCGCGGCCACATATCCAACATTGCAAAATCGACATCCATGAAGCTTTGA
The DNA here is from genome assembly GCA_963082735.1 of Pocota personata. Classification (NCBI taxonomy): domain Eukaryota; kingdom Metazoa; phylum Arthropoda; class Insecta; order Diptera; family Syrphidae; genus Pocota; species Pocota personata. The sequence continues at coordinate 69,858,942 of OY720431.1, forward strand.
AAACCAGTATTGTTCTCGCGTTTGTAGTTCGGCCCCAAGCCATTCTCTTCATCTGCTTGATAACATACAGAGAAAAGCTATTCGCTTAAAAGAATATCCTGCACCAACTTCCAATCTCCGACTGGTAGTAGATTTATAGTAAGCCTATACTGTAGATACTACCATGTTGATAGATGTTAACCGTGCGGACCTTCCTCTTTCAAAACTTCTTCTGCTACAGGACAAGTTTCGAAAAGGAGGCATATTTCGAAAAGCTTTTAATCTCCGATAATTTAAGAACAGAATCAACAGGCATCTCGGGTCACAGTCCCAGCTTTATAAGAACGCTTATTCTAAGAGAAAAAAAAAAAAAATTCCTTTTCATCACAAGACAGAATGAGGTTACAACTTTCAATTGGTTCTATAAACTTAAAATTTTTAAAAATAACTTACATGTCTCTTGCATACGACGGCTCAATGATTGTACTGATTTTAGTATAATTTTGTATGTTAGAGAAAAGCTTTGGGATAGAACTTTTTTTGGCCCCTTCTACAGTTTTATGTCGTTTCTGAATGGCAATTTTTTCAATAGAGAGAAGCTTCTCATTACCGTCTTACTCTCGTATAGACGTTCGCAAGAGGTGGGACCGTTAGCAAATTTTTTTTTTATTTTTGTGTTTTCTTGGATTCGAACCTTGAACCTATCGCTCAGTGATCGCGCCCTTAAACACTGAGCCACGGCGCCCACTTAACTTATATAATAAATGTAATATCTCGCATATTAATTTGAATCAGACTTATTTGTCGTTATAAATCAGAAAATACTCTACAAATGTGATTGTTTTTGTTCAAGTTGAACGGAGTCACCGATTTTTCGCAGGTGCTTGAAGGTGGTGACAGACGGACATACGAACGGACGTGCTAGCGAGAGCAATAATGTTCCGAGGCATATTTACGGAGCTCTGAAAAATTATACTACAACACTCCTAATTGACTCAATCGATCAGCAGGGATCAGCTAATTAACCAAGTTGTTTCACAGCATGCTTCAAGGATTTTCAGCTGAATTTAAATATAAATCGGGTTGCATAGCCACCATCTTATGTATCAAGCTATCATCACATACATATTTAATTGTGTTAAGGGCTTATAAAGCCTAGAACGCTACTAAAGCGAAACGAAAAGTTCCATACAAAATTGACCCAGCGGAGTCTGAAACGAAAAGTTTCATGTTTGTCTACTATAGTACTATATATTGTAGCATAATAATAACTACGCCCCCTAAAAATATGACGCAACAAAGTCACTTCGGAAGACTTTTCATTCTGGCAGAATTTTGGTTCGAACTGTCCTTTCATTCGAGGTTCGTGTCTGGGACGAAGTCTCCACAGCTCATGTCAACGAAAGAGACGAATAATATCAGGGATAAAAGGGAATTATAACTGCAAGAATTATTTCTCTTGTTCCAGTGGTCGAAGAATTTGCTAGAAGTTTCTGGCTATCAGAAACTTCTGCTATATAAGGACAGATGGCGATTGAGAAAGGAACAGTAGTTTTTAAACTGTGGCGAAGAGATTAGAAAAGTGTGCAGTGGGCGAAGTTGTAATTCTGTGATAAATTGAAAGTTGAGATTTAAGAAGAAGAAGTAATTAGTTTGGATTTGTGAATTAAGTAATTGAAAGGAGATAAAGTGATTTGAGAGGACAGAGACCTTGTAAGAAAAGAATTGCGAAGAATAGTGTGAACCTGAATTGTTCTATAGACTCGAAAATAAAGAAATAATTTCACAGAATAATTGTTTTATCTACTCGAGCCGTAGCTTGCATATTACAATATATATACTGTGAAAGCATTAATCGCTTAAACACAATCCGAATAGTTGAAGAAAATATCAACTCAACATGTTCAGAAATAAAAGACATTAAAATAGATACGAGCAAAAAATACATCGCAGCGGAAATCAACAACCGAAAAAAGAATGGATGACACCCGAGATTTTATCTCTAATGGATAGAAGAGAAAACGAGGAGAACCAAACTAAATACAAAGAAATAGACAGATTGATTAAAAACAAAATAAGAGAGGCAAAGAACCGTTATCTACAACAAGAATGCGATTAGCTAGGAACCATGACACGACAGGAACCATGACAGCTTCAACCTTCATAAAAAAGCAAACGAAATCTCAGGAGTTGAACATAGAACTGTGTGTAGCAGTCTGAAAAACAAGGATGGACGATTTTTGCTAAACATGAGCGAAAAACTAGAACATTGGAAAGCCTACATCGAAGACCTTTTCTGAGACGACAGAAGTCAATTAGAACCATATAATGGACCCGAAGGACCAGAGATACTTAAAGAGGAAGTCATAAAAGCGTTGAAAGAAGCAAAAAATCGAAAAACGATAGGCCCTGATGGAATACCGAGTGAACTTCTCAAACTATTTGAAGACTAAAACATTCAAATACTAGTTAGGCTTTTCAACGCTATTTACAGAAATGGCAGAATTCCAGATGAATGGTTGAAGTCAACATTTGTCACGCTTCCAAAAAAGAATAAAACAACAAACTGTGCTGACTACAGGACAATAAGTTTGATGAGTCATACATTGAAGATCTTCTTGAAGATAATTCACAGAAGGATTTACAATAAGCTCGAAAAAGGCATAAGCGACTCTCAATTCGGATTTAGGAATGGATTTGGAACACGCGAAGCATTGTTTGCGTTCAATGTTATAATCCAACGAAGTATAGAGATGAACAAAAAAGTCTTTGTATGTTTCGTCGATTATGAAAAGGCATTCGATAAAGTGCAAAATAATGAAATGATGGAAATTTTAAGAGCCAAATGCATAGACAGAAATGATGACAGAATAATTGAGAATCTTTACTGGAACCAAAAAGCGAAAATAACAATAGAGAACAAAGAATCGGAAGAAATAGAGATTCTCAGAGGAGTCAGACAAGGCTGCATATTATCACCACTTCTCTTTAACATGTATTCAGAAGAAATATTCAAAAACGTAGCTGTAAGCCCAGATAGAGGAATTAAAGTCAATGGAGTCTTATAATGACAAGTAGCATAAATAAATTAAACATTATTATGAACAAACTTAGCGTAGAAAGTAACAAGTACGGGTTGAAAATAAATGCAGGTAAAACAAAATTCATAGTAATTGATAAAAGTCAAGAAATGCAAAATTATGAATTAAAAATAAACAATGTTGGAGTACAAAGGGTGAACACCATCAAATATTGGGAACAATAATAAACATCAATGCAAACCCCGACAAAGAAATTCAGTGCAGAATTGAACAAGCTAGAGCATCAGGTAGGTAGGTAGGTAGGTAGGTAGGTAGGTTTGGTTGTGACAGCATGCTATGCTGAAACATAATTAGCGCAGAGGCGCCGCCAACTGACGTTGGACTTGTGGGAAAGGAGAGAAAAGATTATTTAAAGCCACCCCGTGGCATTGAGGAAACTGATGATGTCCCCGATGCTTGTCTTCGCCAACTCACTAATATTATCAAAAAGGTGTATGCCAAGTATACGGTGTCTGACCCTACTAAGGGCCGAACACTTACAAAGGAAGTGAAGGATTGTTTCAGGCTCGTTGGCCACATTGCAGCTACGACAATGTGCATTAAGAGTAATGCCCAGTCTGGGTGCGTGGACCCCTATGTGCCAATGGCCAGTGCTAATTGCCAGGACTCTAGCAATATCTGCCCGGTTTCTGTTTAATAGCTCTTGTGTTCTGCGCCAGTTATACTTGGGCCACATCTGCCTGGATATGACACAGTTCTGCAACCCTCGCCATCTATTACCAGCATCTGCAAGGAAATGAGCAAAGATTCTACCCTTAAGGGCCCCTAACGTTGACATCCTCCGCACGGGAGCAGTCAAGGGCAGATCCCTGCCTCGCCAATTCATCAGCCCTTTCGTTTCCGTCAAAATAAATGAAAATAAATGAAGCCGCAGATACGATGGCTTTGATAGCGGCCTGGCTATCAATGAAATTGGCTATGGTGTTAAGTTGTATCGATGTATGTTTGAGGAGACGGCACGCCTCTCGTACAGCAAGAACTTCCGCCTGGAATACGCTGCATGAATTGGGAAGACGGAATGAACTAGAGATATTGAGGGATTCAGAAAAGATTCCCGCCCCTACCCCGCAGTCCATTTTCAACCCGTCAGTGAAAATGGTTGTTTTGAACTCGTTAGTCACCGTGTCACATTTCCATCCCGCCCTGGAAGGGAATCTCACAGTGACATCATTTCGAAAGTTCACCCTTGGAATTATGTAGTCGGTCGGATTTGCCGCCAACTCCCGAGATAGCAGATTAAGGATGCTGTTGTGGCCGTAGAGACTATCGCACCAGCTACCTGTTTCTCTTAATCTAACCGCACTACATGCTGATATGTACTTTATATGAAGGTCGAGTTGTATAAGGTGAAGGATTACGTTCAAGGCTTCAGTTGGGCATGTTCTCATCGCCCCTGTAGCACCTATAGCCGCAGTCCTTTGTACTTTGTTGATGAGTTTTGTAATGTATGCTTTATTAACCGCCGGCCACCAAACTAGCGATCCATAGGAAAGAATAGGGCGCACCACCGCAGTATACATCCAAATGACCATCTTCGGACGGAGTCCTCATTTCTTACCGAATGTTTTGCTACAAGCATGAAAAGCCACACAGGCTTTCTTTACTCGCTGTTCAATGTTAAGCTTCCAGCTTAATTTAGACCTAGGTACTTAGCACTAGATGATAAAGAGAGTAATTGGTTATTAAGCCGTGGAGGCGTGAAAGCCGGTATTTTGGTTTTTGTGGTAAAGAGCATCAGTTCAGTTTTGCTCGGATTGACGCTAAGTCCACATCCAGTGGCCCATGTGCTAATCTTATCCAAGGCACCTTCCATAATCTCACTGATCACTGAAGGAAACATCCCCAATACCAACACTACCACATCATCCGCATACGCGACAACTTTGACTCCGTCTCGGTCAAGCCTACACAGAATTTTGTTGATTACCATAAGCCAAAGAAGAGGAGAGATAACCCCACCCTGAGGAATTCCTCTTACAACGGATATAGTGGAAACACTATTACCGAGTGTCGATTGAATGATTCTGGATTTTAGCATAAACTCCCCTAATAAACTCCCCTGATAAACTCCCCTACACCCAGTTGGGGCAGAGCTTCCTGAATCGATTCAGTACTAACGTTATTGAAAGCACCTTCAACATCTAAAAAGGTGGCAAGAGTAAATTGTTTGTAGTGTATTGTCTTTTCTATCGTACGCACAACTTCATGGAGCGCCGTCTCAGTCGATCGCCCCTTAGTGTACGCATGCTGAGATTTTGATAGAAGGGATGTATCTATTGTATTACGGATGTGCGTATCTAATATACGTTCCAACGTCTTAAGGAGGAAAGATGACAAGCTGATGGGTTTGAAATCCTTTGCAGATTCATGCCCCCGCTTCCCCGCCTTCAGAATAAACACAACACGAACACGCCTCCAACTCAGAGGGACATGGTTTAGAAGAATACAGCTTCTATAGATCGGAACTAGCCAAGGGACCACCTAATCCAGTGTTTTTTGCAGCATTACCGGGAGTATGCTGTCAAGTCCAGCCGATTTATAGGGAGAGAAGCTGGAAATATTGACAGGTAGAGAAACAAATCTTAATCTGAAAATAAGATTTGTCAAATACTACATCTGGTCTTTTTTATTATATGGAGCAGAAACATGGACACTAAAAAGAGCAGCGATAAGAAAAATAGAAGCCTTCGAAATGTGGGTGTACAGAAGAATCTTACGGGTCTCCTGGGTTGACAGAATAACTAACATAGAAGTCTTAAGACGAGTAGGAAGAAAAAGAGAAATAATTCTAACAATCAAGAAAATAAAACTTGAATATTAGGGACACATTATGAAAAACAACAAATACCAGCTACTCCAACTAATATTACAAAGGAAGATTGAAGGAGGACCGAGAGTGACATGGTTATCAAACTTAAGAAAATGGCTCAATCTTTAAACGGTAGACTTCTTCAGAAATGTCATCAATAAACAAACACTTGCATCGATGATTTCCAACCTCCGGAGCGGAGATGAACCATAAGAAGAAGAACTATAGTACGTATGTACATATGTAATTACGTACTTCACGGCGAAACAGTTCACTCAGTTTTCGTGCGAAATTAATTGTTTGGAAAATTAATGTCCTGCTAAATATTGGGGTTTTTTTCCGATTTCTTGATTTTTTTTCCATGAGTATTGTGGAAAACTATGCTACTTTTACTCCATGTTCTATGTCACATTGTCTAACAGCTGTGACACTCCACAATTTCTGAATTAACCAGTTAGGTTAACTAAGAAGACATAAGCCCGAAAATTCGAAATAAATAAAAATAAATATTAAATGTTTAAACATTTTATTACTGACTATCAACCTATTGACAAAATGTTTTTTAAAACTAGTCTGTATGGAACGGGACGACGAAACCATATAAACTTTTTTTTCCAAATTTGTTTACTTACAATAATTAGGTAATAGTTACCCTAGGAAATACATCCTTTAATTAACTAGCAACTTTTCAAGCTGAGTTCAAAGAGACACTCTCTATCTACCATTTATCGATACACTATGATACAAAAAAAAGTCCGTTAGCAAAGCGGCCGGCAAGTTGAGAAAAGCAAGTGCTTTTCATGTTGAACGACTGATTTTATTTGTGTAAGTTAAACAAGAAAAATAATTAATTGTGTACATTATCTCTCTCATTATACTCGACAAAAAATAATTAAAAAATACATATATATATTGGACGACCGGTCTCGTCCTTTCACTTGTATGCTGCTAGATTGAGGCACCTGCTAGCACAGTTAACCATATAGTCGCAGCCATTGTCATAGTACACTCAGAAGGTTTCGCTGTACAAATTTTATTAGTGACTTAAAAAAATGGTGGGTATTATTATCGAAAGGTCAATATTGAACACGTTCATTCTTTAGCTAATTTGTGATCTAATTTGTATTTCTTGTAAACAGCGCGAGGTTATCTCTCTTCAAATTGGTCAGGCCGGAGTTCAAATTGGAAACTCGTGCTGGGAATTATACTTGTTAGAGCATTGTATCAATCCGGATGGGTCGAGCAATAAACCTGGACCCAACACTGATGATAGTCACCACACATTCTTCTCACTGACCGATTCGGGGAGATATGTGCCAAGAGCAATATTCGTCGATCTGGAACCCTCTGTTGTAGATGACATAAAGACAGGTCCTTGCAGAAGTCTTTATCATCCGGAGCAGCTTATATCTGGCAAGGAAGATGCAGCTAATAATTACGCAAGGGGACACTACACTGTTGGCAAGGAAATCATAGATCCAGTCATGTCGCGAGTTCAAAAGCTGGCTGAACAATGTGAAGGATTGCAGGGTTTCTTGATATTTCATAGTTTGGGCGGTGGAACTGGTTCAGGATTCACTTCATTGTTAATGGAACGTATAGCCTGTGAATATCCTAAACTGTGTAAGCTTCAGTTTGCAGTTTACCCGTCGCCAAAAGTATCAACGGCAGTTGTTGAGCCCTACAACTCAGTTTTAACTACTCATTCGACACTCGTGCATTCGGATTGTGTGTTTATGGTGGACAACGAGGCAATCTACGAAATTTGCCAAAAAAATCTATCAGTTGACCGTCCAAATTACACGAGCTTAAATCGGCTGATAGCGCAGGTCGTATCATCCACTACGGCTTCTTTGAGATTCCAGGGATCAATGAACGTTGATTTGAATGAATTCCAGACGAATTTAGTGCCATATCCGCGAATACATTTTCCTCTAGTCGCCTATGCTCCTCTGATGTCGGCTGACAAAGCTGTGCACGAACAATTTTCTATATCTTCGATTACGAATAGTTGTTTCAGTCCAGGCAATATGATGGTTAAATGTGATCCGCGGCGTGGGAAGTACATGTCATGCTGCATGTTATATCGTGGCGATGTAGTTCCCAAGGAGATCAACGCAGGTGTGTCAGCAATAAAATCCAACAGAAATATTACCTTTGTCGATTGGTGTCCAACCGGATTCAAAATTGGCATCAATTATCAAGCTCCGACGGTAGTGCCAGGTTCCGAACTAGCTAAAACATCCAGAGCCGTGTGCATGTTATCGAACACAACAGCAATTTCAGAAGCCTTTACTCGTCTCAATTACAAGTATGATCTTATGTACCAAAAGCGTGCTTTCGTTCACTGGTATGTTGGAGAAGGAATGGAAGAGGGTGAGTTTTCCGAAGCTCGAGAAGATTTAGCCTGCTTAGAGAGAGACTTTGAGGAAGTTGCGGCCGACACAAATGATGGCGAAGCTGCTGATGATGATGATTACGAATTTTGATGAGTAGATATGTATTAGTTGCCGCCACATGTAATTGTTTTTATAACGTTTTAAAGTAAATAAATAAAGAACAGCAGTTGTTGTAAATAATATAGTTTTTTATTTGATCGTACGAGTAAAGTATATTAAAATGTAAGTATGGTTAACTAAATCTTCTATTTTATAAAATTAAGTATGTGTGAACCCTAAATTTTAAAACTGCCGAAGAGATTTTAATGTGGTTTTTATGGTCGTGTTGCGACAAATTTGTATGGGTCACACATAAAACGGAAAGTCATTCCCGAAACGATAATTTATTACTTTTCAATATAGGTGAGTTCTTTTGCGCACACACAAGTGTGTTTTAATTTAATCCACAGTTTAGACTTTAGATATGTGAGGTATTGAACTGTTTTTTTTTTTTATTGTATTATGGTTATACCCAATATTATAGTGTAAGGATATATTAAATTTGATGGATAAATAATGAAAACAAAATAAACCCTATACCTAGTCTAGTCATAAATACTGATACAGAGAAAAACTTATACCAAATAAAAACGCGCTGATATTTTTAAAAACAAATTTATACTTTTTATTTGTTAAATTCCTAGCTACAAGTTATGGAAGACTTCATTCGAAATGGCCTCCATTTGCCTTAAGGCACGACCTGAGACTCACTGGCCAATCATCAATCGCATTACGAACCTCATTTATCGGAAAGTTGCCAACAGCGCGAACAAGGGCTCGCTTCAAAGACTCAATATTTTGGTGATGAGTAGAGCAAGTCATTCCCTCTAAAACGGACCACAACTTTGCGGAGTGGTGGCCTCTTTCAACCCTTGGAATTAGTTCTGAAGCTTCTTTTGATGTCCGAGCATATACTTGATCATTTTGTTTATTAAGACTTTCTTCGACGATCATTTGAACAGAATTTGTTTGTAAGCATTTTTAGCGAACCGCTTTAAGAGAGCTTTTGCTTATGTTTTTGCTTCAATGCGACTGCTAACAGGTGTCCAGAGTGTCTTTTGTAGGCACTAACTCCCAAGTATTCTCTGATGATGCGAGATATGGATTTTTGCAAAATGTTCATTTCCCACAACAAGATCTTCTGCTTTGTCAGTGGTTTGCGTCTGATTCGAGCCTGCACGGCTTTGATGGCTCCCGGAGTCCTCACAGTGCGTGGACGGCCGAATCTTTGACGGTCACGTACCCCACCAGTATTCTCGAATACTTCAATAGACGCGGTGGTACGGGTTGCAATAGCCTATTTACAAAAGCAGAAAGCTACACTAGTTTTTTATTAACGTGTTCATGTAAATTAGCTTTCCAATTATTTTGATTTGTCAGTGAAAGTGAGACTTGTGCCATTGCCATATTTCAGAGTGAAAAGGACCACTTCATTTTTATTTGAAGAATGTGTTGATGGAGCTCTTTTGTATGGGTTCTTTCTCTAAGCAGCAATAGCAACATCATCTGCATAGACAATCATTTTGCACCCAGTTCTTTGCAGGTCAACCTTAGCTTATTAACCACCAGATTCCAAAGAAGAAGGGATAAGACGCCACCTTGAGGTGTTCTACAGGTTACATGTCTTCCAGTCGAAGCTCCGCCTAGTTCATGTTAATAATCCTGCCTGTAAGCAATTGATTGATTAGCGCGGCATGCGGAACTTCGACGTTCAGACTTGCAAGTGCGTTAGTAGTCGCTTCTGATTTGACACTGTTGAATGCTCCCTCACCGTCAAGAAAAACAACCATAGTATACTCCTTCATACACAGTGATCTTTCAATGGCTAATACTGTAGCGCAAGTGGATATCTGTCAATCCTTCCAGCGTTTTCAGCAGGAATAAAGAAAGACTGATATGTCGGAGATCCTCTGGGTTAACTTGTGAGCTTTTACCTGCTTTAGATATGAGACGACTTTTTCCTATTTGAGGATATAGACAAAATTCAGACAGACAGACAGACGGATCTACACCTATCACTAGCAGGTAGTTACAATAGGTATTATTTTAAGGGATCAATACACAAGTAATTGTTACACAAGCAAACAAAATTTCAGGCCACTCCATCAATCTGATGTGATGGGCCTGAAAGGGATGGAACCGTCCACCGAACCGGAGGAGCTCCTTAAGATGCTCCAAAAAATTAAGTGCGACGGTCTCACTTTTGTAGGGGCTAAGCCTTTCACCACAGCAAGGGCCAAAATGGAGAAGCGAAAACTACCGTTCTTCCTGGTTCAGCTGTCGCCCGATAGCAAACTGGAGGGTCTAAGGAGTATCAGAGTCCTAGACTACCAGGTTGTTTCATGGGATAAATTAAAGCGCAGCGAAAGCATTATTCAATGCGTTCGCTGCCAAAGGTTCGGGCACGCCGCGTCGAACTGCGATATGCAGCCTCGATGCGTGAAGTGTGGACAGAATCACAAGACGGAGGAATGTGCTTTAGGTAAGGAGGGAGTGGCAGATAAGGGCCAGCTCACATGTGTGCTATGCAAGAACTCGGGACACACCGCAAACTATCGGGGTTGTCCTGAGTTTCATTGCATTAAAACAGCAAATCTGGCTCGTAAGCAGAAAAATGTAGTGAAAGTCCCACCAGGTCTTGTTCAAAAAGCAACCGTTACTCCCCAAATCACCTACGCCCAGATGGCGTCTGGTGGGGGAACCACGGTACATCAACAACCGAAGGTAGCTGCACAGGCCCCAGTGCCTAACAAGGTGACTTGCTGACCATCTTGCTCTCTATCCAGGGGCAGATGGAGCAGTTACAGCGCCAGTTACAAAAGCAGGCGACCCGTGTGGACAGGATCTACGCGCTTCTGCCTAGCCTAACGCGTCTTCAATCGTGATGGGTACGACTGCTAACACAGAAACGCAAGATACGGCATAAAAACTATAATATAGAAAGAAGGGACCGACCCAACTCCACTCAAGGAGGAGGTGTTGCGATCTTCATTCGTAAGGAACTTAGGTATAAAGCCGTGTACAGTGGTGAAGTGCAAAGGTTCCAGGGGCTAGAAGCGTGTATTGTGTACATCCCTCTCCGTAGTGGAAAGAAGATGTACTTGATAGCTCTTTACGCTGCTGAAGCTGCTCAATCCACTTTATTTATGTCAGAGCTCGAGGCATTGTTTCGATGCCTAAGGCTGGAGTCGGGGGAGAATTATTTCCTCATGGCCGGAGATCTAAACGCTAAGCATAGAGATTGGGGAAATAGCACACCAAATCCTAGAGGGAACTCACTATTCAATTGGTGGGGTCAACACAATGTCGAGTTTCAGCTCGATTTGAAGGCTACAGATAGTCCGTCCTTTCCCAGAAGCGGCCCCTATCTGGATCTACTGCTGTTCGACGAACGGTTACAACTGATCAACGTGGACCGACAAACGATAAACTGCCTGCACACGTTTGTGTATGACAGTGACCATTGAGGACTTAGTGCCGATATAACGATTCCCAACGAAATTGCGGAGTTGGAAGAGTTTGTTCAAACGTACTCCTACAACTACAGTAGGACTCGTTGGACTCGCTTCTCCCGAGAATTGACAAGAGCACTCTCCTCGAACTCGCTCAACCCACCGTCCAATAGGAATCTGTCAAACGAGGAGATTGACTGGTACCTAAAACAAATGGACGAGACAATCAAACGAAAGATGGACAGTACGATACCTCGGTATCGACCAACTGACAACGTGTTCCGCAATGCAACAATCGACGCACTGCACATACAAAAAAGTAGACTGCTTACAAGACTAAAAAACTTTTATAGGCAGTTTACTGATAGACAAAACTCGGAGGTTAGGACACTGAAATCGCTGATAAAGAACCTCCAAATACTAATTAGAGCAAATTATAGGCGGTCGGCCAATTTGCACTGGGGTAACAAGATTCTGGCTATCAAGTCTGATAACCCGAGTATGTTCCCCCAGATTAATAAAATATTTCGAACAACGAACAATGAATGCTTACACCAGCAGGAATAGATCCAAGTGACGCTGTCGATGATGACAACTTCTACCTTCGAAATGATATAGAGCACTGGCGATCAGAGAAGACTGGTTTTACCGGGTTCAATGATGAAAACTTGGCAATCAATGCCATCGCCAATGAAAGGGTTCACCCCCCGTACGTATCGAAGGTAGAACTCCAAACGATCTTCGAATCATTGAGAAAAAAGAAATCAGTGGGAATCGATGGAATTTCGAACATTGTGCTTCGACATCTTCCTCTAGGAGCGGTGGAAATTTATGCCACCCTGTTCAACAATGCACTGAATAATGCACACTATCCAGAGCATTGGAAAACAGCTGTGGTACAGCCGATGCCCAAAAGGGGAAAGGACTCTGTGAAAAATGGCAATGTGACTTCTGCTGGGACGTTCGAAATTAAAAATGGACTTCAACAGGGTGCGGTTAATTCGCCGATACTTTTCAATATTTACACGGCTGATCTGATAGGATCTTTTCAGCGTACGCGGACGATTTGATTGCGTACAGATCAAGACATAAGATCGACGTCATTGCAACACTCTTGCAGAGTGACTTCGATAAGATTCAGCGATATTGCAACGACTGGAAGTTGAAGATTAACATTCAGAAGTCGGAAACCATTCAATTCAGAACACCGTTTTCTCTGACCTCTAGGGATACCAGAAAGAATTGGTGAAAGTTCTCTTTAATTGGACAGCACGGGCGTCCACTTTCGTGTCAAAACGTGCTCAAATACCTTAGACTTTGGCTAGACCAATATCTATATTTTAACAAACATGTAGATGCTGCTCTGGCCAGAGCCCGAGTTGCCTTCGCCCTTACAAAGGGACTTTTTTATAGCAAACAACTCGATGCAAGGGTAAAGGTAATCTGCTACACGGCCCTCATTCGACCCATGCTCGAATATGGATGCCCCAGGTGGTTCAACGTGGGAGCAAGCTTGTTGGAAAAGATTCGGGTGTTTGAGAGGGCTTGCCTTCACTTGTACAGAACACTAGAGTCTCAGTACACAAAATTCTATTCTAATGAGGTCCTATACAACAGGGCGAATCTGATAAGAGTGGACAATTTCCTGGTCAAGATGACTCGAAGGCACATTGCAAGAGCAATGACCTCGATGAATAACCTGATCTTCGGGGCTTATTACCCCAACCATAAGTACCATGAGAGAGTGCGCCTTAACGGCTTTGTCCCCCCAGAAGTATTTCTCTATTTAGATCAGGCAGGTCTGATCCAGGATAGATCAGCGGTGCCGTTAATCTTCCACGTTGCCCGGACAACTGTGGATAGGCGGCTCAATTACAGCCGAGACGACGCACAGAGCACTGAGGAGCGTCTCCGATTCAGTAGATCGGTATCGCGCCGCGATGTTACTTGATAGTACTTGGATATAAAAAAAAATAATGCATATTTAATTATGTAAGTAGTTAAGTTCAGATAAGATTTATTTTTAAGGTAGCTTTTAAGTTTTATATATAAGATAACAAAAATAAGCAGTTCTGGTACCAAGTTTTTTTTTCAAAATTAAATAGTCATAATTGTTCTTAAGTAAAATAGTAATAAGTAATAGATTAAGTCGAAAGACATAGTTAAGGATTAAGTTTAGCTTAGAGCGCCCGCATAGGGACAGTAAGATATAATAAAAAGTAATTAAGTTAGTTAAGCTAGTTTTAAGCGTTTTTGTCTAGCATGTAAGTATAAATGAATTAAAACTAATAAAAAGCTAAAAAAAAAAAAAAATGTGATGGGCCTGAAACCATTCCATTCTTTGACGACTGGCATAAATTGTTGCATCTTGCTGAAAAAATTGCGGAAATCGACGATATCGCCTTAAATTAGCTATCAAGTTCTCTTGGAGCAATTAGATGTAGGCAGCACTACTCTTTTTCATACAGGTAAAAGTAAGTTAAACTTTACCACAAGCGCGAAAGGCAATCCACACCATACAACTGCCGAAGTTCCTCTTCGAGAGAAGCGTTCGTGGAGAAGCAAGTCGTGCCAATACCCATTAAAGCCGTCTAGTCCATCATGGTTAAACTTATTTCCATCGCTAATCTGAAACAATTCAAATCGGCAAAAAAGTAATAAATTAACACAATGTTGCTTACGGTTTTCCAATCACGATCCATGTCATTACGTGCGAATTTCACTTTTTTTTCCTTATAGGGTGCTGTTAGACATGGAGCAGGCACTATTTTGCTTCTGGCGATCATTTCGCTGTTTTATTGTACGTGAAACCATTTGAAACCGAAACATCTAGCTCTAACTCATTCCCAATTTCTGCCAGCGAACGCACCGAATTGGACGAAGCGTTTGTTATCCGCCTTGTAAGTTTCTGCGGATGTCCCGGTCGGATTGTTTTGCCATAGCACTCTAATAACAAGGTCAGATCCTGATAATTTCTTCACGATTGCTCTAAAACCCAGACCAGCCTCGCGGAAAGTCAGAATTTGTCTCTTTTCCACCTCCGTCAAATGTGTACCACGAGGCATTGCTGCTAGCTAAAATTACAATAAAAAACTGACTAGAAATTGCAGTATTTATATGATGCGGCTACACTTCAGCAAACTTGTTTTTATTGCTCAAATCCAAAAAATATCGGGTAATTTTTGTTTGCTCAAATTGCTTGTATAATACATACATTGATGACATAAAATAATAAAATAATTAGGGTACTGTATCCGTTTTGTGTACTGTCTAGGGTGCGGTTATACTTTTGCAAGACATTGTATTTGTTGTCATCTTATTCCTAATAACCACTGCATACGATTGAGTACATGCGTGTAAATCTTAGCTGATTAACTAATGTAACAGACTGCGATTAGTCATTTCTACCGGGCGCTCACGAGGATTATTAAAAAATAGAGTTTTTGCCGTTTTGAGTACTACGGGTATACGTACAGTAGAGATGATCGATATTAAAACGATCTATGTATGTTTTTCATTGATCTCTAAGCTTCCGATACATAGATTTTCTTTTTGGTAAAATGCAGGCATCGAAGCATTTTTTTTTAATATGTTAAAGAAAAATTACACAGATTAATGGTTCCCTTAGTCTTGCGCTCAATAGGCCATTCCACATTGGTATTCTTGCATCAGTTGTAAAACCGGTTTAACAACAGTAAGCGCCTCTACACTGATATTCTACAGGGTCTTCCAATAGGGACTTCCGAACTTTGACAGTTGATAGCGGCTATATTGTTGAAGCTACATCTGTCAAATTGGCTGCCATTTATTCAGTCTATTTTGCCAAATTACCATGAATGGATATAGCGTTCAATAATAAGTGCAAATAATAAAATTGTTTTATCAAAATGGGTGTTCTGTTCGGGCAACGTTCCGCGCTCTTCGCCCATTTTACGGTCGCCATAATCGTCCTTCCGAGAGGACTATTCGCAGTGTGGTGGATAAATTTGAGTCCACTGGTTCAGTAAATGATCAACCAACTCCCATACGTCGCTGAAATGCAAGATCTGCCGAAAACATAGCCGCTGTCCATGAGAGTGTGCAGGAGAATCCGAGGCAGTTGATTTCGCGTCGCTCACAACAACTCGGCCTTTCGCAGACCACAACTTGGCGAATTTTGCGTCGTGACTTGGGCCTGCACCCGTACAAAATTCAACTGACCCAGGAGCTGAAGGTAGATGACCATACACAACGACGTGTGTTCGCTGAATGGGCTCTGGAGCAGTTGGAAACTGACCCTAATTTTCATCGAAAAATCATCTTCAGCGATGAGGCCCATTTCTGGATGATTGGTTACGTTCACCAACAAAATTGTCGAATTTGGGACGATACCAATCCACATGAGATCCTAGAGCGTCCAATGCATCCCGAAAAAGTCACTGTTTGGTGTGGATTTTGGGCTGGCGGCGTCATCGGTCCATATTTCTTTGAGAACGACGTTGGCCAAGCCATCACCGTCAACGGCGAGCGCTATAGGTCGATGATAACCAACTTTTGGCCTGAATTGGATCATATGGACACCAACGTGTGGTTTCAACAGGACAGCGCTAGGTGCCACACAGCTCACGCCACATTGGAAATTCTGCACAAGCGATTCGAGGGCATGGTCATCTCATGTGGAGGTGATGTGAACTGGCCACCGAGATCGTGCGATTTGACCCCGTTAGACTTTTTCTTGTGGGGTTTTCGGAAGTCGCAGGTCTATGCAAATAAGCCACAAACCACAGCGGCCCTCATAGCCAACATAACCCATGCCATCGGTCAAATTCAGCCTGATTTATGCGCCAGAGTCATGGAAAATTGGACATTTCGGATGCGCGCTACCCAGAGAAGCCGCGGCGGACATTTGAACGATGTTATATTCCATACATAATGGCATCGATATGCCTTTCAAACAAATAAAAAACTTCGATGATATCTCACACACACTTTGTTTTATTTAAATTTAAAGATTTATGAAAGACCCTTAATGAAAGACCCTTTAAATGAGGACGTATTTATGTGTGTATATTACTATCTCACTCCATTTCATTACTCGATAGTGCGTGACAACGCGAGAAATAGGTTTAATTTTTGCTGCAAATATATCTCCAAAGTGCAAATTCAGGTATAGAATGACCCAAGATCATTTGAGATCCTATTGCAAGATGATGTAAATGATGCTACTGACGTGAAAGAATAGGAATTCACTTAGAAATTAACACAAAAATTCACCAGCTCACACAAATGTCAGCAGAATCAGATACGAGTATGTATGTAAATTTTTTTTTTTTATAATTCGCGTACCAAAAGGAATATGAATACCTTTATACTGCTACAGGCCACGGGCTTTTAAGAAAAGTTTATGATAACAAGGGTATAAAGATACTTGAACTGGTTGATGTATTCGACTGTAGTGATTTGAATGGAAGCTGTGAAGGTCAGTTTGACGAAGAGTTTACTTTCGTCCTCGGATTAGCTTCCGTAATCTATTTATTTATTTTTTTATTAAATAATCTGAGCGCGCCAAAGGGATTATGAATTCCCTTATATTTTTTCAGGACACGGGCCTTTAGGAAAATGGGGAAGAGGAACAGAGGAGAAACCTGGGCACGTTGGCTTTAAATGTTTGAAGATTCTAGTGATGGGGAAATACAGAGCTTGGTAGATCATTCCACATTCGTGTCGTTCGGCTTATAAACGAATCCCTATATTTGACAGTACGACCGAAGTTAGGCTTTAGGTTAAACTTATGTGCATTCGAATCATGTCGCGTATTGCGGTTGAAGTTTTAAATTGGAGGAATGCAACTAGCTATTTCGCTGGAGCCTTTAAAAAAAAAAAAAAAAAAAAACAAAACAGCGAGAAACAGGAGACATTTCTCCGATGTTCTAGTGAATGAATGGAATTCACAATGTCTCTATCGCCTATAAGTTTTAACGAGCGATTCTGTACCCTATCAAGAATGTGCAGAACGGTCTTGGGTACACCAGACCAGATATGGGCGTTATATTCCAGCTTAGGGCGGATGAATGCCTTATAAATAGAAGCCAGATCACACGGGGTAAAATATTCTTGCACCATTTAAGGAATCCTAGACAATTTGCAGCATTTTTGGCGACCTCGGATATGTGATCGTTCCATCGAAGATGGTTATTAATACATATACCGAGAATGGCAAGTATTTCGGTTTCAATGATGCAAGTACCATCCATGGATAATGGTTGAGGGTTTTGGCTTTGCTTGAGAGACAGAAGACAGCATTGTGTTTTGGAAGCATTAAATTCCACGCGGTTGGTTGAACCCCATTTGATTATGCTGTCCAGGTCGGATTTGATTATGCTGTCCGTTCCCCTTATACAGCCGAAGAACAAGGTCGTGAGTTAGGGAACGAATATGAAAAACTGAGGGTACTGTCATCAGTGAAAGAATGGATTGGGTTAGAAGTTGCAGACAAGAGAACATTTATAAAAATTAGAAAGAGAGTCGGAGACAAAACAGAGTCTTGGGGAACACCAGCATTTTTTTGGTGAATTGTAGACTTGAAGCCGTCCAAAACAACTTGTATTGAACACCCCGAAAGGTAATTTCTAATCCATTGAAGAAGAGATGCCATATGCACGCATTTTCGACAAAAGAGCTTGATGCCAAACTCTGTTAAATGCATCTTGGTTTCGCCGATGTGATGGAGAGACTGGTTTCACTTCTCGGGGAGATATGCCATCAAATCAGGAGTGGACCTGTTGCTACGAAAACCATACTGCCGGTCATTAAGGAGTTTTCGTGAATGTAGATATTTCATAAGCTGACGATTTATCTGCGTTTCTTCCCTCTGTTTCAGGTAGTCTTGACAATGCCTTGACGTATGTTTAGGGTCTTTGTCCTGTTGTTGAAATTCGTATTCGTCAATTAATGTTAATCCAGAGGTCACAGCGTTTTCTTCCAATATTGTTTTGTATGCCTCCTTATTCATTTTTCCAATCACTCGAGCCAGATCTCCCACTCCACTTGAAGAGAAACATCCCCAGAACCTCCCCCATGTTTGACGGTAGGAACCACACAGTCTGGTAGCATCTTTTGTTCAGCGCTGCGTCGAACGAAAACTCTCCGTTTTGTGCCAAATACTTCATCGTGGATTCATCGCTTTATAAAACTCTGTTGAAATCTTCTTCCGTCCAGTCTTTATGCTTTTTGACCCATTCTAAACATTTTTGCTTGTTTTGTGGTCGCAGCAGGAATTTTCGAACAGCAACTCACCCAAATATCTTAATCTTCGTTTGACCGTTGTCAAGAACAGCGGCTTATTCCTTGTTTCATTTATTTCGGTGCGTATTTTGGCTGCTGTTTTTCGTCTGCTTCGATTGCTTGTTGTGGCTATTAGCCGATCCTCGTGTTTAGTTGTAGCTGTAGGCCGTCCTGACCGTGGTTTATCCTCAAGACTTCCGGTTTGAGCATGTCGTTCAATGGTACGTTGAACGCAGCACCTTGATACTTTCAACTGCGAAGCAACTTCCCACTGCGATTTGGCTTCTTTAAGAAGGGTGATGATTGCAGATCGTTTCTCGATTGTTGTTTCCGCGACTTTTCCCATTTTTAACGAGTTGTTTACTCAAAACGTGAAGAATACATTCTTATGACTTCAAAGTGTAGCTTTTATGTAAGACTCTTGCAATCTAGGTCGACAAATTTTGGGATATGAGAACCACTTTGATGTAAGAAGTCATAAACAAGTGCTGAATCAACAACCAAAAGTCATAAAATTTAATAATTGAAACGTTTAGAAGATGAAGGGCCTAAATTTACTTTTTTTCTTACAGATGAATGTCCTATATGAAACTTACATTTCTGTCTCATCTCTATCGCCTCTAGATTATTATTTAGTAAAAGATGAAGGTGTTGTATGCAACCACTTTTTCAATAAACTTAGTGTTAAATGCTGATTACTCAAATGTTTGAAAATGTCACTTAGGCGCTTCATCTTCTAAGCGCTTCAATTATGAAAAACCTAAACACTTTACAATAAACCACAAAAGCGGTTTTTTGCACATTTGTAAACAAAAAGCCCACTGTTCAAAAAAGTGGGTGTAAAATCCGACTTTTATTATCTGAATGTGTTGTGTATTGTTCAGTTAGAAAATTTAGGTAAAAAAACCAATGTAATTCATAAAATTCAATCTCCATGCATGAATGAAGTCAGTTGTCTAGGTAGGCCTTAAACTTTTGGCTTGTAGTGTACGGACATCCCAAACACAAAAGAAGCACTGTGGGAAAATTTATCATCCAACGGCTACAATCGCAAGAGACTGCCAGAGAATTCGCCGATCGAATGTCTCTGAACCTCTCAAGAAGTCCAATGCCGCCAATGATAAGTGTCATGTCTAGTTTTGGCATTAATGTCAAATTCGTCCGTTTGTGCAGGATAACGAGAATTCATACCGTTCCATCAAGATCGGTAACAATATCACCGATGTCTTTGATGTCAGAAAAGGACTACGACAAGGTGACGCACTGTCATGTGGTTTGTACGTAAAATACATAGGATTCTTAAGCTAACAACAGGAATCCAATCTTTCAAAAATCTGTACAACTACTCGCGTATGCCGACGACATTGACATAATTGGAAGAACGCAGCGGAGTCAGTGGTGCTTCCAGGAGTATTGAAAAAGTTTAACGGTTAACGAGGGCAAAACGAAATATACGCTGTCATCAAAAAAGTACAGTCAACATCGGCGACTTGGACAAAACATCACAATAAACAGCTGCAATTTTGAGGTAGTCAAGGACTTTGTCTACCTAGGCTCCGCTGTAAATTCAAACAATGACACCTACGCAGAGAACAACCGAAAAACCACTCTTGCCAGCCGCTGTTTCTTTGAACTAAGAAATCAATTGAGTGGCAAAGCCCTCTCACGAACAACTAAGGTGACTTTATATAATACTCTCATTAGCTCTGTCCTGCTGTACGGCATACAAGCACGGATGTTTTGAAAGGAACAATTCTTCGAGTGATTTTTGGTCCCATTTGTATTGACGGGACGGGGAATGAAGGACACGTAGAGCGGATGGACATCAATCATCCGGCCCAGAAAGTCTTGGAATTCACCCCTTAGGGATGACGCGGTAAAGGAAGACCTCACCTAAGTTGGCGCACACAAGTGGAAAGGGATCTCAACCAACTTTGCGTGCAAAACTGGAAGCGATTAGAAAATTTGTAATGCGTATACGAATTGCATTAACGATATGAAGTAGGAATAGTAAATATCTACATTATATGTGTTATATTAGGTCTGTTCACATCCTTGCGATCCTACTCTCATACAGTGATCCCTCTAGATTTGAAAAATGTACGTAAAATTTCGTAGAAATTCGCAACTTGGTAAAGTACGGGAACAGACATATTACGATTACATTCATTCAGCTCTAGGAAAATATATTGCTATCATCCCGAGACTGCAGCTCCTAGCAGATACATCTTATAATTTAGTTTTCAATCTGTTTTGGCCAGCAAATTTGTTATACCCCCTATCACAGAATATGTCTTAACAAAGCTACGAATATGAACAGAATCGTCTCACAGAATCCGAAAGGAATTGAAAATAGCAAGAAACACGTTCTTGAATCAGCTGTTTAAGGTAAAGCAGTGATAAATTAGCCAAATATTTTTGGTTATTTACAAAATTAAAATTGATTTCACATCGACGGTTTCTGTGATAGTAGTTTCGGATAGGGATAGCAGTAATCCGTTCTCATTGCCAAATGCTGCGTAAGTATAAGCATACGCGAATTAAAACGTAAATAACATTTTTATTTTGCAGATTTAGCAAAAGATTTAAAAAAAAATATTCTTTGCCAAATCGGAGTGTTTGGCCATAAAATCGGCGAGAACATTTTTCTGTAACAAATTAATTCAGATTGGACCTTAATTAAAAAAAAACGGACATAGTATTAAATTCCTTTAGAAAAAAAAATTGAAAACAAAAATACTCACATCTTCGTTGTTTCGCTCGACGACTCGACAGCACAATAGTGTTCGAATGAAATGATGCATTATAACGTGTGCTGTCATCTCACATTTCGATAGTGAATGCTCGATTACGAGAGCGGTAATGCCAAATCCTAACATTTCGATCACGAGTTACTCGTTATCGATTGTTGTAAATCGGCCCCAGGTTTCATTTGATATATCAGATGATGGGGTGTACAAATATTTTTTTTTCTGATTATTTCCGGTTTATCATCTATACATATATGTATGTAAAACTCAAGGGTGTGTGCCCGCTTACCACAATGACCGTTCATCCGATTGAGATGAAACTTTGGGAAATTGATATTTAAATGACGGCAGAGGTTTATATGAATGATACTTTCATCATGATCTTACAATCAGTACAGTCAATTTTTATTATTGAACTCCAAACCAAACCAAAATCAATTAGGTGGTTCTTGAGTTATCCCCTTTTAAGGGACTATGTTTTAAGATTTTTGAAACTCCACCCCCAATATCTTACCACCATTTTGTTAAATGCTGATTATTTTCAGATTGAACAATCTACTCGTAAGGTCAAACAAAAAAGTAATTTTTTTTTCAAAGAAATAATTGTCATTCACAATATTTGATGACTTCCCTACATCTTACCCCCGCTCATTGCTATTTCAATGGTTTTTAGCTAGAAGTTTTTTAAAGAAGGTTTTAATGTAAATAATAGAACTTCGCGTCAGTTAATGTTTTTTTTTTCGTACATACTCATAATGTTCAAAAATGTAGTGTCCACTTCCGTTAATGGGAACGTCCGCTCGGCAGAGTGTATATTACTTCGAAAATATAGGAAACAAATTGGTCCCAGGAAAATTGTCCTTTTAAGAGAAATAACCGCTTATTAGAGCTGTCCGCAAGGACAGGAAGAACTTTAAATCATCCAAACCAAACGACAATAAATTCAAAAATCAAAATGCCCTGATGGTATTACTTTGAAAACTCCAAATATTTGAATGGCTTCCGCCGATGCCACAGAAAACTCAAAATAAATGTTTGCGTTCTAAACTTCCAGAAAATCGTGAAGAATATTGACTGACTAAAAGTTTTACGATACATACGTATACACAAAATAATCTGCTTTAAAATCTGAATTTTAGTTGATTTTATTTTCCCTATTTCTTGCTTCTTACAATACAATTGTTTATGGCTTACGTCAATGATACATAAAAAAATAATCTATGCTGTAATAAAGGTGATTAATCAATTAAAATTTATTTAACATTCAGAACAGTTTATGTAACTGATTGCCACCAACAAACGCAAAATCAATGTAATAATTCAATCTGTAGAACACGACCCTCATCTAATTTTATATGCAATTGCATTTAACATATCCACAATAATCATACCTATTACTTGACTACTTCATTCTATTTGATACTACATATTAATAAATGTTCATTGCATTTTTAAATACAAAATAAGAAGAAAACTTATCGAAAAATATGTAATTTAATCATAAAATTAAAAAAAAACAAAAAAAAAAAAGAAACTAGTATGGAACATTTGAAAAAAGATATGAGACACTTTCTCCGTTATGTGTCCTCCTAACAGCCTCAGCGAACATCATAGATACATCGATGCACTGCAAGTAAATGAAAAAAGAAATACATTTTAGATCATTTATTAGAATATGTGACTAAATAAGATACAACACCACTGGATAGTAAGTAACTTCCTCACCAAGTAAATGTTGGTTTAGAATGTACATTACGCCGAAGATTTGAAATTTAAACATAGACTGTGAAACCAGTATGCACAAAAAGGTAGTAAGGGTAGTAAGTAACGCACTCTTATTCGATCTTTTAGCTGAAAACTAAGACATTTTTTTGTACACCTTCACAGAACCCCAGACGACCTTTGAATAAATTCAATATTAAATAATTTAAGAGGCTGATTTCTGGCATTTGGTGCATACGAGTATAAAAGAATGAGGAACACAAAACTTTAAACTTCCAAAGTTTAAAGTTTCAACAGATAAGTTTTAAATTTTAGAGATATACTTGGTCATGTTATGGAGGAGTGCAGTACTAATTTTCAAAAGGATCGGGTGAGTTAATTTAGTTGCTAAAATTATTTAAAAAAGAAAAAAGCACATATTACAAACATAAAGAGGGGATGAAGATCCTATCCAATTAAAAAAATGCTTTTAGTTGCTATAATTTAAAATTTTATCAAAAAAAAAAAAAAAATCGACCACCGATCGATGTCAAAACAATCATATGATGCCATTCTTCTTCTAATAAAATTGTGTTTTTATTGCATTCTAAAGAAGGTGGATCGAGGTAAAACACTAACTAATTTAGAAATTGGCTAAATTCTTGCATTCAACCAAGAAAATTATGCCAACCGAGAAATTGCTAAAAAAAAAAAATGTGCCGAGATAATTGGACAGTCAACAATTTGCTAAAAGATCCAGAAAATTATTGGGAAAAACCGAAGAGCGACAACAGAACGAGAACGTAGATCCATTTTACGCAAAGCTTCAAATTCGACTGCGTCTGCTCGCAAGATAAAGGAGAAAGTTGGAACTTCAGCCAGTGTCTGGACAATTCGTAGAGCGATTGAACAGTGTCCACATCTCCGACTGCAAAAACTGAAGAAAAAGCCACATTTACTTCAGCGCCATAAAGATCGTAGAATTTTTCCGGGCTCATTTAAGCTGGAAGGAAGAATAAGAGGCAGTGATTTTTGCCGATGAGAAAAAATTTAATTTGGATGGCCCTGATAGCTTTCAATATTACTTTCACGATTTGAGGAAATCAGAGTTCTTCCTGTCACTGCTGTTGGTTCCGTCATGGTTTGGACTGCAATTTAATTTCATGGCGCAATAGATCTGGATTATCTTAAAAGGTCGGCAGAACTCAGCGGATTACATCGAGCTTCTTGAAACGCAGACAATCAATTTCCACGAAATATTCGAGGGTCAACGGTGCAGCAGGATAATGCAGCCAAGCACACAGCAGCACGTGTAAAACAGTGGTTTTTAAGCAACAATGTGGATGTTTTAGATTATCTAAATCTAATTGAAATTGTTTGGGGATGGCTGTCGCGAAAAGTTTACGCAGGAGGAAGACAATTCGAAAATAGAGAAAGTCTTATTATAGCCATTAAAGACGCTTTTGAGGAAATTCCATTAAATTATTTAAACAAAAGTTGTACGTAATAACGTTTTTTTTAATCAGGTCTCCCTGTTAAAGTGGGTAAGAAACCGATTCATTAATTAATTACTTCATTGTGTTTAAGTTTGTCATCAGGTAGCAGAGAACAAGTGAAAATAAAAAATAATTACAAAAATGTATTAATTGCAGTCATGCCCATATATACGAGGGCAAAGTGAAAAGTTCTCGGCCTGACACAGAGATGGCGTTCCAATCAGCAAAAATTTATGTTTCCTGCCTGGGTGGTGCACTTCTCATTAGTTCGTATGACAAGTTTCAACTTGTTCTCTAGTGGTTTCTTTACACGAATTTTTGCAGTAGACGTCTTGCGTGCTCCTTCCATATTAACCGTTATAAAGTGGGCAGCTGAATTTGAACATGGTCGCACGTCCCTCGAAGATGACCCACGTGAAGGACGGCCAAAAACCGCAACCACACAAGAAACCATCGAAAAAGTGCATGATATCGTGTTGTACGATAGGCGAGTGAAGATGAGTGAGATAGCTGAGGCTGTGTGTATATCGGAAGAGAGGGTGCGAAACATCTTGCACAAAAACTTAGGGATGCGAAAGCTCTACGCAAGATGGTTGCCGCATTTGCTGAATGTCGATCAAAAGCAAATGCGCAAAAGATTTTCGCGGTAATCCGATTCAATAGGGATCCGACCGATTTTGTGCGGCGATTTGTCACCATGGATGAGACATGGGTCCACCACTACACGCCAGAAACGAAACAGCAGTCGTAGCAGTGGGTGGAAGCCGCATTCGCATCTGCCGGAAAGGTCATGGCCGCTGAGTTTTGGGATGCGAAAGGGATCCTGTTAATTGATTACCTTGAGAAAGGCAGAACAATTACAGGCGAATATTAGTCTAACTTTCTTGACCAGCTGGATGCCAAAATTCGCGAGAAGAGGCCTGGCTTGAAGAAGAAACAAATCATCTTTCACAAGGACAATGCACCTGTCTGCGTTGGCGATGGGAAAACTGCGGGAATTGGGGTACGATTTGCTCGGCCATCCCCCCTATTCACCTGATTTGGCACCCTCAGACTTCCATCTGTTCCCAAACTTGAAGAAATTTGTTTCTGGGAAGCGCTTCGCATCCAATGCAGAAGTTGAGGGGCCGTAGATGAATATTTTCACAGCCTTCCAGACTCTCACTTCCGAGAAGGAATACTGATGTTGGAGAAACGCTGAACCAAGTGTGTTAAAGTCAAGGGAGATTATGTAGAAAAATAAAATCATTTTTTAACTGAAAATTGCAGTCTTTCATTGTCAGGTCGAGAACTTTTCATTTTGCCCTCGTATTTAGAGATTTTTAAAGTTTAAACATTTCCGATTCGACATCATTGCAATCATACTGCATTTATAAGATCAGGGACAGTTTCGGTCGAAAACTACATGGATCTCACAACTGAAGCAGTTACCGAACCGCAGGCAGACCGTATTCGGCATGCGTTAGGTTCAAATCTCCCTATCAAGTACTTCTTTACGAAAATTAGAAAAATTAAAAAAGAACACACTGCTAGAAATACCAGTCGTAAAAATTTAACATGACCGCATTGTTGTATGCCTTATTTTGAATATTTAATACATTTAATTTCTACTTGTGCCACATACGATACAACAACTTAAGACGCCAATATGAATTACATTACAGCCGGGAAAAATGTTGAATGCTACATTCACCTACCAGACTTGTATAGGTGTTCTGTGTGCAGCAGAGCTTTCATTGATGTTATTTTCCCATTGAATAAGATACTCAAAAAATGATGAATGGAAATTAGGGTAGCACATATCTGATGTCGGATTCACTCTTTAAGCTTAGTACGCAACTACTGAGTCATTCCAACCAATATTACATATGTATGTGACCTAGCAAAGTTTAATGCAAAACATCTTTCGAATAAAGTTACACTCGATGGAAACTGAAATAGCATACCTACTATCTACGGTGCAATATAGTTCCAGTAATGTACATACTCGTAATAAATACTATCACTGAGGTGTTGTGTATTGATTTTAAAACACATTTATTTGCAATTACCTGAATTTTTGGGCAATCCCGCATATGACCATCCTGGGGAATAGTATTTGTGACCACAACAGCTTCAAAGCAAGCATTGTTAATTCGGGAAATGGCTGGTCCCGAAAAAATTCCATGAGTCAAAATGGCATAGACCTTTAATGTAAGTAAACCAAACGTAAAGACAAACTTGCTTCAGTTATTTTGTTTTCATTTAAGTTACCTTTGTAGCTCCTGCTTCTACAAGTCTGTCAGCAGCGTGAACAATAGTTCCGCAAGTATCTGCCATATCATCAACCAGAATAGCAATTTTGTCTTTGACATCACCAACAAGCACCATCGATGCAACTTCGTTTGCCTTTTTTCGTTCTTTGTGTATCAAAGCAAATTCAACATTCAAGCGATCGGCAATTGAGGTAACACTAAAATTGAAAACACAAGATTTAATACAAATTGTGCAATAGGAGTATCTGTTTATTGCACTTTGAGTCATACCAGCGCAATAATTATATATTTTAATATTATTAAAGTGAATGCATACCGCTTGGCACCTCCAGCATCTGGGGAGACTATAATCGAATTTTTCCATTCTGGAATGTTTTCCTTAATCCATTTGAGGACAGCTGGCTCCGCATACAAATTGTCAACTGGTATGTCAAAGAATCCCTGAAATGCAAGATATTAATGTTTTTTTATGCATAAATGTCCAAAGTAAATATAGTTCAATATATGTTGATAAATAGTGTCATTCTTCAAAGAGATTATAAGAGGTATGTCAGCAACAAATGCGGATGCTTAAAGTGAGGTAGACACCCAAACCAACCTACTAAGTTCACTGCCATATACTCCCCAGTAACAGAAACGCGAAACCCTAAGCAACCGGCTACCCTTCACCATGCAAGTAACTCTTCAAAATCTTGTTCAGAAATAATTTACGAAATTAAAACAACTGGGGAAGTTTCAATTGCACAGAAAAAAAAGTTCGGAGATTATGTGCCGGAAATCTTGATAGTCTCCACGACAGGAGCTTAGATAAGAAAATAATATAAATATAACTGCCATTCGAGGAGCGGAATGTAATATCGGCGACGCGGAACATTCGGGAATTTCTAGATTGCAATACTGTAGCCTGTACTGTAGGGAAAGATCAGACCATCCAATGAAATTACGTTCCCATTTTTTTTTTTTATTTTATTGAAAATTATCCAAACAATATGGACAATCCGTCTCATAGTTACGTTTCTAACAGATGATTCCCTAAAAACGCCACCCAGAAATTTCAATGATGTAATCATTTTTCTCGACGGCCAAGGATTGGATCGGAAGTACCAATGTCTACGGGTCTGCACAGCTCATTTTTAAAGCAAAGAAAAGAAAATTGATGAAGATAAATACATATATCATACCAGAGATCATTCAACTCTGTGCGGCGAAATTCCCCAATCGCACGAAATTGATACGAATTTCGCATCAAAGACAATGAACTCATTGCAGGAACAGCGATTAAAGACTTCATCAATTAAGAAGTAGATGACCTACGGAATTATTTGTGCATTATGTAAATAAATGTTAATTGTATCAAATAATTGTACAAACTGCGGCAGAGATTTATAGAAAACGGCCGACAATACAGTCGGTATGGAGTTTTTCATTAAAAGGTCCCTTTATAGTACTGTATTTGTATTATTTGTATTAATCTGCACGTGGTAGGCAATTTGGTCAAAAACGGAACCAACTTTCATGTTATAATTTTAATTGGGAAAATGTTCCACAAATAAATAAAAACATGGACGAGGAAAATAAAGTGCACAGTTGAGGTTTTGGTAACTATCTCGCCGTTCAATTCACGTGTATTAAAGAATTGGTGGATCCGCGTGGCTTCATCCAAGCCAACAAAATATACCTAATTGCTCTAGATATTTTTAAATCTTTTGAGGGAAAAGAAAACGTCTTTCAAGACTTGGTCACAGTGCTCTTCTACTAATATAGATGAACAAGCTCGCCTTGAAGTGATATATAGATGTTGCAAAGGTCTCGCGAAGAAGAAGTGCGCCCAATTTCAAGCAAAAAGTATGGAAGGCCTCTATAGGGAGTTGGAGGAAATATCGTCTTCGGCGTCTGATAGGAACCAGGCTATCCAGGAGCTTCGACAAAGCAACTTGAATAAGGGAGCAACTATCTTCAAAATAGCCGCCCAGAGAAGAAGAAATGCTCAGGAGATTCGTTCCCCAAAGTTCATTACCAATGCTCAAGGCCAGTTTCTTGTGGAAGACGACAAAATTCTCCACAGATGGCGACAGTATTGTGAAACACTTCTGAACGAACAGTTTCTCCGGGTATACTTTCCAAGAGCCGCTCCTAACCATGACGAAATATCCGACATTACTGTCGAAGAAGTTAGGAATGCCGTCAAATTATCTTCTTCCTTACACAAAGGGAAGGGCGATACGCGAAACTGCGATAACTACCGTTCTGTCAAGCTGATGTCACACACCATGAAGATCGTTGAGCGGGTATTAGATGGCCGACTGCGGAAAATAATACAGCTATCTGATGACCAGTGCGGGTTTGTCTCGGGTAAATCAACAAGAGATGCAATCCAAAGTATAAGGATCATAATGGAAAAACATCGTGATTCCTTAAAGGAAAAAGCATTTGATAGACAACCAAAAGATCTCTTATGGGTGGCGCTAAGACAAAAAGGAGTTCCAGAAACCTACGTGCGCATGATCATGGACATGTATGAGGGAGCAAGGAGAAGAGTAAGATGTCCCGCAGGAGTCACCGAAGAGTTCCCAATCAAAGTCGATGTACACCAGGGAAGCGTCCTTTGCTATTTATTGCCGTCCTTGATTATCTGCTTGAAGGAAAAGTGACGGACCCCAAAGTGCATCAGTTATCCCTGGCTCAGTTGGTATTGTCATGTTCAAAGGAGAGATCCTTCGAACCCCGTCAAAAAGGCAATATCAATCAACGTTCCTACGCAATCGCGCAAAAAAGGCAGACCAAAAAACAACTCGATCACACAAATGCAAAAACACCAGCATTCGGTTGGCCTCAGTGACGAAGTGATCCGAAACCGCGAAGTCTGCCGGTACTTCCTGAGGTCAAACCGGCAAACCCCACAGGCGGACCAGTAGGGATGCAGTAAAGTGGGAGGGCTGTGATCCTTCTACTCCGGATCATAACTTCGCCGTAAGAAGGAGAAGGAGAAGAAATTTTTTGCACTTAACCACTTAGCCGCTGTGCCCGCCTTCACTGTCAAATAGTGAAAACTATTCAGTGATTCTGTGCATGAACTTTAAGTAAAATTCGAGAGGGGCCGAGAAATTACCAATTTTTGAAAGTCCGTTAACATACTATTGTTCATATTACATTAGATATACAATTTTATTAAAATCGTAATAGGTTTTTCGAAAAAATTCAGATTTCGTTTCGAATATAAGCCCACAAATCTTCAGTGTGATATGCGAAGTAAATCTCCGCAACCGTTTAGACTCCAGCCCGAGATACAGACAAACAAACGAACTTTTAGAGTTTCTTTTAAAGTAATACAAACTAACAAGCTTGATCTCGACCTTAAATTTCCACAAAAAACTATAAAAATATAACTATTTATACAAAAACAGTTAAAAATGTTAAAGCTTTCCTTTATAAATTCACTTTAGCTTTTAAATTAATATAATCAATTAGGCGATCATTCAAACAGAATATAGAAAAACTAAAATTTGTTAGATTATATTTTATTTTACAAGCAAAAAGACTTTTTTTTTTTTATATTTCTATATTTTATCAAAATGACAAGAAAACTCAAAGCAAATGAACTGCAACAACTCAGCGATTGGTTGGATAAATTTTCCCTTAACCGGAGTAATATTTTAAGTAAAATGCATCGTGAATTTTCGGACGGAGTACTTGTTGCGATCATTCTAAAAGAGATTCATCCGAAATTGATAGATTTACATAACTATTCACCAAGTTGTTCATTCAAATTGAAAAGGAGTAATTGGGATACCCTGAATAACAAAGTCTTGAAGAAAATTGGTATTCAACAGACTAGATACGTCTTGGATTCGATTTCAAAATCCATTCCCGGTTATATAGAACACCTTCTGTACGACATAATGGAATATGAAACATCTGCGCGGAAGAAGCTGATGGAATCACAAGGGCATGATGATGAGTCAGCATATACTATGAACGACGAAGTACTTATGGTTAATCTTAATAAGCGAATTGGCGACGCAATAGTGCAAGTCCCACAAAAAATGATTCTATTTTCAATTTATGAACAGACTCTACGTGAATCTAAGGAAAAGGACAGCAAAATTGCTGCATATAACCAAAAAATTGTCCACTTAGAAAACATAATAGACTTAAAAACTGAGCGTATCGAAGAACTTTGTGGTCAACTAGCGAAGCTGTCCGTACGTAACTTGATGAAAAATGAATCGTTAAGTAATAGCAATCCAATTTCTACAGTCAATCTTTCCAAGGGCTTT
Organism: Pocota personata; assembly: GCA_963082735.1. Classification (NCBI taxonomy): domain Eukaryota; kingdom Metazoa; phylum Arthropoda; class Insecta; order Diptera; family Syrphidae; genus Pocota; species Pocota personata. The sequence continues at coordinate 69,890,463 of OY720431.1, forward strand.
ACTTCAACATAATTGATTATTTATCGGAAATCTTTTCAATACCATTAATGATCGGTTATAACGGAGGCAAATCGCGTGGTATTCGTGTCAATTACAAAAAAAAAAAAAAAATAAAGAAATAAATTATTAGAATTATCTTTTGTTACCTCTTGCGTTTCTCATTTGGAAATACATACGCCGGCACAATTATAGGAACAAAAAAGCAGTGCGTGAACTCGCATTATCATCCATAGGAATAAAATGTTCTCCTATGGACAATATAAATACACAGCGTTCTCTGACTTTTTCAGTTAACGAAACCTGAAACCTTTTATCCGGATTCCATGTTCGCAAGTGAAATTGTGTTGTACGCTTTCCCCCGCATTTCTTTCAGCCGAATAATCTTTTTTGGTACCCGTATACAATACATATCGTCGTGTGCATGACAAAACCACACAATTGATATTTTTTCGAAAATTCCCTCTTTGTGAATTCATCATAATCTGTGGGTCAAAAGCCTCAGTTGAAGATGTAATTTGAGTGGCGACATCTATTTTTAAATATTTTAAATGGTTTTGTGTTTTTTTCTGAAAGTTTTAGTTTGAAATAATTCATCAGCGATAAGTTATTTATGTAGGTGTGGTTTCAGCTAATGCCTTTTAGAATCAATAAGTGGTAAAGGTGCTTAGAAGCGAGTGCATTCAAGTTACTAATACGAGTAGTGTCTGAGATGGAGGTCTGTATATACGCTAATTTATGCATATTATTTTGAAACCCTCAAAAGTGTACAGAGTGTCCGCCTTAAAGTGTGTCCAAATGTCATTGGTAACTAGACAATTTTAAGACGAAAATATAATAATGGTGATTTTCGGAGATATTCCCGATTGAAAAATGTATGGATTTTCAGGTACTCTGAGTCGGTTTTCATAGTTTACGAGTATCTTTGAAAGTCTGCATTGGATTTAAATGTTAGGACATACCAATGAAAGATAATAGCAGCCTCTATTTAAGAAAGATCATGTCTACTATAATATTCATCGAATGCGTGAATACCATTAAAATATATTCGTAAATACCAAATTCCATTTTCGTTTTCTTTCCTTAAAGAATGTTTTTTCAATACTAGAAGTTTTCCCAGCGAATGTTCAATCACATTGCGATTACAGTATGTACTCATACTTTTTAATATTTATATTAGGTATTTGCTGTCTTTTTTGATAATCTTTAATAACGATGATTGATGCTCTGGGTTCAGTTGGCGTCATATTATTTATAAGGTCTTCGACTGTAGGTCAACGCCACTGAATGCATTCTAGAATAGCTGAGATAACAACAGAATTTATGAAAATCGAAGCGGTTTGAATAATAAGTTATCAACAACGCATTGATTGCAAAATAATATTTGATTGGACCGACGAGTGAAAACAATGTCAAATAACATTGATAACAGATTTCTCTGAAGGCGGAAATAAATTATTTGTTGTAAGTATATATGCAGGCCATAAAAATAGCCAATTAAATGATCAATGACCGAAAATTACTTAAAGGATGACGCATTTAACACGTATATCAGTGTTCACGAATCGGGATGGCTATAATAAAAAAAAAAATCTTCAATTGCGACCGGTTAGTGTTCCCTGTCGATATTTTGACTGTAAAGAGAAAACTACGATCGTATTTCAAAGGGTTAGTTCAAATAAATACTTTTTATTCCAATTATGTTCGTTTTCACACGGGTTGCTCGGAAACGCTGAAGAGACTGATGAAAATTGATTTGTATGCTTTTCATGATACGTACGTACTTAGGTAGTGAGGGTAGGTAGGATGTTAGCCGCCTAGCTCAGGGATGTCTGAACGGATTTCGATGATTTGTAAGATTATACCCGATACATTAGTAGTCCCATTTAATAATTATGTTTGACAGACAGACAGACACCGTTTTAATACGGTTTTACCATTTTGGCGAGGAACACTAAAAAATCATGAGAGGAAGATCTTAACGGAATCATTGGCCATTTACTGCTTTGAATTTAGTCAAATTTAGCTGCACTGATGTTCCTATCATCAAGACAAACAAAAATAACACGTACATCTTTGTCCGATTGTTTACCGTTCTGTAAAATATAGAAATTGTTGTACAAAATTGTTTCTTCTTCATTGCAATCTGGCTATTGCAAATAAAATCATCGTTGACTACAACTTTTAAGTCTTACATTGACGATCATTTGGATAAACAAATGACTTTTTTACATTTTCAAAAACGACCCCTCTCTTACGATTTATTTGACGCCAATAAGGAACGGGGATTATCGTGATACACGTGAGCACAGTGAATTTTAGAAGATGATTCCCTAGTCGTTCAAATCGAATATGGATTAGCTTGTCTTTCTCAATATTTCCGGACAGTTATAACTTGCAGAGATTCAAAACTAATGCTCACAGTCACCTCACTCTTGTTCTATTCAATTCTTACTTCTTCGCTATACCCTTTCCTTTCTCTCCATTACTGGGTTTCATAAACTTTAACGGACATGATGCTAAGAGGTGAATGATATTAAAAAAAAAAAAATCGAGTAAAATTATAGGAAATCTCCTTAAAACCATTTTTAAGACGCTTTGTCAAAATTTCATTACCTGAATTTGAGATGCATGCAAATCCATGGTTATGATGTGATCAGCTCCGGCCACTGATAGCATATTTGCAACCAATTTCGCCGAAATAGGAGCACGGCTCTGTAAAAAAATAAAAATAAAAAATACAAAATTATGTGATTAATATTTGCATGCGCAGTTTTATATTTATGGATTGACACAAGTCATGAATATATGTGCGTGATGAGACAAACTGAATGAAACTTTAACAATTTTAATTGCCAAAAGAAAAAAAATCTAGTAAGAATAAAATAACAAAAACAAAACACAAAAGCAAACTTTTTAATAATTATAAAAAATTTGTATTTCGATTATGTAAGTCAATTACATATATGTGAAATTTTCCCAGCACGCCGGTTCAAGGAGCCGATTCTAAACCTTTAATTAACGTCCTCAATAATCAAACTAACAATTGATGGTATGGACTAAGCTTGCGATTGCAAATAAAACCAACAGTTCCTAGAGTGAAGTACAACTCAAGAAAAATCTACGAAAAAGCTAATCTTGCTCAGTGTTGCTGGAGCTGCCTTGACTCTGTTGAAAAATAATAATTTGCCAAATCCCTAAAAGTATCTGAAACTATAAGAACTTATAATGTAAAAACAAATTGGAAATCTTTACTAGAATGGAATAAAATATACATATATGGGGCGGAAAAACACGATTTCCCTTTCTTATTTCAAAAAGCTATGATTATGCAATGTTCACAATAGATTGATCTTGAATAAAAGATGGGGTTTAAAATATAATATATTTATAGGGTTACATATTAGTAAGAACGACAAAATAAATGGGGAAAACTTTTTCATTCTCATGCCTTCAAAAGCTACGAAAAGATATGACTCTTGGCGGTGTATATAAGAAAAAAAAATACGAAACTATACAGAAGTTAACAAAAAAAAAAAAAAAAAAAATTAATAATCGTATAAGTGGGAAATGGGATACAAAGAAACGTTAAATAAAAAGTAACTTCGTTAGAAACATTTTAACGCCATATGTATTAAGTTTCCTTCAGTGCAACTGACTCGCATTGATTACTCACAGTATATTGTTTCGATGAAAATTCCTAAAAAGATATTGAAAAGAAAATAAAAATCAAATAGTGAGAAAAAGGAGAAATTAAAATACTAGACATTTTGCACGAGATCTGTTTATTTCGTCCGAATTGGATTTGTGAAAATAAAGTTTGTGTATTTTGGAAAATAAAATTAACAAAATATTTAGGTGGTAAAAAAATATTTCAACATTTCACAAATAACCTCTTAGTGTAAGGAAATCTTTTTTTTTTTTTTTGTTTGTTTGTTTGTTTGTTTGTTTACAACGTGGTGCACTGTAGGTTCTATAACGAAGGATTGTATCTACTTTGTCAAATCAGGTAAACCATTTATGGCAAATTTATTTTAATTAATTTCGTTAATAGTAGTCCGAAGGCAGCATGACCCTTTGGGGTACAGAAGGAAAAAAACTGTGATCAAAATACAAACATACTATATTTCATTTCATTTTCATTTGGCTGAAGAATAGGTGTTTTTAGTCTAAGAACACACACACAGCAAACCAAAAATAAAATCATAACTTCTATGTAACACTTGCAATCATTTGTTTTCGTGAGTTAGTCCACAATCAGCAGGCTTATAACTGCCACGTATACTATTCTTGTAATTCAAACTCATTTTCTACACAACTACATAATGTGGAAGATGTTGAAAATAAACGATTTTTTTTTTTAATCGTTTTATCGTTTGGAAAACTCAAATTTTCTGTTCTGTGTACAAAATTTCGAAAGATATTTTTGCTCTAAACAAATTGAATGGCGCATACATGAATGAAAAAGCTTTTATGGATATTGAATTACATAATTACCTTAACAACGTGTGTGTGCATAACATATAACATTTTTTTAATTTAGATTTTTTAACTAATTTATGTATATAGCTACAAAGGGGGTAATCCTTTCAGTATAAATAAATAAAAATCATTTTAATGAATGCAAAGTTATTACTTAAAATTGCAGTAAGTTAGCATTAATGTTTACGCTTAATTGAATATATGTACATACTCGTATTATAGGTATAAAGCAACGAGAATGATCTGATTATAAATGGAATATACAACAATATACTAAAAACTGTCTGTGATTTACCTACTCCTACTATATATAGGGGTATATGCTCCCTCTGAACTATAAAAGAGCTATATTTCCCCCATATTTTGATGTTTTCGAAGCTTTATCCGATATTATTACTGTGTGAATTGTTCATAACTACGCTGCCCTCAACGAATAAGTTATAGGATAGTCATCAAAATCCGTTCAGTGGTTCACGAGATTAGCCTGTTCATATACTCGTAGACACATATAGCGACACTTCCTTTTATACTATTTAGTAATATATACTTGCAATACTAAAATATGTACCTATTTTGTGTTCTTATAACTTCTGCACTAAATGAGCACCGAGCTGATTTCGATAAACCTTTTTCAATTTAAACGAAACAACCAATATACTCGTAATAAAATATGTGTTCACTTATGTATTTTAAAGCAATTACATGCATTGAAAAAGCAAATTTTCCCCTTAACTATAATAATAACTACAATAGATGGTATTGCATGGATAGAAAATAGATTATATACTCAAAATAAGAGTACGCCAGTAAAAAGTAAGACTATAAACACTCTAATTCTCATTCTCAGGATCGAGTCCTAGAAAAACCAAACATTTGTTTCACCGTCAAACGTCTGAGAGTAAAACTCTAAATACATAAAAAAGTTTTTATGGCTTTCGAAAACGGCAATAAAACTGTAGATACCTTCCACTTGTGTGAACAAAATATAACACGCACAGCACGGGTTGCTGCGAAAACCTAAGCCAGGCACTGTATATGAACGCCAAAATAATTATTTATTTAAAACGACAACGTATCATTAAGGTTCATTAAATTTCTATCTTGATATCATTGTTTATTTGTCTACTAAGTAAAGCACTTTTATAAGAATTTGTTGACAAAAATCTAATACGTCATCTGCTTCAATGATGATTCAATCGTATTTTGCCGTCTACACTCGTACAATTTCACTCTGCAGAGAATACGAGTATGTAACTGCAGATTGAAATTGTTTTCGTGAAAATTTTCGATCTCGAGATTTCAATTAATCTTTACATTCTGTCTGTACCTCGGGCTCGGATTTTCTTCAAACTGCATATCTAGGGTCAGTGCGATAATGCCCATGCGAATTCTCATTCATTTACTTAAGGCCAATTTTCTCAAACACGGCTCTAACGAGCGAGATAACAAAAATTGGCTATTTCTCGGATATGGCTAATGCGATTTTATGCAAAGTCGACATCTACATAATTTTTTGTAATAACATGGCATTAAAATTTTGGACATATAGTCGAAAAAGTTGTTCAGCTTTTAAACACATTTTACGAAAAAGACATGTATTTCCTTGCTATTAACCACGATACTTGTTTCCATAAAGACCATTAGTCCCATCTTATGCTTGAAGTTACAAAGTGGGATTTTGATCGGTAGTTAATTCTACTACTTCATTACTCATCATGCTGTGGTGAGCAGAAGTCCTGCAGATTTTAACATTTTCATGTGACTCAGACACACATGAAATTTAGATCCAGAGCAGAAACAAATTTTAATGTCTCTTGGCTATCAAAGAAAAAGCTATCATATTTCACGTCTAAAAAATTGCCGAAGACAGTATGCACCTATTTACAACCGTTTCTAATGTGTAACAAGTTTTCGTAGCTTCTTACTTCGAAAACAGTTTGCCAGTTAAGCCAAAATAAACTCATACTTATCCATACATGGTTTATTTTTGCCATTATTTTTCTGATCGGGAGAACGGTTGTTTTCCCTCAACCGAAAACCTACTGTCGTGTGTGACCGTTTGTATAGAAGTCAGATGTAGATTGTACAGTGCATACGTTTTTTACAAACCGTTGGGAAAATATAGTAACAACCCAAGTTGGTACAATAGTTGCAGCGTGTATTTCCCATTTAAATTAAATTTAGGCCAAGATTGAACTTTGTTTTTATTAATCGACGTATTTGTCGAAGCTGATTACGAACCTGAATTATTATTTGATGGTCACAACGCGTTGTAGCCATTTAAAGTTACCTTAAATTGCACACAATTAAAATCTGAACTGTCATTTTCGGGATGGGTGAGCTCGCGGCAGAAGTTTTGAGCTTCGCAATGTGCCACTTTTAGACAGTGGAGAGCAATTGTTTTTTTTAAGCCAACATTTATATGTAGTATTTTTTTTTTTTTTTTATAATTTGCGCGCACCAAATGGGATATGAATACCATTAAATTATATCAGGGCACGGGCGTTTGCAGAAATTGAGAGACAGAGAAAGAAAGATTGGTGAGTGGGTTTGAAACTTAGGTGGAATTAAGTTTCAGTAAACTCCAAGGGTGGCGTCCAGATAACTGGGGAGCTTGTTTGTTTTGCTTTTTGTCGTTGCTCATGATTCACAGTATTTTCTTCCCTCCACCTGATGTCATCATCACGATCAAGTTGCATTTAAGCTATATGACCACCCTACTGCCAGTGTTATGCCTTCGCAGTAGAGTTGACTAAGCTTTCGCAATTGATCGACTTTTTTATTTATTCTAGACGAAATAAATAGATGATTCTTGAGATCAGGATTTGAACCGTGAACCAAGAGCGTGACAAGCGTTGATGTTACCACTACACCACGGCCACCCTTCAGTATAAAGCTCATTCACAGCACAACTTGCCTCTATATGTATGTAAATGTTTTTTTTTTTTTTTTATTATTAGAGACTTTCTTTTAAGAATATATGGAGAGCATTATGCAAGGCTAATATTATTAAGCTGATAAGGAAGGCCCCTGGTATAGAACACAATTTTTATTTATCTCAGGGTCTAATGCCAGTATTAGTAGAATTGGCAAAATGAAACGTAACGTGTTTCAATGTAAACTATTTTCTTAGAAAAAGAAAGAGAAGCAAATAAATATCAATAATTACGTGTATGATTACAATTATTCAAAGTAAACGTGCTTTTGAACAAGTTAATAAGAACACAGTTTATATACCTTTGGAAAATATGTTTTTTTCTTTTCATCACTGATGATTTAATTAAAAAATGCTCTTTTGGCCATAACTCGAAAGAGGTCCAAATGCAACCTTCTTTTTGCGATGGATCTACTTTTTTCGATTAGCAGTTATAACTGAAACCCTGTACAAGTACAACTTTCACTTGAAACATCAGAATATAAGCCGCATACACAAAGACTTACAAGTTCAACATATTTCAATAATTATTGAAAATAAAGAAACGATATTTGTGAAAGTTAAATTAGGACGATAATAGCGGCGCATCCAGCTACTTGTAACGTAACTTGTCATAGATGTTAAAACTAACTACAAACAGTGGGGGAAACCATAGGCTGGTGAGAAACTTCTTGTTAATAATGTCTTCAATAGTTGCAGACACTTTCTTATATCCACTGACTGAAAAAAACGTCTCCGCAAAGGAAATTGATAATTGAGTTCGTAACTGGCGTAACCCGGGGACTAGGATCATGTATTTCCAGTGTCTATTCTCACAACGGAAGCCAATTATCTTTCAGTTGTGTTAGGAAGCAAGATACTGGTTTTACTATATTACTTGCGCGATCACTATTATTGCTCTGAAGAGCTATCACTTTTGAAAAATAGCGATCTCATTCTTCTTGTCCAAAGATCGGTTCTGGGACAAAAAAAAAAAACAATTCTAGATCAATTCTCAACAATTGCTCCTAACACGTCAATACAAAAAAAAAAAACAATAATTTTGCCAAATGATTTATAATAATAATAATTTCATTACAATCACTGATAAAGGAGCACTCGTTTTTATGGACCTATAAAGGGCAGGTATTGGTCAAGTGAAAATTTTGGTATTACATAGTTAAATAGAGAAACTAGAAAAACTGGATTTCTCAGTGCAACCTAAATGGCTGAGCGAATTTACTTCGACTTTATATCTGGAATCTGTTGGGTCATAGTTCGAGACGAAATCTGAATTTTCATTCCTTCTAGTTTTTCAGCAACAAATTGGTTACTTAAGTGGTAATGCATCGGTCTGCTGAACATCTTGACGAACTTGGGTATAGTTTCGAATCTCAGCAAAAACACGAAACGTTTTATTTTGACTGCAACACCTCTCGCTATGTCTGAAAAAACACCCGAGAGTAAAATGTCAAGGTCCCTTCCTTGTTGTGCAAAATGTAACTAGCATAACAGGGCTAGGCGTCAAGCGCGACTCCATTCACACATAGAGGGTTCCTTTAATGAAGATGTTTAAAAATTCGAACTACTATTGCATATGGAAATCAGACACGGCGTTCTGCCTGTCATTTCCATGTATAACTTCTAAATTATTGAACCGAATTTGGTGAATTTATTTTGTTAGTTAGAGAACTCTCTTTCTTGGGAAACTTCGTGATAGAAACCTTTTTCAATCACTCTTTCAGGACGCGCGGGTAGTGTTGTTAAACGATGTAACAATCCGTTGCTTACATAAGAAATGTGATACCAAACTGTGAACAATAAAAAACTGTTCGATGAATTCATTAATTTCATGAATTTTTTGTTTTACGTTATCATTATATCCTACATTGTCGAACACTTGTTCGAGGCAGTTGTATGAAGCAATTTTGTCTACATAATATTTTTTTTTTATGGGTAATTAGACAAAGGCACGATTACATGCAAATCAAATTGTAAGAAAACTGATTTTGCTTTTATGTAAATATTAGACATTGAAATGACGACACTAAAGCTTTTACTAAGCACTTATTTTCTCGATGTTTCAGTATTACCACAAAATTGTCGATCAACAATATTATAGTCTTTGTTGAATTTTATAATAACATTCCATCACAAATAGCACATAATAACTTAGAATTAATTAAAACAGTACATTAATACCAATGCGATTGACACGGACACAATAGGTTTACAAAAAAACACGTCATGCAATTTTTGCCAATAATTCCCAATTAAAATAAAAAAAAAAAAAAAAAAAAAAAAACATTTTACTTTGTTTTTAAATAGAAAATCTTTCGAAATTTTGTACAAAATGAACAAATATGAGAACACAGATATAGTTAGTTTTTCCCCATTTCAAAATAAAGTTATATAAAAAATGTATACCCTAAATTTCCAATCGTAGTTTTTCTTTGATAATTTCATCATGGGGCCCTCTTCACCACCTGTCTGTAAGGAGGCAAAAACAATTACATTTTCTGTTCGTATTCATTACTATATTTGCAATAAAAAAAAAACAACTGTGTTACTAACAGCTTCCACATTAAGAGCATTGTTAAGATTATATGTTTTGAAAAATAAATAAATATATAAATAAAAACTACATCAAACAAAATAAAATTGAATATTTAAATTAAGAGAAAATATATATAAATTGCACAAACAACTGAAACTTTTTGTTTAATATATATTAAAGTATTATATTGATAAACATTTTCGACAAAGATTACAATTGATTACCTTATCTTTTTTGTCTTGACGGGCATAGGGAAAACAAGGAATCACAGCTGTTACACGAGATGCTGATGCAATTTTGCAGGCGTTAATCATTATCAGCAGCTCCATTAGGTTATCGTTTATTTCGCCCGATCCAGACTGAACGATGTAGACATCTTCACCTCGCACAGATTCACCGATTTCAACGCTTTTATAAAAACGAAATTAAAGATAAAATATACATGGATTAAGGATAATCTTACGTGCCAAAGTAATATCAAATAATTTGATTTGAAAACACTACAAATTTGTATGGCTTGTCTTTTGGGTGTGCAAGAATAAAATATATAGATATTAGAATTTAAAATGTTTCTTAAAACATGATTAATTCTTATTCACTTTTTTTCTATAAATTATATGGATACTAATATGATATTAACATTCAAAATATGATGCAAACATTTGCATTTACGAAGACTCATGCTTCTATACAATATCCTCTATCAACCAACTCCTACTATATAATAAGCATAAACATGGTGGCAATTAACTACAGAGATAGGTTTTTTTTTTTTTTTTTTTCATTTCATCCAATGGAATCAATGATGGCAACTACAGTGAATACCTGCTACGGGCTATTTCAATCTATTCAAAACTCAGATCTACATATATACATACGTAGGGACTAACAAAAGTTCGCTTAGTTGGTGTCAATTTAGTAGTTTTTGAAAAAAAAAAAGATGCATTTATGTAGCTTATAATCTAACAATATTTATTTCCAAATTTCAGAACAATGGGTAAAAATGGAGACGAGAAAGAGAAAAATTAGTGACGTAAGCTCGGTTGAGGTTCCACCGCCAACACAGGAAGAAATTCGTTTTGCCATTCTCTTCGGATTTCGACGTCAACTCACGCCAGTCAAAATTCTGCGCGAATGCCAAAATGCATGTGGATAAATGCACCATTTCTTGTTACTATTTCAAAGTGGTTTCGAAAATTCCAGACCTGCCATTTTTCTGTGAAGGACGAATCTCGTGAAGGTCGTCCCAAATACTCGACCGACGATACAAATGTGGCTCTGGTGAAGGCTAACATCGACGACGATGCCAGGATGACACAGGAGATGATAGCGGATAAACTGGGCTTGAATGCCATGGCTTTGTCACGAATTTTAAATTATCACCCGAAATATTCGAAGAAGTCAACTCGATGGGTTCCAAAATTGTTCCATTTTGAATGGAGAGCAAAAAGAGGCTCGTGTTCGTTTTGCTAGATATTTCCTGGATAAGTTTGAAAATGGAGAGTCAAGCTGCTTCAATAAGATCGTTACAATTGATGAATCTTGATTTTACAATTACGACCCGGAAACCAAACAGCAGTTCATGGTATGGAGCCCAGAAGGTGCATATCCTCCAGCAAAGGCCAAACAACAAAAGTTAGCGACAAAAGTTATGATGTCGATGTACTTCACCAGGGCGAAAATGATCGCCGTCATCCCCCTTAAAACTGGTCAGACAGTCACTGCTAATTGGTATACTGAAACTTGCTTACCACAAGTTTTCCAAAATTTACTAGGACACTGACAAAAAGAGGAGCTGCGCCGCTACTTTTTGCACCACAACAATGCGCCTGCGCACACTGCTAAAAAAACCAACAAAGTTGCGCTCTCGGGCTTCAATGAAATTCGCCCAGCACCTTATTCTCCGGATCTAGCGCCGTGTGACTTTTGGCTGTTTCCGAAAATAAAAAAAAGATTTGAGGGGAAAAATCTTCACATCTAATGAGGAGATTATTAATGCAGTCAATGTCGAAATCGAAAAGCTCCAAACAAAGGATTTTGAAAGCTGTTTTGAAAGATGGATCTATCGGCTGAAGAAATGTATTGAAATAAATGGTAATTATGTGGAGAAATTAAAAAAAAAAGATGAAGATTATATATCTAAAGTTAAAACTATTTTTGTGTTTTATTATTCAATCAACTAAGCGAACTATTGTTAGTCCCTACGTATACATATGTACATATACATAGTTATGGACAAAAAAAATAAATACAGCTTACTCTTCAACACAATTGTGTAAATCTTGTGGAAAGTATAGAAAACGTACATGCAGAAAACAGGCAGGATCATTTACTGTTATCAACAAAAATTCGTTAAATGTCATTTTGCACCATTTGTTGTCTGGACAAATAAATAAATACACATACTGAAGTGTTTTTGATGAAAACAAAGGTACAAGGCGTATTATAATACAGTCAGAAAGTAAAAAGGTGAATATTATTATTAATAGTTCAATTAAAGTTTTACAGATTATCTATATGTACATATGTATACTTGTTTTTATAGAAAAAAATGGAAATTTAAAAAGCAATTGTTGGTTGTTCTGATGTCCACGAAAAGCAACCAAAAAAGCTGACCGTTTCATCGCGTTGGAAACAAAAAAAGATACCTCCTCAACATCAGTGCAAAGACTGTCAGGAGACGCCTAGTTGAGTCCAAGCTTCCATTTAGATGAGCCAGGATGGTTCCACTACTCAACACAAAATATATTACAATACAGAGAAAGATCGATCGCCTGACCTAAATTCAATAGAACATCTATGGAAGCAGGTCAAATACGTAATTGGGACAACAAATCCTAAAAACAAAAAAGAATTGTGGCAGTCAATGCGAACGGCTTGGTAATGAATCTCTCTAAAGGCATGCCAGCAATTTGTTGATTCCATGCCTAGAAGAAACACCCAAATTACAAAAAAATAAAAGCCAAGCAACTAACGTCCTAAACAAAATATTTGTTTTATAGTTATTACCTTTAGTAATACATGTAATGAAGGGACGTTGACGTGTATTTATTTTGTTGTCCACATTAAAATACGACTTAAGCGAATTTATTCCTTCTAGTTTGTTTCTTTTTAATTCAGTTGAAATAATAAATCATTTTATGTTGAATTTTGTTTGCTCTTTTAATAAGAAACTTACTCATTTTCTTAACCGGGATTTTCTATTAACCGGGTTGAGCTTGGTCCCACGCATCCAGTCTTTACTTTATGCATAAACTACAAGCCACTCAAAACCTGGAAACTGTGTGAAACCTCACAGAACAATTTTTTTATTTTGTTCTCTTTTTATGACCAGAACTGAACTCAGAATTGTAACTCTGTAACTACTATTTTCCTGTCGGACTCGGATCAACCGTCGAATAAAGTTATGCGAATTATAAACTTATTATATTTATAACGCATTGCAATCACCTACTTACTGGCTTTCAATGATCAGCAGAAAAGGATCGGTGTAGCCTCCAGCTAATAGTCATTTTTGACACACCCTAGGGCGAATCTAAAAAAAAAAAACAGATCTAGTGTATCATTCTAACGCATTTGATTGTTGTTTTATAATCTGTCCGTGCTATATTATTTGTTTTATCATGAATAATATCCAAATCAGGTAAAATTTGCCGATCCCGCTTTTGCAATTGACTGTCACTGTAAAATCAACTTAGCCGAGTGAGACACAACTAAACTGTTTCTAAAACCATATTTATTGCAGGATCGTTCCCTGCTTTTGGATCAAATGTTTTTTTCTTTGTGCAATTTTGTGCAAAATTTGTTTTCTTTTTTATGTTGGTCTGGCGATGTCAAAAGTCATACTTGTCCGTTCTGCAGACCTGCAATAACATTCATACTCGTATGTATGTATGTTTGTTAGGTTAGAGATAAGATCAGTCTGGTTGAAAAAGCAATTCCGGATAAGCTGATGGGTGTCCTACTCTTAATTTAAGAACATGAAATCTGCCTTTTGGTGTCTGTCCATTCAAAGGGAAAACATCAGTTTTTAGAGCGAAAAGGTAAAGGTCGGCCGGATCATATATGACAAAACTCATCTGACTGACGGACAGATCGATTTTATCGTGTATGGGCACGAATGACAGAACGTAAGATCACGCCATAACCATTTTCTTGAGCATCTACGTCATTAATGCTTTAACTGTCCATGTACAATAATGACAACAATACACAACTACGTCACTTCGTCGTCATTGGTATTCGATTTAAGAGAGTTTAAAAGAAAGGCATGCGCTTGGCGTAATGTTACATTTCTTCACTCATGGTGTATGGGGACTGTTTGTATAGCCCTTCAGAAAAAAAATCAGCTGTGATTGGCCTTAAACGCATTTTTCTCAACATGTGTATGTAAATACATATGTATATATGAAATACGTACATAATGTAAGTACCTTCAAGTATTACAAATGGTTCGTCTTTCTTCAAGTGTTCAAAAGACATGATAAATGGAAATTTGAATTTTTCTATTATTTCTCATCAGACATATTTTTTTGCAAAACAAAGTAGCATAAAAGAACGATCCGCAGTGAGATCGTGAAGAATATCATGGCATGGGTTCATACAGTCAAAAATAGAAACGCAATAAAAAAAAAGAAGTGAAGTAGTAAAATGCAGTAGTTCAGCGAGTACGCACCATGAATGAATGATCTCTCCAAATTATGTATCCGAAACAACCCTTCGCTGCAGATATTAGTGGCTGTGAACACCAGTAATTTTTTTTATCTGAGAGTAATTGCGTTCAGATGGTTAGTCACTAGGTAGTACTGCACTTACTTTTAACTTTCGAACGCCAAAACAATTTGTGAATTTCATGCGCTAAAATCTATTCACTAAGCGAGTGATATTTAAAATAGAAATGTTCCCTTATTTCTCTTTCTTTTCTAATTCGAAATTAAAGAGAATAGTACACACACAACCGAATCATCGATGGGATATAGATACGCGGCCAAGTACCCATCAGCACACATTCATGCATACTACAATAGTATGTACGCGAAGACGACTGCACTGATGCGTTGTTTATGCCAACGATCTTCACTCATCAATTATGTTGGTTTTCCAATTTCTTGAGAGTAAAAGTGGTTGATACAGTTCAACAGTCTTATGTGCGATCATAAACATCCACTGATGTTCGTTGGTGAATAGGTTTATGAAACTATTCGCTTAAGATTGCTTGGTAAACGCCGCACAAAATCAAAATGATTAGCCTCGACTCTGTAAAACAAAGCGTTATTTGGAATGAATATTTTTCCAAACCACTACACATGTACATTGCATTTCTGAAAGTAAAGCAAAGAAAATATTAGGGGAAAAGTAGTAGAAATGTTCCTCAAGTGGTAAAAGTCCCAACATCGATGAATGCAGTACTCAAAAAAGTGTACTAGCCAGATTTGGTTACTTTGTTATTTGCTCGCGAATCCGAATGGGTCGGTGTGTTTTGAATGTTTGACTAGGTATCTTATCTGATGCAAACATTGCGATAGGATAGGAAACTATGTACATGTGTATGTACATTCAGAGAGATATTTATAATTTTTGTATGAAAATTTGCCAAACGTCGAATTTTACAAATTTATCGTATATCTCAGAGAAAAACACAAAATAACTGGAATGGATTTTGTGCTACAACTTACAAAACACCCTCTAGCTGTTTCACATTTATCACTAACCTTCCATTGAACAAGTCTGTTTTTTTTATCGTACAAAAGCCTCGGTTTTGGCGAAGGTTATTCATACAGTAGGTATGTGTATAAATTAGAATGTTTCTTATAAACTTGTAAACAAAACTAAACTCCCGGTTATGAGGGTTTTTTCTCGTTGTTTCCCCTCGAATATACTCAAAAATACAAAAATAATTCATAAACAATATTGTAAACTACTTTCTCAGTTGAAAGATACATATATTAAATATCATATCACTGTGTGTAAATTGTGTGGTGGCAAACCTTGTACAAATTTTATAAACGAAGTTAATAAATATCTATCTACTATCTACTAAACTCCCATTTTTGTCTCAACAAATCAATTTTACATTATACGTACAAAACAACGACATTCCATACCGCTGAACGTAATCTGTTTCAAAATTCAGGTTACAAGATGAATGATCCAGACCTTTACATGATAAGAGATTTTTTATTTTATTTCTATTTTTTACTTTTCATTCGACCCAGTTACATACATATAAAGAACATCGCTTAACAATTCGTCTAGAAAATAGATGATAAATCGAATATATGTACATACATAGGTATGTACGAGTATGTAAATAGCAGTTTCTGTCTGATTCACTCGAAATTTTTGTATGGTTTCTCCACGTGACTACATGAAACCGCAAAAATATTGAAAAGACGATGGCTTTGAGCAATTCTCTAAATACTAAGAAGTTTGCGCTTTTTTCCCTCCCAACAAAATATAGCTTTTACGTGACAACACAGATCAAAAACCATTTCTGGCAAATAGCCAATTACAAAGATAACAGTTGGTCATTGGTCTAGCACATGCATACACTAGCACCTAATGACGGTCGCGAACAGCAGCCATTAAAAGCAATGTTTTGTACGAAAAATTAAAATAACAACTAATTTTGTTTATTTATTTGACGAAGGTAACCAATTAAACATAAAACTGATGGACAGGCCTCCTAAGGAGGCAGTACATACATAGATGTGACAATTTGCGATGCACATAACAAATGTACTATAGATATTTTTTTTACAAATTTATATTAACATTTGAAAAAATCGTTACATCTAATATGTACGTTTGTGCATAGAATTTTAGGTATGAATATAAATAATTCGCGAGCCAAACGGATATATGCAATCATTTTACAACAAATGTGGGTATCATTCACGTGGTACGCATTCGGCAAGCTAAACAGCTGACAGTGTGCTTCCACGAGCTAATACATGAGAATGCTAAAAAGTGGAGAGTTTTCTGTAAAATTCTAGCTCCCCGTGCGTCGTCATAACCACACGAGTACCACAAATTTGAGAGTTCTGGAATACTTGGACATTAAGCGAAATAATAATTACCAGTGCGAAGAATCTGTGCACCACCTAAGAATTAAATTAACCCCTAATGCATATATTATGTATGTGGGAGTCAAACATTGAGAGTACGTACATATGCATGTATGTGTGCGGAGAATCGAAACTCAGTAAAAACAAGTTAATTAAAGAACACTTGTTTGTGAGTATCTATATTATATCTTTTGCTCCCTTATAAACCGTTTGGGAATGGTTAGGTGCAATTTCATGGACGAGAAAAACGTGACAGCTAGAATATCGTACAGTCACTTGAGTAGTCCATAACCTTAAATTTTTTTTATATTTTTTCACTCACATGGTCTGGAAGAACAAAAACTCAACATTTTTGTTAAAACAAAAAAAAATCACTATCTGCACTAGAATCAGCAATTTACATTTAATTTCGTCGACACGCAAATGACGTTCTTATTTAATCGATAGTTGTTGTTTTGTACTTAAATTATATCACATTTTCTGTATTCACTTTAACTAGCATTTATCTTAAAACAAAGGAAAAGAAAAAAAAATCGAATACCAAAAACATGCAACAGCAAAGTTAGAACTACTTTATTATTAAAAAAATACTATAACTTACCATGTCTCTAAGTTGCTGAATTTTTTCGTAACCACCTTTCCCAAATCGATGCCCAGCCTATCGACAATCCGCTGAGCCAAATCCGGATGCGAGGTACCCGAAAACACTTTAATGTTTGGCATTCTGGAGTGTAATAAGTTCCTAGTACCAGCCTGTTTCTCCAAATTGTCGCGGATCAAACTTTTAGCGCGTATCGGATTAGCAGATCGAACTGGCATCACACAATCTACGAGTAGAAGTTTTTATTATATTTCCCTTCGGTTCTTCATTGAATGAAAAAAATTTACACAATAAAATGTTTTCTTATGTTTATGTGTGCGACACCCACCAACCATCAAGTCAACCTCAGTGTTGTTGTTTGCAGCAGCACCACACCAACATAATTAAACGTTAATAGACTATTTGGATTCGAATACGTCTTTGCTGATGTGCAAAATCGATGAGAACGAGAACAGCGGAGAGATTCGACAATTTGCACTGAGTAAAATGTACAAAGATTGCTTGGACGAGTGAGCGCAATGAGCACAGCTTTATTTGGATGGGTATATATATGTATATGTGTGTGTGTGTGTCAATAAACAAAACATACGTTCAGTGATAGCGATTAAAATTGAACACAATTCAGAGCGTTGCCATATATTTAATAAACACCGAAGAATGTCAGCTGAGAGATAGTTCCTTCGGCTAACTTTTTAGTAGTCATACATACTACTCCTAAGTCGCCATATTAAGCAGGTTTGCGTCATCTAAGCAGCAACAAATCGTCCTAACAACTGTAGTAGTAGTTAACTAGCAATATGTTGAAATTAACTCTATCTAGGCTATGGTAGATAGTTTTTTGACGGAAATGATCATTACAATGTAAAAATATTTTTAAGTATATATTTGGGGTCTAAATTGTTCTTTAGAAAACACGTTATATGAAGCACCAAATTATTTAAAACAAAACTGCAAAAACTAACTTTTACCTTTTTATATATGAAAAGGCATATACTCTTGCATCCATACACGTATTTATGCATATGTATGTATATTATATACTAAAATTTCTAAACAATTCCGATATAATTTTTTTTTAAAACTTTAGCCCTACAAGTAAACAATGATTAACCGCTCTTCGAACATTTTTTTTAAATGATATTTTACATTCAAAAATTAACTCATTCTGAGGTGCCTGGTAATGCTATACTGTGAACGTGTTTTGCTATTGTTTGGCTACGCAGTGGAGAGTTCATGATAACATGGCTTGAGACAACTCTCCATGGAAAAATAAATATGTATGTACATATGTATTTACACACTAGTCCGAATACAAAATATAATTATGAGACTTTGCGAGAAACAAAACAAAATTACAAGCAATATTATTAAAATTATCACTTTTAATGCTTGATATTTAGAATAAATGAATTGCAAGGTCGATACATAGTTACAGTGTTATTGAGCGAATTGTATGCAATATGCACATTGACGCAATAACACAAAACCACGTGCGCACGAAGAAACCGGGATCTGTTTTAAGTTTTCAACAAACAAAACAACTTAATGCGATAATGATAAGAGAGATCACCGTTTTTTTATATAAACTGTAAACAGCCCTAGAAATTGTTTTAAGTCTTGAATATATATTTTTTTTTATATTCTTTCAACTTACGCAAAAATCACGTTTAATCCACACACTTCAGTACAACAAACAAAGGTACTACTGAAAGCACGAGTTTATATGAACTGAATGTAAGGTTTCAGTTCGCTATGAAGAAACACGAGTTGATCCTATATCTATTGCCTGCTGTTCATGTTCATACACAGAAGTGTCCTTGAGATAACCTCTGTTAATTTGGGTTTTTCTCTTACATAGTGTAGAGTTGAAGTTTTATTGCCACAATTTGCAAGTGGTTCTATATGAAAACGTGAGTTAAACAATGTAGGTAACTTTTATACCTGAAAGAGTAATGGATATTAGAACTACCTGCTGCGTTAGTCAGAAATCAGCAGCTAGCGGGTAAATTCGTGCTCTAATGATCTTGAAACGTGACGTTCATTGAATAGATGAAGATTTTAGGATTTCAGGTAGATACCTAATTTACCTTATCACTAAGTTACTAATTAAGTAGATGCATTCTATGAATTTTAATTATTATTTCATTATATAGACGGCACCACGTGTAATTCACTCAAATGTTTGCTAAATTTAGAGAAAAAAATTAATTTAAAAGTTTCAATCAGTGGAAAAATCGAGTATGTATGTATGTATTGTACATAAATTAATATATACATTTATATATATGTATATATAATAAATAAATAAATAATTTTTTATTTGCTCCTAGCAAGTATTGATATCGGGGAAATTTCCGAACTTAATATTTTCATCAATCTTTGTATTATAATAGGAACTGTAAAAATGGGTCTCGTAATTCTGTGTCTGTCCGTTTGTCTGTTCGTCTGTTTGTACCTCGGATTGCAACTTAAACGTCTAAACTGATTTACTTCAAACTCCATATTTGTGGTTGGGTTACATTTGGGGTCAAATTGAATTTGTTTGAGGGCACGGACCCCAGGACCCGCCTTTTTTTGAAAATCATCGAAATCTGACCCTTTTTGAAAAAATAAGACCCTTTTGGACCCTTTTTTCATTCCATTCATCTGAAAAATATAACTCACACAACACGAGTGGTTGCGAGAAGCTAGGCCCTGGCACTTATGCCTGAAACACAATGATGCGTTGGTGCTACCGTTCTCCAGGTTACGTTGAGAGTGCTTCAAGGGATGCGTTGAATGACATACTCAAATTTATCAGCTTGTTGTCTCACAAATTTGCTGAAATAAACAAAAAACTTTGATGCGAACTGTCAGAACGCTCACAAAAGTTCAACACAGTCGAACTTTTTCAAGAGAGCATGCGTTTGCTACTTAATAATACTGTAATATGCAGGCTACGGCTCGAGTAGATAAAACGATATTCTGTGAAATTTATTTCTTTATTTTCTACTCTATAGAACAATTCAAGTTCACACTATACTATTCTTCGCAAATTCTTTTCTTACAAGGTCTCTTTCCTCTCAAATCACTTTATCTCCTTTCAATTACTTAATTTACAAATCCAAACTAATTACTTTTTCTTGTTCACTCTCAACTTTCAATTTATCACAAAATTACAACTTCGCCTATTATCACTTTTCTAATCTCTTCGCCACAGTTTAAAAATCACTGTCCTTTTTTTTGATCGCCATCTGTCCTTATATAGCAGAAGTTTCTGATAGCCAGAAACTTCTAGCAAATTCTTCGACCAAAAACAAAAATACCTAAAAACAAAATCCCTAAAAATTATGACAATCATTTCGTGCAGTTATAATTCTCTCTTGTTCTCTTTTATCCGCGATATTATCCGAGCTGTGGTGACTAATTTCAGACACGAACCTCAAAAGAAAGCAATGAAAAGACACTTCGGAATTTGTTGCCTGTTCGAGGGCGTAGTTATTATGCTACATTATGTTACACTGCCCTCCTCTTAGACTTGTTCGTCCCGAACAAGTGTGTCCTCACTTCGGCCATTGTATCGACTCAGTCGGTCCACATGAACCACTTTCATTTTGGCCCTTGGTCCTCGCTGGATGCGGTAGACAACATCGTTGATGCGGGCTATTATTCTGTAGGGACCCTCCCAGTTCTGCTGCAACTTAGGTGATTTCCCCTTTTGGCGATGGGGATTATACAGCCACACTAGATCTCCTTCCTGGAATCCTGACGTTGTTGCCTTGGCATCATACCTGGTCTTCATGCGGTCGCTCGTCATCTTAATCTGGCTTCTGGTCCTTTGGTGTATGTCCCTAAGCCTTTCCCTCAGGTCCGCCACGTACTCTTCTTCATTTCTGGGCTCATTGGTAGGAGATCCAAATTTCACCTCACTGGGTAAACGAGCTATTCCACCAAATAAGATTTCGAACGGCGTATGTCGAGTAGTGCTATGCACGGCACTTCTATAGGCCATCAAAAACAAGGGAATCTGCCGGTCCCAATCCCGTTGGTAGTCACCTACGACCTTCGAGAGATGTTCGTCCAAAGTCCTATTGAAACGCTCCACCATACCGTCCGACTGTGGATGAAGCGGGGTTGTCCTTGTCTTTTTGATTCCGAGTAGTTGACACATCTCTTGGAAGATTCTTGACTCGAAGTTCCGCCCTTGGTCAGAATGCAATTCCAAGGGCACACCGAATCTGCTAACCCAATTGTAGACGATCTGCTCCGCCACGGTTCTGGCTTCCTGGTTAGGGATCGGAAACGCTTCCGGCCACTTACTGAAGTAGTCCATCACTACGAGGATATACCGATTACCATTGTCGGTTTCCGGAAAGGGCCCTGCGATGTCAATGGCGATTCGTTCGAAAGGTGCTCCCACGTTGTATTGGTGCATCTTACCTCGAGTTTTGATTCTCGGACCCTTGCTAGCTGCACACACGTCGCATTTTCTGCACCAGTCTTCGATATCTTCCTTCGCTTTTAACCAATAAAAACGTTCTCGTACCTTTTCTAACGTCTTATTCACTCCCAAGTGGCCTCCGGTCGCCCCGCCATGCATTTCCTGTAACACCTCCTTGACCCTCGTCCGTGGTACGACAAGCTGCATTACAAACGACTTTCCGTCGGAGGATTCCCATTTTCTTCTCAGAACACCTTCTTGGACATGGAGGGAGTCCCACTGCGCAAAATATGCCTTTAAGGTCGGGCTTCTGTGAGAGATGTCCTGATGATCCGGTTTCTCCATGTTCTCCTTCCAGGCCAGAATCGGCTCGATATCCGGGTCTTCCTTCTGAGCGTTCCGGATCTCATCTACGCTCCAGCCGGCGATAGGTTCGGCTCTCATTCTTTGGATGGAAACCAGCTCCCGTTCTTCCTGACGCGCACAATGTTTACAATCCGTTCTGCATGGTCTCCGGGACAGTGCATCCGCATTAGAGTGGAGTTTTCCTTTACGATGCTGTATTTCGTAGTCGTAGATTTGCAGCCTTTCGATCCATCTTGCGACCTGACCCTCAGGACTCTTGAACTGTAATATCCATTTTAAGGCTGCATGGTCTGTGCGAAGAACGAACTTCCTCCCGTAGAGGTATTTGTGAAAATGCTTCGTAGCCAAGATCAAAGCTAGAAGTTCCCGCCTTGTCACGCAGTAGTTCCTTTCTGGCTTAGAGAGCACCTTGCTGAAGTACGCAACCACCTTCTCTTGGCCGTCATGCACCTGGGAGAGTACGGCTCCTACCCCGACATTACTAGCATCTGCATCCACAACGAACGTTTCCCCGGGAGTGGGGTAAGCCAGTATCGGGGCATCGCATAGCCGTTGTTTAAGTGCCTTGAAGCTCTTCTCGCACTCAATTGACCATTTGAATTGTTTTCCCTTTTCCGTCAACTGGTGCAGGTTCTTTGCGATCCCGGCAAAATCCTTCACGAACCGTCTGTAGTAGGTGGCTAGGCCCAGGAAGCTCCTTAGTTGGTGTTTGTCTTTGGGGACTGGCCAGTTTTTCACCGCTTCGACCTTCTCCGGATCGGTTCTCACTCCTTTCGCTGAAATTATGTGTCCCAGGTACTTGACTTCCGCTCTAAACAGGGCGCACTTCTTGGGGTTGAGCTTCAGGTGGGCACTTCGAAGCCTTTGAAATACATCCCTTAGATTGTCTCGGTGTTGCGCAAACGTTTTTCCTACGACGATGACATCATCCAAGTATACCAAACAGGTTTTCCATGTTAACCCTTGCAGGACACATTCCATCAATCGCTCGAAAGTCGCCGGAGCATTGCACAGCCCGAATGGCATTACCGTGAATTGCCATAGCCCATTTCCTGCGGTGAAGGCGGTTTTCTCCCGGTCTTCTGGATGGATCTGTACCTGCCAGTAGCCACTCTTCAAGTCGAGAGTGGAAAACCATCGGGCTCCTGATAGTGTGTCTAGCGTGTCGTCAATCCGTGGCAGAGGGTAGCTGTCTTTCTTGGTGACGTAATTGAGCTGCCGATAGTCCACGCAGAACCGCGTGCTGCCATCTTTCTTCTTAACCAGTACAACCGGTGATGCCCACGGACTTTTGGAACTTTCAATCAGACCTTCTTTCTCCATTGCCGACACCATCTCTGCAACTTCTGTCTGCTTTGCCAATGGAAGGCGCCTAGCAGGCTGACGAATTGGTCTAGTATCACCAGTGTCTATTCGATGTTGTACCAGGTGTGTTCGGCCGTATTCTCCGTCCTGTGAGGCAAATACATCAGCGTACTCATTGATAAGATTCTCTGCCATAGTTCGCTGCTCCTGATTCAGCTCACTGGACTGGAGAATCGTCTCTCTCGTTTCCGCTGTCCAAGGTGATGGGAGAGGTTTTGGAGGACCACGTTCAGATATTGTTGCGACGGCGGTAATCGGCGTGCATTTTCCAGTCACCTCCCCTCGCCTTAGTTTGACAGTGTGTGGTCTTGCGTTCAAAACTCTCACTGGAACCATGGTGTTCTTTGGTTCGACTAACGTCTTTCCCACGATGTAGTCTTGAGAATTCTTCTCTGGGTCTGGTTCTACTATGTAGAATCGGTGGCTCCCAAGATCACCTTCCAGCTTCGTCCAAATGATTGTCTCTGAAGACGGCGGCAAAACTTCGTCTTTGCTGATGACTGTCCTGAGAGTTACGGCATTCTCGTTTCCGTACACCATCGGAATCTCCACATTTCGATACCTCAGTACTTGCATCCCGATGTCCAAGATTACTTCATTTGCTTTCATGAAGTCTATTCCGATGATGCACTCGTCGCATATGTCTGCCACCAGAAACGCATGGGAGAACGTCAGTCCTGCCAGAGTAAGCGTAAGACGAACTTCTCCAAATACCTTCGCCATTTCCCCTATTGCAGTCTTCAGGCAGTAGCTGTTGGTGTTGTGCAGCCAGGAGCTTTTGACGATATCTCTTCTTACAATGGAGGCAGTGGCACCTGTGTCGATGGTGGCTACGCACTTCTTCTTGTTGATTAGTGCCTCCACTGTCAGGCTCTTGTTATCCCGTTTGGTTTGCGAAACTTGAATGGTGGTCCTGGGGGCCTCGATTCCAGTAACCAACTTCTGCCCCGCGAAGTTGGTCCTTACGCATTTCCCGACTGCTGGTTTTGGGAAGTCTGACTGACAGGATGGATGTTATCACCTCCAGATGCTTCCTCTCTGCTTCTCCTACTTCCGCAATGTGGACAATTTCCTCGTCTAGGTGCACTTCTGCACTGCCGTTGTAGGTGTCCGGTTTGGTTGCAATTCCAGCAACGGATTTGACTTCCGCGAGCTCTGTCTTCATCCATGACGGCTGTTCTCTGGCATGAGCATTCCACGACGGACATTTCCCTGACACGGTGTATTCCCTGGTATGCTTGGTCCGCAGCCTTCATTGACAAAGCGAATGCCAATGCCTCGGGGAGTGTTCGCTTTTCAGCCATCCTTACAGCCATTTGCAGTTGTCTGTCCTCTATGGCCTGAATAAAAGCTTCCACCGCCATTTCGTTGATAAGCTCCTCACCGGCTTTAGGGTATGAAAGATGGGCTAGTCGCTCTATATCCGCTTGCAACTGTTGGAGCGTTTCCCCCCTTTTTTGGACTCGACTACGCAGCTGAACCCTGTACACCTGCTGCATGTGTTCATCCCCAAACCGCATTTCGATAGCCTGAACCAGAGAGTCGTAGTTCTGCTGTTTATCTTCCGGGATGGTCTGCAAGAGCTCCGCAGCTGGACCCCTCAGTGCAAGTGTGAGTGCAATGGACTTCTCTTCATCGTCCCAGCTATTGGTCATTGCGGCCGCTTCGAATTGCCTTTTATAAATTGGCCATGATGTTTGACCATCGAAGATAGGAGGCTGCATCTCCTTTCTTCTCAGACCGTCGGTGGAATATTCCCGTGCTTTCTGTCTCTTCACGTTGCTGAGTTCCTTAGTAAGATTTTCGACTTGTTTTTCTACTTTTTCGAACTGAGTCTCTATTTTCCCGAACTGAGTTTCATGCTTCTCAAAGTTTTCATCGAATCTAGTTTCGACTTTTTCGAGTTGCGTCTCTACCTTCTCGATTTTCTCTTCGATCACTTCGAATTTGGATTCCAAGTTCTTGTTTTGCTCATCAAGTTTACTTTCCAGAGCATCTAGAGAATTCTTTTGTTCGTCCATCTTAAGTTCTAGAGAATTCTTTTGTTCATCCAACTTAAGTTCTAGAGAATTCCTTTGGTCATCGAGCTTATGACTTTGATCTTCTATTGCTTTCTTTTGTTCGTCCATGACTAACTTAAGTTGCAGGAGCAGACTTGTTATACCCGGGTCGGCTACTGTACTTGCTGGTTCCTCTTCCACGTCAAACTCTATGTCATGCGGATTTTCACCTTCCTGCGTTACTGCTTCTTCCAGACGAATCAGTAGGGCATCTTTTCCCCCAGTTGTGTCGAGATTCCGCTTACTGAGTTCTGCCTTTAGTTGAATTATAGTTAGTTTTCCCAACTTGCGACCCATTTTTGCGCAACTAATTAACTCAACGCAGAAATCGTTTTTTTTTTTTTTTTTTTTTTTTTCTTGTGCAATTTCACACCACGGAAATAGTTATTCACAGAATAAGTTTTATCCCAGCTTCTGACACCAATGTAATATGCAGGCTACGGCTCGAGTAGATAAAACGATATTCTGTGAAATTTATTTCTTTATTTTCTACTCTATAGAACAATTCAAGTTCACACTATACTATTCTTCGCAAATTCTTTTCTTACAAGGTCTCTTTCCTCTCAAATCACTTTATCTCCTTTCAATTACTTAATTTACAAATCCAAACTAATTACTTTTTCTTGTTCACTCTCAACTTTCAATTTATCACAAAATTACAACTTCGCCTATTATCACTTTTCTAATCTCTTCGCCACAGTTTAAAAATCACTGTCCTTTTTTTGATCGCCATCTGTCCTTATATAGCAGAAGTTTCTGATAGCCAGAAACTTCTAGCAAATTCTTCGACCAAAAACAAAAATACCTAAAAACAAAATCCCTAAAAATTATGACAATCATTTCGTGCAGTTATAATTCTCTCTTGTTCTCTTTTATCCGCGATATTATCCGAGCTGTGGTGACTAATTTCAGACACGAACCTCAAAAGAAAGCAATGAAAAGACACTTCGGAATTTGTTGCCTGTTCGAGGGCGTAGTTATTATGCTACATTATGTTACAATACTTAGCTCTTATTTTCTCTCATTCGTAAAAAACGTAGAACGGTAGCTATTGTATTCCTTTGGTTGAACATTAAACGTCATTCGACGGTAGCACCAACGCATCATTGTGTTTCAGGCATTAAAGAGCTGTTGCGCCAAATATTTATTTTTATTATTTTTTTTTTTTTTTTATAATTTGCACGTGTTAAAGGGGATATGAATACCCTTATACTAATTTTTAGAACACGTGCGTTTTGTGGAAAGAGGAAGAGATAGAGAGAAAGACAGAGTGGTGTAGTTTGAAACTCAGGTGGTATTAAGTTTCTGTAAACTCCAAGGGTGGCTGTCCAGATAACTGGGGAGTATTTTGTTTGTTTTCGCTATTATTGTCGTTGCTTATGATTCACAGTATTTTTTTCCGTCCTCCTGAAGTCATCATCACGATCAAGTTGTATTTTAGCCATATGACCACCCTACTGCCAGTGTTATGCCTTCACATTAAAAAAAAAAAATTAAAAAAAATAAAAAAAAAAATAAAAAATCAAAAAAAATTTACGTATAGAATACGTAAGGTAGAATAAGATAGGTTAATTTAGAATAAGATAGTTTTAAGATTTATTTTAGGTAGTTTATAAGTTTTATTTATAAGAATACAAAAAAATGTTCAGACACTAAGTTTTTGACTAATTTTCTTAGTTTATATTTTAAAAGAATGAATAAATAAACAAGTTTCATGTTCGTTACGTCGAAAGACATAGTTTTAAGTGTTAGGTTTAGCTTAGAGCGCCCGCATAGGGCCAGTAAGTTGGAATAAGAATAGTTAAGTTAGTTAAGCTAGTTTTAAGCGTTTTGTCTAGCATGTAAGTTAATAAATGAATTAATAAAAATGCACTAAAAATGAAAAAAAAAATGTTATGCCTTCACAGTAGAGTTGACTTAGCTTTTGCAAGTGATCGACTTTTTTATTTATTTCATGCGAAATAAATAGATGATTTTCGACATCAGGATTCGAACCGTGAATCAACAGCGTGACAAGCGATGATGTTACCACTACACCACGACCACCCTGTTGACCCTTTTTGCAAATTGAGAAACAATTGACACATTCAACCGAAAATCCCTTCACTTCTTTTAGCAGACATCGCCATCGACAGCAATCTCACTTTCGCATTTACACGATTTTTATCTGTGTTTGCCAACACCAAACAACCCAGCAAAAATGTCATAAGGTATATGAGGCTAAGGGATAAATAAGGGATAGAAAATAGAGAACGCTAATTGTAAAACTATGAAAATATTTTTTTTTGAACTTAGTACTTTAACTACAAATGATATATTAATTACTTAAAACTACTCGTAATATCCAATAAATGTCGCAAACCAAATTGTTTTTCTTTGGGTATTTCATTTTTAAACCATATATATCAGGACTTTGAAATTTTGACATTGCCTCATAGTAGCGCTTGCGCTGAAAAAATATTTTCCAAATTGACGCTATAAAAAAATAAACTTACAAATAAACTTAAAGTAAAGACCTGCCAACCCATGCTATCCGATTTTTTTTTGGAAGAGGAAGAGTTAGAAGAGTGGGTCCCTAAATCGAATTTAATTCAGAAGTTTAGGGCTTCCATTCCTAACAATTAGGTTTTTCAAATCATAACTACTTTTTGTTTTGTTCCTTTTCTTTCTTTTTTTTTCTCATGTACTTATTTTAAAAAATGAACTGATTTTTTGTTTTGTTTAAGAGTTTTTATTTATTTATCATAATACATAAGCTTTATTTATTTTTAAGCAGATGAATCACAAATACAAAAATAAAATACATAATACTAGTCCTCCCCACTTCTTATTCTTTAATAATTTTATATGGCACCCTTTTTTTCGCAAGAGACCCCTTTTAGAACCCTTTCCGAAAATTGTTCAGAGGTAACCCTGATCTGTGGTCTGTGGGCCTATACCCTGAGGCGAGATCGGAATTTTCATTCTAACCTCAGAATTAACGATACTATAATTAGATCCAATTTTGAATAATTGTAATTTTCTTGAAAACTACTCTAGATTTCGTTAAAATTTCGTATCTGATGTAATAACGGTAACGAATAACGGTACTTACCCTCTTAGCCGAATTACAAAATTGACTATTTCCTGGATATGGATGACGATTTATTTTAAATTTGATATCTAGGTCATTCTAGATATACCTATGTACATATGTAATCACTTGACATTCAAATTTTGGGCGTGTGGTGAAAAAGCACATTTTGCGGTCTTACGATTTTGATTAAAATGTATAACTGTGATGATAATAGTTTGCGTGAAGATTACGTACTCAATTTTCCGCTAAAAATTCGAATAACGGTACATACTTTACTTATTAACGGACTTTCATAAATTTTATATCTCTTCAGATATCACTAGGATGATTTTGTTTCAAATTGATACCATTTTCGACATATGCATGTTAGAACATTGCATTAAAATTTTGGATATTATGACCAAAAAAGTTTTTTTTAACTTCTCAGCGCACTTTACGAATACAATTATTTTGCTTCTAATTGTGTTTGTCTAAAATTGATATATGAACAAACGAATGAACAGCAAATATAGAGCGAATACGTGTAATCCAGTCTTCTGTTTCTTTATTTTACTAAAATATCCGTTGAATGCTTAAAAATTATATTTTCTTTGACCTCCATCAAAATTGTTTTTTTTTTTTTTTTTTTTAGGCTCAGCGACGATATTGTAATATGCGAGGTACGGCTCGAGTAGATAAAACAATATTCTGTGAAATTATTTCTTTATTTTCTAGTCTATAGAACAATTCAGGTTCACACTATACTATTCTTCGCAATTCTTTTGTTACAATGTCTCTTTCTTCTCAAATCACTTATCTCCTTTCAATGACTTAATTCACAAATCCAAACTAATTACTTCTTCTTGTTAACTCTCAACTTTCAATTTATCACAAAATTACAACTTCGCCCATTATCACTTTTCTAATCTCTTCGCCACAGTTTAAAAACTACTGCCCCCTTTCGATCGCCTTCCGATCTGTCCTTATATAGCAGAAGTTTCTGATAGCCAGAAACTTCTAGCAAATTCTTCGACCACTGGAACAAGAAAAAATTCTGATGTAATAATTCCATTTCTTGCAGTTATAATTCTTTCTTATCCGTGATATTAAACGTCTCTTTCATGAACTGTGGAGACTTAACCGCAGACACGAACCTCGAATGAAAAGACACTTTGGAATGGCCTGGAGGAGCGTAGTTATTATTCTACATTATTGTAGCATAATTTTAGGGGATGTTACAATATCAACGAAATATATTGCACCAGCAGTGTTAATGGTGCTGCTGCTGCTGTTTTACTTTCTTCATACCTTTGGAATAGCGTATTGCGACGAATATAACCCAGAAACCGGACTTAAACTAAAACTTTGAAATATGCATTTTCGGTGTTTTGGGGTGGCCCTAACGATATTAACCGCTTTTTTGCCAACGAATATATGCTTGTGTAAAAATTTAAATGCAAACACACGCAATAGTTAAGACAACGAGAAAAATTGGACTTTTATTAATTTTGTCTTTAATTTTACGGAACCGTGACACAACTTGAAAGTTTAAATATAGTTCAAATACGTCTGAAAAAAACATAATTAGGACAATTGTAATCCTTAAATCAAAATTGTCATAGGAAAACGACTTCACCGAAAATTCTACTGGAAGACCCAAAAACAGTGACCACGTTCCAAGAGCACATTTTCCGTTAGACAATAAAATCATGGAACGACCTTTTAGCCTTACAACAGTTGATAGCTAGAAACTCGCTAGATTTACTAGAGGTGGGTAACTATCGGCAGTCGTCACTTTCGATAATTCTGTATAGCATTAGATTGTTTTGAACCTTTTAATAAAATCTTAACCAGGCACAAAAATGTTTGTCAAGACTTAATCTACTGAACTCAAAATTGACTAAGATTGCAGTCAACTTCATAAATGTCAAAATGCAGTAATTTGTGTCCATTCGAATTTATCCTGACATTTCTTTTGCGCTAAAATCGAAAAAAAAACTAGTTTTGCAATTAATTTGAGGTCTCTCTCCGAATCAGCGACGACTAAATTGTTAGTGTCTAGAACAATTTCATTCGACTTTAGTTACCAAAAATTCAGAACAGCTATTTGTTTTAATTAACTTAATTATGGAACAATTCTATCGATAATGCTTTCCGACCATCGATTTCCGATTTTTCATTCCATCGAAGACATGTCAATTCTATTTATCCGTAACTTCTGAAGGAAAATAATTATTTTCACTAATTCACGAAGAAGTATACACTACAATAATTTTCGTAACCAGCTGATATTGACATTTCTACAGATGAATCAAATTTTAGGAAGAATTTTTAACTAGGAATCCAGTCTACTACCTAACAGAAAGCTTCCTAGATTTTTAGTCAAATCGAGGCCTCTCGACTAATCAGAACCAACTGACTAGTTAGGTTGTTTCATGTTCCAGCACGGAAACAATGGCTTCGTTTATAGTGTCATTTCTGACGTATGTGAGGTAATAGTTTAACAATTGTTTGAGTACTACCTTATAAATACATATCAACTCTAAAAGTGTCAGCATTGCGAATCGGTGGTTTGAACTTAAATTCGTGGCATACCAAAACTGATCGCGATTAACTTTTGATCCCGCTTAACATTAATCCTGTAATTTAACCCTGACAGACTGAAACACGTTAGCCTCGAACACTCAGCAACGCTACCACTTTACCTGTGATAGGAGTAGATTCACTCCATATAAAATTAAGTCTATTTTTTTAGAATTATTTTGAACAAACATATGCTTTGAATTTCATCAGTAAATACTCATTGATAGGTAATAGGCGAATTCCATTATTTTAATTAAATATTTCAAATTTGCTAAAATAGGTATATATAAATATTTATAGGTGAACAATGAAAATTAAAGAAAAAACAAAGGATTTTTTTTGCAGTTGTTCCTGGCCTCTGTCATATAGAAATGTAGAGAAGAATCTTTAATTATTATTTATTTATTATTCAACGAAGAAGCAAATTGCAATTAACTTTTCAATGCCTTAATAAAAATATGAATAAAAAAACCATGTTAGTGTTTGATTTCCTTTAAAAACATTGAATTGTTTGAAGTAAACATAGATCAAACAAAACTTCTTCCCGCATAGTAATGTTAAATGCGGGAGAATTTCAAATTGATCAGCATCATCAGATGAAGAATTATTTCGGCGATAACACAATCAATTAAGCTCCTGTACTCGTATATTATTTTGATAGTCAATTGAATGGTCCAATGCTGCAGATATGTTATTATTTTTCTAATTTGTACTTAGTTTTTAAACTGTTGATTTTCTCTAAATTTCCACTGCATACATTGGCAAAATTAAATTATTCCTGCAGAAAACACAAGATAGACAGCTAAACATAATAAATTGTTGTTTTTTTTTTTATTCTTTTGGGCAAATAGAAACATATTCTGAATGTCGTTTTACTTGCACTACGTTTCGTTTTACAAGAATTATTCCATAACTTTCACAACGGTACGACGTCGTCGGTCAGTAGTTCATATTCCACATACGATCCACACCAGCTAATCTACGGCGCTGACAGAAAAAAGGCGGTATCAATTTTTGTTATTTATTTTTTTCAAAATAAATTGTTGGCTTATATTATAAAAATTAATAGTGTAGCTATGTTTTGGAGTGGTGATGAAGACGAGGAAAAAGAATAAGAAAAACTGATCTCAATCCAATCTGATAAAATCCAATGCATTGGATCTATCGGATACAGAGTGAGTAAAAGGAAAGAAATTAATTTAAAAAAATCAATTGTTCTCAGATTCAAAATGCTAACAATAATTGAAACCCACATTTGCCCACAATGGATGAAATTATGATAGAATACACCAAACAGGAAAACAATGCAGCCAAGTTCTATTTTTTCCAACGAGTAGAAATTCCAGATGTTATTGGCTATGTTGACGGGACCCACATACGAATTGTCGTACCAAACTAGCATATGTATGTACTACAACAAAAAAGGTTATTATAGTATAAACGCTATGATCGTGAGTATTAAATACTAAAATGCATGCTTCAGTACGTACAGCTGGCTATATGAAGCCAATTTTAGGTTTGTAATTATCGAATGTATATAAGATATGCAGATGCCAGACACCCTGGGGCCAGTCATGACTCATTAATTTGAAATTCAAGTGAGCTTCGAGGAATCTAGAAGAGGAATTATGATGGAGGCGAAAGAAATACTTGGTTGTTAGGTTCGTATTCAAATTAGTTTTATTTACGCTGAATTCTACTGATATATAGTAAATTTGAGCCATTCCTCATCACATCATTCAAATCATCAGCGGAAGGTAGCATTGAAAGTAACTTCAATAGAAATCATTCACAGATCAGGAATATAATCGAAAGAACAATTGGGGTTCTAAAGAATCGATTTCATTGTCTTCTCGGTGCCCGGCAGTTGCACTACACTTAGTTAACGTATGCGCGGCTCTGCACAATATTTGCCTTAATTATAAATCAGATTTTGAAGTAGATCCAGATTTAATTGATTTTGCAAATGAATCGAACTCAAACATAACAAATGCAAATATTACGGCTAACGATGATCAAGTAGCTACAGAGATACGAAATCGACTGCTGAGCGTTATTTAAAAACTTAATTAACAGAAAAAAAAAAACATAAAGTACTCAAATCTGAGAAATTATTTTCTTGGAATGTGCCTCCTTCAGTGGCGTCACACCAAACCTGTGCATATGCACGTATGTAACTAATTTCTTTTTTTTTTTTTTTTTAATACGAACCGAACTTCCTGCCTCCATCTCTTGATGGTGGTTCTAGTCTGTTAAGGGTTATAGCTATAGAGTTCCATTTGATCTTGGCGTCAACATTTGAGACTCCCTTTTTAAAACTCTTTGCCAAAGAAGTTTCTTTTTTTTCATCAATTCCACCAAAGGTTTAAATTATTTCTGGTTTGTTATTTTCACCCCAAAAATCAATCTAATTTAATTTTGTTAGTTGAATCAATTAACAAATTGTTCACTACTTGACGATCACTAATTTATTAACGACAAATACCGTCGTTTTTGCTGTCGTTTTTTGATGTTCAACGGCTTAAAGAATGACAGTGACATTTCTCACATGACGCTCACCGTACAGTAATGGGTTCCACAGGGCGTAAAAAGACAAATGGCACTTAGCGACGCAAAAACAACCCTCGTTATAGTAAATTCAAATTTTAAATCGTAAACGCTACGGAATAAGGGTAAATTATTGATAATATGGGTACTATATGCGCTTTTTACAACGCTTTTATAATAAGTTTAATTATTTATTTTTATTTTAGGTCAATTTTCTGTTTAAATCCAGTAGACACACAGTAATTTATACCAAAACTGAAAGCTCCAGAAACATTTTTCCAGCATTTATTGACAACTGGACCATTCCGCACTGGTATTCTTGAACCGTTTGTTGAACTGTTTTTTTGTACCAAACGTATGAAAGGCAAGGAAAAGCGCTACAAAAAAGGGAAGAACTTTGGTGAAATAATTGCAGCAAAAATTAAATGTATTTCTGGTATTAATGAAATTGTGTGAGATAGCAATACACAAGATGCAAGAATATTAGTGTGGAAGCGTTTACTGTTATTAAATCGGTGTTTTCAATTGATGCAAGAATACCAGTGTGGCATAGCGCATTCGGGCCATCAGTTATCGAATCTGTTTTTTAAGGCAGACGTATGAAATGCAAGGGGAAATCTGGGGCCGAATCACTGATGGAGTTAGTGAGAGACATCCGATATCGGATGATCGCACGAGCCCATTGGGATGATGACATATGATAACAAAATAAGTTATTAATTTTATTAAAAAATGAGTGCAATCATATTAAGGAATTACTTGTACCTACATGTAGATAAAAAAAGGGTATTTATCAACTGACAGATGTGATTTCTATGCATTTTAATATTTATTTAATTAGTTTCGCCACAAAGATATTGCAACAATACTAATAAAGAATTATATGAAAATAAGAAAAATCGTACAACAGCTCCAGCTCCGTACCAATGGAATGAATGTGCCAAAAAATATGATACTCTAAGCTCAACCATTTAAGCTGTAATGATAAATACACATTTTTCAGTCACGTAGTGATCGTTCAGTGTAATTCGACCTTTGGGACTTTTGAGAGATATTTGCAGCAGAGAGAAACCTATTTTCTGTATTGTTACGCACGAATTATGCATATATTTTTAAGCATCTCAAAGAAAACACGAAAATTGTTAGCAGTTCAACTATTTCAACTTTATTCGTTAACGGTTATTATTTCTTACTTCTAACTTACGACCTATCTTAACATTCACTGACTCCACAAAATTATGTTGACTCATTAACTTAGTCAACAGGATGAGTGGAAATTGGTTCAAGCGAATGACCGACGTTTGTCGTGGACACAAATCACCCAGCAAGCGGTTTTGCTTTTGATTTGATTTAGTGTGCAGTTGGGAGGTCATTGACAAGCGTCGCATCAGCATTTCCTGTTATGTTCGTCTTATTATTATGTAATTCATGTGACAGACCAAATTGGGTAATCACGCTTAACTCACTGATCGCGATCAGGAAGTCAGTCTGTCACCTATGACTTAGCTCCAATAGAAATTAGCGCGTTGTAGAACTGGCATAGTCCTAATCTGGCTCACAGAACGAGCTCAGCTTGTTTTTTGACAGCAGAGCTGCCACTTTTACAAAATGTTAGTAGATTTTATTTATTGTGCTGGGGAAAATCACTTAAGTCTTAGTAAATATTGTAGTTCTTTTTATATTCGATAAAGCCTAATTAGTGCATTATTTGAGAATATTAAGCTTTTTGCTAAGCTCCAAACTAAATGGGAAATTGAGAATGGCCGCGATGTAGTGGGTAGTGCGTTTGCTTGTGACCCGAGGTGTGCAGGTTTGATCCCGAACGGAGAACAGTAATATAAGAGAAACGAATAAAATCTTAGTTTCTTCAACCACTACACCAAAATGGGGCTTCTGCTTGGTAGTACAATGGACCAAAAATCGAGCCTAAGTGCTCCGGGAATTGGAAATTTCCTTTTTATATAAAAAACATAAAAAAATAAAATTGAAACCAACTTCAGTCAAAACTAATTTGTAATACATAGTTACAATTTTAGTTTCTGTTGTCAAAATGATTGATCATTACAAACACAAATTTGACTGTCCTAAAATCCTGGGAAAATATTAGCGGAGATTTTAGTTGGGGAATAAATTAAACAGTAAATAATTAATAATTTACCCAAAATATGAATAAATAAACTCATCATCAACGCGTTGTGAAAAAACTCATAGCCCTCATATTATAAAAAAAATGATACTCCTATTCTGTTTTTAGAAACAAAAAGGGATCTACTTGGCACATTACAACCGGATGTGCAAATATATTGTGTTTTTCTGCTGGAATAATTTAATTTTGTAAGCGCCAGCAGTGAAAGTTCTATTAAAGTTTTTAGTTTCTGATGATGCTGAATGAATTGAAATTCTCTTTGAACTTTATATTACTGTGTTTCAAGAAATTTCATCTGTTCCGTTCATTTAAGACAAATCAAGGTCCTTAAAAGAAATCGCAACATCAAAATTCATTTTTTATTCATACATTTTATTGCAATTTATTGACGCATTGAAAAGTTGATTGCAGTTTGCTTCCGCATGGAATAATACATAAATAGTAACTAAAGATCATTCTCTGCAATTTTTTTGGAATACTTTTTATGATAGTTAACAGGAACAATTGCAATAAAGCCCTAGTTTTTTTCTTTCATTTCCATTGTTTACCCACCTATTTCAGCGAATTCACTGTAATTCACCTATTAACTACCAATGAGTGCATTGAATGTGGATATTTTCCGATGAAATTTAAAGCGTATTTTTGTTCAAAAGAAGAAGCAGTAGACTTAATTTCAAAGTGTCAAAGTCGTCCAGTTGGTATCAGAGCTTTTCAGGCTCATCCTGCTCCGGGGTGTCAGTGTTAAACTGCTTAGCGGGGATCGGGCATTAATCGCGATCAATTTTGGTCTATCAGCCAAAGCTGTGGTATAGGATCATTTATGAGTAAAATAGTATTCGATTTGTCATATACAGTGAAACTTCTCTTTACGGACACCCCTCTATAAGGGACACCTCTATTTACGGACAATTCCTCTGGTCCCCGGCATGAAGATAGAGCTATTCGTGTATTTCGACCCCTTCACAACGGACCCCCTCTATACCGGACACGGACACGGATTTCAGTGCCTATTGAGCAGTTTTACCTTTTATAGCGGACACACGAAGCAAAAACGAAAATGGAAGAGACAGAAAAATATTGTATGTATGCACTCCCTTGCTCTACATGCATACTAATTGCAGTGTTTGTAGAGCGAACGCACTCTGTGTATAAGTTAACACACGGCTCAAGCGAATCTCAACAAACAGCAAACAGCACGTGCAGTAACCTTCACTTCTAATCATTACCCAGGGCATCGTCATCCGATCTACACAGCGCATATGTCAGCACATTCGGCGCACTGCATAGTGCAACATCGGATTCCACATAATTTGCTGACCTAGCGTCTGGATCGACGTTGCAGTCATTCCCACATCATTTTCATTCCCACGTCGCCCACGTCGCATTAAGGTATAAATAGTAGTCTCTAAGTTATTATCATTGTTCAGTTGTAATTTGGTGTTAAATGAATAAAGTTGATTTTTTTTTAGTTAAATTACTTTAACAGCATTTAACTTATACAAATGTTTTATGTTTACATCACAAAAGGACTAAACCGTTAGAAACAGTGAATGTGGTTATCGACTCGTATGTCTTTTTGAACTGCATTGACATTATGTATTTGAGTGTTACGCGGTTCAATTTATTCACGAAATTTTGGTGCGCGTTTGTATTGTATGTAATGGTTAGTAAAAAAACGCGAAAATCACTCACTTTAAAACAAAAAGTGGAAGTGATTACTTACCACAAAAACAAGTGCCAGTGTCGGGAGTTATGATTAAGGAAAAATCTCAGGAAGTTGCGCAGGAGTTGAAAATGGAAAATTTCAAAGCTTCTAATGGCTGGCTAGATCGTTTTAGAACTCGGCACAAAATAGTTTTTAAATCAGTTTGTGGAGAGTCAGCTTCTGTTGGTGTTGAAACCGTAAGTGAGTGGCAATCAAAACTTGGTCAACTAATTGAAGGCTACGAAGAGAAAGACATTTTTAATGCCAACGAAACTGGCCTATTTTATCGGGCATTACCGGACAAAACACTTTGCTACAAAGGAGAGACTTGTTCAGGGGGTAAAATTGCTAAAGAACGGCTGACAGTGCTGTTATGTGCAAGTATGTGTGGTGGAAAAATAAAGCCACTCGTCATCGGGAAAGCTATGAAGCCTAGATGCTTTAAAGGTATTCTCTCTGAATCTTTGAAAGTAGGTTGGAGAGCAAATCAAAAGGCGTGGATAACAACACCCATTATGACAGAATGGTTGGAGCACCTAGACTGAAATATGAAACTTCAAGGAAGGAACATTTTATTGTTTCTCGACAATGCTACTTCCCATGCTCACATTGAACTGGAAAACGTTAGGTTGATTTTTTTTCCTCCAAACATAACGTCAACTTCTCAGCCGATGGATCAAGGAATAATACAAAATTTCAAGATCTTTTATCGCCAGTTCGCCTTACGACATCTTATTGCGAATTTGGGAGAAGATAGCGTTAAATATGCCCAAGATTTAGCAAAACAAATTGACGTATTAAAAGCTGTAACGTGGGTTAATAAATCGTGGGAATCAGTCACTTCAACAACAATACAAAATTGTTTTAAAAAAGCTGGATTTCCACCAGGTGAACATCTTGCCAAAGAAAATGAAATTGGTGAAATAGAGCTGAATGAGCTCATAATAGTTTCACCAATAGACACAAATAAAGATTATTTCTGCATCGACGAAAATTTGGCAACAGAATGTTCCACAAAAGATGTTGTGGACATTTTTAAAACAATTTGTCCTTCAGCAAGCTCTACATCCCATGAAAACTATGAAGACAGCGATGACAATGAACTGGATGGTGAGTTGAAGATTACAGCGATACAAAACTATTCAGATGTAATAAGAGAACTCACACGTGTCCGCGAGTTCTATCTAGTGAAAGGAGATGAAACGGGATTTGAAATGTTAAACGAATTGATAGTTAACCACGAGCTTGAGATGGTGAAATCCAAAATAAAAAAACAAAAATTAATAACTTTGTTTTTCCAAAAGAAATGAATAAATAAATACTATCCCTATATTCCATTATTGAACTGCATAAAATTGTTTTTTTTTTCTTTATAAAAATGTACATATGTTTGTATGTAGATATGAAAATATATATTATTATATCTTTTCCAAAATTTGAACATTATTCGTTAATTTCCATTAATATTGTAATATGCAAGCTACGGCTCGAGTAGATAAAACGATATTCTGTGAAATTTATTTCTTTATTTTCTAGTCTATAGAACAATTCAAGTTCACACTATACTATTCTTCGCAAATTCTTTTCTTACAAGGTCTCTTTCCTCTCACATCACTTTATCTCCTTTCAATTACTTAATTCACAAATCCAAACTAATTACTTTTTCTTGTTCACTCTCAACTTTCAATTTATCATCAAATTACAACTTCGCCCATTATCACTTTTCCAATCTCTTCGCCACGGTTTTAAACCAACTGTCCTTTTTGATCGCCATCTGTCCTTATATAGCAGAAGTTTCTGATAGCCAGAAACTTCTAGCAAATTCTTCGACCACTGGAACGAGAGAGATAATTCTTGCAGTTATAATTCCCTTTTATCCCTGATATTATTCGTCTCTTTCGTTGACATGAGCTGTGGAGACTTCGTCCCAGACACGAACCTCGAATGAAAGGACAGTTCGAACCAAAATTCTGCCAGAATGAAAAGTCACTTCGGAATTTGCTGCATAGTCATAGGAGCGTAGTTATTATTATGCTACAATATTGTAATATGCAAACTACGGCTCGAGTAGATAAAACGATATTCTGTGAAATTTATTTCTTTATTTTCTAGTCTATAGAACAATTCAAGTTCACACTATACTATTCTTCGCAAATTCTTTTCTTACAAGGTCTCTTTCCTCTCAAATCACTTTATCTCCTTTCAATTACTTAATTCACAAATCCAAACTAATTACTTTTTCTTGTTTACTCTCAACTTTCAATTTATCACCAAATTACAACTTCGCCCATTATCACTTTTCCAATCTCTTCGCCACGGTTCTAAACCAACTGTGTCTTTTTTTGATCGCCATCTGTCCTTATATAGCAGAAGTTTCTGATAGCCAGAAACTTCTAGCAAATTCTTCGACCACTGGAACAAGAAAAATTCTGATATAATAATTCCAAGATGACAATCATTTCGTGCAGTTATAATTCTCTCTTGTTCTCTTTTATCCGCGATATTATCCGAGCTGTGGTGACTAATTTCAGACACGAACCTCAAAAGAAAGGACAGTTCGAACCAAAATTCTGCCAGAATGAAAAATCACATCGGAATTTGCTGCATAGTCATAGGAGCGTAGTTATTATTATGCTACACTGCCCCCCCCGTGTTCGTCCCGAACAAGTGCATCCTCATTTCGGCCATTGTATCGACTCAGTCGGTCCACATGAACCACTTTCATTTTGGCCCTCGGTCCTCGCTGGATGCGGTAGACAACATCGTTGATGCGGGTTACTATTCTGTAGGGACCTTCCCAGTTCCGCTGTAATTTAGGTGATTTCCCCTTTTGGCGATGGGGATTATACAGCCACACCAGATCTCCTTCCTGGAATCCTGACGCTGTTGCCTTGGCATCATACCTGGTCTTCATGCGGTCGCTCGTCATCTTAGTCTGGCTTCTGGTCCTTTGGTGTATGTCCCTAAGCCTTTCCCTAAGGTCCGCCACGTACTCTTCTTCATTTCTGGGCTCATTGGTAGGAGATCCAAATTTCACCTCACTGGGTAAACGAGCTATTCCACCGAATAAGATTTCGAACGGCGTATGTCGAGTAGTGCTATGCACGGCACTTCTATAGGCCATCAAAAACAAGGGAATCTGCCGGTCCCAATCCCGTTGGTAGTCACCTACAACCTTCGAGAGATGTTCGTCCAAAGTCCTATTGAAACGCTCCACCATACCGTCCGACTGTGGATGAAGCGGGGTTGTCCTTGTCTTTTTGATTCCGAGTAGTTGACACATCTCTTGGAAGATTCTTGACTCGAAGTTCCGCCCTTGGTCAGAATGCAATTCCAAGGGCACACCGAATCTGCTAACCCAATTGTAGACGATCTGCCCCGCCACGGTTCTGGCTTCCTGGTTAGGCATCGGAAACGCTTCCGGCCACTTACTGAAGTAGTCCATCACTACGAGTATATACCGATTGCCATTGTCGGTTTCCGGAAAGGGCCCTGCGATGTCAATGGCGATTCGTTCGAAAGGTGCTCCCACGTTGTATTGGTGCATCTTACCTCGAGTTTTGATTCTCGGACCCTTGCTAGCTGCACACACGTCGCATTTTCTGCACCAGTCTTCGATATCTTCCTTCGCTTTTAACCAATAAAAACGTTCTCGTCCGCGGTACGACAAGCTGCATTACAAACGACTTTCCGTCGGAGGATTCCCATTTTCTTCTCAGGACACCTTCTTGGACATGGAGGGAGTCCCACTGCGCAAAATATGCCTTTAAGGTCGGGCTTCTGTGAGAGATGTCCTGATGATCCAGTTTCTCCATGTTCTCCTTCCAGGCCAGAATCGGCTCGATATCCGGGTCTTCCTTCTGAGCATTCCGGATCTCATCTACGCTCCAGCCGGCGATAGGTTCGGCTCCCATTCTTTGGATGGAACCCAGCTCCCGTTCTTCCTGACGCGCACAATGTTTACAATCCGTTCTGCATGGTCTCCGGGACAGTGCATCCGCATTAGAGTGGAGTTTTCCTTTACGATGCTGTATTTCGTAGTCGTAGATTTGCAGCCTTTCGATCCATCTTGCGACCTGACACTCAGGACTCTTGAACTGTAATAGCCATTTTAAGGCTGCATGGTCTGTGCGAAGAACGAACTTCCTCCCGTAGAGGTATTTGTGAAAATGCTTCGTAGCCAAGATCAAAGCTAGAAGTTCTCTCCTTGTCACGCAGTAGTTCCTTTCTGGCTTAGAGAGCACCTTGCTGAAGTACGCAACCACCTTCTCTTGGCCGTCATGCACCTGGGAGAGTACGGCTCCTACCCCGACATTACTAGCATCTGCATCCACAACGAACGTTTCCCCGGGAGTGGGGTAAGCCAGTATCGGGGCATCGCATAGCCGTTGTTTAAGTGCCTTGAAGCTCTTCTCGCACTCAATTGACCATTTGAATTGTTTTCCCTTTTCCGTCAACTGGTGCAGGTTCTTTGCGATCCCGGCAAAATCCTTCACGAACCGTCTGTAGTAGGTGGCTAGGCCCAGGAAGCTCCTTAGTTGGTGTTTATCCTTGGGGACGGGCCAGTTTTTCACCGCTTCGACCTTCTCTGGATCGGTTCTCACTCCTTTCGCTGAAATTATGTGCCCCAAGTACTTGACTTCTGCTCTAAACAGGGCGCACTTCTTGGGGTTGAGCTTCAGGTGGGCACTTCGAAGCCTTTGAAACACATCCCTTAGATTGTCTCGGTGTTGCGCAAACGTTTTTCCTACGACGATGACATCATCCAAGTATACCAAACAGGTTTTCCATGTTAACCCTTGCAGGACACATTCCATCAATCGCTCGAAAGTCGCCGGAGCATTGCACAGCCCGAATGGCATTACCGTGAATTGCCATAGCCCATTTCCTGCGGTGAAGGCGGTTTTCTCCCGGTCTTCTGGATGGATCTGTACCTGCCAGTAGCCACTCTTCAAGTCGAGAGTGGAAAACCATCGGGCTCCTGATAGTGTGTCTAGCGTGTCGTCAATCCGTGGCAGAGGGTAGCTGTCTTTCTTGGTGACGTAATTGAGCTCCCGATAGTCCACGCAGAACCGCGTGCTGCCATCTTTCTTCTTAACCAGTACAACCGGTGATGCCCACGGACTTTTGGAACTTTCAATCAGACCTTCTTTCTCCATTGCCGACACCATCTCTGCAACTTCTGTCTGCTTTGCCAATGGAAGGCGCCTAGCAGGCTGACGAATTGGTCTAGTATCACCAGTGTCTATTCGATGTTGTACCAGGTGTGTTCGGCCGTATTCTCCGTCCTGTGAGGCAAATACATCAGCGTACTCATTGATAAGATTCTCTGCCATAGTTCGCTGCTCCTGATTCAGCTCACTGGACTGGAGAATCGTCTCTCTCGTTTCCGCTGTCCAAGGTGATGGGAGAGGTTTTGGAGCATCACGTTCAGATATTGTTGCGACGGCGGTAATCGGCGTGCATTTTCCAGTCACCTCCCCTCGCCTTAGTTTGACAGTGTGCGGTCTTGCGTTCAAAACTCTCACTGGAACCATGGTGTTCTTTGGTTCGACTAACGTCTTTCCCACGATGTAGTCTTGAGAATTCTTCTCTGGGTCTGGTTCTACTATGTAGAATCGGTGGCTCCCAAGATCACCTTCCAGCTTCGTCCAAATGATTGTCTCTGAAGACGGCGGCAAAACTTCGTCTTTGCTGATGACTGTCCTGAGAGTTACGGCATTCTCGTTTCCGTACACCATCGGAATCTCCACATTTCGATACCTCAGTACTTGCATCCCGATGTCCAGGATTACTTCATTTGCTTTCATGAAGTCTATTCCGATGATGCACTCGTCGCATATATCTGCCACCAGAAACGCATGGGAGAACGTCAATCCCGCCAGAGTAATCGTAAGACGAACTTCTCCAAACACTTTCGCCATTTCCCCCGTTGCAGTCTTCAGGCAGTAGCTGTTGGTGTTGTGCAGCCAGGCGCTTCTGACGATATCTCTTCTTACAATGGAGGCAGTGGCGCCTGTGTCGATGGTGGCTACGCACTTCTTCTTGTTGATTAGTGCCTCCACTGTCAGGCTCTTGTTATCCCGTTTGGTTTGCGAAACTTGAATGGTGGTCCTGGGGGCCTCGATTCCAGTAACCAACTTCTGCCCCGCGAAGTTGGTCCTTACGCATTTCCCGACTGCTGGTTTTGGTAAGTTTGACTGACAGCCAGATGCTTCCTCTCTGCTTCTCCTACTTCCGCAATGTGGATAATTTCCTCGTCTAGGTGCACTTCTGCACTGCCGTTGTAGGAGTCCGGTTTGGTTGCAATTCCAGCAACGGATTTGACTTCCGCGAGCTTTGTCTTCATCCATGAGGGCTGTTCTCTGGCATGAGCATTCCACGACGGACATTTCCTTGACACGGTGTATTCCCTGGTATGCTTGGTCCGCAGCCTTCATTGACAAAGCGAATGCCAATGCC
This sequence comes from Pocota personata, assembly GCA_963082735.1. Classification (NCBI taxonomy): domain Eukaryota; kingdom Metazoa; phylum Arthropoda; class Insecta; order Diptera; family Syrphidae; genus Pocota; species Pocota personata. The sequence goes on from OY720431.1 coordinate 69,934,790, forward strand.
TCGGGGAGTGTTCGCTTTTCAGCCATCCTTACAGCCATTTGCAGTTGTCTGTCCTCTATGGCCTGAATAAAAGCTTCCACCGCCATTTCGTTGATAAGCTCCTCACCGGCTTTAGGGTATGAAAGATGGGCTAGTCGCTCTATATCCGCCTGCAACTGTTGGAGCGTTTCCCCCCTTTTCTGGACTCGACTACGCAGCTGAACCCTGTACACCTGCTGCATGTGTTCATCCCCAAACCGCATCTCGATAGCCTGAACCAGAGAGTCGTAGTTCTGCTGTTTATCTTCCGGGATGGTCTGCAAGAGCTCCGCAGCTGGACCCCTCAGTGCAAGTGTGAGTGCAATGGACTTCTCTTCATCGTCCCAGCTATTGGTCATTGCGGCCGCTTCGAATTGCCTCTTATAAATTGGCCATGATGTTTGACCATTGAAGATAGGAGGCTGCATCTCCTTTCTTCTCAGACCGTCAGTGGAATATTCCCGTGCTTTCTGTCTCTTCACGTTGCTGAGTTCCTTAGTAAGATTTTCGACTTACTTTTCTACTTTTTCGAACTGAGTCTCTATCTTCCCGAACTGAGTTTCATGTTTCTCAAAGTTTTCATCGAATCTAGTTTCGACTTTTTCGAGTTGCGTCTCGACCTTCTCGATTTTCTCTTCGATCGCTTCGAATTTGGATTCCAAGTTCTTGTTTTGCTCATCAAGTTTGCTTTCCAGAGCATCTAGAGAATTCTTTTGTTCGTCCATTGCTTTCTTTTGTTCGTCCATCTTAAGTTCTAGAGAATGCTTTTGTTCGTCCATTGCTTTCTTTTGTTCGTCCAGCTTAAGTTCTAGAGAATTCCTCTGGTCGTCCATTGCTTTCTTTTGTTCGTCCATTTTAAGTTCTAGAGAGTTCTTTTGGTCGTCTATTTCTTTCTTTTGGTCATCGAGCTTAAGTTCCAGAGACTTCTTTGGTCTTCCATTGTTTTCCTTTGTTCGTCCATGACTGACTTAAGTTGCAGGAGCAGACTTGTTATATCCGGGTCGGCTACTGTACTTGCTGGTTCCTCTCCCACGTCAAACTCTACGTCATGCGGATTTTCACCTTCCTGCGTTACTGCTTCTTCCAAACGAATCAGTAGGGCATCTTTTCCCCCAGTTGTGTCGAGGTTCCGCTTACTGAGTTCTGCCTTTAGTTGAGTTATAGTTAGTTTTCCCTATTTGCGACCCATTTTGCGCAACTAATTAACTCACACAGAAATTGTTTTTTTTTTATCGTGCAATTTCACACCACGGAAATAGTTATTCACAGAATAAGTTTTATCCCGCTTCTGACACCAATGTAATATGCAAGCTACGGCTCGAGTAGATAAAACGATATTCTGTGAAATTTATTTCTTTATTTTCTAGTCTATAGAACAATTCAAGTTCACACTATACTATTCTTCGCAAATTCTTTTCTTACAAGGTCTCTTTCCTCTCACATCACTTTATCTCCTTTCAATTACTTAATTCACAAATCCAAACTAATTACTTTTTCTTGTTCACTCTCAACTTTCAATTTATCACCAAATTACAACTTCGCCCATTATCACCTCTTCGCCATGGTTCTAAACCAACTGTCCTTTTTGATCGCCATCTGTCCTTATATAGCAAAAGTTTCTGATAGCCAGAAACTTCTAGCAAATTCTTCGACCACTGGAACGAGAGAAATAATTCTTGCAGTTATAATTCCCTTTTATCCCTGATATTATTCGTCTCTTTCGTTGACATGAGCTGTGGAGACTTCGTCCCAGACACGAACCTCGAATGAAAGGACAGTTCGAACCAAAATTCTGCCAGAATGAAAAGTCACTTCGGAATTTGCTGCATAGTCATAGGAGCGTAGTTATTATTATGCTACAATATTGTAATATGCAAGCTACGGCTCGAGTAGATAAAACGATATTCTGTGAAATTTATTTCTTTATTTTCTAGTCTATAGAACAATTCAAGTTCACACTATACTATTCTTCGCAAATTCTTTTCTTACAAGGTCTCTTTCCTCTCAAATCACTTTATCTCCTTTCAAATACTTAATTCACAAATCCAAACTAATTACTTTTTCTTGTTCACTCTCAACTTTCAATTTATCACAAAATTACAACTTCGCCCATTATCACTTTTCCAATCTCTTCGCCACGGTTCTAAACCAACTGCCCCCTTTCGATCGCCATCTGTCCTTATATAGCAGAAGTTTCTGATAGCCAGAAACTTCTAGCAAATTCTTCGACCACTGGAACAAGAAAAATTCTGATGTAATAATTCCATTTCTTGCAGTTATAATTCTTTCTTATCCGTGATATTATCCGTTTCTTTCATGAACTGTGGAGACTTAACCGCAGGCACGAACCTCGATTGAAAAGACACTTTGGAATGGGCTGGAGGAGCGTAGTTATTATTCTACATTATTGTAGCATCGTTTTAGGTGATGTTACAATATGGTAAAATACGTTACCTCCCGAGAACGGACAACCCTACATAACGGACAATCTTGATCATACCGCGAGTGTCCGCTATAGAGAAGTTTCATTGTACTTCTTTATTGATATTAGCTACGTTTTGTTTACTGCTTCAGTTTTGAAAACAATGTGACATTGTAGGAGGAACAGACAAGAATAAATACCTTTAAAATCAGTGTGAAAAAGAAAAAAAACGTATTCAAATTTATTTTTCGCATGCACTTTACTTTCTTGACAAAAATTTAGCAAAAATTCTACTCCATCTTTTGATTTACAAACAAAATTATAATGAAATCTGTCAATTACCGAATGCTATCAAACATTGCAATACATGCTCCATCTAATAGTCAGACTCAGAACCAATTCATCGGGTTCACATTACTTGTATTATTGTTTTATACATTCAAAATTAAGCTGAGTCGGATCATTTGAATAACAAAATGTAGCTATTATTTCATTATTTTGTTTGAAGTAAAACTAATAAATTAAATAATATGATTCGAAAATACATGATATTATTTTTCGTTACTCAGCCAGCACCATTTCATAGAAATGACAATCACACTCTTTTATTCTATATTTCTCTTTCATATTATATATAACTTTAATTTGATCGCACTAATTTTTTTAAGTAAAAATTTAATAAAACAAGTAATTTATTTTGCCAAAACAGTGTTAATGCTTATTTTTTACTAGAATTTCACACTACCTCCATCTGTCAATTGATAGAAACATCTCATTTTCATTGTAGTAGAATTTTACTAGTACAATTTGGATACTACGAGTGCAGTATATTGGCCGAAGAGGATCATATCCCAGAGTTTAAAACCTTTGCTTTAAGAGAAGCGAGTCACCCACCTCAAAATGAACATACTACGAGTATGTACCTCGATGCGGTGACGAATGAAAAAATACACTGTGACTTTCATGTTCTTAACCTATCAAAAACTATTTTCTTCAAAGTCTCTAGTAAATTATTATTAAGCGAGCGCCAAACAATGTTTGAACTTTTTATGCTTTTTATAATATATATATATATATATACGCATATGTAAAAAATGTTTTGAAGGTATTCCGGTAATGTAAAATATTGCCAAAATAAAAACAAAACTAGCAGAAAAAGTAAATGATTAGCAAAGAATGGCTAATCAGCAGAATGGTTTGGTCAGCAGAATATAATTTGTTTGACAAACAGAAAAAATAAAAAATCAGAAAATATGCAAATAAATTATTGGATCAGCAGAACATATTTTTTTAATTGCAGAATCTGAAAGAATGTTAAGATTCATATGCGAAACGAAAGCGAAAGGACAGGCAAAGCGATTTGACAGTTGCTTCCGAACACATACTCGTACGCCTATTATGGGCTACTTGAGCAATTGACAGTACTGAAGGAAACACGTGGGTTGGTGTTGAAAGAAATCATATGCAGCAGCGTGGGGGAATCAATGTTACCGGCTAATAACTGATGGATAAACAAGATGTCAGCAACTTCGCGAAGGTTATCGAGAGGCTGTAAATTGATTACATAGTTTCAAACGGTAAGTGTATGGGGGCAAATTGTAACTATCAGTCCAAGCAAGACCACGTACGGCAAAGCGGCCGAACCTACGCTGGTCAGCTTTGATTGTCAAGATATGGATTTCGCAGTACGGTGACCATAACTGGCAAGCATATTCAAGAAGGGGTCTGACGAATGTGATGTGTAAGGATTTTGTAACGTAAGGGTTTTAGAATTCGTTAGACCATCAAGTCAATGGTGCCAAATTACACAACACAAAATAATAAAAAAATAATATATAACGGGTGGTTAAATTTTAAGGGCCGATGTTGAATGTGAACCACACCTAAACGTCAAGTTTTTTTCTGCATTTCATTTGGCATTTCTCAATTTCAGACTAAGTCAATTTGAACCATGGAAAGATACACAATCGAGCAACGCGTTAAAGTTATTCAGGCTTATTATGAAAATGGGCGTTCAAATCAAAATGCATATCGTGCATTTCGTGATTCTTTCGGTCAATTTAATCGTCCAAATGTGCGTACAATCGGAAAAATCGTGCAAAAATTTGTGCAAACCGGGTCTGTAGGAGATGTGAAAACACCAGTGCATGCTCGTACAGCTCGTACTGCAGAAAATATTGCTGCTGTTCGCGATAGTGTGGCTGAAGAGCCGTCCACCTCAACTCGTCGTCGTGCCCAACAATTGCACCTCTCACGCTCGTCGTTGATGAACATTATGCATAAAGACTTGCATTTACGCGTTTACAAGGTGCAATTGACTCAAGAACTAAAGCCTCTTGATCATTTCAAGCGTCGTCAATGGTCACAATGGCGGCAAGAAATGGCAACAGTGGATGATCAATATTCAAAGAAAATCATCTTCAATGATGAGGCACATTTTCACCTCAGTGGATTCGTCAATAAGCAGAATTTCCGCATTTGGGCGAATGATAATCCAAGAGTGATTGTCGAAAAACCAATGCACCCACAAAGAGTGACTGTTTGGTGCGGTTTATGGGCTGGCGGCATCATCGGGCCGTATTTTTTCCAAAATGAGGCCGGTCAGGCAGTTACTGTGAATGGTGTTCGCTATCGTGAGATGATAACGAACTTTTTATGGCCCGAATTGGAAGATATGGATGTGGACGATATGTGGTTTCAACAGGATGGTGCCACTTGCCACACAGCTAACGAAACAATGGCTCTTTTGCGCGACAAATTCTATGGCCGTGTTATCTCACGTGGTGGCGATGTCAATTGGCCGCCAAGATCATGTGATTTGACACCGTTGGACTTCTTTCTTTGGGGTTATTTGAAAGAAAAGGTGTACGTCGCTAAGCCAGCAACAATTCAAGAGCTAAAGGATGAGATAATTCGGCACATTAACGGCATAGAACCTCAATTATGGCTCAGCGTCATCGAAAATTTGGACCATCGGATGGAGGTGTGCCGCCGAGGTCGCGGCGGCCATTTGGCCGATATTTTGTTCCATACATAATTGAACCATACCAATATTATCATAATAAAAAGAAATGACAGTAATTTCCAAAATAATTTGTGTTTTATTCAAAATCAACATCGGCCCTTTAAACTTAACCACCCTTTACTTACAAAGAAATAAGAACTTGTTCCGAAATTCGCAGTCGCCCTAATTTTTCTTGTATTGTTTTGTTTCCCCTGAGTAATTTTTGCTGATAATTTGTTCTTCTGCCGATTTTTACTTCTGCAGATCAGAAAGCCATTTCATACTTGTCAAAAATTGACTTTTTGCTGATTGGAAAATCATTTTTGGAAGATGATTTATTTTTCTGTTGGTTAAATTATTTTGTTTGCTGGCATATTTTTCTGGTCACTAATAATATTGGCGATTTTATTTTCTAAAGAAAAATACATTTTCCGAATAATTTAATAAGGTATGTGTGGGGTAAGTTCAAAACCTACGATTTGTTATTGAACTAAACTGGTTCAAATCTTTCTTTCAACGTTTGTTAACTGAAAGAAAATCGGGATCTTTGACGTAAATTGAAAAGAAATGGCAATGCTCCCATACTGTTTTTTTACGAGCTTTCGATAACTTGTAAGGAGATGTCACAAATGACTTCATACTCGTATGTCATTTTTAAGGACACCATTGCAAATCAACAAGGGAGCAAAAAATAATCAATGAACAAGAAAAGTCACTCAATATCTTAAGCAAAACATGTCTTCTTTCATTTGTATCATACAGTTACGTTTCCAAATAATGTTCTTTTCAGTTTTAATAAGCAGCTGATTGCTAAAGCGTCATTGAAATGGAATCATATCCGTGGCATGCATGTGCTGCCAAGTCTTTATGATGATACTTCTTAGCGGGGATGCATCTTTTTTCGGTCTTTTTGCTTAGCTTAAACAGGATACCAAAATAAAACCTTTTATTACTTTCTCAAACAATTTTAAAATCCAACATGTAACCCTTTTCAGTTTTCCAAGAAAGCAGCATGAAGTCATTTCGAGTCACTATCCTGGCTACGTTTGCCGATGACACCGCTATCCTAGCCGTAGGTGTAAAACAATCGAAGAAACGACTGCAAAACTGCAAAACGCACTGAATAAAGTAAATGAATGGACGAAGGACTAGCGGATCGCCCTCAACGAATCTAAATCTGTTCACGTGAATTTCACTTATAAGAAAACTAATGTCTTGCCAATTTTCCTAAACTTGGCCCGAATACCTTTTGTAAACGAGGCCAAATACCTTGGAATGACACTCGACGCAAAACTGAAATGGAATTCGCGCGTGAAAATGAAACGTAAAGAACTCGAAATCAAATATAGAGAAATGAACTGGTTGCTTGGAAAACACTCCCAGCTCAGTACTGAGAACAAACTGCTTTTATACAAGCAAGTGCTAAAGCCGGTGTGGACTTACGGTATACAACTTTGGGGCTGTACCAAGAAAACAAACGCCAATATTTTACAAACTTTTCAAAATAAACTGCTAAGAGAAATTGTAAACGCATACTAGAAACGATACTAGAAACGATGATATCCACAGGGATCTCGGAATTCCGACAATCGAAGCTGAAATTAGAAGCTTCGCGAGAAAGCATAGAAACCGACTAATCGGACATGTCAACAATACAATCCTACAAATTCTGGATGAAAGCAATTTATTGCGCCGACTACAAAGGACGAAACTTTTCGACTTGGCGAGATAGGAATCAACCTAGATTGCGGAACATGCAGGATTTTTCAGTGGAAAGTAACCTGCCAAACGAGTTTTTTTTCATGATAGAAAAATTGCTTGATAAGGCCCTTCTTAGTTGCAATATACAACAAATTAAATCGCAGGGTGGTTTTTTTTAGTCAGTAAGAATCTGACACTACTATGAGCACGCGCATACTATCCTCATAGTGTCTATGGAAGATTTTTTTGACCAACCCTCGGAAAAAAAAAAAAAAAATTCGAGTTCCATTGGATTATACTGAATTGTACAAGGACCACTTCACGAAAGTATATGATGATAATGTAATTCTCCTGGAGCCTAGAGCCACATTATACTGGATTTTGCTTGCCACGGATATGATTCCATTTCAATTTGGGAATTACTGCGTTAATAACCATTATATATATATTTTAATAAACATATACATAGAAGCTGCTCTGGCCAGAGCCAAAGGTGCTTTTGCCCTCATAAAGAGACTTTTTTATAGCAAGCAAGGGTAAAGGTAATCTGCTACACGGCTCTCATTCGGCCCATGCTCGTATTTGGATGTCCCGTGTGGTTCAACGTGGGAGCAAGTTTGTTGGAAAAGATTCGGGTGTTTGAGAGGGCTTGCCTTCATTTATACAGAACACCAGAGTCCATGTACAAAATTTGTTATTCCAATGAGGACCTGTACAACAGGGCTAACCTAATAAGGATGGATAATTTTTTGATCTAGCTGACTCGAAGGCATATTGCAAGAGCAATGAGCTCGATGAATAACCTGATCTCTGGGGCCTATTACCCCAATTTACAGGTATCCCGAGAGAGTGAGACTTAACGGCTTTATTTCCCCAGAGGAATTCCTCTATCTCGATCAGAAAGGTCTGATCCAGGACAGATTGGCGGTGCCGCTAGTCTTCCATGTTGCTTGGACAGCTGTGGATAGGCGACTCAACTACGACAGAGACGTCGCACACAGCAGTGTGGAGCGTCTCCGGTTTAGTAGAGCGGTATCGAGTCGCTATATAGAGGACGTACAACGTCAGTACGAACATTTTTGGTGGCTAGAGGAACGAGAGGGAACTCCTTTGTCGTTTCCCCATAATCCAGTGTAGTCAGTTTGAAGTTAGCTGGTTTTTCTATGGCCGGCTTACATAGCTTAGGGTTAGCTAGTTTTTAGGTAGATTCTTAGATAATATATACATATATATAAAAAATCCGAGAACAACACAGCACTTGGATCTATAAAAAAAAACAGCGCTGGATAATAAAAAAAAAACCTATTGTAATATGCGAGCTACGGCTCGAGTAGATAAAACGTTATTCTGTGAGATTATTTCTTTATTTTCTAGTCTATAAAACAATTCAAGTTCACACTATACTATTCTTCGCAAATTCCTTCTTTACAAGGTCTCTTTCTTCTCAAATCACTTTATCTCCTTTCAATTACTTAATTCACAAATCCAAACTAATTACTTCTTCTTGTTAACTCTCAACTTTCACAAAATTTATCACAAAATTACAACTTCGCCGTTTATCACTTTTCCAATCTCTTCGTGCGGTTCGAAAACCAACTGCCTTGCCTCGATCGCCATCTGTCCTTATATAGTCGCATTTCTGATAGCCAGAAACTTCTAGCAAATTCTTCGACCACTGGAACAAGAAAATTCTTATGTAATAATTCCAAGATGACAGCTGCAGCCAATAATCTCTTGCGGTTATAATTCTCTTGCGGTTATAAACAAACCAGATGTTTATTTACTAAGTTTTTTCATTTAAATAAAATAGTAATAGTGTTTTATTACTATTTTACTATTACTATTTTATTTAAATGAAAAAACTTAGTAAATAAACATTTTGTTTGTTTCTTATGCACATAAAACTTATAAACTATCTAAAATCTTAACCTACCTTATTCTACCTTAATCTATCCTTACTCTAACTACGTAATTATATACTGTAACATAATGTAGCATAATAACTACGCCCTCAAACAGGCAACACATTCCGAAGTGTCTTTTCATTCGAGGTTCGTGTCCACAGTAAGAGACGGATACGACGTCGCAGAATTAAGAGAGAAAAAAAAAAACGACCAAAAGAAAGCAATGGACGAACAAAAGAAAGCAATGGACGAACAAAAGAATTCTCTAGATGCTCTGGAAAGCAAACTTGATGAGTAAAACAAGAACTTGGAATCCAAATTCGAAGCGATCGAAGAGAAAATCGAGAAGGTCGAGTCGCAACTCGAAAAAGTCGAAACTAGATCCGAAGAAAACTTTGAGAAACATGAAACTCAGTTCGGGAAGTTAGAGACTCAGTTTGAAAAAGAAGGAAAGCAAGTCTAAAATCTTGCTAACGAACTCAGCAACGTGAAGAGACAGAAAGCACGGGAATATTCCACTGACGGTCTGAGAAGAAAGGAGATGCAGCCTCCTATCTTCGATGGTCAAACATCATGGCCAATTTATAAGAGGCAATTCGAAGCGGCCGCAATGACCAATAGCTGGGACGATGAGGAGAAGTTTATTGCACTCACGCTTGCACTGAGGGGTCCAGCTGCGGAGCTCTTGCAGACCATCCCGGAAGATAAACAGCAGAACTACGACTCTCTGGTTCAGGCTATCGAGATGCGGTTTGGGGATGAACACATGCAGCAGGTGTACAGGGTTCAGCTGCGTAGTCGAGTCCAGAAAAGGGGAGAAACGCTCCAACAGTTGCAAGCGGATATAGAGCGACTAGCCCATCTTTCATACCCTAAAGCCGGTGAGGAGCTTATCAACGAAATGGCGGTGGAAGCTTTTATTCAGGCCATAGAGGACAGACAACTGCTTTGTCAATGAAGGCTGCGGACCAAGCATACCAGGGAATACACCGTGTCAGGGAAATGTCCGTCGTGAAATGCTCATGCCAGAGAACAGCCGTCATGGATGAAGACAAAGCTCGCGGAAGTCAAATCCGTTGCTGGAATTGCAACCACACCGGACACCTACAACGGCAGTGCAGAAGTGCACCTAGACGAGGAAATTGTCCACATTGCGGAAGTAGGAGAAGCAGAGAGGAAGCATCTGGCTGTCAGTCAGACTTACCAAAACCAGCAGTCGGGAAATGCGTAAGGACCAACTTCGCGGGGCAGAAGTTGGTTACTTGAATCGAGGCCCCCAGGACCACCATTCAAGTTTCGCAAACCAAACGGGGTAACAAGAGCCTGACAGTGGAGGCACTAATCAACAAGAAGAAGTGCGTAGCTACCATCGACACAGGTGCCACCGCCTCCATTGTAAGAAGAGATATCGTCAGAAGCTCATGGCTGCACAACACCAACAGCTACTGCCTGAAGACTGCAACAGGGGAAATGGCAAAGGTGTTTGGAGAAGTTCGTCTTACGATTACTCTGGCGGGACTGACGTTCTCCCATGCGTTTCTGGTGGCAGATATATGCGACGAGTGCATCATCGGAATAGACTTCATGAAAGCAAATGAAATAATCTTGGACATCGGGATGCAAGTTTCCGATGGTGTACGGAAACGAGAATGCCGTAACTCTCAGGACAGTCATCAGCAAAGACGAAGTTTTGCCGCCGTCTTCAGAGACAATCATTTGGACGAAGCTGGAAGGTGATCTTGGGAGCTACCGATTCTACATAGTAGAACCAGACCCAGAGAAGAACTCTCAAGACTACATCGTGGGAAAGACGTTAGTCGAACCAAAGAACACCATGGTTCCAGTGAGAGTTTTGAACGCGAGACCACACACTGTCAAACTAAGGCGAGGGGAGGTGACTGGAAAATGCACGCCGATTACCGCCGTCACAACAATATCTGAACGTGATGCTCCGAAACCTTTTCCATCACCTTGGACAGCGGAAACGAGAGAGACGATTCTCCAGTCCAGTGAACTGAATCAGGAGCAGCGAACTATGGCAGAGAATCTTATCAATGAGTACGCTGATGTATTTGCCTCACAGGACGGAGAATACGGCCGAACACATCTGGTACAACATCGAATAGACACTGGTGATACTAGACCAATTCGTCAGCCTGCTAGGCGCCTTCCATTGGCAAAGCAGACAGAAGTTGCAGAGATGGTGTCGGCAATGGAGAAAGAAGGTCTGATTGAAAGTTCCAAAAGTCCGTGGGCATCACCTGTTGTACTAGTTAAGAAGAAAGATGGCAGCACGCGGTTCTGCGTGGACTATCGGCAGCTCAATTACGTCACCAAGAAAGACAGCTATCCTCTGCCACGGATTGACGACACGCTGGTTACACTATCGGGAGCCCGATGGTTTTCCACTCTCGACTTGAAGAGTGGCTACTGGCAGGTACAGATCCATCCAGAAGACCGGGAGAAAACCGCCTTCACCGCAGAAAATGGGCTATGGCAATTCACGGTAATGCCATTCGGGCTGTGCAATGCTCCGGCGACTTTCGAGCGATTGATGGAATGTGTCCTGCAAGGGTTAATGTATAAAACCTGTCTGGTATACTTGGATGATGTCATCGTCGTAGGAAAAACGTTTGCGCAACACCGAGACAATCTAAGGGATGTATTCCAAAGGCTTCGAAGTGCCCACCTGAAGCTCAACCCCAAGAAGTGCGCCCTGTTTAGAGCGGAAGTCAAGTACCTGGGACACATAAATGTGAGAACCGATCCAGAGAAGGTCGAAGCGGTGAAAAACTGGCCAGTCCCCAAAGACAAACACCAACTAAGGAGCTTCCTGGGCCTAGCCACCTACTACAGACGGTTCGTGAAGGATTTTGCCGGGATCGCAAAGAGCCTGCATCAGTTGACGGAAAAGGGGAAACAATTCAAATGATCAACGGCTATGCGATGCCCCGATACTAGCTTACCCCACTCCCGGGGAAACGTTCATTGTTGATACAGATGCTAGTAATGTCGGGGTAGGAGCCGTACTCTCCCAGGTGCATGAGGGCCAAGAGAAGGTGGTTGCGTACTTCCCTACCTTAGAGGAATATTTTGCGCAGTGGGACTCCCTCTATGTCCAAGAAGGTGTTCTGAAAAGAAAATAGGAATCCTCCGACGGAAAGTCGTTTGTAATGCAGCTTGTCGTACCGCAGACGAGGGTCAAGGAGGTGTTACAGGAAATTCATGGCGGGGCGTCCGGAGGCCACTTGGGAGTGAATAAGACGCTAGAAAAGGTACGAGAACGTTTTTATTGGTTAAAAGCGAAGGAAGATTTCGAAGACTGGTGCAGAAAATGCGACATGTGTGCAGCTAGCAAGGGTCCAAGAATCAAAACTCGAGGTAAGATGCACCAATACAACGTGGGAGCACCTTTCGAACGAATCGCCATTGACATCGCAGGGCCCATTGATCGACAATGGTAATCGGTATATACTCGTAGTAATGGACTACTTCAGTAAGTGGCCGGAAGGGTTTCCGATGCCTAACCAGGAAGCCAGAACCGTGGCGGAGCAGATCGCCTAAAATTGGGTGAGTAGATTCGGCGTGCCCTTGGAATTGCATTCTGACCAAGGGCGAAATTTCGAGTCAAGAATCTTCCAAGAGATGTGTCAACTACTCGGAACCAAAAAGACACGGACAACCCCGCTTCATCCACAGTCGGACGGTATGGTGGAGCGTTTCAATAGGACTTTGGACGAACATCTCTCGAAGGTCGTAGGTGACTACCAACGGGATTGGGACCGGCAGATTCCCTTGTTTTTGATGGCCTATAGAAGTGCCGTGCATAGCACTACTCGACATACGCCGTTCGAAATCTTATTTGGTGGAATAGCTCGTTTACCCAGTGAGGTGAAATTTGGATCTCCTACCAATGAGCCCAGAAATGAAGAAGAGTACGTGGCGGACCTTAGGGAAAGGCATAGGGACATGCACTAAAGGACCAGAAGCCAGATTAAGATAACGAGCGACCGCATGAAGACCAGGTATGATGCCAAGGAAACTACGTCAGGATTCCAGGAGGGAGATCTAGTGTGGCTGTATAATCCCCATCGCCAAAAGGGGAAATCACCTCAGTTGCAGCAGAACTGGGAGGGACCCTACAGAATAATAACCCGCATCAACCATGTTGTCTACCGCATTCAGCGAGGACCAAGGGCCAAAATGAAAGTGGTTCATGTGGACCGACTGAGTCGATACAGTGACCGAAATGAGGATGCACTTGTTCGGGACGAACACGTCTAAGAGGGGGGCAGTGTAACATAATAAAAACTACGCTACTACAGCCCATTCCAAAGTGTCTTCTCATTCGGGGTTCGTGTCTGCGGTTAGTCTCCACAGTTCATGTCTACGATAAGAGACGGATAATATCAGGGATAAGAGAGAATTATAACTGCGCGAAATGATTGTCATCTTGGAATTATTACATCAGAATTTTTTTGTTCCAGTGGTCGAAGAATTTGCTAGAAGTTTTTGGCTATCAGAAACTTCTGCTATATAAGGACAGATGGCGATCGAGACCACGCAGTTGGTTTTTAAACCGTGGCGAAAAGATTAGAAAAGTGATAATGGGCGAAGTTGTAATTTTGTGATAAAATGAAAGTTGAGAGTTAACTAGAAGAAGTAATTAGTTTGGATTTGTGAATTAAGTAATTGAAAGGAGATAAAGTGATTTGAGAGGAAAGAGACCTTGTAAGAAAAGAATTTGCGAAGAATAGTATAGTGTGAACTTGAATTGTTCTATAGACTAGAAAATAAAGAAATAAATTTCACAGAATATCGTTTTATCTACTCGAGCCGTAGCTCGCATATTACAATATATACATATACATAAAAAAAACCGAGAACAACACAGCACTTGGATCTATAAAAAAAACAGCACTGGATAATAAAGAAAAAAAAATACGTACATATATAATTACGTAGTTAGAGTAAATTAGAGTAAGATAGATTAAGGTAGAATAAGGAAGGTTAAGATTTTAGATAGTTTATAAGTTTTATATGCATAAGAAACAAACAAAAAGTTTATTTACTAAGTTTTTCCATTTAAATAAAATAGTAATAGTAATAAAAAAAATGAAATAAATACAAATTGAAGTTAGGTTACGTCGAAAGACATAGTTTTAAGTATTAGGTTTAGCTTAGAGTGCCCGTATAGTGCCAGTAAGTTAAAATAACATAGATAAGTTAGTTAGGCTAGTTTTAAGCATTTTTATTGTCTAGCGAGAAAGTTCACTCCATTCCACTATAAGATAGTGTGTGACAACACGAGGCACAGATTCCATTTCTGCTTCAAATATCTCTCGAAAATACATTCCATTTGTAGAGATTTCTCCTATCCTTTCATACGCCTTGCCTAAAAAAACTGGTTCGATAATTGAAGTAAGAATACCAGTGTAGAATGGCCTGTTGAATCTACAAAACTTTTTTAATACAATTTTTCAATTCATCCGAAACCCTTCATAAATATGATACGCGTGTACTGAACAGTATACTGGACGGTATTCATATTTTTGATCAAACTGCTTTGAAAAGTTTATAGATTCATTTATCAAAAAATAACAATGAACATGACTGACATCCCGATTTTTATCTTTCATTTATTTGGACTGTGATTTCATTGGACTTGTTTAAGCAGTCTTGAACGCGTATAGATGTGAAAAGCATGAATTAACCCAATTCATTCGGAAATTTGGGAATGGAACGGAAATTCCGGATTTATGTTCACAATAAATATTGTAATTAGGTGCTGTTTACATTAATAATTCATCCGTGAATATTTATTTTTCAGTGTAGAGGGTTTGCGACCATCATTAAAACTTCGTCGCGAATCGTCGGAGAAATATCGTGAATAATTTTATTGTCAAAAATCTATAGCAATGTAAATACTTAATACATTTTCGAATACGAATACTTCCTCGAGGAATAGATTATGATTCAAATCAAAAATATTCTTATATGCGTCATTTAATTTACTTCATATTTATTTGAAAATATAAATTTGAAGATTTCAGCAGCAGTCGAATTCCACCATTCGCTTGTTAAAATCCCCAAATCGTTCAATTTTGGTAAACTTCACATAGAGAGATTTTGGAGATTCCTATGTCAAATATTTCATTCATATTTGTAAAACTCTACACTTTTTATTACTGGCGAGAAGAATTTCTTGAAACGCTTTGAGAGCCCGTTGAAGACTTCTAAAAAAAATACCGACAGATCCTTCTGATTTGCCATAAGAAATATTAAGCTATCGTAGAAATATCCCGATACAAGTGAAAAATTACCAGTATTAACTAGGCTCCAGTTGTTGGCGTAAGATACAGGACAAACATAATGTCTGCAGGGAAAAGAGACCATCTCAGTGACACTGTACTACCCGCCAACACTCCTAAGGGACATACGGCAAGAAGCTTGGTAGTGGTCAGCTAATTCCCGATTACATTATTAAAATTGTTATATTGAAAAATTCGATTTTAATTTAATAAAATTATTCTTTAATAAAAACAATTTATTAACAAAGTTGACAATAACCGTAATTTAGTTCGTACATCTTTGCATTATTCTCGAAAAATCACAAAATACTTCTACTTTAGCTTCCTCGATTTTGTTTCTTTTCACCTCGATCTGTTTGAAATACTTTTTGATCCAACGACATTGACGAATGGACAAATACACATGTATGTAATTAGTATTGGAATAGTTATATGTTCCACTGTTACAGTTAACGAAACTCACTTGTCGGAGGCAAATGCTCGCTGTTCATCTCAAGTAATATATAAAGAATTCTCTTTGGGCTTGTATTATTCTTTTTAATCATTTTTGGAATCTTCCATTGCGAAATAATATATTTTTCTGGCAAACTTAGTCAAATTATTCCAAAGTTTGAAAATTAGCAATATCTGAAAAGTATCTGCTAAAGTTTGGTCAAAATTTCGGTAGTTAACAAATTAACAAAAATTTCACCCTGTTTTCAAATTTAGAAGATCATGAAATTAAGAATTGAAATTAAGATATTTTTGTGACAGAGTTTAGCGATAGAGACTGGTCGATATCGGACTGTAGGTAAATAAATTGTACATGACATTTTATTCACAACACTTTTCTTCAGTTTTATTGAAGTAGAAATTGCTCATAACTTGTGTCGGTTATTTTAAACGCTTTTGTAATCCCTTCTAAGAACTAATTAACAGAGTATAAGTAGATGTGACAGTTGTACACAGCAATTTTTATTCAATAAAGAAATTTACTGTCTTGGTGTAAAGTGATGTACAAGAAGTATAATTTTCAAGATATGAATAAATTACTAATCTAAGCAGTCTAATTTCTATGGGGTTGCTGTAATAATTTGTAGTTTCATTCAATTATTATAAAACTGATAGCAACTACGTATATTACAAAAATAAAATTTAAATTCGTCAAATTCCGGATAAGAATTTTAGGTACGCAAATTCAATTAAGCCCCCTTTCCAAACAATGACGAAATATTCGTTCGTCTTTGAACTCATTCATTTGCTCATGATGATACAAAAAAAAAAACAAAGAAAAAAATGACAAACATCTGACAGTTGCATTAGGTCTCCCTGTCTCTGCGAGAGGACATTTTACACTGCAGCTAGAAAGAGACAGTTAAAAAACAATTTTTGCCAAATTTAAGATTTGGATTTTATACGATTTTATTGTGGCTTTTTAATATTCAGAAGTAGGTATTTTAAATCAAAACCAAGTACTAAGCAATTATCCATTCAGAAATAATTAACTTACACTCGAGAGTTAACTGGTTTACCACAAGCAAAGTATGCAGTTTGACGTTTCGCGCAACAATGAGAAAAAATTTATACATAAATAAATGAACACTGCTCCCTTGTAGTTTTCCCGTCTCTTCAACAAATAAAAATTTAGATTCACGTTTTTTTAAAAAAGAAACTCAAAGAACCGAATATTTCCTAGAATTTATCAAACAATTGTTATACCATAGGAAGACACTTCGAAACCAAAAAGAATGGCTGATATGGCAGTATCCCGTATCAAAAGGGAATTCAAGGAAGTTATGCGGAGCGATGAGGTAAGTCCATTATTGTCTTGTAATTCGACTTTACAGATCATATGTTTGTAAAAGTTTATTTCTTTAAACGCGTGTTAAATTTTGCGAAAAAAGCGGCTAAATTATATTAACCTTAAATTTACACCGCTGTATATTTCTCGGCTACAAATTTCTTACAGTACAACACATTTACGTAAACATAAAAAAAAAAAAAAAAAATTATATGAGCTAAGCTACTACTTGCCAGAACGCCTCAGATCTCCGGATCCATTCTCTTCCTGTACGTACTCGGTCACTATATCACTCCCTTTGCAATTCATTTTGGTCACTGTTGTGTTTAATGTAAGTTTGTTAACAGTATTTCTTATTTGTAAACTGCAACTTTTTTTTCACTCGTGCCGTTTGACAAAAATGTGGCGGTTCTAAATTTAGAATAATCAATACGTAAGGGAAAATATTGCTCATATTTTGTACAACATAACAAATAGACGTTTTGTTCTTCTGCTGCTGTTGTTTTTGCAGCAAATTGAATTACACTCTGACCTGCTACTGGCAAGTTTTTTTCGATAAGCAATTCAAAACATTTGGGTATTCTTTCGCAGTAATTGCATTATACATATGTAGGTGTAAATAAATTGTAAACAGTTGCAGTTAGATGGAAGATTTTATTTTAAGCTAAAAACTAAAAAAATTCTATCAGCCTAACCAGCAGGTATGTGCATACATACATTCTTACAGATAGTTCAATGTTCCATCAAAATTGAGTTAATCCATGACGATTGGACACAGTTGAAAGGAGAAATAGCCGGACCGCCAGACACGCCGTACGAGGGTGGGAAATTTGTGCTTGAGATAAAAGTGCCCGAGACTTATCCGTTTAATCCGCCCAAGGTAATATCAGTTGCAAATGTGCTTAGAATAAGACTGCAAGTATTTAGTTATCTTTCTTTTAGGTTCGATTTATAACAAAAATCTGGCATCCCAACATATCGTCAGTAACTGGAGCCATATGTCTAGACATTCTGAAGGACAATTGGTAAGAATAAACAAAAAAAATCGTCAAGTGCGAGACAAAGCTCGCGCGATTAGTATCCGTACCGATATTTTATGTGCGTGTTTGTCCTCATACTGCTCGCTCGAGAATTACTAAAGAGAGTTTGATAAAGTTTAATTTGTATATCCAAATACGTAGGTCATATCGTATAAAAAATGTCAACTTCGGATCAAGTGTGAGTGTTTAAAGGCGGGCGGGGTTCCGAAAATCTTTAAATCATCTTTTGTAGCCGCATTATTTAAGAGGCTAGCACTGAAATTGATTGAAATCGAATGGAGTCGTGTTAAAATATGAGGACGGTCCCCGTCGAATAAAGACGGAGTAAGATACCTATGATGGGGTGACGTTTCACTCCGCGTATTTCAATATTTGTCAAGAAATGTTTATGCCAGAAGATTTGTTATAATTTTCCCCAACACCTCATAAATTTGTATGCTTATTTAAAATTGTCTATGCCTTGGAAGTTGAGCTTTAACTTGATCTATCGCATGATGGGGTGTAAAAATACATGGGCAGATAGACACCGTGTTGAATCCATTAGTGTTCCATTTATGTATATCATTCTGGTACGAAACACTAAAAACACGAATTGTATGACATTGAAAATAATCGTTGTGCTTTTAGTCCATCTTAATGACGTCCTATAGAATTTTTTCCCGCATTACGGTAGGTATAATCTCTGGTGGCTGTTTTTCTGTGCCTGAGCGTGAGAATACATTCTCAAACGGAAAGGTATATGTACTAAAATGTCTCAACTAGGATACTTCATTTCCCGAGGTTTTCAATCAGGGAAACATTTAGAACGATCTTGGTGTTCCGGGATTTGAAATAGTAGGCAAAAGAAATGTAAATCTGTATATGTATGTGCAATATGTATAACCAAGTCAAAAAGTGTATGTGTTTGTTTGTTCCGTAAAGAGTTTTACACCGTTCAACGAATCTGCACCAAATTTGTTATGAATATTCATCAACACATTAAATACAAATTTTGTCAAGAGCATTGCTTGATTGTTATCTCTTGGAGAGTCTTCGTGAATTGGTGTTTCGAGTGCACTTGGTTGGTTGGTTTTAGAGGGTGGTGAGCTTATGCTCTTCACTTAAGCCTTCATTGGGCCCGTTATGTCCCTTTCGTCTGTCGAACTGTAAGGAATAGTACTGTGATGTGGGAATTGTGCGTTGAAAGAAGACTGTGTCGTATAGTGATCGGGAAATCGTCTTGTTCGTCTAGCGAACTCCAATATATCACCGATTGTTTTCTTACTGAGGTGTGTTAGACCCGGTCTCCTTGAGGATCCAAGTATCTTTAGTCTTAACCTCGTTGGTGCAGGGCAGTGACAAAGGAAATGTTCTATATTTTCCTCATCCTCCTCACAGTTGGCACAGATTGTTGTATTAGCTAGCCCGATTCTGAACGAAAGTTGTGTTCTGCTTGAGTTGAAAGCTCTTTACTCGGTTCTATTACAACAGATCTGGTCACTTTACACGTGTCTAGATTCATGCAGTAGGTATTGAACTCCTGTCGTATCCTCTCATTGATTATCGTTTTAATAGTTGTCAGAGGGACCCTTATTGTCTTTTTAGGACTCAGTTCTATGTTACTCGCTCCTTTCCTTGCCAGTTCATCTGCCTCTCGCGTATTTTTTATTTGTCACAACTATTCCGTAGAAGATGATGAGTTTTATTACGCATTCGTATATGCAGTGGAATTGTTGCGGTTTCAAACCCCATGACTTCCCGATGGCCCTGCTGCATGTCCAATACGCTCTTTTGGCTTTGATAACTCTTTCTTCTAGGTCCTTTTTCCAGGTCAGTTTCCTGCCCAGTATTATGCCCAGGTACTTGACGCTGTCACGGAGTTGCAGTGATACTTCTCTAAGTTGTGGAATGTGAAAGTCACTAGTTTTGGTTTTGTTTGTAAAGAGAACTAGTTCCGTTTCATTTGGATTTATTTCTAATCCACTCTCCTCCGGCCATTTCATTAAGTTTCGGAGGGTGTTTTGCATAAGCTAGATCATCAGCGTACGCTACGCATTTTGCACAGGTTCCATCTAGTGCATTTAAAAGGTTGTCCAGCTGTGAGAATGCGGTTTGAAAGCATGTGTTCCAGTCATTTTTTTATTATTTGGTTTTTACAGTATATTTGACTTTTAACCTTGTTGAATGCCCCTTCGATATCTAGAAAGACGCCTGCGATGGATTCCTTCATTTCAAAGGCATCTTCTATTGTGTATACTGTAGTAGCCACTTTATTGAACAACTTTATGGAACAACTTTATTGTACGGGTTAAGGATTACGACTAAGAAGAATATAACGTCGCAACATATACAACTACTCTCTACTAACAGCATCGCTAACCAAACCTGGTGTAGTGCCGTCTCAACTGATTTTCCTTTGAGGTATGCGTGTTGATTAGGACACAGCCGCGGATTTGTAATCTGTGTTCTAATATAGTTATCACAGATTCTCCATTGATTTTAGTAGGAAGAACGTTAGGCTAATGGGTATATAGCCCTTCGTCGTCGATAAATCTTTCCCTGGTTTTGGTAAGAACACCACTCTCACCTTTTGCCATTGTGTTGGCGGGTATCGGAGATACTTCCCTTTTTGCAGAAAGATGGGAAGTAGTCCGTCCATGCCCAGTGATTTATTTGGTGCAAATGAGTTAATGGCGCAGGCCACTTTATCTGTATCAACTAGGTTGTCACTGTCTTCCCATTTTATTTCAGCTCCAGTAATCCCACACTTGGAAGGTGTGGCTGCCTCATTGAAACATTTTGGGAAGTGTGCGCACATCAGCGTCTCCAAGGTGTCAGCTGCGGTTGCCAAGTTAGTACCCGACTGGAGAGCTGACAACTTAGTGGTTCCTTGGACAGGATCTTCTTTAATCGCGGTGCTCCATTATTGTCGCATACGTTGGTGCAGAATGTTTCCAGGATTCCCTTTTGACAGCCCTGCTGAGCTTATTCAAGCTTCTTTTACTTTCTTAATAAGATACCCAGTCTGCTCCTACATTGGTTCTTGTTGGTTTTGTTTGGGCTTTGTCTAGCAACCTTGTTTCGTGGAGGTCGCCGTTTCAACATTTTTGCTTTGCAATTCTAGGTACCGGTTTTAAAGGACAGGCGGCCTCAAAAGATTCTATGATACACTTCTGTACTTTAAGATTTCTTACAAAGATGGACCAATCTGTTTTCTTAGGATTCCTAATCATTATTTTGGATTTGGGATCAATTACAATATCAAAACTCCGAAAATGAGATCTCACTACTCATCTTTCAGTTGGACACCAGATGTATAGACCTACCGTCGCATAAGGTTATATCTAATACCTCCCTTTTAATTTTATTTATGAAGGTTGGTGTACAGCCCTCGTTTTAGGGGAAATAGCAAGAAGCCGAAATGATTTGATTGGTCTCGCTATTTCTCACCCTATATTGCAAGCTCTTTACTATTAGATCGCCTGTAGTGTTCTGTGGAATAAAGAAGATATTAATATTCTTTTGCGCCACAATACAGGCTCTACACTTACTGTTTCCGTTGTTTGCAATCACTTTCAGTTTATTCCCCCCCTGTTACCTTATTATTCAAGCAATAGAGTTCCTGGATGAGGGCAAAATCCGCCTTTCCTGCTGAGAGGTAGATAGTTGCCGCCCTACTGTGCTGAAGGTTTGCTTGGATTACCTTCATTCATCCTCTCGTGGAATGAATTGATCACGAAGTTGACTTGGTGAAAGCCGCTTAGTGTTTTACCCCCTCGTAGAACTAGTGACCCCAGCGATTCCTCGTAGATTTCTACCACGATCAGTTGGCCTTTGCTTACCAGTTCCTTTGCGTGGTAGAGTTTCCACTTCTCCGTCTTTAGGTCCTTGTTTTGCAGCTTCATCCGCGCAAACAGCGTTTCAGGTTCTTCGATCCTCTTGAAGTTGACGGCCTATTCGCGTTCTTGGATTTTGACTGTGGGACAGTACTTACCTGGATGAGCGTTAGCCCGCCCTAGTGGGGTAGATTTAAGCCTAGTTTGTGGTCGTTGGTCTTTGACGACTCGACTTCTTTTACTTTGTGGTAGCTCAGCATGAAGGCGCATCCTCCTCTTGCCATCAGAGTGTTCAATCCGCGGTTCTCTGCTCAGTGTTGGCGCGACCCCTCCACTGTTTGCTGGTTCCACACGCGAGTGGCGACTTTTACTTTGAAACCAGACAGCTTGGGTTTGAAGCCAAATTCCCTTGCTTATACGGGTCACTGGCTCGTCCTCTTTGCGAGCGGTTAGTGTCGATGTTGTTTCAAACTTTTCAATTTTATCCGCTGCAATGAAGAGGTGCTGTAACCCGAAGCTATTCTGTTTGAGAGTATGAGTCACTGGCGACTTATCCCCTTTCCGGGACAAGCTCTCGACTACAGCCTTGGCCTCTGCTGACTTTTGGATGAATATCCCCATCCGTGTATCTTATTTTACTGTTGTACTCTCCATGTTTTAGTTTTGAGTTTTTGCTACTTCACTGTAGGTTCTTTTTGTTTACCTCTTAGTTTCGGGACTTCTACTCTGACCTTCGCTGGATCTATTCCAGGTATAGCTCAAGAGTATCACCAGCCCTTACTTAGTCCCTCCACCATGACAAGGTAGGCAAATGACGTACGGGAAAAGTACACTTACTTATAGACGAGGAGTATAAATGTTCACCTATGGGATGAGTGACAACTGGCTGTACAAAGTTCCACACTTAACAATTAAGCAATGCATTGCTTGTACATGTTCTTTCAACGTTAAGAATGAAAACCCTCGATGATAAATTCTTTGACAACTTACAATATTCTTCGGTATATCCACATTTCGAAGGCTCTACTTTTCTTATCCTTGCTCTGTGTACCATATGAAAGACAAAATGTAACATTTGAGTAATCTTATTTTGAAGTATAAATTGATTTCTCTGCTTCATAATACTTTTTTTCATTTTGCAAAAAACTGTCCTCGTTTGTTCTATCCTGCACTGTATTTCTTTACTACGATTTGCATTATTACTGAACAACGTTCCTAAGTATTTAATGCTGCCGATTCTTTCTATGTTTTTCTTGTTTACTTTTAATTCGAAGTTTTGCATATTGAGTTTCTTAGTTACAACTATATTGCTTATATCATTTAGTCTTTTAATTTTGCTACTCGATTTGTTTATGTTGCCTACTATTGTGGGTATCTTATGTTGTTTATGTTTATTCCATTTACTTTGATTTCTCCGTCGTTTTCCGTGATTGCTTTTCTGAATGTTTCTTCTGAGTACATGTTGAAAAGCGAAGGTGATAAAATGCATCCTTGTCTTACTCCTCTTCTAATCGCTTCTTGATCTGACTCTTCTTCTTCTATTGTTATTTTTGCTTTTTGCCCCCAGTATAGATTTACAATCAATCCTCTGTGAGTCATATTCACTAGGAGCGGCTAATAAGTTCGCGGCCTAAGGCATTAAATGAAAGAAGAGATCCGATTAAAAAATTGTATTTCTCAATATAATCTCCCTCGAGTGAAATGCATTTCTCACATCGGGTATACAGTGCCTTAATATCACCGAAAAATATTCTTTGCTTTGCCTTCAAAATGACTTTCTATCTATTTCATCTGCAAATGTGCGGCTTCGTAACTCCTTTCACAAATTGGAAAAAAGGTAAAAGTCGCTCGGGGTCAAGTCTGGGCTGTAGGGTGAGTGGTCTAACATAGAAAAATATGTATCTCGAAACCCTCGACGTGTAAACAGGCGCGTTATCCTGCAAAAACGACACTCCTTGCTGAGTTTCCCACGTCGCTTCCGTACGACCGCTTCACGTGCTTGAGTAGTCCCCTTTAGCAGGTAATCAATCAGCAAAACACCTTCGCTGTCCCAAAAAACAGTCGCCATAAACTTCGAAGCCAACTTTTGCACCTTAAATTTCTTCGGTAGCATCTCCCCTTTTTCAATCCACTGCATAGACTCTTGTTTGGACTCCGGATCGTTTTGACGAACCCAAGTCTCATCTACAGTTACGATTCGGTTGTAAATTTCGTCGAGATTGTCCTCGGCTAACTACAAGAAATCTTTTCAACATTCGAGTCGTAGTTGCTTGTCGAACGGCGGGAGCATTTTCGGTACGCGCTAGGCGCATACATTTTTTTCATGTTTAAATGCCCATGCAAACTTTCTCCAATTCGTTGTTTGCTGATGTGCAACTCGTCCGCTATCTTCCTTTTTTTTTATTGTTCGGTCGGCCAGAACAAATTTTTCAAATTTTCCGACGTTTTCTTTAGTGACCATTGACACAGGGCGCCCTGGGTGGGGGTCGTTTTCACAGCTATCTCACCCTTGTTGAAATAAGCGAGCCTATTTTTTGACCACGGTATACAAAGGCCCAGAATCCTGAAGAGGCGATGATATGTCTTCGAAAATCTTTCACGAGGTACTTTATCACAGCGCGGTGCTTAATTTCCGATTGCGAGAATTTCCGATTTCGGCTTGTAGGTGGCGTTACAGTCCCGGGGTAGGCTTGGGCCTCAACTAACAAGCGTCTCTAGCCAGATCGATCTGCCTCCAGTTTCGCACGTTAAGTTGGTTGAGGTCCCCTTCCACTTGCGTACACCACCTAAGTCGCGGTCCCTCGGGAATGGATTCAAAGATTTTCCGTTCCGGAGCATTGGTATCCATGCGCTCTCCATGACCCAGTCACCTCAGTCTTTGCACCTTCAAGGCGATGTCGCTAAACAACTCGCGCAGTTCCTCGTTGTATCTCCTCCTCCATACTCATTTACAGACTTGGCAGAAAGTTGTGTACAGACACAGAAAGTGTATCCTCATGTAAAGGGCTTTTCAATAAGAACATAATAATTTTGTATTTAAATAAAAGACAGAATAATTGAGATATTGGGCTGAAATTTAACCATCAGTGGTCGAAACCTCATCTTTTTGTTTCTCGTCGCCGTCGTTTTCGCTCAAGAAGAAGTTCTTCGTCGCTCAGTTTCGTCCACAAGAAAGAAAATCAACGTCAACCTTCCTACGATTCAAGTAGAGGTTGATAGTTGACGGTCTGTAAAAGTCTACGACCGTACATTTTGGCATATATTATATTGTGTACATATATTATATTGTGGAGTACACATTTAAGTATGGAATTCGATCTCGTTCAAATGATCACCGCGAGCGCGTTTGCAGCGATCGATTCTTTGGAGCCATTTTTCCACCACTCGACCACACATATCGGCCGGAACGTTGGCAATTTCGCGTTCGATATTGTTCCTGAGCTCCTCTAACGTTACTGGCTTGTTGGCATAAAACAACGACTTAACGTAACCCCATAAAAATAAATCCATCGGCGTTAAATCGTATGAGTGAACTGGTCATTCGACCGGACCATTTTTCGATATTACACGATTATCGAACTTCCCCTTCAATAGATCAATTGTTTGATCAGCTGTGTGGCATGTGGCACCATCTTGTTGAAACCACATATCACTGATGTCAAGTGCATCCAATTCTGGCCAAAAATAGTCTTCCAACATGGCACGATGCGGTCCAATCACACCTCCGGCATGAAATCCACACCACACGGTCACTTTTAGTGGATGCAATGGAGTCTCTGAAGCACATGTGGGTTTATTGCGTATATTTTGCTTATTGACAAAGCCATTAAGCCAAAAATTAGCTTCATCGCTGAAGATGATTTTTCGATGAAATTCAGGATTTTCTTCATACCTTCGCAGAGCCTAATCGGAGAAGTTTCGGCGCTTCAAATGATCAAGAGGCTTCAGTTCTTGAGTTAATTTGATCTTGGGTAGGCCAAGATCTTTACGCAAAATTCGCCACAATGTGGACTGAGAGATTTCCAATTCCTGTGAATGGCGTGGGATCGACTGGAACATTCATTAGTGAATATGTTGACTCGAATTTATCGACTATAGCACGCACGGCGTGTCTGGTGGAACGATTATCATGACCGAAAATTGAAATAAGCGCTCTTAAAGTTGCGACCACCGACTCAGAATTTCGGTAGTAATTTTTAATAATTTCCAAACATTGTTCGTTCGTGAACTTCACCATGATAAAAATGTAAACCTTAACTGACAATGACAAATCATAAAAAGTTTAAGGGTGCGTTTGTATTAAAATACAAAATTGTTATGTCCCTATTGAAAAACCGTTTACATCTTCATCACCACATCCCCTGCATAAGTCATTTGTGCTAAGTCTCATTTTATTTTTATTATATCTCGGCATGTTCTGTCCGGTGATAACACCCACAAGAGAGAGTTTCGAGATACAACCTGAGCTTAGAAAACGCTCAAGTTCGAGAACTTGAACTTCGGAGTAGAATCCCGCGCCAACGCCAATATAACGCTTAGAGCCATCCGTGTAGATGGATATCGTTGATTCGTTGACTGGTAGTTTATTTTCGTGCCGCTCTTCTCTACTGGGGAAAGAAGTTACGAATGGTCTGTTACGTGCAGTGTGCATATACCGTTGCCCCTGTATTTTTGTAGAATCCGTGCGTACCCCGTCAGACTGGGTTTTCAACTTCTAGTTTGGCTTAGTCGATGAGCACTATTTGTGGCAGATTCTTGTAAGAAAAGATCTAGGGGTTTTAGATTGAGTATAGCCTCCAACCCCTCTGTAGGGGTGGCTCTCATTGCCCCAGTGGTGTCGATGCAGGCCATTCTTTGAATCTTAGTAATAGTTTTAAGGTTTGTGGCTTTGCACATCGCTTGCCACCAGACCAAATTTCCATATGCCAATATCGGTCTTACTACCGCCGTGTAGAGCAACGTGATAATTTTATGACTAGGACCCCAGGTTTTACCAAAATCCTGTTGCAGGCATAGAAGGCTATTATTGCCTTTTTTCTGAGACCACGCCCAGATATTTAGAGGACTCGGATGGCATATTAAGTTCCGGTATTATTATTTTATTGCTAAAAAGGAGCAGTTCTGTCTTTTGCGGATTAACCGCAAGTCCATGGTTTTTGGTCCAGATATTAACCAGGGATAAGGCGCTAGTAATGCTAGGTCGTCTGCATATGCTACTGCTTTAACTCCACTAAATTTCAGCTTAATTAAAATCTCGTTTACCACAATAACCCAGAGAAGGGGTGTAGGAGCCCCTCCTTGAGGAGTGCAGAGTAGATGCTGACACCTTAATTTGTACACCTCCTAGCTCTGAGTTGATTAGTCTGTTTTTAAGCATGCACATTATCCAGTTGATAATAGTGTTGTTCACATTATGGTCCATTGAAGCTCTTTTGGGACATTGCTGTAAATGTCAATTAGCCTTTCAAATGTCTTTAAAACAGATGAGGTTAGGCTAATCGATCTAAGGTCTTTTGCGGTAGTGTGACTGGGTTTACCAGTCTTTATAATTTGCACGTGTGAAAGTTTATATAAATACCCTTATACTAATTTTAAGACACGGGCGTTTGGTGGAAAGGGAAAGAGACAGAGAGAAAGACAGATTGGTGTAGTTGGTTTGAAACTCAGGTGGTATTAAGTTTCAGTGAACTCCAAGGGTGGTGTCCAGATAACTGGGGAGTATTTTTGTTTTGCTGTTATTGTCGTTGCTTATGATTCACAGTAT
This sequence comes from Pocota personata, assembly GCA_963082735.1. Classification (NCBI taxonomy): domain Eukaryota; kingdom Metazoa; phylum Arthropoda; class Insecta; order Diptera; family Syrphidae; genus Pocota; species Pocota personata. Next base: position 69,962,549 of record OY720431.1, read on the forward strand.
TTTTTCCGTCCTCCTCACGATCAAGTTGCATTTTAGGCATATGACCACCCTACTACCAGTGTTAAAGTGAGAAGGATTTGAGACTCATCTTGTAGATCGTTGTTCCCATTAGAAGTACATTCCGAAAAGTTAGTGCAGAGTAGGAGCTCGAGCGTTTCATTGCAGGATTCTGTCCATTGGAATCTTAGAGAGAGAAATTGATTCCTTAGCGAAGGCTTTTCTAAGCCTTGCTGATTCAGTAATATTCTCTACGTCATTACTTTTCCTTGTCCCAATATTCCAGTTGGTTCTCCTGTGGTTTCCGTATGGTTGCAGAAAATTATAAGTGTCCGGTATTAGGAATTCAATACTTATGTGACCAGAGAATGTTTCATCCTTTAATACCTTCCATTGGTCTATTTTAATTGTATTTAAGTTACTTACTAGAGTAACATCAATTACTTGATGCCTGTTTCTAATAACAAAAGTTGGTTCTGTACCCCTATTCGCTACTAGTATGTTGTTTATAATAAGAAATTCAAAGAGTGACTCACATCTTGTGTTGATGTTTGTACTGCCCCATTGTACGTGATGGGAGTTTGCGTCACATCCTATCACCAGATTTCATTTTTCTCGCATAGCAGACAGGGCAAGTAGGTGAGTTTTCTCTAATGGTGGTCCTTCCGTTGCATAATATGGCATGTAGCATGATGTTATAATCAGCAGTGGTAGCACGCCGTGTTCGTATTTGACCGTTGTGTGGTCCATATCCCTGTAGGTAGATAGAAGAAAGAGATTAATCTATTTTCTAGCTATTATACAGGTTCTGGTCATACTGTTAGTGTCTATCTGCGCCGATTTATGCAGCGCATGTCCCTTTTAGTTTAATCCCCTTATTCCGCCTCCTCCTTTTTGGTTTTATTTGCCGAGTTGGAAATGAGCCTTAGCGTACATCGGTTTATACCGATGCGAACTTTAAAGCCGATCTTCTTCAGTAGCGAATTGTTTTGTGGCTGAGCAGAACTGCCACTTCCGTATCGGATTCATTGTGATCCCCCATTTCGATCACTTCCCAAGTATGACGCAATTGATGGGTTTTGAGGGATCTGAGGTACGATCTTCGATAAGGTCCTCGTACAAAAAGTCAAGCTTTTGGTCTGGTCAGGTGTATGATTTCCTTCTTGTCGGTCAGACGAAGGAGTGACACGATTTACCGGATTCCAAAATCTCGGCCAAAGATCTTTAGTTTTTGAGATAAACTGAGATAAACTGAGTGTGTCCGTCGGGAATGACACGATTTACCGGATTCCAAAATCTCGAAAAACAAAAATTGGTAAATTTCAGAAATCCCGGGTATTAAATATTGAAAAAATAAAATTTTCCGGGATTTTAATTTTTTTTATATTTTGTTGGTAGCCAGTAATTATTGAAAATAGATAATAAAACCTCTTAGATAAGCATTTAGCGTTCTTAAAAGAACGTTAACGAAGCTCGCTATCTTACCGTAACACCGTACCACCACAAATACTCAATTGGTTAAGTTCACTATATGAGAATCATGAAGAAGTTACTTTTCGTAATCCTCATGCTTTTAAGTATCCCCCTTATTTAAATTCATATGCATCTGAAAGCATATGCTTTTAGATTCTCATGGGATGTACTTAAGGAATGTGTGGGTTCTATTGATAGTGATTTGTTATGGCTACCTGGTGGATGCGTAGTTATATGTTAAGTAAATAAACTTAAAGATTTTTTTTTTTTTTTTTCCCGAGGGTTGGTGAAAAATTTTCCAAAGACACTATGAGGATAGCAAGTGCGTGCTCATAGTAGTGTCAGATTCTTACTGACTAAAAAAACACCACCCTGCGATTTAATTTGTTATATATTGCAACTAAGAAGGACCTTATCAAGCAATTTTTCTATCATGAAAAAAAACTCGTTTGGCAGGTTACTTTCCACTGAAAGATCCTGCATGTTCCGCAATCTAGACGCGGTTGGTTCCTATCTCGCCAAATCGAAAGGTTTCGCCCTTTGTAGTCGGCGCAATAAATTGCTTTCATCCAGAATTTGTAGGATTGTATTGTTGACATGTCCGATTAGTTGGTTTCTATGCTTTCTCGCGAAGCTTCTAATTTCAGCTTCGATTGTCGGAATTCCGAGATCCCTGTGGATATCATCGTTTCTAGTATACCACGGTGCGTGGACAATTTCTCTTAGCACTTTATTTTGAAAAGTTTGTAAAGTATTTGGCCTCGTTTGCAAAAGGTATTCGGGCCAAGTTTAGGAAAATTGGCAAGACATTAGTTTTCTTGTAAGTGAAATTCATGTGAACAGATTTAGATTCGCTGAGGGCGATCCGCCAGTCCCTTGTTCATTCATTTGCTTTATTCAGTGCGTTTTGTAGTTTTGCAGTCGTTTCTTCGATTGTTTTACATACGGCTAGGATAGCGGTGTCATCGGCAAACGTAGCCAGGATAGTGCCATCTTCTTTCGGTATATCTCGAGTATATAACAGATAGAGAAGTGGCACAAGAACGCTTCCTTGCGGTATACCGCCCGAAATTTTTTTGAGCTCCGATAATTCATTTCCATGTCTAACACGGAAGAGTCTATTCCCAAGATATGATTCTAGTATGTCGTATAGGCATACAGGGAGAACTTGTCGTAATTTGCAATTCAAGCCATCATGCCACACCTTATCAAAGGCTTGCGAGACGTCAAGAAATACGCTTGAGCATATCTTTTTCTCTTCAAGTGCTTTCTCGATTACGTCAGTAATTCTATGCACCTGGTCAATCGTCGAATGCTTACTTCTGAACCCAAACTGGTGGTCAGGGATAAGATTATTTCCTTCTATAACCGGTTGGAGACGCCTTAGTAATATCCTCTCGAAAATTTTGGATATAACTGGAAGTAGCGAAATTGGTCTATAAGATTTTATCTCATTTGGCGGCTTTCCTGGTTTTAAAACCATTATAACTTCCGCAACTTTCCATTGGTTAGGCGCGAGACCTTGGGTCTTTTGGTGCCTTTTACAGCTTTCCAAAGTGAAAAACTTAAAGATGGTAAATAAGAAAAAGGTTATTTTTAGAACTATTATTTGGTTCTGTTAAGAGGTGTTTAGAAAGAATTTTGATGACTGTGACTTTAGAAATCCCGAATGCCTTTCCGATTGGTATTCAAAATCTCTATATTTTCCGTAGAGGATAGGGTGTATGTCGCTTCGTGCGGGTGGTGTGGAGAATGTATTCCACTCGCAGCGATGAAGTTTTTCTGTTTCCATATATGATATTTCCGTAGTGATATTTTTCCAATCAGCAAAAGATTTCATTCAGAATGATGAATGGATCTTTCTGTAATTGGCTGCCAGAAACTATTATTTTCAGGCTTACGTTTTGGAAAAATGATTCATTCCTTCATTATTTTTTCGAGAAAAAACAAAGCAAGAATACAGCAGTAATGAAAGAAATGTTTACGTCAAACATTTCTTCGTAAACGAGGAACAAAAAATAAATGACAAGATAATTTTATGAACCTGAGTGATTCTCGAAACGTAAATTGCGTTTTTCTTCCATTTCATACTTTGTGATATTGGACACTTAAGTTCTAAAGCGGCGATACATAGAATACCTTTTACCGTAAAGCTTCAATAATACCTACGCATTCAACGATTTTCAAGTCCAGAAGTGAACTACTGCATCTAAATTTGATGCCATAATTCATTTCATCGGAATCCATTCAATTTTAGACAAACTCAATGGGGAAAATAAACATATGCCCTCGGAAAATGAAGTCATCCTAATCCTGAATGGTCAAGATTCGAATGTCCTATATACCTACGTGAAAACCACTTGGAAATGTCGACATAACACTTTATCAGTATACCAAATGAATTTCGCCCAACTTTGTCAATTTTTTTAATTTGTTTAATTCCTGGAAATCCTTAGTACAGGGTGGCGCACCAATTGTGCTACAATAAGAAATTCAAATAACTTTGTTTTTAATCAATGTATTTCATTTATTTTTATTGTATAGAAAATTCAATTTTATTTTATATAATTAATTGTTTTTGAAGACCGTAAATGACTTCCACACTCACCTACGCATATGCGACACCTGATCAGAAAATTTATTCATTGCAACCTGAAGGGTTGAAGTCGGGATCGCCTCAATTATTGTTTTAATGGACTGCTTCAATTCAGTCAAATTCCTTGGTTTCTTTTTTGTACACCTCTTGCTTGACATAACCCCATAAAAAAAAAGTGTGGTGCAGTCAGGTCAGGTGACCTTGGGGGCCAGCGGAAAGTGGAGTTTCTGGATATTAATTTGTTTGGGAATTTTCTTTGGAGCTCCGCCATAACCGGTCTGGCTATGTGCGCAGTTGCTCCATCTTGCTGGAACCAAATGCTGTTGAAACCGATACTCCTTCGACGCAGTTCTGGGTAAAAAAAACTCCTTCAGCGTCTTTAAATAACGGTCCCCATTGACAGTTACTGTTACACCGTTTTCTTCAAAGAAGTATGGCCCCACAATGCACCCTGATGAAACTGCGCACCACACAGTGACTCGTTCTGGGTGCAGTTCCGTCTCATGGAGTATTTCTGGATTAGATTCACTCCATATACGGCAATTTTGCTTGTTTACATTGCCGTTTAGATCAAAATGGGCCTCATCAGACATAAACAAGCAATTTATCAAGCTGTTGTTTTCTTAGGCCATTTCAATCATTTTTTGGCAAAATTCCAGGCGAATAGGCAAATCCAGAGGATTTAGCTTGCTTATAATTTTGACTTTGTACGGAAACAAGTTTAAGTCATCATGAATTATCTGTTGTCGTCTGCTAACTCTAATTTGCGCTGATAAGTTTCGAGTCGAAGCACTTGGATTTGCCTGAATTGACGATGCTACAGCCGCTATTGAACCCGAATATATGGATCTCGATGGTACGGTCTTCGTGCGATGCTTCCAGATTCGGCAAACATGTTTACCAGCCTCATAATGGTCCATCTACTCGGAGGAGTGCCGCCAAACTCCCGCCTAAATTCCCTCTGGACGGAAATAAAGGACTGCAAAGCATGGTACCGCTGCACTATCCAAATCCTCTTCGGTATCCCAAACATTCATTTTAATAAATCTAAATAGTAACCTGCAAAATAAAAAAAATAAGCCGATTACTCACACAGAAAAAAAGTTATTATGATTTTGTAGCACGATTCGTGCGCTACCCTTTACCTATCTGCACTTGTATGTAGGATTGCTGTAGAGAAAATTAGAAAAACCGAATGAAACACTTTCGTTGTATTAAAATTCAATATAATTGGGGTTGATTTCGAGTTATCGATTTAAATTCTGTACAATTAAAATTGTGAAAAAATTAAGGTAATACTACTGTTTTATGCAAACAGCTTGATAAGGAAAAAAGTTCAGCTTAGAAAACAGCACAGTCACAGCACAGCAGCATCAGCGAGCAACTAACTTTTCTATCGGCTAAGAAGATCAGCTTGACGACAGCATAGCCCTCTCTCTATTTAGGGCTAGAGTGAAAGCTTTACTCTCGTTAAAACAGCAAAGAAAAACAAAAGTCGAAAAGATTATTGAGAATGTTGATTAAGAATCATACTATCCGCTGTGTAATAACCTCTACATGTATCTAACTAAATATATTTTTACGGCGGACGACAAATGCCAATGTCTATTATTGTGAATTATTTTGTAAGGCACAAAACTACTGTTTAAAAATAAAAACAATTCTTTAATCTAATCTTAATCTACCTACCAGAGGCGTGGGGTGAAATTTCAAGAGAGTGAAGCCGAAAAAATGTTATGTAAAATGTTTTATTCATGACTTACCATTTTGGTGCTGATTCGAAACACAGACTTAAGATAAACAATCTAAGCCACCTTTGTTATACTTTAAGTCATTGGAATTTACGTAGACAATGAGCTCATCGCATAAAAAAAGTGGCTTCGAAAGAAGCCGTTGTGGGCAGAATAATCTATATAAGTTATTGATAACTCGGAGCGTTGTTGAATATAAAAAATTTAGCAATTACAATTATGTACTACCTATTTGTACTCTAAAGCTATCCTACGATTCTATTTTACGAATTCTGCTAAAACTCTTTCATAAAAATTTGAGCTATTTTTAATTTCTAAAAGAAGGTGCTTTTCGATAGATAAAAGTGCCAGGTCTGAGAGTCTTTCTTCTTTGTGGGAATTTCTTAAGTGTGGACTATTTTTAAAGTCGAAAAAGATCTTTCGACAGAGGCCACAGTCAAAGGCAGGGTTAAAAGATTTCACACAATGTTAGAGCTTGAGAAAAAGTATCTCTAAGCATTTCCGTATTAAAATGCTTATAAAGTTGAAAAACCTCAAGCTTTTTAGGTGGAGGGGTAGTGTATAAAACTTTGAGTTCCTTTTTTTGAAGTAGTAAAATTAAAAATTCCATGAAATAGAGTAATTAAAGAAGATATTTTATAATCCGGAATTGAATCTTCTCTGCAGTTGAATAAGAGTCTCTGATACCCCGGAATGCCAGCTCTTGTTTTCCTAGAAGAACTACAGTGTATATGAAACGCTTCATTAAATCGCGATTGCGATCAACTTTTCTATTATGAGCCTCGTAAGAATTCCCTAAAGAAGTCTCTATGCGATATTCGCCAAATTCATGCAAATGCTAGCAGCTGCGTATATGCTTTTCCGTTTGAATATGTTTTTTGGAAGAATTAATAAAATTGTTTATATCAAAGAAACCTGTGTGACTCCAAACACTAGGAGAATTAGAAAAAAAGAAGACAAGGAAAACAAAACATTCTATTTAATTTGCAACTGCCAGCCCTGGATTCTTTTTGTAAAAAGACTCATGAAAATGTTTCTGATACCCATCCTTTCGCGTATAATCAATTTTCATTGATGGTGTCGAGTGACCTAGTTCTATAACTTTTTTTTTGCAAAAAAAAAACTTACTCGTGGGTTTCTTTTAGAAGAAAATCAGTTAAACAACACTCAAAATTAACTAGAGACATCTTGTCTAAGAATAATAAGAATGTTCAATGGGGCACCTCTTGAGTAGATTTATAATTACTTACTTGGTATATAGCTAATAACTATTCACTTAGCTCACTCACTATTTTATAATAATTTAATAATTTAAAACACTAACTTAACTTCCAATATGTAATTGGTAAATTTTTAAAATTTTCTAATAATTAGCAGTCACAAAAATCACAAAAATTTGCATCCGAATTTTCAATAAATCACGCACAATTACACAACCGATTTGCAACTGCCATTTCAAATTTGCAAAAAAAAAATATACAAAGAAATTATACCCAACAAGTTTAAGAAAACCTCAAACGTCGTTCGAACCACTACATCACCCAATAACCCGATTTTCGTCGGTTTATTTTGTTGCCTACAATAAAAAAAAAATCCCTCGAACTAAAACCTTTCTCTTCCACCAATGTTCATCCACAAAAGCCGAGAAATCCCGGGTTATTTATGTATGTATGTTAGTCAACGAAATCGCAAATAAACTTCTACTATATGCCAGAAAGGAATAGAGTTGAAAGTTCGTACTGTGAAGAAATGAATGCATAAGCCGGAAAATGAACGGCTTTTTAAAAAAAATTAATTGCACGCTTTTCTTTTGAAAAGAAGTTGTCTCTCGCTAGCGGAGTTCATACTTGTCTCGGCGATGTGTGCGAGTTTGTGTATGAGTAAAAATGAATAAACAACCGAAGTGGGCGCATCATTTCATCTTCGAGCGTGTATAAAGTTATGATTTATGAATGAAAAATGGTTTGATGAACAAATAATTGAATGTGATTGTTGGCAAGTGGCAAAATAAAAATGTTTGATATTTGAAAAGGGAAGCCGGAAGGAATCGGCTTGTATGGACGCCACGCCACTGCTACCTACGCATTCCCATATCCCACTTCTGGAAATATTTTCCAACTATAACCCAATTGTCACGTTCCTTTTTAGCTCTTACTCGTAAGATCCTTGTATGATTTGTTCCAACTCCTATTTTCCATTATTATAGTTTTTACCTTTTTCACATAAATGTTTATTTTTAATTTTCAGGGCTGCAGCAATGACTCTAAGGACTGTTTTATTGTCACTGCAAGCATTGTTGGCTGCGGCTGAACCGGACGATCCGCAGGACGCAGTTGTAGCTTCACAATATAAAGAAAACCACCCACTTTTCGAAATCACTGCAAGGCATTGGACAAATGCATATGCTGGAGGTAATTGCATACATTTTTTATATAATGAACTGTTTTTATCAGGCAATAATATCGCGTCCTTAGGCACAAATTTGATATGTCCACATTTTTATTCAACTAAGTTTAAGTAGCACATTTTTTTATCCAAGTACAAGTCGAATTTTACTAAGCCATTAACATAATAAATATTATATAAATTATGACTAAAGTTTCCCCGATTTAGAGTATTCTGGAAATCTTGAACTTTCTCCAGAAATCAACTGTGATGAACATGTATTCCTATTCTTAATACTCATTACCTATGTATGTTCACTGGGTTGTTGACTATATTAAAAGTATACGTTTATTAGAAGATTCTAGAACTGCATTTTAAGCTATCAACCAGGGCATTACGCCTGCAAGAGGCTGATCAGGAATACAAAGGGAGCCAAGTTGGGCGGTGACAGTTAAATTTCGGTCGCCATTTATTTAATCCATTTTTGGTGTTCCTGTCTGAATTTGTTCATTTATGTTATGTCGTTCATTTATTTAGTTGGCCCTCCATTGGCCTTTATCACTGCAAGAACCCTACGTGGCATGCTAGCACTAAATAGAAATATTCTTCCGATTTTTTCCTATTCTCGTCGTATGTCACTCTTCAGGCCTTCTAAGGATGTCAGATTATTGTTCTTTATTCTCTTTTTTAAAAGCGGCCACAGGTGTTAAGTCGGGTTCAGATCTGGCGATTGAGCTGACCACTCCAAGACATGTATGTTTTGGATTGAAAACCATTCCATCGTTTTTCGGCATTTATGGCATGGAAAATTATCCTTCGGTGAGTCCTGTTGCCAAATATTTTACGATGGGATGCCTTTACGGTGGTCCCTAAAACATCAATATACATACATAGCTGTCGCTATTCATTCTTTCCTCGCCGTGAATAGCTATCCTATGACTCCTGCTGCCATGCATCTCCACCACCATGCAACTACCACAACCAAACTGGACTGTGGGTATCACGCAATCGAGAGGTACTCTTCTCCCTTCTTTCTGTGAACGTAGACTGCGCCAGGAGTCCCAAAAATCTATAAAGACATTCTAATTTAGTATTCAGTTCGGACCCACTTTTATTAAAAAAGTGTCCAATGTTTTCGTAAATCCGCTTTTGATTTTGTTTTTAGAAGTAAGCAATTTACTTATCTCAAAATTTGCATCTTCTGACCACACGACATTGCTCCAATCTTCATGTTTCCAGTCCTTATGCAATTTGGCCCACTCAAGACGTCGTTTCTTGTTCTACTCAGAAAGCCAAGGTTTTTTCTGTCCTTGCTTCTGTTACCCTTCTTCTAACCATTCTCACGGATAGCGTAACATTTTGGATTTAAAAAGCAAAGCAGTTAGTTCAGAAGAGGTCTTTTAACGATTTCTTAAAGACTCCCGGGCCCTTTCTTTTTCTGCCTGTGCGCGGCTTAGAAATGTACACTCTAGTCTCCCTGTATACCCTTAAGGCATATTGAATGGCTGCACATGAATGCTTAAGAGTTTTTAAAATTGTTTGCTGGGACATGCCTTGAGAGGCCAAAAGGACAATTTGGGCTCTTTCAGTTTCACTTAATTCGTGTCCTTTTGGCTTAGTCATCTTTAGGTTGATTATTTTTATTATTTAAATACAAAAAATTATAATTGAATAATAAATAATGCACACTTTCGCTATTATTTTCGAAATGATACAAATTTGACCGCACACAAAAATTTCAAAGTTAAAAATCGCGGGAATTCCCTATAATTTAGTCATTAATGGGAAACGGATCCTGTGAGGTCAAAAATATTCACCTACCTGCAGTAGTTTTTTATAAAACGTATTTTATAGGGGGTGCTTTTCCTTTATGGCCAAGGCTGTATGTAGCTTAGAAACAACAGCGAATGATAAATACAAAATCAAAGCAGAGAGGTCAAATCTGAGGGAAAAGCAGGGACGGAAAATAATAATTATTTTAAAAATGTTGCTTAAAAAAATCACACCGAATTCTTTGATTTCGTTTTCCAATTCACCAATATAGTTGGTATCAACTCCTGTGTCTCATTTTAGCCTGATTTCTGACTTCGTGATTTATAATAAATATCATTTCATAATTATTATTTTTAATTTATATTCTTCTTCGTCTTACGGCGAAGTTATGATCCGGAGTAGAAGGATCACAACCCTCCCACTTTACTGCATTCCTATTGGTCTGCCTGTCGGGTTTGCCGGTTTGACCTAAGGAAGTACTGGCAGACTTCGCGGTCTCGGATCACTTGGTCACTGAGGCCAATCGAATGCTGGTGTTTTTGCATTTGTATGATCCAGTTGTTTTTTGATCTGCCTTTTTTGCGCAATTGTGTCATTGTCATTGTGTCAATAAAAGTCATGAACTGATTATTTTTAATTTATATATTTAAAAAATTATCATAACTATTACTTTCGATTTTAATTTTTTTTAAATGTTAAGTAAAAATCAAAAATCAGAAGTAAATAAATTATAAATTATATTCTTAAAAATCAAAAAACAGGTCATAATTTTTGTTTTGAATCAAAACCGAAACAAAAACAGATCATGATTTACATATTATATATTTTTTGTTCGATTGGAAATAAAAATGTATGACAGCCAACTTTTTTAACTCTTTTTGATCGAAAAAATGAGAATTATTATTTGATTCTTATAAAAGTCATGATCTGATTTTTTCCTTGGATTCTTAGTAGTAAAAATCATGACTTATTTTTTTAAAAATCATTATTATTACTTTTATTAAAAGAAAATCATGATTCAGTTTTCACTTCTGATTTTTAAAAATAGAAATCGTTATTGGATTTATAATATATAAAATTAGACGCTAGCAGCCAATACAGGGCCCTAACATATTGTAGCATAATAATAACTACGCTCCTATGTCTATGCAGCAAATTCCGAAGTGACTTTCCATTCTGGCAGAATTTTGGTTCGAACTGTCCTTTCATTCGAGGTTCGTGTCTGGGACGAAGTCTCCACAGCTCATGTCAACGAAAGAGACGAATAATATCAGGGATAAAAGGGAATTATAACTGCAAGAATTATTTCTCTTGTTCCAGTGGTCGAAGAATTTGCTAGAAGTTTCTGGCTATCAGAAACTTCTGCTATATAAGGACAGATGGCGATCAAAAAAAGACACAGTTGGTTTAGAACCGTGGCGAAGAGATTGGAAAAGTGATAATGGGCGAAGTTGTAATTTGGTGATAAATTGAAAGTTGAGAGTGAACAAGAAAAAGTAATTAGTTTGGATTTGTGAATTAAGTAATTGAAAGGAGATAAAGTGATTTGAGAGGAAAGAGACCTTGTAAGAAAAGAATTTGCGAAGAATAGTATAGTGTGAACTTGAATTGTTCTATAGACTAGAAAATAAAGAAATAAATTTCACAGAATATCGTTTTATCTACTCGAGCCGTAGCCAGCATAGTACATTGGTGTCAGAAGCGGGATAAAACTTATTCTGTGAATAACTATTTCCGTGGTGTGAAATTGAAAAAAAAAACGATTTCCGTGTTGAGTTAATTAGTTGCGCAAAATGGGTCGCAAATTGGGAAAACTAACTATAATTCAACTAAAGGCAGAACTCAGTAAGCGGAACCTCGACACAACTGGGGGAAAAGGTGCCCTGCTGATTCGTCTGGAAGAAGCAGTAACGCAGGAAGGTGAAAATCCGCACGACGTAGAGTTTGACGTGGAAGAGGAACCAGCAAGTACAGCAGCCGACTCGGGTATAACAAGTCTGCTCCTGCAACTTAAGTTAGTCATGGACGAACAAAAGAAAGCAATAGAAGACCAAAGGAATTCTATAGAACTTAAGCTGGACGACCAAAAGAAAGCAATGGACGAACAAAAGAAAGCAATGGACGAACAAAAGAAAGCAATGGACGAACAAAAGAATTCTCTAGATGCTCTGGAAAGTAAACTTGATGAGCAAAACAAGAACTTGGAATCCAAATTCGAAGTGATCGAAGAGAAAATCGAGAAGGTCGAGACGCAACTCGAAAAAGTCGAAACTAGATTCGATGAAAATTTTGAGAAACATGAAACTCAGTTCGGGAAGATAGAGACTCAGTTTGAAAAAGTAGAAAAGCAAGTCGAAAATCTTGCTAAGGAGCTCAGCAACGTGAAGAGACAGAAAGCACGGGAATATTCCACTGACGGTCTGAGAAGAAAGGAGATGCAGCCTCCTATCTTCGATGGTCAAACATCATGGCCAATTTATAAGAGGCAATTCGAAGCGGCCGCAATGACCAATAGCTGCGACGATGAAGAGAAGTCTATTGCACTCACGCTTGCACTGAGGGGTCCAGCTGCGGAGCTCTTGCAGACCATCCCGGAAGATAAACAGCAGAACTACGACTCTCTGGTTCAGGCTATCGAGATGCGGTTTGGGGATGAACACATGCAGCAGGTGTACAGGGTTCAGCTGCGTAGTCGAGTCCAGAAAAGGGGGGAAACGCTCCAACAGTTGCAAGCGGATATAGAGCGACTAGCCCATCTTTCATACCCTAAAGCCGGTGAGGAGCTTATCAACGAAATGGCGGTGGAAGCTTTTATTCGGGCCATAGAGGACAGACAACTGCAAATGGCTGTAAGGATGGCTGAAAAGCGAACACTCCCCGAGGCATTGGCATTCGCTTTGTCAATGAAGGCTGCGGACCAAGCATACCAGGGAATACACCGTGTCAGGGAAATGTCCGTCGTGGAATGCTCATGCCAGAGAACAGCCGTCATGGATGAAGACAAAGCTCGCGGAAGTCAAATCCGTTGCTGGAATTGCAACCAAACCGGACACCTACAACGGCAGTGCAGAAGTGCACCTAGACGAGGAAATTGTTCACATTGCGGAAGTAGGAGAAGCAGAGAGGAAGCATCTGGCGGTGATAACATCCATCCTGTCAGTCAGACTTCCCAAAACCAGCAGTCGGGAAATGCGTAAGGACCAACTTCGCGGGGCAGAAGTTGGTTACTGGAATCGAGGCCCCCAGGACCACCATTCAAGTTTCGCAAACCAAACGGGGTAACAAGAGCCTGACAGTGGAGGCACTAATCAACGAGAAGAAGTGCGTAGCCACCATCGACACAGGTGCCACTGCCTCCATTGTAAGAAGAGATATCGTCAAAAGCTCCTGGCTGCACAACACCAACAGCTACTGCCTGAAGACTGCAACAGGGGAAATGGCGAAGGTATTTGGAGAAGTTCGTCTTACGATTACTCTGGCAGGACTGACGTTCTCCCATGCGTTTCTGGTGGCAGATATATGCGACGAGTGCATCATCGGAATAGACTTCATGAAAGCAAATGAAGTAATATTGGACATCGGGATGCAAGTACTGAGGTATCGAAATGTGGAGATTCCGATGGTGTACGGAAATGAGAATGCCGTAACTCTCAGGACAGTCATCAGCAAAGACGAAGTTTTGCCGCCGTCTTCAGAGACAATCATTTGGACGAAGCTGGAAGGTGATCTTGGGAGCCACCGATTCTACATAGTAGAACCAGACCCAGAGAAGAATTCTCAAGACTACATCGTGGGAAAGACGTTAGTCGAACCAAAGAACACCATGGTTCCAGTGAGGGTTTTGAACGCAAGACCACACACTGTCAAACTAAGGCGAGGGGAGGTGACTGGAAAATGCACGCCGATTACCGCCGTCGCAACAATATCTGAACGTGATGCTCCAAAACCTCTCCCATCACCTTGGACAGCGGAAACGAGAGAGACGATTCTCCAGTCCAGTGAGCTGAATCAGGAGCAGCGAACTATGGCAGAGAATCTTATCAATGAGTACGCTGATGTATTTGCCTCACAGGACGGAGAATACGGCCGAACACACCTGGTACAACATCGAATAGACACTGGTGATACTAGACCAATTCGTCAGCCTGCTAGGCGCCTTCCATTGGCAAAGCAGACAGAAGTTGCAGAGATGGTGTCGGCAATGGAGAAAGAAGGTCTGATTGAAAGTTCCAAAAGTCCGTGGGCATCACCGGTTGTACTGGTTAAGAAGAAAGATGGCAGCACGCGGTTCTGCGTGGACTATCGGCAGCTCAATTACGTCACCAAGAAAGACAGCTACCCTCTGCCACGGATTGACGACACGCTAGACACACTATCAGGAGCCCGATGGTTTTCCACTCTCGACTTGAAGAGTGGCTACTGGCAGGTACAGATCCATCCAGAAGACCGGGAGAAAACCGCCTTCACCGCAGGAAATGGGCTATGGCAATTCACGGTAATGCCATTCGGGCTGTGCAATGCTCCGGCGACTTTCGAGCGATTGATGGAATGTGTCCTGCAAGGGTTAACATGGAAAACCTGTTTGGTATACTTGGATGATGTCATCGTCGTAGGAAAAACGTTTGCGCAACACCGAGACAATCTAAGGGATGTGTTTCAAAGGCTTCGAAGTGCCCACCTGAAGCTCAACCCCAAGAAGTGCGCCCTGTTTAGAGCGGAAGTCAAGTACCTGGGACACATAATTTCAGCGAAAGGAGTGAGAACCGATCCGGAGAAGGTCGAAGCGGTGAAAAACTGGCCAGTCCCCAAAGACAAACACCAACTAAGGAGCTTCCTGGGCCTAGCCACCTACTACAGACGGTTCGTGAAGGATTTTGCCGGGATCGCAAAGAACTTGCACCAGTTGACGGAAAAGGGAAAACAATTCAAATGGTCAATTGAGTGCGAGAAGAGCTTCAAGGCACTTAAACAACGGCTATGCGATGCCCCGATACTGGCTTACCCCACTCCCGGGGAAACGTTCGTTGTGGATGCAGATGCTAGTAATGTCGGGGTAGGAGCCGTACTCTCTCAGGTGCATGACGGCCAAGAGAAGGTGGTTGCGTACTTCAGCAAGGTGCTCTCTAAGCCAGAAAGGAACTACTGCGTGACAAGGCGGGAACTTCTAGCTTTGATCTTGGCTACGAAGCATTTTCACAAATACCTCTATGGGAGGAAGTTCGTTCTTCGCACAGACCATGCAGCCTTAAAATGGCTATTACAGTTCAAGAGTCCTGAGTGTCAGGTCGCAAGATGGATCGAAAGGCTGCAAATCTACGACTACGAAATACAGCATCGTAAAGGAAAACTCCACTCTAATGCGGATGCACTGTCCCGGAGACCATGCAGAACGGATTGTAAACATTGTGCGCGTCAGGAAGAACGGGAGCTGGTTTCCATCCAAAGAATGAGAGCCGAACCTATCGCCGGCTGGAGCGTAGATGAGATCCGGAACGCTCAGAAGGAAGACCCGGATATCGAGCCGATTCTGGCCTGGAAGGAGAACATGGAGAAACCGGATCATCAGGACATCTCTCACAGAAGCCCGACCTTAAAGGCATATTTTGCGCAGTGGGACTCCCTCCATGTCCAAGAAGGTGTTCTGAGAAGAAAATGGGAATCCTCCGACGGAAAGTCGTTTGTAATGCAGCTTGTCGTACCGCGGACGAGGGTCAAGGAGGTGTTACAGGAAATGCATGGCGGGGCGACCGGAGGCCACTTGGGAGTGAATAAGATGCTAGAAAAGGTACGAGAACGTTTTTATTGGTTAAAAGCGAAGGAAGATATCGAAGACTGGTGCAGAAAATGCGACGTGTGTGCAGCTAGCAAGGGTCCGAGAATCAAAACTCGAGGTAAGATGCACCAATACAACGTGGGAGCACCTTTCGAACGAATCGCCATTGACATCGCAGGGCCCTTTCCGGAAACCGACAATGGCAATCGGTATATACTCGTAGTGATGGACTACTTCAGTAAGTGGCCGGAAGCGTTTCCGATCCCTAACCAGGAAGCCAGAACCGTGGCGGAGCAGATCGTCTACAATTGGGTTAGCAGATTCGGTGTGCCCTTGGAATTGCATTCTGACCAAGGGCGGAACTTCGAGTCAAGAATCTTCCAAGAGATGTGTCAACTACTCGGAATCAAAAAGACAAGGACAACCCCGCTTCATCCACAGTCGGACGGTATGGTGGAGCGTTTCAATAGGACTTTGGACGAACATCTCTCGAAGGTCGTAGGTGACTACCAACGGGATTGGGACCGGCAGATTCCCTTGTTTTTGATGGCCTATAGAAGTGCCGTGCATAGCACTACTCGACATACGCCGTTCGAAATCTTATTTGGTGGAATAGCTCGTTTACCCAGTGAGGTGAAATTTGGATCTCCTACCAATGAGCCCAGAAATGAAGAAGAGTACGTGGCGGACCTTAGGGAAAGGCTTAGGGACATACACCAAAGGACCAGAAGCCAGATTAAGATGACGAGCGACCGCATGAAGACCAGGTATGATGCCAAGGCAACAACGTCAGGATTCCAGGAAGGAGATCTGGTGTGGCTGTATAATCCCCATCGCCAAAAGGGGAAATCACCTAAATTACAGCGGAACTGGGAAGGTCCCTACAGAATAGTAACCCGCATCAACGATGTTGTCTACCGCATCCAGCGAGGACCGAGGGCCAAAATGAAAGTGGTTCATGTGGACCGACTGAGTCGATACAATGGCCGAAATGAGGATGCACTTGTTCGGGACGAACACGTCTAAGAGGGGGGCAGTGTAGCATAATAATAACTACGCTCCTATGTCTATGCAGCAAATTCCGAAGTGACTTTCCATTCTGGCAGAATTTTGGTTCGAACTGTCCTTTCATTCGAGGTTCGTGTCTGGGACGAAGTCTCCACAGCTCATGTCAACGAAAGAGACGAATAATATCAGGGATAAAAGGGAATTATAACTGCAAGAATTATTTCTCTTGTTCCAGTGGTCGAAGAATTTGCTAGAAGTTTCTGGCTATCAGAAACTTCTGCTATATAAGGACAGATGGCGATCAAAAAAAGACACAGTTGGTTTAGAACCGTGGCGAAGAGATTGGAAAAGTGATAATGGGCGAAGTTGTAATTTGGTGATAAATTGAAAGTTGAGAGTGAACAAGAAAAAGTAATTAGTTTGGATTTGTGAATTAAGTAATTGAAAGGAGATAAAGTGATTTGAGAGGAAAGAGACCTTGTAAGAAAAGAATTTGCGAAGAATAGTATAGTGTGAACTTGAATTGTTCTATAGAGTAGAAAATAAAGAAATAATTTCACAGAATAATTGTTTTATCTACTCGAGCCGTAGCTCGCATATTACAATATGTACACTCCGCTTCAACTGAATAGGTACAACATTTTTAAAAGTTTGTGATTCATTATTTGCAAATAACGTTCATGAATTTATTATTTCATGCTGCTAACTGTTTGTCTATGATGTAGGGAAAAGAAATGAGAGAGAAGAATTCAAAAAGCACCGTTATTTTTTTCTCTAGCTCTCTTGCAAGCATTCCATTCAGAAAAATGGAGTTTTTTTTTTGCATCAACTGAATAGGTACAAATAATGAAATTACAAAAAGCAGTCAATACGAGTAGGATGAAATAAAACAATTTTTTTTTTAAACATTTTATTTGTTGACTCTGGTAGTGAGTACTGCCTCCTTTGTTTATAATTACTTCATAAATTCGGCCCGTCATGGAATCATGAAGTGCGTTTAAGTAATTCAACGAAATTTCTCTCCAGGCTAATTTTATGACTGCAATGAGAGATCCTCTGTCTTCAAATTGACGGCCAGATTCGTACACTTTTCGGACTAACCATCCCCACACGTTTTCCATAAGGTTTAGGTCCGGTGAGTACGGTGGCCACTGAAACAATCCCACATTTGTCTCCCTTATCCAATTTTCAACCGTCCGCGCCGTGTGGATGGGTGCGTTATCCTGCTGGAATGTCCAATTCACGAGTCAAAAAATATCGCAAAATTTAGAAAAATTTCTTTCCAGTATTCCTCTGTAAGTTATTGCGGTCATTTTTGCTGTTTGAAACTCAAGTTCAATAGTTCCATAATAGCTAACCGCTCCCCATACCATAACACCACCTTCTCGACTATGATGCCGGGCTAAAAAACGTTCGTCTTTTCTCATGTTGAACTTTTTTTCATCTGAGAAAACCACGTAACGCCATTCTTCTTGCCAAGCCATATGGTGCCCCGAAAATTCCAACCGCATACATTTTCGCTGATGGTTTAACGGTGGCTTCTTTTGAAGTTTCAGCCGTTTTAGATGATTGGCACAATTAATAACTCTTCTAACAGTCGAAACACTAGCACTAACACCTGCTTTTTGCTTTATTTTCGCAGCTGAGTCACAAGAATTGAAAGCACATCGCAAAATTGCTCTTCTATCAGCCACTGTTGTGGCCGTTTTTTACCTCCCTTCATGTTTGTTTCGTGAGAAGAAAATAATGTTTTTTTTGTTTACTCCTTGATTTTTTTTTCTTTTGTTGTACAAATCGTAACAGTTACCGTCTCGGGGAGAAAGCGTTGATCCTTGATGATAAAAATAATTGTATATCTTTTACGCAATAATAAGACCACATTTTCAATACTTCTAAACAATTTTGTAGATGCCATCTGACCTATAACGCCACGCCCATTTTCTGGGAGAGTTTTCTTAACAAAAACCCACTATTGCTTTTTTGATGCTACTTACGGTGATGGTTAAGTCTTATTTTCAAGATCTCATCAAAATCCATGAATTTCGGTACAGAATAGTTAGCGCCACCCCCACTTTCTTATAAAAAGAAACCATAAAATCAGTTGTTCTGATAGAATTTCTTAACAGGAACGGAAGTATACTCTGAACAGAAAGATACGCATATCCCTAATATCCACTTTTTTAGAGGTAAGCTAGAAGATGAGTGACAGGGTATCATACGATCCGTTAGAGACTGATTATAACTTTCCTGTATGTATATTTTTTATTTTATATTGTTTTATATGAATTTAGGCAGCACGTGAAATGGATGTGCTGTAGAAACGCAAATAAAACATCTGAATAATATGTGTAACATTGTTTCATATATATTTCGTGTGACTAGCCTTTAAAGACTTTAAGCCGTGGGTAGGAGTCCTAAAAAGTATAAATGTAGCTTACATGATAGAAATGTTAAACGTTATGCAAGTGCATCCAAATTACTTCTTTAACAATTTAAAGTGCATACGAGGGGCGACAGATAAGTTCGCGGCCTAAGGAATTAAGTGAAAAAAGAGATCTGAAAAAAAAAAAAAAATAAATATTTCTCAATATAACCTCCCTCGATTGAAATGCATTTCTCACATCGGGCATACTTCGCCTTCAAAATGACTTTCTACGGCCGTCTTAATCTCGTTCTCATCTGGAAATCTCCGGCCTCGTAACTCCTTTTTCAAATTGGAAAAAAAGGAAAAAATCGCTCGGGGTCAAGTCTGTGCCTGTGTCGTTTAAGGCATGCCTCGAAACCCGCGCCGTGTGAACATACGACCGCTTCACGTGCCTGAGTTGCTTGTCGAACGGCGTGAGCATTTTGGATACCAAGCGCGCACAAATTGTTTTCATGTTTAAATGCTCGTGCAAAATTTCTCCAATTCTTTGTTTGCTGGTGTGCATTTTTATTTTTCGGTCGGACAGAACTAGTTTTTCAACTTCAATGACCACTGGGCGGGGGTCGTCTTCACAGCTCTCTCGCCCTTGTTGAAATAGGGTAGCCCATTTTTTGACCATGGTATACAAAGGCCAATAATCCTGAAGAGGCGATGACATGTCTTCGGAATTTGCTTTAGGCGATTTTTTTTTCACGAGGTACTTTATCACGGCGCGGTGCTCAAAATTGCGAGAATTTCCGATTTCGGTTGACATGGTGATGTTTATCCTACCACAGATAATAACAAAATGAGATTATTATTGAAACGAGGTGATATTTGTACTACTAAAGAGTGTCGTAGTTAGTGCTATCATTAATGAGAAGATGACTAGTTGTTGAGTATCTAAGGCCATATTAGCCGCCCCTCGTATATCTGATCAACGACGAAGGCAGAGGTGAAAAAAATAAATAAATAAAAACAGTATGTGCCTGTAGTTATACACTTTTCTTTTGACGCGTAGAAATTGAAGTATTTTTTGTTTTGATTGCCTTTTTATTGTTATTTTTTTCTTAAGTTTTGTTTGGCAAATCTTTGAGAAAAAAACTGCTTATAAAAGGTACATAAATAGTTCATAGGAGAATACAAACCATTCGTTGAAATAAAATATTAAAAATGCAACGCAGAGGTATATATGTACATACATACTTGCTTTTAACACTCACAGTATAATATATTTAATGCCACGTTTTGCAAAACATATCTTCCAATGGCGATAAAAAATGCAAGTAAAATATGAAATGCAAGGCGTTATTAAAAAATATTCAAGTAGTAATAATTTATTCATCTTAGTGTTTTGTGAAATTTACATATTTCTGTATTTCAATTTCCAGGACCACATAAATTCGTTGATATCGATGCCAAAATTCAACGTCTTAAAGACATGGGAATAGATGAACACGATGCTCGCGCCGTTTTATCAAAAGAGAACTGGGATCTAGAAAAAGCAACTGAATATTTATTTAGATAGCTCGATAAAAAAAACTTTTTCAAACACTTGTTCAACGTCAATAACTCCAACGGAACACGAACAACTCCAACTCCCCTTAAACAGGAACTTAAAAAGCAGTCCTGTTATTTATATTTTCTTTTTTATTGCTAAACTCATTGTTTTGGATCCACTAAATTGATTGCTAAATGTTATGGTTGTTTGAACCTGTATATTTTTTCTATTTCGATGTAATTCTAGAATATTTTATGTGGCAGTTAAGAGATGAAACCGAAAAGTGTTATAAATTTTGTTTGTTTAATCTTTCAGGTAACCCGTAGTACCTTTAGAAAATGCAGTAATTACACATATAGAACAAAGAATATACTGAGGACGGAACGGTCTGATATTGAAATGGAAAGACTTTTGATTATTTTGCAAATAAATCGAATCTTTATGTGCAACGACTTTCGGGCACATCAATAAGAACATTTAAACAAATATATAAAATGCATTTAGTTATTTTGTCTATTTTGAAAATACTTTTTTTTTTATTTGTTAAGATCCATTTAGTTGTATTTTACAGGAAAACATTACGAAACAACAATTTCGGAGCAATTTTTGCGAATCAAAATTTGTAAATTAAAAAAAAAATATATTAATAAAAATAATTGATTATTTAAAAGTCTTCTTCCTACAAAGCTATTTGCTGTCTTTTCTATAGTGCATAAATTCTATAATATATGCAAGTATCTGTAAATTTGTTAAGTTCATTTAAATTTTTGTTTAAGTGAATTTTTTTGTTTTAATTGTTCTTTCCACTCTGCTTCTAGTCGAATATAAGTTCCACAGTTTGTAGTGTTGCTTTGAGTCGTACTAGTATCCCTACCAGTCTTCTTTCCAACAACCGATGTCACTTGTTTCATAAATTTTTCTTCAAATTCTCTCTGGTGGTCCTGATTACTTCTGGCTGATAGTTCTCCAGACCAAAATCTTCCAGATAATTCCGTTTGCCTATGTTAATTAATAATTAGTGTAAATCATTTCATGGAAAGTTATTAAAATAAAAACTTTTTTCATCAAAAGAAAAAGAATGAAAATCTTTTATGACGTAAAATATCTAGAAATCAAGCATGGCTGGTTTGGACAAGTTGTCGACACAAACTTAAATAAAGTGCAACTCACCTTCGGTTTCGTCTTTTGTGTAGTCTTTTTACACTGCTACTTTCTGACTCGCAGCCATCACTGCTAGTAGACAAGTTGCGAGGGGTGCATTTTTTAAATCTTTCTGGTGTACCACTGGTATCAGTTTCACTACTTGATTCTGCAAAGTGCGAAGCTCCCAGACGCATTCTTCTTAACAATTTCGTGTCATATTCTAAAGTACAATACCACATTTTTATTTCATAGAAGTAAAACGTAAAACAATTTTGTATAATGTACAGAACCAATTTTTTCAGTATGCCGCATCAACATATCGTTATGCATGCTTTATATAATTATACCTTCTGGATTTATTGTAGGCAGTAAACCAGGTCTACATTTTGTTGGCATTAAGCACAGACCAATCCATCTCGATTCCATTAAATTGCTTGAAATCTCATCACGCAGTTTTGAAGGTGGGTTTTCAAAAAGATTTCCTCCTTCGGCAGCGATTTGAAGCAAGTTCAGAATAGCACGATCACGATCGTTTTCTATTAGAACGCTATGTTCTCGGAATTGGCATCCCTTAAAATCATAACAAAAAAAAAAAAAACATTTTAGGAAACTATTAAAACTTGTCCCAATATCGTATTAGACCGAGTTTTATGAATAAATACAAATTAAATATATCAACATTATTCGCGAAATGTCCGCCTAATATTTTGTACAATTCCACAAATTAGGAATCGTACAGTGTCACAATGCTCTACTAGCTAAAAAACGTGTATGTAGTTAAGAAAATAAAATACATTTGGGCCAGGTAAGGTTTCATAACGAAATGCTTGCTGGCCACAACAAGGATATCGACCTGCTGGACCGGCTATGTAACCATCAGTAATCGGTCCCAAAAATTGAGCACCATCTGGATGAAAACGGCACCAAGTCATCTAAAATTTAGTAAGACGCTTGTAAAATACAGTAATATAAAAATGTTCTTGCATACTTGATATACAGGAAAATGGGATTCACAAATACAGCAATACAGAAAATGACAGTGCCCCCACAATTTCCAGTAAACTCTGCGCCAAGATTTCAGTTCTTTGAACAATGACGAAATGTAATTAGACAAATCCCATGACAACTCACGTGTATGTTGGCTTACTAATTGTCCCCACCTATTGAGACGAGTATTAGATGGTAGACAACTAACGTACGAACTCATTGTCTTAGTAAGACATTTACAACACCTGAAAATAATTTGCAATTTTTGAGTTTTTATTAGAGACAGTTTAAATGTTAATTTATTCACCTAGAACAACGAAATAATCCACCTAAACTAAAAAAATGTCCACGAAGGGCCTGCGGTTCTGGTTCACATAGGCTTTGAATGAGTTTGGTCCAGAGTCTCGGAGTTACACGTTCTCTTTTATCTTTAACAACTTCTAGCTCTAAATTTGTAAACATAGCAGCCAATCTTACAATAATTGTATCATTTAGACATGATAAATTCGTTGATGCGCGTACAACATCAGTTAAGCGAGCATGACAGAAGGACAAACAATCCAAAAGGAGCGGTTCCATCTGTGAATGAAGTGTCTTAGACTTTGTGAAAATTGTAGAAAGGCTTTATACCTGAAGAAAACTTGCAGACACCAGGATCGGAACTACGTTTGTGGCATCCAATTGCGGTAACGAGTCTTGTTGGTCAGGATTTCTCTTTATCCATTTCATGAGCCATTCGAAGATTTGAATATCGCAATGTACAGATATATCCATATCCTCTAGCTTCTGTCCAGCCGTTACATCAGCGAAATATCCCATTTTACTAACTAGAAGCTTCTGTGGGCAAGTAAAATCTCGAGAAGTATTTTTTATTTCGTCGCAAACGTGTATAACGACTTCTATACTATAAATTAAGAAATAAATAAAAAAAGTCAATTAGAAATCGATTTTGTTTTTTATCGGTTAATGCTAAAACGTTCTAACTCAGCTCACCCTGATTTTACGAAAACTAAAAAAAGGCCCCGGTCCTAGTTATGTAGGTTAGAAGTTTGTTTTGAATCAAACCATTTATATTGCTCTAACTCTTTAATTGTAAAATGGAAGTTGATGAGTGAGGTACGTTCGAAAAGTTAATTGAAATTTCATTTCATTATTTTTATGCGCCAGAGGATTTGAAAATCAAATTTTCATAAAATGTTCACATTTGTACATACGCGTACAGTAACTCACAATATTGATCACTCTTTTTGTATAAAAATGCAGTATGCCCTTAAACGACTTGAAGGTAGATGCATTCAACTTTTATGATATGATTTTATTCCACTAACGGTTTATGAAGGTATTGGTTTTTTCACTAAAAAAAATGTTTTTTTTATAATAACGAATGCAATTGCAGTGGCTTAAGGCTGACATTAGCAAGAAGATATTTCAATTGGACACTTGATGATTGGGCGAGATTGATCTGGTCAGACGAGAGCAAAATTAACCGTTTGGGCTCAGATGGACGAGAGTGGGTATGGAAAACTCCTGGAGAAAAATTACAACCTCGTCACGTTAAGCCCACTTTGAAATTCGAAGATCCATTATGATCTGAGTTGTCATTTAATGGAATCGCTGGTGAAATTCGGTGTTGAAGCTTCGGTCATTGTCTTCCAACAAAACAATGATCCGGAGAACATAGCTAAAATAACGCAAAAATGGCTAAATGATAACAATTTAACAGTGTTATCATGGCCACTACAATCCCCGGATATAATAGATCCTTTGCAGGCGAAATCGGCAATTTAGACGAACTCTGGACCAAAGTCAGGACTGCATTGGAAAACATAGACTTGCAAGAACCTTGTTGAGAGCATGCCCAATCGAATTAAAAAAAAAATGAATACATGAAATATTGAGTTTTAGAAACCTTTGTTTTTTTTTTGAAAATCACAAAATTGATCAAAATTGGTTCAAGCTTTTTTTCTACAGCGAAGAAAAATGTTATTAACTTTTATGTTATGAACTCAAATTGTTGAAATAAAATACTTAAGTTTTAAGTCTTTAAATCCCTATTTGTTTTTTAAACCAAATATTTTAATTTTTCAGAATATAGCGTGATCAATTTTGTGAGTTACTGTATATACTCGTATGTCCTCATCAAAATTGTCGAATGTAGTATGTACTTATCTATAACCAGGGACTGAAAGCGATTTGATAACGAATACGAAATAATGAAACAAAACGGAATTTTCATTAGAACGGAAACGAAAACGAAGATTGTACTTTTCCATTTATATCGAAAATGAAGTAAAATAAAATCCATTAATTGGTTAAAACCGATTTTTTCACTTCTTTTTACCCGTGGAACACAATAGATATTTTAATCAAAATAAGATCAATTTCAACGTCGATCAAGAAGGATTACTAACGTATGTATATACATTTGAAAGATTTATAATTTAGTATTTATCTATTCCATTTAACATCATTTATAATAGATATTACTCGTACATTATCTTAGTTCTACAAATGAGAATAACATATATAATACAAAAAAATAATAGTAAGAGGAAAACGATTAATAATGTGCCTTCGAAGTGAAAAAGAACAATTATTCATTCATAATGACAATTAAAGATTGTTGTGAGAGTTCAATAAAGATATAAAAGTTATCACATTGGTTCCTCTAGCAAACAAATAAAAAAAAAATTGTATCAATAACGACCACTCGAGAACCACATCTTATTTGACAACATTGTATTACTTCAACACGAAATCCAAGCGAATGTGTTTCTGATAACGATCAATCTTTCTACTAACCTCATTATCGTGAACAAACACAGCTGCGGTGACACGATACAAATGTGCATCGAAAACAACTATGAAAGTGGATGCCACCAAACCCCGAGCCTCGAATTCCTACGCTGACGTTGACCCGTCGTAATTCTGCAGGAGAGTTTTCTTTAAGTGTATTGAAAAACGTTGTATTTAGTAGTTTAAGCAGTAAAAGTTTTATTTTCATAATTAAAACGAACTAAACTTTTTAATTGGGGGCTCAACCGGGATGCCAGGTTTAAAGTAAAGTTGAAAATAAAAACGTTAGGTTCAGTGTATCCGCCAAATAGTAACAAGCCAAAGTATTATACAAGATAGGAGAAAGCAGCACTATTTAAAAAAGTAAAGGCAGTAGAAATTCATCAATATCAACGATCCAGGGAACAAGTTTTGAAAACAAATAAAGTTTTTCAACACGGAAAATTTGTTTAGTAAGAAATTACTTTTAAGCATTATCCTTAAGAAAAATATCATATTGTAGCATAATAATAACTATGCTCCCTAAAAATATGACGCAACAAATTCCGAAGTGACTTTTCATTCTGGCAGAATTTTGGTTCGAACTGTCCTTTCATTCGAGGTTCGTGTCTGGGATGAAGTCACCACAGCTCATGTCAACGAAAGAGACGAAAAATATCAGGGATAAAAGGGAATTATTACATCAGAATTTCTCTTGTTCCAGTGGTCGAAGAATTTGCTAGAAGTTTCTGGCTATCAGAAACTTCTGCTATATAAGGACAGATGGCGATTGAGAAAGGGGCAGTAGTTGTTAAACTGTGGCGAAGAGATTAGAAAAGTGATAATGGGCGAAGTTGTAATCTTGTGATAAATTGAAAGTTGAGATTTAACAAGAAGAAGTAATTAGTTTGGATTTGTGAATTAAGTAGAAGAAAGGAGATAAGTGATTTGAGACGAAAGAGACATTGTAAGAAAAGAATTGCGAAGAATAGTATAGTGTGAACCTGAATTGTTCTATAGACTAGAAAATAAAGAAATAATTTCACAGAATATTGTTTTATCTACTCGAGCCGTAGCTCGCATATTACATTGGTGTCAGAAGTGGGATAAAACTTATTCTGTGAATAACTATTTCCGTGGTGTGAAATTGCACAAGCAACAAAAAAAAAAAAAAAAAAACGATTTCTGTGTTGAGTCAATTAGTTGCGCAAAATGGGTCGCAAATTGGGAAAACTAACTATAACTCAACTAAAGGCAGAACTCAGTAAGCGGAACCTCGACACAACTGGGGGAAAAGATGCCTTCTGGAAGAAGCAGTAACGCAGGAAGGTGAAAATCCGCACGACGTAGAGTTTAAAGTGGAAGAGGAACCAGCAAGTACAGCAGCCGACCCGGGTATAACAAGTCTGCTCCTGCAACTTAAGCTAGTCATGGACGAACAAAAGAAAGCAATAGAAGATCAAAGGAATTCTCTAGAACTTAAGCTGGACGAACAAAAGAAAGCGATGGACGAACAAAAGAAAGCAATGGGCGACCAAAGGAATTCTCTAGAACTTAAGCTGGACGAACAAAAGAAAGCAATGGACGAACAAAAGAATTCTCTAGAACTTAAGCTGGATGAACAAAAGAAAGCAATGGACGAACAAAAGAATTCTCTAGAACTTAAGATGGACGAACAAAAGAATTCTCTAGATGCTCTGGAAAGTAAACTTGATGAGCAAAACAAGAACTTGGAATCCAAATTCGAAGTGATCGAAGAGAAAATCGAGAAGGTCGAGACGCAACTCGAAAAAGTCGAAGCTAGATTCGATGAAAATTTTGAGAAACATTAAACTCAGTTCGGGAAGTTAGAGACTCAGTTTGAAAAAGTGGATACGCAATTCGAGATAGTAGGAAAGCAAGTCGAAAATCTTGCTAAGGAGCTCAGCAACGTGAAGAGACAGAAAGCACGGGAATATTCCACTGACGGTCTGAGAAGAAAGGAGATGCAGCCTCCTATCTTCGATGGTCAAACATCATGGCCAATTTATAAGAGGCAATTCGAAGCGGCCGCAATGACCAATAGCTGGGACGATGAAGAGAAGTCTATTGCACTCACGCTTGCACTGAGGGGTCCAGCTGCGGAGCTCTTGCAGACCATCCCGGAAGATAAACAGCAGAACTACGACTCTCTGGTTCAGGCTATCGAGATGCGGTTTGGGGATGAACACATGCAGCAGGTGTACAGGGTTCAGCTGCGTAGTCGAGTCCAGAAAAGGGGGGAAACGCTCCAACAGTTGCAAGCGGATATAGAGCGACTAGCCCATCTTTCATACCCTAAAGCCGGTGAGGAGCTTATCAACGAAATGGCGGTGGAAGCTTTTATTCAGGCCATAGAGGACAGACAATTGCAAATGGCTGTAAGGATGGCTGAAAAGCGAACACTCCCCGAGGCATTGGCATTCGCTTTGTCAATGAAGGCTGCGGACCAAGCATACCAGGGAATACACCGTGTCAGGGAAATGTCCGTCGTGGAGTGCTCATGCCAGAGAACAGCCGTAATGGATGAAGACAAAGCTCGCGGAAGTCAAATCCTTTGCTGGAATTGCAACCAAACCGGACACCTACAACGGCAGTGCAGAAGTGCACCTAGACGAGGAAATTGTCCACATTGCGGAAGTAGGAGAAGCAGAGAGGAAGCATCCTGTCGGTCAGACTTCCCAAAACCAGCAGTTGGGAAATGCGTAAGGACCAACTTCGCGGGGCAGAAGTTGGTTACTGGAATCCAGGCCTCCAGGACCACCATTCAAGTTTCGCAAACCAAACGGGGTAACAAGAGCCTGACAGTGGAGGCACTAATCAACAAGAAGAAGTGCGTAGCCACTGCCTCCATTGTAAGAAAAGATATCGTCAGAAGCGCCTGGCTGCACAACACCAACAGCTACTGCCTGAAGACTGCAACAGGGGAAATGGCGAAGGTGTTTGGAGAAGTTCGTCTTATGATTACTATGTCGGGACTGACGTTCTCCCATGCGTTTCTGGTGGCAGATATATGCGACGAGTGCATCATCGGAATAGACTTCATGAAAGCAAATGAAGTAATCTTGGACATCGGGATGCAAGTACTGAGGTATCGAAATGTGGAGATTCCGATGGTGTACGGAAATGAGAATGCCGTAACTCTCAGGACAGTCATCAGCAAAGACGAAGTTTTGCCGCCGTCTTCAGAGACAATCATTTGGACGAAGCTGGAAGGTGATCTTGGGAGCCACCGATTCTACATAGTAGAACCAGACCCAGAGAAGAATTCTCAAGACTACATCGTGGGAAAGACGTTAGTCGAACCAAAAAACACCATGGTTCCAGTGAGGGTTTTGAACGCAAGACCGCACACTGTCAAACTAAGGCGAGGGGAGGTGACCGGAAAATGCACGCCGATTACCGCCGTCGCAACAATATCTGAACGTGATGCTCCAAAACCTCTCCCATCACCTTGGACAGCGGAAACGAGAGAGACGATTCTCCAGTCCAGTGAGCTGAATCAGGAGCAGCGAACTATGGCAGAGAATCTTATCAATGAATACGCTGATGTATTTGCCTCACAGGACGGAGAATACGGCCGAACACACCTGGTGCAACATCGAATAGACACTGGTGATACTAGACCAATTCGTCAGCCTGCTAGGCGTCTTCCATTGGCAAAGCAGACAGAAGTTGCAGAGATGGTGTCGGCAATGGAGAAAGAAGGTCTGATTGAAAGTTCCAAAAGTCCGTGGGCATCACCGGTTGTACTGGTTAAGAAGAAAGATGGCAGCACGCGGTTCTGCGTGGACTATCGGCAGCTCAATTACGTCACCAAGAAAGACAGCTACCCTCTGCCACGGATTGACGACACGCTAGACACACTATCAGGAGCACGATGGTTTTCCACTCTCGACTTGAAGAGTGGCTACTGGCAGGTACAGATCCATCCAGAAGACCGGGAGAAAACCGCCTTCACCGCAGGAAATGGGCTATGGCAATTCACGGTAATGCCATTCGGGCTGTGCAATGCTCCGGCGACTTTCGAGCGATTGATGGAATGTGTCCTGCAAGGGTTAACATGGAAAACCTGTTTGGTATACTTGGATGATGTCATCGTCGTAGGAAAAACGTTTGCGCAACACCGAGACAATCTAAGGGATGTGTTTCAAAGGCTTCGAAGTGCCCACCTGAAGCTCAACCCCAAGAAGTGCGCCCTGTTTAGAGCGGAAGTCAAGCACCTGGGACACATAATTTCAGCGAAAGGAGTGAGAACCGATCCAGAGAAGGTCGAAGCGGTGAAAAACTGGCCAGTCCCCAAGGATAAACACCAACTAAGGAGCTTCCTGGGCCTAGCCACCTACTACAGACGGTTCGTGAAGGATTTTGCCGGGATCGCAAAGAGCCTGCACCAGTTGACGGAAAAGGGAAAACAATTCAAATGGTCAATTGAGTGTGAGAAAAGCTTCAAGGCACTTAAACAACGGCTATGCGATGCCCCCATACTGGCTTACCCCACTCCCGGGGAAACGTTCATTGTGGATGCAGATGCTAGTAATGTCGGGGTAGGAGCCGTACTCTCCCAGGTGCATGACGGCCAAGAGAAGGTGGTTGCGTACTTTAGCAAGGTGCTCTCTAAGCCAGAAAGGAACTACTGCGTGACAAGGCGGGAACTTCTAGCTTTGATCTTGGCTACGAAGCATTTTCACAAATACCTGTATGGGAGGAAGTTCGTTCTTCGCACAGACCATGCAGCCTTAAAATGGCTATTACAGTTCAAGAGTCCTGAGTGTCAGGTCGCAAGATGGATCGAAAGGCTGCAAATCTACGACTACGAAATACAGCATCGTAAAGGAAGGCTCCACTCTAATGCGGATGCACTGTCCCGGAGACCATGCAGAACGGATTGTAAATATTGTGCGCGTCAGGAAGAACGGGAGCTGGTTTCCATCCAAAGAATGAGAGCCGAACCTATCGCCGGCTGGAGCGTAGATGAGATCCGGAACGCTCAGAAGGAAGACCCGGATATCGAGCCGATTCTGGCCTGGAAGGAGAACATGGAGAAACCGGATCATCAGGACATCTCTCACAGAAGCCCGACCTTAAAGGCATATTTTGCGCAGTGGGACTCCCTCCATGTCCAAGAAGGTGTTCTGAGAAGAAAATGGGAATCCTCCGACGGAAAGTCGTTTGTAATGCAGCTTGTCGTACCGCGGACGAGGGTCAAGGAGGTGTTACAGGAAATGCATGGCGGGGCGACCGGAGGCCACTTGGGAGTGAATAAGACGCTAGAAAAGGTACGAGAACGTTTTTATTGGTTAAAAGCGAAGGAAGATATCGAAGACTGGTGCAGAAAATGCGACGTGTGTGCAGCTAGCAAGGGTCCGAGAATCAAAACTCGAGGTAAGATGCAGCAATACAACGTGGGAGCACCTTTCGAACGAATCGCCATTGACATCGCAGGGCCCTTTCCGGAAACCGACAATGGTAATCGGTATATACTCGTAGTGATGGACTACTTCAGTAAGTGGCCGGAAGCGTTTCCGATGCCTAACCAGGAAGCCAGAACCGTGGCGGAGCAGATCGTCTACAATTGGGTTAGCAGATTCGGTGTGCCCTTGGAATTGCATTCTGACCAAGGGCGGAACTTCGAGTCAAGAATCTTCCAAGAGATGTGTCAACTACTCGGAATCAAAAAGACAAGGACAACCCCGCTTCATCCACAGTCGGACGGTATGGTGGAGCGCTTCAATAGGACTTTGGACGAACATCTCTCGAAGGTCGTAGGTGACTACCAACGGGATTGGGACCGGCAGATTCCCTTGTTTTTGATGGCGTATAGAAGTGCCGTGCATAGCACTACTCGACATACGCCGTTCGAAATCTTATTTGGTGGAATAGCTCGTTTACCCAGTGAGGTGAAATTTGGATCTCCTACCAAAGAGCCCAGAAATGAAGAAGAGTACGTGGCGGACCTTAGGGAAAGGCTTAGGGACATACACCAAAGGACCAGAAGCCAGATTAAGATGACGAGCGACCGCATGAAGACCAGGTATGATGCCAAGGCAACAACGTCAGGATTTCAGGAAGGAGATCTGGTGTGGCTGTATAATCCCCATCGCCAAAAGGGGAAATCACCTAAATTACAGCGGAACTGGGAAGGTCCCTACAGAATAGTAACCCGCATCAACGATGTTGTCTACCGCATCCAGCGAGGACCGAGGGCCAAAATGAAAGTGGTTCATGTGGACCGACTGAGTCGATACAATGGCCGAAATGAGGATGCACTTGTTCGGGACGAACACGTCTAAGAGGGGGGCAGTGTAACATAATAATAACTACGCTCCCTAAAAATATGACGCAACAAATTCCGAAGTGACTTTTCATTCTGGCAGAATTTTGGTTCGAACTTTCCTTTCATTCGAGGTTCGTGTCTGGGATGAAGTCTCCACAGCTCATGTCAACGAAAGAGACGAAAAATATCAGGGATAAAAGGGAATTATAACTGCAAGAATTATTACATCAGAATTTCTCTTGTTCCAGTGGTCGAAGAATTTGCTAGAAGTTTCTGGCTATCAGAAACTAATTGCGAAAGCACTTACGGATAATAATAAATTGAATCAGAAATCCTTCCTAGAACAGGAAGCTAGATATAAAGATAGAATAGTTAAATTAGAGGGCCTGCTACCCTCCGTAGGGATAAATAATTCCATCACGGAATATGCGACTCAAACAATAGATCCGACGACAACATGGAACGTTATAAAATCTTTGCCCGAATTTTCCGGTAGTCAGACCTCATACGTGAGTTGGCGGGAACTGCTCACATCTCTATAACATTGTATGACATAGGTAGTACAAAATATTTTGCGGCACTAATAAGAGATCACGCAACACGCAAACGATATTTTAACTAATCATGGCACAGTGTTGAACTTCAATGCCATAATTTCCCGATAAGATTTTGCCTACGCGGACAAGAGACCAGTTCATGTAATAGAACAGGAACTGAGTATTCTTAGACAAAGTTCAAATTAACACTTTTGAACAATAAAACAATTATGACACTGGGTCCAATTCACCCGTCACACTAGAACTTAATACGAGTACTATACACTGACGAAACGCTGTGTGAGTTTTTATTACTGGTATAAATGGCCAGCTATCTAATATTTTATTCTCCTTAAAACCTTAAAACCTTCTAAACGTCCTGGCGAAAGTACTGGAGCTCGAGTCTAATAACACAAGAGCAAATTTTGCCCTTCAATTTACTTCTCACAAAAGGGTTCAAATAATCTGCGAAAAAGGGTTCAAATAATCTGCGTTTCCCCGATTAGAACCCATGGTTCTTGGTAGTTCTGCAAATCGACCAGTCAGCTCCCATGAGCTAAATCGATTCAAACACATACACCAACAACAACAATCCATTCCGTGGCAATAATCAGTATAATAATAACTTTTCTAATAATAACCAGCAGGGAAACAATTCACGCTGGCAAAAATCTCAATACAATACGTATAATAATAATACACGTCCGATTTTTAAGCGAGAAAGAGGATCGAGGGCGCAAAACTCTATTCAACCTCCTCCCGCAAAGACCGAAAGGATTAATAATTTAAACGAAGATGGAGAACATTTTTTAGGAGGAAGAGTGGGTGAAACAAAAGAATAAAAATTCTCATCGACACCAGTGCGAGCAGTACGAGTAACTACTGTAAAACAGATATTTTTAATGATGAGATCATTAAAAAACGAGCATGCACAGTAAATGATGAAATCATCATTCATTCATACTGTAACATAATGTAGCATAATAACTACGCCCTCGAACAGGCAACAAATTCCGAAGTGTCTTTTCATTTGAGGTTCGTGCCTGCAATAAGTCTCCACAGTTCGGATAATATCACGGATAAGAGAGAACAAGAGATTATTAACTGCAGCTGTCATCCTGGAATTATTACATCCGAATTTTCTTATTCCAGTGGTCGAAGAATTTGCTAGAAGTTTCTGGCTATTAGAAATGCGGCCATTTAAGGACAGATGGCGATCGATAAAAGGCAGTTGGTTTTGAACCGTGGCGAAGAGATTTCAAAAGTGATAATGGGCGAAGTTGTAATTTTGTGATAAATTGAAAGTTGAGAGTTAACAAGAAGAAGTAATTAGTTTGGATTTGTGAATTAAGTAATTGAAAGGAGATAAAGTGATTTGAGAGGAAAGAGACCTTGTAAGAAAAGAATTTGCGAAGAATAGTATAGTGTGAACTTGAATTGTTTTATAGACTAGAAAATAAAGAAATAAATTTCACAGAATATTGTTTTATCTACTCGAGCCGTAGCTCGCATATTACAATACCATGAGATACTAATATTAAACCAAGTAACTAGATATTATGTCATACCCAATTTGGAGTATGAAGCTTTAATAGGGACAAATTTACTAAATAAAGTAAATGCTCAACCTGACTTCCAAACAGGTATCCTTAGCTACGGCAATAAAAAGGAGAAAATGTATTTTGATAATGTTGAGAAATTAAATAATATTAAAGAAGATAACATTGATTCACTCACCCTGATAAAATTGAAAGTATTCATGGTGGGATTGATACGACTTTACCATTCAGGACAGATATCATTGAGGAAATCCGTACTAATAACGTGAAACCTGTTGAGAGTAAACAATATCCCTACCCTCTCTCTGCTAATAACTTTATGAATAAAGAAATAGAGAAACATTTATATGTTGGCATCATTAGATCATCAAAATCTCCTTACAATTCCCCAGTATGGGTCGTGCCCAAAAAA
Source organism: Pocota personata (assembly GCA_963082735.1). NCBI lineage: Eukaryota > Metazoa > Arthropoda > Insecta > Diptera > Syrphidae > Pocota > Pocota personata. The sequence goes on from OY720431.1 coordinate 69,996,917, forward strand.
GAACAATGAACACGGTACTAAACAAAAAATAGGTTAGTCATTGACTACAAAAAGCTCAATGAAAATACTTTATCGGATAAATACCCTATACCCGACACGAAGACACGAATGTCATATTATCCAATCTTGGAAAAGCAAAGTTATTTTTCACAATTGATCTTGAATTTAGATTTCACCAAATCAGGATAAAACCAGAAGACATAAAGAAAACAAGTGTTTCAGTAAATAATGGCAAATACGAGTTCTTGAGAATGCCATTCGGACTGAAAAATGCCCCAAGCATGTTTCCACGCGCCATGGACAATGTCCTTAGAGATTATGTAGGAAAAACATACCACGTCTACAAAGACGGTATTATTGTATATTCCCACAGTTTGGAGGAACACACTGAACACTTGAATAATTCAAGTACTTAGGGAAGCAAACATGAAAATCTCTATTGAGAAATCTAATTTGTATCAAGAAAAATTCGAATTTCTTGGCTATGTTGTAGGGCAAAAAAGACATCAAAACCAACCCAGTTAAAGTGGTAACGATCAAGGAATATCCAGAGCCTACGAATTTACGTCAACTCAGAAGTTTCTTAAGCTAATATCAGACGATTTGTGTATACACAAATATTTGTGTATAAATTTGTCATAAAAATACACAAACCTTCTGAACCACAAATTTGAGGACCACAAATGGCATACACAAACGATTTGTGTATCATTTGTGTATTGCATGCGCAAATCGAATTTGTGTATTGTTGAGTGACATCGAATTCGACAAATTGCCAAAAATTAAAAGATGGAATTATGTGAAGAAAGTGGAGCATGAATGGTCTCATGACGAAATCATTCAATTGATTGTGGCGGTCGAGTAGCGGCGAGTGTTGTGGGACATCGGCACGCCCGAATACAGATTGCCGAAAACAGGCGCCTGGCAGGAGGTAGCAAATGTGATTGGCAACATAAAAGTGGATGACGCCAAAGCCAAGTGCATAAATTTGCGCATTTGCTTTAAAAGAAACTTGGCCAAGTATCGCTCGAAGAAGTCGGGACAAGGCACAGATGAAGCGGTCGTCATCAAATGGAGATATTTCAAATCGATGATGTTCTTGGAGGCGAACGACATCCAGAAATCAACTGAATCGACGTCATCATTGTCACTGGTGAACTATTTGATTTTTGAATTGTGATTTTGTTTTGTGAATTGATTGTGTAATTTGCAGGTTTCTGCAAATACCGATGTGTCGGTTCTGGCTGTTTTTCGGTGGTACCTCCGCCGTCCGGTGTCGTAGTCGGTAATCGCAAACGTCGTGCAAATCCAGGACCTTCGCCAACGCCGTCGTCGTCACCCACACCTTTAATGCGATGAGAGAGCTGGCGTTCAATTCACTGAGTCTGCTTGCTAGTGAATTGCGTGACCTTCCGCCTGACCGAGTAGCATTCGTGCAACATGAGTTGAATCACGAACTGCTCAGACTGTTGGAAGCTGTTGAAACTTCAACGCCACCGCCGCCGAAGCAGTCGCGATTTGTCGATGAAAGTGGCCGTGATATTGACCCGTCCACTGTCAATCTCAACATTATGCCGATCGACATTTCGCAAAATGAGCATAACAAAAAACGCTTCTTTTTTTTCAGAAAATAAAATAAAACAAAATCGAATCAAAACAAATGAATTTTAGTTTAGTGAAAAAACAAAAAGGAAAACGAAACAGCGAACTGCGATAAATATTTAGATATTTTGGTATTGCCACTCCACTTGACCCTCCTCGGCAAAGTAGTCCGCGAACTCTTTCTGAACCTTTTTGGCGTCGATTTTGGCCTCCATTCGGGCGGCGACCGATTGCAGCGGATGTTTGTGCAAAACCCTCGGCCTCGCGTACTCCAACAAGTACGGCGCTTGCGTGGCAACTTGACGAGGTTTTATTGGCTTTCGTCTTCCTCTTCACTATCGAGTAAATACGCGGCCAAAATAATGGCAACACATTTTTTCTTAAACATTGTTATATTTTAACACCAGAACGAATCGAAGCAATGGAGCAAATATATTTTTTTTATTTAATAATTTAATTTTATTGAATATACGTTAACACGCGGTGGAATTAAAACAAAACTGTCATAAACACAAATATGTACACAAATTCCATTTGTATAGAAATACACAAATCGTCTGAACCATAAATCTGTATACACAAATATTTGTGGCATATACAAATCGCATTTGTGTACAAATTTGTCTAGAATTTGTGTATGCCATACACAAATGAAATTTGTGTATATACACAAATCGTCTGAACTTAGATTTAGGAAGATCGGCTACTATCGTAAATTTATAAGAAATTATGCAAACATTACCAAACCTTTAAACTAATAACTCCAAAGTGAAAATGGGTATGTGTTTACTCACATGGTAAAAAAGATCAACATTAGATTCGATGCAGAAACTGAATTAATTTAAATTATATTGGTTAACATTTACAAATTATCCTAGCAAAAGGTTTTGAAACTATACATGAACATTTTAAACCATTTCCTTCTAAAACAAGGCATATTATTACTTACAATAATGTTAATGATTTAGTACCAATATTCAAAGAATACATTAAAGAAGGATTAGTAGCAATATAATATTTGCAACCCCAGAAACATCTATGAAATTAAAACTACATTAAAAGGATATTTTAAAAATAAATTTATTCATGCAAAGTATTTTGCTAATATTTTGCTAATCACATTAGCAGTAAAGACGACCAGGTATCCATTATCAAAGATACACATACGAGAGCTCACAGAAACTTTCCTGAGGACATGAAGCAAGCACTTGATTTGGACGAAACATGTCGAGCTGAAAACTTCCAAAGCTCTGTCAGTCTTTCGGCAATGCAAAGGTGTTTTCGGCAAGTCATGGGGCTTATCGCCAAGGAAAGCCCTTTGGATCTACATGGCAATGATAAGACCCTTCTCTCATATGCGTCAGTTGTTTGGTGGAATAAGCTCTCACGTAAATACGTGACTGCTGCTTTCGCCAAACTCCAAAGAACGGTCTGTCTCGGCTGCTACTCCTGTGAAGAGGGCGATAACACTGCAGAACGCTTCCTATGATTTTCGGTGCTGATGCAGTGAGTGCTGATGACCTAAGATCTTCATCACTGAAGCGTCTACTCGTCTTTTTACAAAAGACGAAAAAAACATATTAAAATGGAGTTCTCTGCCTGGTTGTACAATGGACCTGTTTTTGAGTCTGAGTGCTCCAGTAGGGTGTACCCTACCTGACAAAAAAAAAAAAAAAATACTTGATAAGTATTACGTATATTGGCCTGGAATGTCAGATGAATTTCGGCAATTTGCCCGAAATTACGAGATATATAATGTCAGTAAGTATTACAGACATCCCAAGAAACAACCATTTCTGGTTCCTCTAGCAACCGAATAAAAAAAAAACTATCAAAACGACCACTCGAGAACCACATCTTATCTGACCACATTGTATTATTTCAGCATGAAATCCAAAGGAATGTGTTTCTGATAACGAACAACCTTTTTTCTAACTTCATTATCGTGAACAAACACAGCTGCGGTGACACGATACAAATGTGCATCGAAAACAAGTATAAAAGAGGCAGCTACCAAAGTCCGAGGCTCACATTCCTACGCTGACATTGACACGTCATTCTGCGGGGGAGTTTACTTTAAGTATATTGGAAAACATTTAGTATTTTAAGTAATAAAAGTGTTTTTTTTATAATTAAAACGAACTAAACTTTTTAATTTCAATTTGCATAAATAAAATGAATGAAGTAAAGATTTCCTAGGACTAGTCTGCATATCTAAGATTCCCTATTCTGATTACTTCAGGGCAAAACTACAAGTCAGTAAAAGTGTGTTTTTTTTTTTATAAAAAAAGGAAATTTCCAAATCCCGGAGCACTCAGACTCCATTTTGCTGTGTCCATTGTACTACCAGGCAGAAACTCCTTTTTGGTGTAGTGGTTGGAAAAACTTAGATTTTATTGGTTTCTCTTTTACGAGTATGTTCTGGTGGCTGTGATTGCTATCCCCCGTCCGATCTCGAACCTGCACAGTACTTATATGTACTTATATGACTAAATGCAACTTTAATCTATTTGGTGGACGCCAAACCAATCTTCCAAAAAATGTTAAGGATTCTAAATCAGTTTACAGGGCATGAACACTCTCGGGAGTACCTCTGCAAATATACAGGGTGGTTGACAAGAACAGTTACTAATTGTAGCTGTATTTTTTTTAATTGTGAATATTTTTTATTGAATGCAAAGAAAAAAATATTTGAAATTTAATCGAATTCAAGGATTTAATTAATATTTTCGATGTGGCCACCTTTGGCACGAACAATTTCCTTGAGACGGTCAATAAAATTATCGCACGCTGCACGCAAGTGTGTCTGGGGATGGAATGCGGTTCCATTCCCGGCGAAGCACTAACTTGAGCGCTTTCGTTGTTTGATATTTTTTAGTACCAACCTTGGTCTTCAGAATGTCCCAGACAGAAAAGTCTAATGGATTCACATCGAGAGATTTCGATAGCCACTGTGTCGAGGAAATGAAGTGCGGAAAGATTTGTCGCAGCCATTCTTGATTTGCTCGGACTTTGTGGGAAGGTGCAGAGTGCTGTTGGAATGTCCAGGATCTTTGGCCGAAATGTTTGCATGCCTATGGCTTCAACACAGCTTCCAAGATAGTTTCAGGATAAACCACCTACCTTAACGCCACGGTCCAAAAATAAGAGCGGAGACCGACCATTGGCGCTTGCTTTCTGGTGGCCATACTTTGGTCAAAATTATCGGTTGACCTCTCTGGCAGGTAAATTCGGTCATTTTGCTTGTTGATAAGTTGCTCAATTTGAAATGGTGCTTCATCAGAGAAGACGTTATTTGGCAATTGGCAACTTGCGTGCAAGCGGATCAACTCCTTTGCTCTTTGCACTCAACTTTTTTTTTGGTCAGATGAGAGATCGTCCACATTTTGGAACTTTAAGGCCTTGAGTCCGAGCTCATTTTTCAAACTGTGTTGCATCCGCTCTCTGGATATGTTTAGCTCAGAAGCTAGCACTGTTGACGATGTTGCTGTCTTTTTCGGACCACCTCCATAGCGTTTTGCAATACTGCCGGTTTCGTTGTAACGCGATATGATGTGATACACAAACATTTTGTTCACTTTCAAATGTTTCAGTTCACGAACAATAGCTGGTTGTGATTTTCCAGCCAAAAAACGGACAATATCACTATTACGTTTGAATTCCATTGTCGATAGAACAAAAACTAAACACGCGATAAAAAAAAAACCTTACACACGCTTGTCAACAATGAAATGAATTAACACCTGCCAAACAGCACGTAGATGACCCATACTGCCCGCACTGTGATGGTAAAACCCAGAACGCGGGTATGGTATAACTCACTGCTTTCTGTTATTTCGCTGCGATCATTTCGCAATTTATTATTTCACATTTTCGCAGTTTTTGTTTGGCAAATTCTTATTTAGGCTTGTAATTATTTGACCCTAAGATATTCTGCATTCATTATTTTGCAACTATAATTTCGCTTTATGATAAGTTGGCGTTTTCCTGGTAAGCTTTAACTTCCTGAACTTAGCTTTACTCGTTCCCTTATTTCGAAATCTCGAAAAATCTGGTTGGGTACAATTGTAAATGTTTGTTGTCTGGCAGGCGCCTGTATCTTAACAGTACTTGGGTGGCCCGCTTCGCGGGATATAAGGATTTCACACTATGGGATATCTCTTCGACTTATACACCGGACGGCCTTCGGCTTCACATGCAGGTGCTCAGGGCGCCGCTACGCGGTGCGTAACCAAACGCCAATTTTTTAAGTTTTCCCTACAATAAAATTTTCAGTTTCACTTTCGGAATTTTGGCCTTTCGGGATTTTGGAGTAAACAACCGGCTAAGTAACAAAATGCGAATTAACGGTTTGCAAAATAAGCCGCGGGAAAAAAAAACGAAAGCCACTTGATAGAAGAACTAAACATAGAACTGCAAAAAAAGAAATGCGAGTTAACCTTACGGCGAGATGAATGCAAGATTAAATGACAATTTTGATAGTCGCAAGATAATAGTTTGCAAAATGAAAACAGCGAATAAAAGATCACCCCCAGAACTCTTCTGCTAACTCCGGCAATACTTATGTACATATGATAGATACAATCACTACATACGTTGCCAGATGAACACAAATTTTACTTTTCACGCAATAGTGGTCCATAATGGTCTACAAAATTTATCTATAGATAATAATAAAATTGTAAAGGGAAATGTTTAAAAAATTGATTTATGCATCTTTATGATCGAAATCAAGTATATGTACTTACAAAAAAAAAAAAAAACTGGGGGACTTGTTCCATAAGCGTTGAAATTAGTTTTCTAGCAAATGGGTAGAATTTGGTATCATGCCATACTGTACGTACGAGTATAGCTTCAGTTGTGTCTTTTATGAAAGATATATTTAAAAATCCTAGCGAATGGGGAAGCTAGCGATATGAGTATAGACGGACGATAGAATTAAAAGAATATTTGAAAAATAAAAATAGACACCCAACAACGCGGGTACAAAAACAAATAGTGGAATATGTTCTATGTCTGCTTAAGTAACCCTGAAAAAGCGGTAGTTATGAAAACAAAACACAACCTCGGAACGCTACACAAAGTATATGCCCTTAAAGATTTTAGAGACACCTACCCTCATCCACTACAATTACGACACAATAGTCATCTAAGAACTGTCAATAGGACTTAAGAAAGAGTATGGATATACTTCATAGGCTCGCTACCCGTCTGCAAAAGAATGGCGTTAATTTGTGCTCACAAACTGTGCTCAAATTGATTAAATTCAAATGACACATCAAAGAATAATATCGAAAGTGGAAAGTTACGTCATACTACATATAGGTGCATACCTTATTATTTTGAAATAAGACACAATAAAATTGGTTATGTTAATTAAATTATACGTACTCAGGCTTCTTATTTTCAGTACTCAAGTTTATTTGAGAAGTACGTCTCAAAATATTTTTTGAATCATTCGTAATTGATGAAAATATATCGTCTTCTTTTGTAAGCACTGACATTGGAGATTCTTTTGTTTCATTTGAATTTACTGACGCTTCGGAATCGGGATGAATATGTAGCACTGATTTTATATGAGTAGTCGTTACAGGACTGCTGTCTCTGAATTTTACTTTTGAGGTGCTCTTTTGTATTCCGTGATAAAGGTTACTGGTTGAAACGACAGGACATACAAAAGGCAAAACGGAATCTAGAACCCCTTCGTTTATTAAATAGTCCAACTTTTCGGTTAGTTTTGGATGGATTTGTCCTTTTTGTTCAGATAACTTCCTACGGCTGCGACGAGAGCTGGTGATTGTTTTTTCCGATGAAGAGTCCATAGCAGTTGAGAGAACATCTATATTTTCCGTATTTTCGCATTTAGTAAATCCATAAAGATCGTTAATAATTTTGTTTGAAGCAAGTTCATCGAAATCGATAAAATTGGAATTTGATTCTTTAGAATCTCGTATTAAATCGTTGACGTGACAGGCAATTTTCAAAAATTTTAGAAATTCGTTGATTTCAATTTCTCCTCCGGTATTTTCCATTTTGCTATTTTAGCTGTTTCTTTTTGGAATTATTTAATTTTGGTACCTACTTCTTTTTTAATTAAAAGAAAGTAGCCAATATATGTTTATCCCAGCGAAAACGAACGAACAAACAATAATAACAAAACCCCCATGGCAACGTTTCATACCAGATATAATATCGATTTCAAATGCTGAGGGTAAGATGAAAATTGTAACATACATATGTATGTATGTATGTACATACGTATTTACATAGCTAGATACATATGCATTATACATCTATTGTGATAGTTAGTTTTTGTGTCAGTAACAACAAAGCAAAATCTATGGTATCTTAACCATTTAATGGACATCATATCCAGCTAAACTAGCTCAAATTTCGGTCAAATTTAGACATACGAAATAACAATTGTGACATTTTGATCATTCAGGACCTGTTCGAGATGCTACTTAAGAAAGTTTCACAAATTCAGGTTGCGAGTATTTTTTAAATGATTACTGTCCGAACATTCTGGAGGGGTCTACATGCTGAAAATGTTGCTGATAACTAAAATTGTTCTTTAAATATACATTTGTCTAAATATACTGCTCTCACATTTTGAATGTAATTTTGTTCAAAAAGTGGAAAATATTGCATGCAATCTTAAAAACATTTGAATGTTTTCGTGAATACTCCTAAACCATGCATGTTACAAAAAAATACATGAGACAAAACCTTTAAAGCAGTTCAATACCTATGAATAACCGATATGTTTGACACGGTGGGCTTTGCGATGACTACTGCTACAGTGCTTATATTGTAGAGTAAGCCCCCTTTCACAAATACCCGGCACCGTATATCCGACTCGAAATATATAGAAACTAGGAACTTCGTATATCGCCGAGAATGTGTGAACGCTCTCATTTAGTTCTACATACTTCGAGCCAGATAATATGTGTGAAACGGGGTTAAAAGTAGGCTCTGACCTAGACATAAAAATTAACTAGATGGAACATCGTGAGAAATGTTGTGATGATCCTGCACTAACATCCAATCGCCAACCGTTGGCTCATCGAAGGTTTGTAGCAGATCTATGCCTATTCTGTAGATACTGTTTCAAAGACCTCTATGGAACGATCGCTAGATCTACTAGACAAGCCGCCAGAACCCATCACCCAATTCAAAATTCCTTCTGCTACAAGACAAACTTTGGAATTTACTCACAGGAAACATATACGATTATCTTGAAGCTTTTAATCTCCAGCTGTTGAAGTGAAGTATCAACAAGCATGTACTCCTACTAAAAGCATCTCAGGGCCTTATCTCAGCCTTACAGGTGCGCCTATCCTGAGAGAAGTTTATAATGAAAAAAAAAAAAAGTATACCAATTGAAGTTTTGACGTTCTGCTATGTACATATTGGATACATTTATTTGATTCTTCTGTTAGCCTTTAAGCGGCAAAATTGCATTCAAATTTGTCTGTAACCCAAAATACAATAGTTTTTTTCTTTCTAAAGTAATGTGAACACTTTACTTCAGCCAGAAAAGCAAAAAGTATGTACTTATATACCCGATTTAAACGGGTAAGCAAACAAAGATTTTGACACCTTAACCATGCCAACCAATACTAAAGTTTTTCGGAAGTTTAACTACGAATAGTAAATGAATTTGTTTCGGGAGTCATCAGAAATGTACAGCGAACATTTTCCGCAATGTTCCATGTTATTATTTTTAGTGTCTAGACTGTAATAGAGCTGTAGCAGTCCGCTCCGCGACACATACCTCCCTCGCTCATTTTGCATGATGTCAAGAACACAAACCACGTTATCGATAGATATTGAATTGCTCTAAATGTTTTACATCATGTATTGCCAACAAATTTTTGGTCTCCGATTTTAAAATTTCCATTTGACCTTTCCATTTCAGGTCAAAACAAACATTTCATACAGCGACTCTGTTGGATTGTCTGTCCCTTTCGTCCTTCACACTCCTAATTCAAGAACCATGGCTTAGATTTCAATGAAAAGACCCTACCTATGTTGATGATGAATAATCCTTGGAATCGGTGCATTTGCCTCAAGTTTTACAAGCGAAAAAGTGCATACAAAATAGGCACAAAACTAACTTATTTTCAAAACGGCTAATCCGATATTTCGTTGGAAAGCCATTGTTTTTTTTTTAAATTGCTTGGTATCTCTTGGGCATTGAGTCTACCAATCTTTAGGATTTCTCAACTGGTATAGATTCCCAAGACGTGCCACAATTCATCATTGCTTTTGTACTTGGGGTGACCGAGCGCTTTCTTGACATCATCCCAAAAAATTTTTATGGGATTTCCGTGCCAAGAAATGATCTTTATCGTATATTGAGCAAGGAGTTTCTTATTCTTCGGTCTTCTTGACTCATCGGACCATCAAATATTTTGCCATTTTTCAACTGGACAATTTAAATGCCCTTGGGCAATTAATTTCCTTTTCTGCCGATGCCGAGTGGTTAATAAAGGACATTTCCTGGCACTGGAAATTTTTCACCTGGTTATGATGCCAGGTGTCAACTTCTTAGTACATCAAAACTATCTAAAAGAAGAAAAATTCATGATGTAATGTTCATTAGAGACCCATTATGCTATCACATAAAAAGTCCAAGTTTACTTGCTTTAATTCCTCTGTATGCTCCCGAGAGGTCGTTAAGGCAAAGAGAGCTTCTTTTTCGCACGCGGCATAGAACAAACTACGGGTTAAATGAACCTATATCGCGGACAATTTCTAATTTTAACTTTTCTTTTGATTCTTATACATATTTATACTTATTTATAAACCTACTGTTAATCGAATCTGTAAAGCAATGACGCTTGTAGATCAATAAATAAATAAATAAACTATGTGACTCATAAATAAACTTCTAGCAGGAAGATTCTTTTCAATCAACCTCCTCCTTATGGTGGATGTGCTTATATCAAGGGTCATATCCCTTTTTATTTGAGTGGAGGTAGCAAAAGGGTTTTTCATCCTGGTAAACTGACGAGTGATTTTGTTGTCAGCTTTCCGTGATCTTACGCGCTTTTCTTCTTATTTCTGCTAACTTAAATTTATAGATTTTTCTCTCTTTCCTTAGCCTCTTATTATTGCTCTCAGTTATTCTGTACAATGCAGTTTACGTCCCGTGTTTATTAATTATGTTCATTATTAATAAATTAATTAAATTTCAAAGTTGATTAAACCATTTTTATCTCGAGATATACTACTCATGTATACACGCCAAGTGGATTCAATAATACTCTTACTCACTTGCTTTAATTTAGACGGCGCTACAGTCCGGAGTAGACCTGGGACCCAACCAACTAGCATCTCCAGCCAGCTCGATCTTGAGCTTCCATGCTCTGCACCGTATAAAAGGACTGGTATGATGAGGGTCTTATATAAAGTCGCTTTGTTGTCCGTGAAAGGGCTTTGCTACTCAATTGTCAAAATTGGAGCATTCTGCCTGACAGCGAAGTTTTGGTCAACACCAGCGTTTAGCAGTCTGCATTATTTGAATTCTCAGCGAGGACTGTGGCTCTACTACTAGATTTCCTTCTTCATCCTTACATGCGTCTGTTCGGCCTTTGTATCCTTGGCATGCTCTTTTCACCTTCAGGAAACTTACCAATATCATTTCTGCTATTACACCTCTCCATTGACTCGATCTATATATTTTTTTCATATTATTTCTTCTACTGCTTGTAGATGTCGTAAGCTTCACTCGTCATCCTATGCAGCTTCGCTTTATAAGCCTCTTGCTATGCTGTGTGTGCTTGGCAGCACATCAAACTAGGGATTTTTTGGTGGTGGATGCGAGAAACCCAGCACACCAGAGGCACCGTTATTGATGGAATGCTGACAATGATGCCATTACTTACATACTATTAACGTTGGCGTTTGGACTTCTTGAGAGGTCCAGAGACATTCGATCAGCGAACCCTCTGGCAGTGTCTTGCGATTGTAGCCTTTGGATGTCAAATTTTGTAACAGTACTTCTTTGGAGTTGAGGTGTTTGGGATATCAGTAAAGCTCATAAAAGCAATCTCTGGTCACGTTGTCCTTATCCTCTGCAGGGGCATTAGCGCGTATTAGGCTGATGTTTTTGAACTTTTCCTTAATGTGGATTGTCATCAGGCGCTCTCTCGTATGCCTAAAGCTCAAGACTTCTTGCCTAAGTCTGCTGCTTCTCACCATAGTAGATGTCACCGTTTTTCATCCACTTTTTTACCAGCCCATCTCACCGCACTTCTAGGGTGTCGGTGATATCTGGTTTATAGCAGTCTAGGGCTAATTGTTCGACTGTACATGACCTATGGAGGGTCCGAACATTTCACGTGCAGATCCAAATGTCGTTGTCCTTATTCAATTGCAAGATTCGTAAACACTAAAGTAATCTTTATTCAAGGCTTGTAGTCGCTACATAACTAGAAGCTTTTCCATCGTAGGGCAGTTACTCTGACGTATAGCCCCTATCTGGAGGGCCAGATCCTTAGTTAAAATCCGTGAACAATAACCCACTACGGGAATATGAGCGCTACCCTTGGCCCACCATCTCTTTGTCAACAACTTGACTCAGTCTTGAAAATCCTTATTGACCTGAGCTAAGAATATGTCAAACAAGTTCATAAATAAGGTATCCGCTAAATCGACTGTCAAAGTCACTGTTGCTTCAATCGAGAGAATTCTTCCGCAGCACGTCCTCCTTTTAAGAAACTCTTGTTAGACTTCTGAGACGCAAATTTAAGTCAACAAGAGATGCCTCGTCCTGTTTAATACATGTATGTATGCTGAGGTTGTGCGTGTGTTCAGTAAGACAGCATAAGCTCATCGTTAGTTCAATATTAGATAGCTACGTATATGCACCAGGTGGTGATGCTACCATTCTGCCTACAAATATTATTTCGATAATACTCTACGTCCAAAGAAATACACCAATCGTTTAATTAGTAATTAAACTTTAAATAGTGAAATTATAATTAATAGGGCAGTGTATATTTCTAAGCTATATAAGGGCTTTATAAAAGTCTTCCGTAGGAACTCTGAACTTAAGAAATTCGTTAAGTGCTTCTACCAATTTATTTTTTTTAAAAATAGCGGAGTTACCTTTAAATAATTCGGCTGGAATGTAGTTTGACCCGCTGCTTTTCAATATTTGAATAAATGTAGCAGCATATTTATTTCATCTCTCAATATATCAGCATCCAGAAGCTCGTCTTGCACATAGATCTTGCGTAATTCCAATATAATTAAGCAGTAGATGAACTCAGAAATGTAAAAAAGTGAGTTCGAAGAACATCTAAATCGATAGAGGAAGCTAACTTCAGTCTTCTGCACATCCGACTCAAGCCATTAACCTTTACGCCCTACCACTAAACACAGCATTCCCATCTTACACAACACTTCCACATAACACATTCACCCCAAGTGCATTCAACCATTCACCTACATCGACCTACATTGAACCCCACAGCACCTTTCAGTCTTTCCTGAGTGCATAGGGTACCCACTACACTTTTTCTTGAGGTAGAACTAGGAATTGCTAGAATAAAGACCCTTGTTCACATATGATGAAAGTGAACTGTTGTTTCTTTTGAAAATAATAACTGGCTCCCAAAATGTGGAGCCATGCGTATTGTTTGCAATGTGAACTCCAAAAGTTTTTCTATAAGACAAGAGAGTTTGCGTTAACTAACAAATCCTTTAAAAGGATACAGACACGTTTCACACAAAGCAACGAACGAGTGTCCTTTCATCCATCCGGAACTAAATAATACATCCTCATAAGTTATCATCAAAGACAAGAAGGATCATGATGATATTTGCGGACTGAATGAAAAATAACATCGGATAAGCCAACGAATCCCAGTTTTCTGACGTATTCACAGGCTGCAGTCAAAGCAACCAAACGAAACGACGGGCCACCCTCTGATCCGTTGAAAGAAATTCTGAACTGCATTTACGTTCGAGGAACAATGTGAAAAGAACAAATGAATGCTCGAACGACTCAGTAACGTCGAAAGCTTTTAACCTTATATCTACATCTAAGTAGATACGGACTCTTTGATTAAAATTATAACGTGGAATGCAAACGTGCTCTTACAAAAATCTAACGAATTAGAAATTTTTCTAATGAGAGAAAATATCGTTGATCTCCGAAACCCATCTAACAAGGGAATTGCAAATAAAGATAAGAGGCTACGCTGGTTATCACGCCCATTATCCTTTTGATAGAGCGCGGGGTGGTTCGTCCTTATTCATTAAAACTAACATCGAACACTCAGTCGATATAAACATAGAGTTAAAAATAAACACTTAAGCTACAATATAGCGTCTGTTTACTGTCCGCCGCTATGCTCGCTCGAAAAAAACGACTACTTTCGCGTCTTCAATGCCCTTGGTTTAAATTTCCTTATTGGTGGAGATTTCAACGCGAAGCACATCTTCGGGGGGTCTAGATATATGTACATCATTTAAAGGAAAAATTCTCTACGAAGTGGCAAATGAATTCGGTTGTTGTTTTTATTCGACAGGAAAACCAACTGACTCAGAAAAAATTCCCGACCTTATTAATTTTGTTCGTTTCAAGAGGCATTTACATACTCGTACGAGAAGTTTGTTATAGTCGAAGAAAGTTTTGATCTCTCTTCTGACCACTCTCCGGTAATTTTATTACTTGGTGAAGCGTTGATCAAGAAAGAAGGACCTCCGAGTCTTACTAGTAATAGAACAAACTGGGAGGGCTTTAGAAATGATTGCGAAACAAATATCGCCTTAAACGTACGTAGGGACTAACAAAAGTTCAACTCGATTGAATAATAAAACACAAAAATAATTTTAACTTTAGTTATTTAATCTTCATCTTTTCTAATTTTTCCGCATAATTCCCATTTATTTCAATACATTTCTTCAGCCGATAGATCCATCTTTCAAAACAGCTTTCGAAATCCTCTTTTTGGAGCTTTTCGATTTCGACATTGACTGCATTAATAATCTCCTCATTAGATGTGAAGATTTTTCCCCTCAAATCTTTTTTTTATTTTCGGAAACAGCCAAAAGTCACACGGCGCTAGATCTGGAGAATAAGGTGCTGGACGATTTTAATTGAAGCACGATAGCGCAAGAAAGTTGTTGTTTTTTTCAGCAGTGTGCGCAGGCGCATTGTCGTGCTGCAAAAAGTAGCGGCGCAGCTCCTCTTTTTGTCAGTGTCCTACTAAACTTGTGGTAAGCCAGTTTCAGTATACCAATTAGTAGTGACTGTCTGACCAGTTTTAAGCGGGATGACGGTGACCATTTTCGCCTTGGTGGCTGACTTTTGTTGTACCATGGACTACTGTGTGGTTTCCGGGTCGTACTTGTAAAACCAAGATTCATCACCTGTAACGATCTTATTGAAGCAGCTTGACTCTCCATTTTCAGACTTATCCGGGAAATATTGAGCAAAACGAACAAGAGCCTCTTTTTGCTCTCCATTCAAAATGGAACAATTTTGGAACCCATCGAGCTGACTTCTTCGAATATTTTAGGTGATAATTTAAACTTCGTGACACAGCCATAGCATTCAAGCCCAGTTCATCCGCTTTCATCTCTTGTGTCATCCTGGCATCTTCGTCAATTTTAGCCTTCACCAGGGCCACATTTGTATCGTCGATCGAGGATTTGGGCCGACCTTCACGAGATTCGTCCTCCACATAAAAATGGTCTGGAATCTTCGAAATCACTTTGAAATAGTAACAAGAGATGGTGCATTTATTCCGTATGCATTTTGGCATTCGTGCAGAATTTTGACTGGCGTGAGTTGACGTCAAATTCCGAAGAGAATGGCAAAACGAATTTCTTCCTGTGTTGGCGGTGGAACTTCAACCTAGCTTACGTCACTAATTTTTCTCTTTCTCGTCTCCATTTTTACCTATTGTTCTGAAATTTGAAAATAAATATTGCTAGATTGTAAGCTACAGAAATACATTTTCTTTTTTTTTTTTTTTTGAAAAAAACTACTAAATTAACACCAACTAAGAGAACTTTTATTCGTCCCTACGTATCACTTAAAATACATTGTGAACTGGAGGACGAAGTTGATCGTTTTGTGGAAACAATTCAAAGAGCGGCGTGGAGAATCACTCCTTCTAGAAGCTATAAGATTAACCGCAACGAAAAGTATCCAAGTGAAATCATTGAACTGGTGAGGGAGAAAAGAAAAGCACGAAAGAAATGGCAAATCACTCGTGCACCGCATCATAAAAAGGTCCTCAACCGACTATGCAATCGCCTTGGAGATAGTAAATTTAAAAGCAATAAGATAACATCCTACCTTGAAAATCTCCCCATTGGAAGAGAATAAAATTAATCACTTTGGAAAGCGCTAGAACGCACCCGGAAACCTCAAATGCAAGCGCCACCAATTCGGAAAAACGATAGAACTTGGGCCAAGAGCGACAAAGAAAAGGCAGAACTTTTTGCTTTTCACTTAAAAGAAATGTTTAATCCATTCGATGGCCCTTTGATAATGCCCGATTCCCTAGTCACGGCTTCTGACAACTTTAAAGTAAGAAAAGTTGCATTGATTGAACTGAGAGAAGTGATTAAAAATTTAAAGACGTAAAAAGCACCGGATTACGACTTGATAACGGCGCAGGTGTTCAAGGAATTTCCGAATAAAGCTCTTATCAAACTGCTATATTTGATTAACACTTTGTTCAGATTGCTCTACATTCCGAGACAATGGAAAATCGCCGAGATTATAATAGTCCTGAAACCAGGCAAACCTCTGAATGAGAAGAAATCATATCGGCCTATTTCTACTACTTTCTAAACGACTACAACCCGTAATCGACGAAAGACATCGCATTCCTGACCATCAGTTTGGATTTAGAATCAAACATTTTATGATACAATCGACCAAGTCCACAAAATAACTGACGTGATTGAGAAAACTCTCGAAGAAAAAAAAGATTTGTTATGGTGTATTTCTTGACGTCCCACTAGCTTTCGATAAGATTTGGCGAGAAGGCTTGGAGTGTAAATTGCAACTACTACTGCCACGGCAACTCTTTCTAATCTTACGATAGTACCTCACCGAAAGACTTTTTCGTGTTAAGCACGGAAATGAATACTCTGAGTTCAAGGAGATTGCGGCCAGAGTCCCACAAGGAAGTGCCCTTGGCCCACTTCTATATGTACATATACATGCATGTATGTATAGTGTCAACTCCATTTTTGGTGGATTTATTGCTAGTCCACTTCTTTTAATCCAGTTGCTGACTATCTAAAGGGAGCCTTCTATTTGGTCGTATAAGGTTGGAAAGCATTTACCCGTGGCCAGTAACGCCACGTCGCCTGCGTACGCTACGGTCTTAGCCCCACTGAATCTAAGTTTTGTTAGTACTTCATTTAACACAATAACCCAGAGTAGAGGAGAGACAACACCTCCTTGCGGAG
The DNA here is from genome assembly GCA_963082735.1 of Pocota personata. Lineage (NCBI taxonomy): Eukaryota > Metazoa > Arthropoda > Insecta > Diptera > Syrphidae > Pocota > Pocota personata. Next base: position 70,013,969 of record OY720431.1, read on the forward strand.
TGCCTCTACCAGCTGATACTCTTAGTCTCGCATCACCTAGTTCTGAGTTTAAGTACCTATTTCTTAGCATAGAAACTATCCATCTGATCAGAGTGTCGTCAATATTCAGGTTTTTTAAGGCACCTTCGACTGAATCCGCCGTGACATTATTAAAGGCCCCTTCAATGTCTAAGAATGCAGCCCGGGTGTACTCTTTATCATTCAATGATTTTTCAATCGTACTGACAACGCTATGAAGTACAGTTTCAACACTTTTATCTTTCGTATAAGAATGTTGTGCCGGAGATAAGATACTGGGGTTCAGCTTGCTGCGAATGTGTATGTCAATAAGTCTTTCAAAGGTTTTCAGAATAAAGGCTGTCAATACTACCAAGGAACAGTCTCTTTAGAAATGGCGTTATGTCTTTTTTTGCTGTTTGTAGCATCATCGGGAAAATTCCGTCTGTGCCTGGGTATTTGTACGGTAAGAAGGAGCATATTGCCCACTCAATTTTTTCTTCCGTAACCAATTCAAACGGCGCTATTTCGTGCCTACTACTGCTGCTGCCAGAGATGTCATCTCTATCTACTATACATCCTGGAAAATGAGCACCCAGTAGAGTGCTCATTAGAGTCAGTCCAATTGCCATACGTGTCTTTTAGGGAGCCTAACGCTACCGGCTCTTTGGAAAGAACCCTTCTGAGTCTTACTGATTCAGCGGTACTTTCTATTTCGCTACAGAAAGCTCGCCAAGAGTTGCGCTTAGAGCGCTGTGTCTCTGTTTTGAATTTTCTTTGACTGGATTTATATATTTCCCAGTCTTTGTCTAACCTTGTTCTTTTAGCCAAATTGAAAAGTTTCCTAGTTTCTTTCCTAGTGTTAGACAGTTCTTTAGACCACCATGGAGGTGTGTTCTTTTGTTTCTTTGTCCAATATATTTGATAATATTGACGTTGCCTCGTCAATTTCTGTAGGTCCATTAAAAGCGTAGTCCTGCAGATTCCCTTTCATTCTATTAACCTCCCTACTAAAAGATCCCAGTTAGTCTTCCTAGGGTTTCTGTATAGTTTAGGCAATTCTTTCCTAATTTTTAGGGTGAATTCCTATGGTCAGAGAAGGTTTCTTCCTTCAGAACCTTCCATTCCTCTATTTTTATAGTTTTGGAATTACTAATGACTGTAACGTCAATAACCTCTTGCCACCTACCTCTTTCTTTCCTTTTCTGCCAGCTGTCCCTGCGATCGGCCTAATTTTGCATCGGGTTATACCGATACGGACATTATAATTAATGGCTCGCAGTAATGGCATTGAACCGTGGTTGAGCAGTAACACAACCTCCATTCCTTCCTACGTACGTTCACCCATCTCTAAAACCTCCCAGTTACGGTTAGCATTTCCATATTGAGATGCTGAAGGTTTCTCTCCAGTCTGTCTTTTAGAATGTATGGACCCGGTATGAGTAGACGCCCTTTGGGTCTGGTTAGGTTAACTAACTCCTGCCGTTCGATTAATCGAAGTTCGGCGTTCGGCCATGGGGCTTCCGTTTTGCCAATGAATTCCTTTACCGAGAGTGAACTCATCTTCACAGGTCATCACTTTTAATCCCCTTAACTGTCCGAAATGTAGGATTGAACCTGCGCATTTCAGGATCATAAGTCAGTTTGCGCTCTGGGTTACCGACTATCGCAACCTGACGGCCGTTTACAACGACTAAGGAGGTCTTAGCTCTCTTCACTGCCCTTCTTGTTTGAAGAGACGGCGTATTGTCCGTATGTCTGTTTTTTTTTTAACATCCCGTAACCGGCTCGGAGTTGGATTGAGGGTCCAGCTTTGGGTTGTTCCGGATAATCTTAAGTCTAACCGCGGCTAAGGTGGAGAGCATATCACCTTGCTACGAGCAGACTTCTTGATACTGTCCAGGTCTTCGTCGTAGTCCTATTCGTACTGTTATTTTGTCTTGTCTCATTTCTGTTCGTGGTATTGGGCAGCGATTTCAAGAGACTTTTAGCTCTCTCCAGAACTTGCTATTCCTTCACCCTGTAGGTTTCAGGATCACATCCGCTTAGCCTTTAATGCATCTGGTCGCGTTGCGTCGTCTTCTGTTTTCTATCGCTTTCGGTCCCATAGATCTCTTCGGTTTGGTTGCTTTGGTAGGTTTCCTAGTGTTTGTAGTTTTGGAGACGTTCAAATTAGCCTCCCCAAGTGGGGGAGAGGTTCTCACATCTTCCTTGCATGATGAGCTACGGCTCAGGATGTTCGTAGAATTTGAGTTTCACTCCTCTACTCCCCGATGAACTTCCTCCCTCCTCTCTAGACCCGTACAAGTTAACGACTTGAAGCATGGTCTATGCCTCGAGTTCAGAGAATCCCCGGTTTGGTTCGGAAGTCCTTTAATCTCGCATGTCGTCTTCGGGGTTTCTGGATTGTCTCCATCTGGCCGGTAAGCAGTTTCCGTACTCATTTCGTATGATGAGCTCTGGCTCAGGATGCTTGATGCGTGCGGGTTCTTCTTTCCAGCTACTTGGGAAACTACTTCACCTTCCGCCAGATCTGTACAAGTTAAAGACTTGTCGCAGTGTCTGGGCGAGCTTAGTAGCTTCTTCGTTGACTTCAGTTTGTCCTTTGGCCCCTAGTTGCGTCCGTCTCGTTTTTGACCAGTACAAGCTAAAGGCTTGATGCAACGTCTGAGTGATGGATTTGGTAAACTCTCGGCTGGATTAGACAGACCTTCTGCCCCAGTCTTGTCCTGTTCCGGATTAATCGATGATATCGATTTCCTCTCTATCCAGCTTTCATTGATCAAAAAGGTCGGCGGCCCCATCGAATCTTCCTCGCTCCTGCATGCCGCGGGAGCCGCGTTAACCGAAGGTCAAGCCAACGGCTTGTAATCTGGTCCGAGCATCTCCTTCAGGTATGCATGTGCGTTAAGTAGTCAAACAAACAATGTTTTTGTCATTTAGTTCATTCCATGTCTTTGTACCCAGTCTCCTAATCGTCAGTTTACAGTTTGCAATCCCCCTGCGTCTTGAGTGCCGAGCTAGCAACGGAACATCTGTCACTGTCATCGAGAAACAGGTTTCCGATGCCAGCGTCAATCGTAGCATTGCTTTCTGCACAAGTGTCAGAGGGATTTAGGAGACGGTTTTCGTCATCATCCGTTAGGGTTTGTTTTGTTGTTGTTGATATTCATGTTTGAGTCCCATGAGTAAGTGGGAAGAACTGTCCATCTGCACTCACCCCCTGTATGCAGATAAGACAGGGTTAATTCGGAGGGTGCCTGACCTCCGAATACTCCGTTCGCGACTGAGCTATTTGGGCGGGCTCTCAGCCGGGTTGATTCTCGGCACGGGTTGTATATCACCTTAAACCAGCCAAGGGGAATAATTGGAGGGGGAGAGAAGAATGAATGGGAAAAGGGTGGGTTAGGATGACTACCCTTTAGTTTCAGGACTCCTCTGGGGGAAACCCCCGAGGGTCATTGACCTTACTCGGCCCCTACACCACGACGAGGTTGGCGGTCAGGTAGGGGAATTGGATTAATAAAAATGCATTTAAAATGAAGAAATGAACAGGAATGATGTTCGAAAGTTTTACCAGAAGATAAAAAGAGCAAGCAGAGAAGTATGGAGGTTATCAAAGACGGATGATGACACCCTTGGTTATTTTGAAAGAAAAATGATTCGAGTAGTTTTTAATCCCATTTTCATCAACGGAAATGTAGTAGAAGTTAGAACAACGAACTACAGCGACATGGATCTGAGATGGCTAGGACATATAGAGCAGATCCATGCTAGAGTCAGGACACGGTAAAGGAAGACCTCACCTAAGGTGAAAAGGGCCCTCAACCAACGTCGGCGGCTAGCATGGCCTGTACTGCCATCTAACGTAAATGTAAAGTAAAGAACTTATTGACCGGAACAGAAACATGCATTATGAAATCATTTCAAAAATATATTTTCCTTCCATATTTTACTATTCAAAGTTTAAACGTGCCGCAGGCATATGTCAAACCGATTCAAAACAGAAATAGAATTTTCGGCTCGAAGTAAATGTTTAACATATTTTTGTTTAACACATTTTCCCCTTCTCTGCCCACACCATACACATCACCTTCACTCGTCTTTCTGCAAATATTCAGAAATGCATCGTGGAGGCACGGAAAAAAATAATAAATTAAAAGGAAAATGCTTAAAAAAAAAACATTCATTTAATAATAAAAAATTAAAATATCAAGTATAAATGAGAAAATAATCTGTGAATTATATATATATATGTAAAAAGTTAACTTTATGTTTTAAAGTAATATTTACACAATTAACTAAATGTGCATCACAGCAGCCAACTCAAATCAAAAATCTAGCACATGCTAAACAACAAAACCGATTTTGCCCTCCTTCAGGAACTTTTGGTATTTACAGGAAAAATATGCGAACTAAAATCCGAATTGTTCAATATTTTGTATAGTAAAAATACCAGTCTCGCAGTTGTATTATTGCTGAGAAAAACATTTAAATTTTTTTGTTTTTTTTTGTAGCACAGTTTAATTATGAAGAATAAGCTACATTCCGGTAGATATCTGTTCGGTTTATATGCCATTTTATTCAGGTGGCCTGCCGCCACCCCAATTACTGGAGCTTGTAAAATATTGAGAAGTTAAAAGGAGGATTGTTCTAATTTGACATGATGCGAATGCCCATCATTCTAGCTGGGGAAGTAGTGATGAAAAGAGTTTTGTAGCGAGATCGAAAATGCCAACGAGTGGTAAAACTGCTAAGGACTATCGACCAAAAAGTCTTAGTTTCTTCCTAATAAAAATTCTGGAACATTATCCGAAACAAAACTCAAAATATAGGGATATCATACAATCAGCACACATATGTAAACAAAAAAATCTGTTGAAACCATGAAAAATCCATGATACTCAAAGAATATACCCTGGCCGGTTTTCGTGACATAGAAGGCTCATTTAACATCATCACGTCAAGTTTATGAGAATGCATGAATAAATTAGCGACGACAAGAGGAATCCCACAAGGACGGCTACTCACTCCTCTGGCTACTAGTTATAAACAAGATTTTGATAAAATTTAAAAATTCAGCAGTAAAAGCTGTCGCCTACGACAACAACGTAGTCCTCATTGCGTGTGGTAAATTCCCCTCAATTCTGCAGCAGGCAGTGTTGTTGCAGTTTAAATAAAATAATAAATAATTAAGTTTAATAAGTGTTGTTTACTCTTAGGCAATAAGCACATAAAATAGAACTTCAAACTATATTTAATAAGAAAAAAATAAAACCAAAATAGGGGAGAAAAAGGGTATTTAATCATCTAGTTTTTTTTATATAAATATCTACGTAATTTATGTTCAATCAATGATCTGTTTATAAAATATATTCTACCTTTGAATAATGATGCGAAAATTGTGGAAAATGAGTTGAAATGCGGATTTATTTACTATTTACAGAAGAAGAAGGCCGTCGTTGTTTCTCAAATTTGACATATGAAGTTCAGAGTAAAATGAGAGAGTTCAGGATTTGCTAAGTGAATAGTACGCGAACATATCCCGCGATTGTGTTCAGTTCTTCTTCAGTATCAACTGTCAACATCTTTTTATAACAAATGAAAGATATAAGAGGATATTCAATATTTTGGAAAAAAAATATCCATTTGGATACAATTGTATACATTTGTATACTATTGTATCCATGTGGCAACGCTGTTTGCAGGTACTCGATCAAGGTACTCGGTAGGGAAGAACCGACATCTGTTGGAATTTATTGATGTTAAACGATTTAAATTACAATTCTTAATCATCAGGTTATGGTAGGTTCAGCCAAAAGCAAAAGGGGAAAAACTTCCAAAGTGAGAAGTGTAAAAAAGCACTGTGCAGTGTTGCCAATTAGCTAAATAAATACTATCTCATTCCAACAACATCTAACAATTTCGTATATGACTCTACTTTCGAACTCCTGTTTTTCAATCCGAGACGTTAGCCATACATGAAGCCGCTCACAGGGGGGGAATTCTCGCTTCTCGATATGCGTTGCAAGTGGGTTACAGTTGATGTTCATCTGCATACCGAGTCCGAGATCTCCTACCGATTCCAAGAGAAGCGTCAATCATCGGCTTTGAGGATGACATCTCGGAGGTGGTTCTAGCAAAAACTTTTGAAAAAGACAATCACAACGGTACGCCATTGGCAAGCTAACGCTGGTTTGCAGCTTGCCGACCATAAAACCGAGGAGATGCTTATTACAAGTAGAAAACTTTGCGAAACGATATCGTTTAAGTCGGACGGCACAAAATGGTTTCTCAACCGTTTATTAAGTACCTTGGAGTGATAATTGATGCTTGTTTAAGTTTCAAACACCACCTCGAGCATGCATACAAAAACTCGTCAAAAGCTATTATTGCACTTTCAAGGCTAATGAGTAATATCGGAGTCCCAAAGCAGAATAAAAGACTTCTACTTGCAGGAGCTGCCAGTTCTAAATATACATATGTACATAGCAGAAATATAGTCAAGTACCGCGAAAGTTAAGTCGTACCTGTTTGGAATCAAATTTATCCACCGTCTTAGCACACTAAGGGTCGCCAGTGTGTTTCGAACTGCCTCGAACGATGCTACACTCATCGTATCTTCAATGTTACCTATCGACTTACTAACTGAAGAAAAGGCAAGTCTAAAAAGTGAACGAGTTCGAGATGGCCGAGTAGACAAAGAAAGAAGAAAATACGAAAGAATCCGCAGTATCGCAACCTGGCAACAACAGTGGAATATATCCGTAAATGGATAAAGGGGAAGCACGGCGAAACGCACTTTTACCTGACTCAGTTTCTGACGGGACATAGCTGTTCCAGAGAATACATCTTCAAACGCGGACATGAAACTATGCCTCACTGTTCACATTGTGAAAATGTTCCGGAAAACGCAGAACACCTGTTTTTTTCATTACCCACGGTATGAAACCGAGAGGATCGCCCTTCGGGACCAGTATGGGTCCCACTTTAGAATAAATTTAAATTTTTAAGTAAAAATAATAGAAATACTTATATATATGATAAATTATATTGATTAGTAAATGACCAATGATGGTTCTTATTACAAGAAATAAGCTTAATATAATTCTACTTTACACGTTATATATAACTGCATTTGGTTGAATTTCTTCGATTGTGATTTTAATATATTATAAAGAAAATGTGGTTTGAAAAACTTTACATATATGGCAATATATTATTTTTTTTTTTTTTGTAAAACTAACTAAAACAACCTACAATAATAATAAGAATTTGAACTAACTTAACTTAAGCGTCAGCTTCAACCCAATCCAGCCACCAATATTTTTCCAGATTAAGTCTCTGATCATTATTATAATCACTTTCGGTTACACTTGTGCAGTATCTCAAATCATTATATCCAGCCGCCGAGTGCCCAGGAACATAGAGGATTCTCTTGTCTGTGGCCCTTCTTGCAACATGATATGTAATGGAAACATTTCTCGAGTCTCATAAGTAGCCATGTGCATCCAGATACAGGAATACCTCAGATGGTATATGTTCACTTTCTAATGAATTTCTAAAATACCCAGGGTTAGGATAAAACAAGCTAGACACTAGATCGTTCTTATTGACATATGCTGACAGCGCAAAATGATTCCCTACAAGGTCCAGAGCGACATTTCAATTCTGAACACGCCGGAAGCATCCAGTAGTCTTTTGTTAGAGACGTAATGTCGAAAATCGGAATGTCCGCTTCTGTACATCTGCATGCATGCTCGAAGACATTTTCTTTCAAATCCGATGGGCTTATGTTCCACCATACTGGACTCTCATAAGTCAGAATCAGACGCAAAAATGCCTGGTAGCAGACGATCTTAACATCGGATCTTAGATAGTTGAAGTAGAAAATGCTTTTAAGTGATATGAATGCCGCTCTTGCCTTCTTCAACTGTGCATTTACGTGATCATTGTGGTATAAGAACTTATCCAAATGAACACCTAGATACTTCACAATAGTCTTTGATTCAATGTGAAGCTCATCAGAACCTATTATTTGAAACTAATTGCATCGCAAGCCTGAGTTACCGCATCTCAGTGGGGTTGGAACAATATGATTTCACATTTGGACGTATTTATTTTTAGTTTCCAGTCTCGGCAAAATGCCTCAAGCGTGTTGAACTTACGTTGGAGTTCATTTTGAATTCCATTGGTTTTCGTGTCGTGGGCATACAGAATGACATCGTCAGCGAATGCCAGAATTATCCATATTCCTCAGCATTGCGCAAACGTAAATATTAAAGGGTATTGGTACCGTAACAGTGCGCAGCAGCAGACCATTAGTGATATTAAATACTGTAGTTAGAATGACGAAAATTGGACTCATACTTAGCGAACTTAGGCGCATAGAGCGCCAACGTAACGTGAATAATCCGAACATTGCCTAAGAACACAAAAGGATTAGAAGAGAACATAGCCTAAAAGGCTAACCAGTCCCGCAAAGTAATATCTAACGGCCTCGATCAATCAGATTTGCGAATCGTGCATGTCAGTACCCCGGGCTCCTGATATCTATTTTACATACCCTTTGGTGCAACGATGAAAAAAAAAAAAAAAAAAAAAAACAGTGACAACGCTACCAACATTCTATTAGAAACACCGCAACTGATATGCTTTCACCAGGCAACGACCAACAAACCCCTAGTTTGACGAACAATGCCGACAAGCACATGCAGCTAAACAAGAGACATAAAAAGCGGCGCTGCAAAGAAGGACGAGAGCTACTCATGACCTTCACGAGCAAAAGAGAGGTGAAGAACATCGGCTTCTCCAAAATTAGAAAAAAGAGCCTGAGAAGAGCGATCGAAGATGTTGAGAGGTTCTACTCCAGGTAGAGGTGAAGAACATCGGCTTCTTTAAAATTAGGAAAAAAGAGCCTGAGAAGCGCGTGATAGAAGATGTTGACAGATTCTACTCAAGGTATAATGTACGGAAGTTTTACCAAAAAGAAAATGTGAAGCCAACAAGACCTGTACAAAAACCTGTAGAGATGAAGGAAGAAATCTTGTACGAGTAGTAGAGTCGCAGTCGGTATAACGGCGACAAAAAACAACATTCCGCTGTCATTCAACATAGACGATGATGGCCAAAACTTCCGTCCACCTGATCAAAACAAGCTAAAATCCAATAAAGCTATTGGTCCTGATCGCTGGTGAAGTTAATTAAAGCAGCTGGAGATGAGTTGGTAGAGAGCATACATCAACTCATTTCTACTATTTGGTAAGATTAGTCTATGCCTGATGAATGGAATATCAGCATCGTTTGCCCTACCCATAAGAATGGAGACCCTCTAAACTGCGCCAACTACAGAGGCGTCAGTCTCCTCAGCATCGCGTACAAGATCTTATCTGCCATATTGTGTGAAAGCCTGCAACCTTTCGTCAGCAACCTGATTGACCCTATCAGTGTGGTTTTAGGCCAGGAAAGTCCACAATTGATATCATTTTTACAGTTCGGCAGATCCTGGAAAAAACTCAAGAAGTACAAATCGATACTCTCTATTGATTTTATTAAAAAAAGTCGATCACTTGCGAATGCTAAGTCAACTTTACTGCGAAGGCATAACATTTTTCATTCATTTTTAATGCATTTTTTATTAATTAATTCATTATAACTTACATGCTAGACAAAAAACGCTTAAAACTAGCTTAACTAACTTAGCTATCTTATTCGAACTATGCGGGCGCTCTAAGCTAAACCTAATACTTAAAACTATGTCTTTCGACGTAAAGTACTTGAAAATTTTCTATTTATTTTATTTATTTAATTTTAATTGTAACTAAGAAAATTGTACAAAAACTTAGTACATGAAGGCATAACATTTTTTTTCGATTTTTAATGCATTTTTATTATGTAAATTCAATTAAACTTATAGCTAGACAAAATCGCTTAAAACTAGCTTAACTAACTTAACTATTCTTATTCTAACTTACTGGCCCTATGCGGGCGCTCTAAGTTAAACCTAATACTTAAAACTATGTCTTTCGACGTAACGAACTTGAAAATTGTGTTTAATTATTTATTTTTTTTTAATTTTAATTGTTACTAAGAAAATTATTATAGGAAAAACTTAGTATATTGTAGCATAATAATAACTACGCTCCCTAAAAGTATGATGCAACAAATTCCGAAGTGTCTTTTCATTCTGGCAGAATTTTGGTTCGAAGTGTCCTTTCATTCGAGGTTCGTGTCTGCGGTTTCCACAATTCATGTCTACGAAAGAGACGGATAATATTACGGATGAGAGGGAATTATAACTGCAAGAATGATTGTCATCTTGGAATTTCTCTTGTTCCAGTGGTCGAAGAATTTGCTAGAAGTTTCTGGCTATCAGAAACTTCTGCTATATAAGGACAGATGGCGATCAAAAAGGGGGCAGTAGTTTCTAAACTGTGGCGAAGAGATTAGAAAAGTGATAATGGGCGAAGTTGTAATTTTGTGATAAATTGAAAGTTGAGATTTAACAAGAAGAAGTAATTAGTTTGGATTTGTGAATTAAGTAATTGAAAGGAGATAAAGTGATTTGAGAGGACAGAGATCTTGTAAGAAAAGAATTGCGAAGAATAGTATAGTGTGAACCTGAATTGTTCTATAGACTAGAAAATAAAGAAATAAATTTCACAGAATATCGTTTTATCTACTCGGTAGCTCGCATATTACAATATGATAATACATGAAGGCATAACACTGGCAAAAAATGCAACTTGATCGTGATGTTGACACCAGGAGGACGGAAAAAAAATACTGTGAATCATAAGCAATGACAATAACAGCGAAACAGAAAAATACTCCCCAGTTATCTGGACAGCCATCGTTGGAGTTCACTGAAACTTAATACCACCTGAGTTTCAAACCAACTACACCAATCTGTCTTTCTCTGTCTCTTCCCCTTTCCACAAAAAAAGCCCGTGTCCTAAAAAAAATTAGTATAAAGGAATTCATATCCTCTTATACAAGTGCAAATTATAAAAAAAAAGAAGAAAAAAGAGCGCCTACTAGTATTTATAGAAGCAAGCTATACAGAATGTCTACTTTAGTTCACCGAGACCTTTAATGTAAAAAAAAGATTTAGGCAGGGTGACGCACTGTCATGTAACTTCTGAAAGTCTGTGCAACTATAATCTTGCGTACATCTACAATATCGATTTAATTGGCGGGAATCAGTACTACGCGTTAGTCCTTTGAGATGGTTAGGAAAGGTAGAGCGAATGGACACCAACGCTCCGGCCCGCAGAGGCTTTGATTCTAACCCGGATTCACAACGCAGTAGAGAAGACCTTGCGTTAGATGGCGGGGAGGTTTGTTGGTCGAAACCCAGGTTCACCCCGAACAGTAGTAAGTGAGTAAGAATAGGTTTATGAAGACAATAGTTTAAGAATTGTTGGTGAATACTGGCCTTAGTGACTACTTGGAATTTTTAATAGGATACATTATTATTATTTTTCAATTAATTTTGTCTAATTTGTTTATTTGTTTGTTGTATGTACCATTTCCTATACTATTAATTATTAAATTGTTATTTGCGAAAGAGATAGTTAGAGGCTTTCAAGCATTTACTTTAATTTTTCACTTATTAATATACAATACATAGAAATAATATTCAGAGCCGATTGTAAATTGGTTACGTCTAATTTCTTAACGCTTACAGATTATATCGTACTTATTTCCATTCTTTCTTGAAGCTCGATTTTAAGGAAATTTCTCGTTTATCACATCCATACAAAAAGACATATCGATTTTCTTTTCCGGTAACATTTTTCGCCATGGTAGGTGTCATTTGTCAAAATCTAATAAAAAATCTTTAAATTTTATGAACATCAACAAATTTAATAACGTATTGAGTTATAATTTCAATTATGTTATCTTTATTTTACATTATGGTAGTCGCATTCTGTGAATTGAATCTAATAAAGTGTGATTGTCCCGCAGGGTCGCGTAAGAACAAAAACAATAAAGAAGGCCGCTAAGGTCATCATTGAGAAGTACTACACCCGGCTCACTTTGGATTTCCATACCAACAAAAGGATATGTGAAGAAGTGGCTATCATTCCCACAAAGCCTCTTAGGAACAAGATCGCTGGGTAAGTCATTGTACCGCCTCCCAACTCTGGTTGTTTATCAGAGTTTCTTTTCAGTTATGTTACTCACTTGATGGGACGTCTGCGACATTCGCAAGTACGTGGAATATCTATCAAGCTTCAAGAAGAAGAGCGTGAACGTCGTGACAATTATGTACCAGCCGTATCGGCTCTGGAACAGGACATAATCGAAGTCGATGCTGATACCAAGGAGATGTTGAAGTTGTTGGACTTCCACAACATTCGTGGATTGCAACTGACCCAACCCGTTACAAATAACTTCAACCGAAGAAATTGATAACGCTGTCAATGTTTTTTTTTGTATTGAATATCGACTAAAATACAATTTTTAAGAAAGTAGCCATTCTGTCTGATTATGGTTGTATAGAGTGGAGTGGTAGTGATTCGCCAATTGGCTAAGTGAAAAAAAAAAGTTTTGTCGGGAAGGCGTTTCAGCGGTCAGCGGGATTTTTACGATAGGTATTGATAGTAACGCATCGTTGTTCACCTTTCATGTGATCCATTCTACGATTTCCAGTGACCTGCATGAATTTCCGAGGAACTTTAGGAGAAGCAAGTGAAAAGTACAACTGGGCTGAACGTAGTTTCTCATACGATTTTTTTGTATCAAATTCCGAAACTGCGTAAACCCTGTTCGAATCCTTAGCCAGCAAGTGTTCAGTGGCTACAGGTCGATGTTTATCAAAATCGTCTAGTTTTTTAAACCGGAGATTTCTGAATCCCGTAGTAGTGCTGTGTTTTTTTTATAATCAAGATAGAGCCTTACTCTTGATTAACTGGAGAAAAATGTTTGTTCTGTCGTAGAGGGAGTTTTGATAAATGCTTTCGCGGCTGCCAGGTGATGGACCAACGGTTTGCATAGTAATTTTATTGAGGTCTTCAGAACTGCTGTAGTAGTAGCTATGTATATAGTGGAATCGGCATCGAATTGCGTCATTTTTGAGACGAAAATGTGCTCGAAGTTAAAGCGACATGTATCGAAAACGAAAATTGAGTTCTATAGAATGTTCATTCTCTACTTCGTCTTTATTTACCTTTGACTGAAGTCACCATACAAAAAGTCACAATCCGTCTGCGGCTTGATTTTGGACGGTTTTCCGACTTGTCGAGAGGAAAAGTTTCGAATTTTATTTAATACATCCTCTTCTCGACAAAAAAAAAAAAGCTGTAGGTACAAAATCAGGTCGCCGAAAAACTTACGATAGGACATTTTCTTTAACGAAAAGTGGGTGTGGTTACCACCATTTACCTCACTTTCAAAATTTCAACCGCAATACGCGTCATGCTTTGAATTCATATCAGTTCACTCTTAATCCCAATTTTGGTCGTGCTTTCAAATATAGGGATTCGTTTATAAGCCGAACGACACGAATGTAGAATGATCTACAAGGCTCTGTATTTCCCCATCACTACAACCTTAAACATTTAAGAACAACGTGCTTAGGCTCCTCCACTGTTCCTCTTCCCACTTTTCCTAGCAATTATGCATGGAATAACACATCTAATAAATGCCCTCTTCGGCTTTGCTGGCATATTTGCGTTCTTTTGAAGAATTTTTCAATCACGGTGTGGCATAACTGCCTGGATTTCAGTGATACAACGTCTAATCTCCCCTTTCGAGGCTTGGGTGGTCGTGGGCTTGCTGACATAAACTTTTGACTTCAAAAAACCCCACAGAAAGAGGTACAAAGGCAAGAAGATGCAAATCTTTCGTGAGAATACGCTGCATAGTGCTTCTGGAAGTGTTCAATTCTTAACCACGATGTCAAATGGATTTTCCTGGACTCTCGGCCACACTCTGGCGAACAACCGTGATGTTTTCTGCTGAACAACCGGTGCGAGCACTTATCGATGGTCTCACGTAGTAATCGACCAGTCTACTCGAATTCTTCCATTAGTCTTTTCACAGTTGATGTACTTGGAACATTGTGATTATTAAATTGTGGACGCAATTTGTGAATCGTGGCTGTAAAATTTTTACCATTTTTGATGTTTAACAATAAGAATGCCTTGTTGTGTCGAATAATGATCCATTTTTTAATAATGGCGGTCTGTCTACAATCGAACTCTAATAATGATTTGATTGTTAAAGCATAACACCAAAAATGACGCCAAATTTAAATGTTCCGCTCTTGCATGGGACACGCTTTATGAGCTACATACGTTGTAAAGTCCCAGATTCCACACCATTACGTTCTTAGCATTATGTCAAATCAAATCCAGCTCCACGTCTACATTGACACTAGGGAGTAAACATTTGCCACAACTCCAATGTGTGTAGCTAAAGCCGATGACCATCCCCAGACTTGAACTTCAATCTGTCGTCCTGGGAATACGTCTGATGCAAGCTGTCATCGACGAGCACGCCTTTAAAGTTGATCGATTTTTTTCTGTGGTGCTGCTCCAAACTATCAAGTAGCCCTCCGACAAAATGTGGTATAGGGTCGAATCATCTCATCCGTGAACGTATCGGCATTCATAAAAATTACGTGATATATCATACGAACGAATGGATGGAGATTATGGTATACTAATGCCCACGGATCATTGTTTAAGCTTTGAAATGAGAATTGTACTCGTACTAATTTAGTAATTTTGGACTGTCATTATGTACGGAATACAACTTCGGTTAAATGCCAAACAACCCCGTCCTGTTGGAACCACATGTCTTCAATCTCAGGCCAAACAAAGTTGGTTATCATTTGACCATAGCGCAGGTCCACAGCATGCACCAAACAGTCACTTATGGTGGATGCAATAGCCTCTCAACGATCACATTTAGATTCTCAGAACGCGAAATTCTGCAATTTTGTTTGTTTATGTAGCCGCTAAACGAAAAATGGGCTTCATCGCTGAAGAATATTTTTTTCGAAAAATCGGCGTCAACTTGTTAATTTTCCAACACTCAACAAGTATTTTCTGAGCATTCTATGGTAAGCAGGCTGTAGTTGTTGTGAAAGCTGGACCTCATAGGGATGAAGATGCAAATCCAAGTTTTCGACCACTGAGGCACTCACAACGACTATGTTTCCTGTTGATCGAACATTGCGATGATGCGCAGCCTTACGACATCACAAACATTACTGATTTGTTCGAATTTGGTGATTGTGTTTCGAATTGTTTGCTTAGTTCACTCTACTTGTCGTTGGCTGTAATTTTGAGTCTTTTTCCACTGGCCAAGAAGAAACCTTCGTTTTCTCTTCGGAAGCAAAAACTCTTCTGAAAGCGTTACATTGTCACTTCAGAATCCTCTTCCGAACGTTCTCAGAAGAGTTTTTCAAATTCGGATTGAAATTCACAATCCACTTCTATTACTAGGCTCAAGTGGACGACCGATTGGGTCATACGATTTGCTAATCGTTATCGCCTGGTATATGACCCTGGAGAGGAAAATGGCTTATACGATAATGAGCTCGTTTTTTTTTTTTACAAATTTCGAGGGGAACGTATAAAGCTGTGACATCGCCCCAGATGCCTGCAGTACCAGCACATCTGCCGAACTCCGAAGCATAATCACAACTACTAACGTGTGGCTCCCTGCCTCAACACCTATTGAAGCCCTGACAGAGACCGGGGTTTCGGACAGAATTGCTCATAACATCATTAAGGTTACTTCTTCTGGATGAATATAAGTCGCTTCATACGACATGCATTCTTTACTGCAGGGCTATTCTTGACCCTGGCTCTGCGGGGTTCAATGATGAGGCCAAACCAATTTTATGTCGCTAAGCTCAAGCTAAAGGATGCTGAGTCCGATAT
Organism: Pocota personata; assembly: GCA_963082735.1. Lineage (NCBI taxonomy): Eukaryota > Metazoa > Arthropoda > Insecta > Diptera > Syrphidae > Pocota > Pocota personata. The sequence continues at coordinate 70,029,865 of OY720431.1, forward strand.
AGGGTAGTCACAGTCTGACCAATGACAGTACCTTGTACAAACTTGATCCATAGATAGATGACAATTCTATTCTGAATCTGGAGCGATAATTACAAGAACTTTGTTGGAGCTGAGCAGGTAACAAGACGTTTTGCTTAAGGGTTTGAGTGCAATCGCATTCTGAACGAACTTTAATCGAAGGGAGTTGAAAGGCTCCTAAACTGCCCAAAAATACATCTGAAAGAGGCGTGTAGGAACGTAAAGTTTAGAGCTTGAAGCAAATCTTACGCCACACATTGTACGAACTCGCACCACGCGAGCATACGTTCAGGTCGTGAAATCTCAATTCTTGACTCATGTGCTAGTCGCAGCCGACCAGAAGGAGCCATTAACTCCTACTAAGCTTTGTTGTTTAATTCTATTTTTAATGAAGTTAGACATTTTCTTTTTATTGAACTTTATGACATATAAATGAATTTAATTATGAATGGTTCGCTGTGAAAACATACAGTGGAGGAAAACTACATAAATAGCACAACGACCTAAGCAATTCACCTCAAAGCAAGAGTAAACAGAAGATCGATTTGTTTTTATAGATTAGTACTTGTATTCATTATACTTAAATCTTAAATATCTACAAATTTCAATAATAATTTGTAATATTATAGAATTATATAAATCATATTAAAAATAAAGATAACGGAACATAAACATGTGAGCCAAATGACAACCCGCATTAGGGCAACATTCAAAAACACCAGCGTAATGTGCGCCCATGCCCCCACAGAAGATAAGAACGACGTGACCAAAGCTTTTATGCTTTTATGAGCTCCTCGACAGGACTTATAATTAATGTCAACGTTATGATGTTAAAATCATGCTTGGGCATTTTAACGCAAAAATTGAAAACGAGGGCGTCTTTAGAAACTGCGGCGGAAAATAAAATTTACACGACAACACTTCCGGAAACGGACTCAGACTAATCGACTTTGCGGCGGCTCGAATTATCATTGTAGCTAGCACACTATTCCCTCAAATTAATATTCATAAGGAGACCTGGCCGGATCAGCTAACTGTCAATCAGATTGATCACGTCGCAATTGATGCAAGGCACTCCCCCAGTAATATCGATGCTCACATTGACTCACTACCTTGTTACTGCCAAGGTATATACTCGTATGCGGACATCTCAAACACCACAATACCAAAGATGTACTGTGAGAAAATTTAACATCAAACGACTACAATCGCAAAAGACTGCCAGAGCCTTCGCCGATCGAGTGAGAGGAGTTTACGACATCTACACGCAGAAGAAAATGGAATAAGACCAGCTTCTAAGAAAAAAAGAAGAAATAATATTGAAAACGCGTGATAGATGGAGGGGTGTAATAGCTAGAATTATGTTCAAAAGTTTTCCCAGAAAGGAAAAAGAGCATGCCTAGTAGGGAGGAAGAAGGATATCTAGTAGTAGAGGCACAGTCCTTGCTGAGAATTGGGTTTCAGGCAGAATGCTCCATTCAACCTGGACAATGACGATCAATAATTCCGACCAAAGTGAAGTGATTATAGCAATATCTAAGCTTAAATCCAACAAGGCTGCTGAAGCCGATGGTCTCACTGCCGACGTATTTAAAGCAGCTGAGGATGATTTGGTACAGAGCAAACATCATCTCATCTGTAAGACATAGTAGGATGAAAGTATGCCCAGCAAATACGGTTAATTTACTTTTCTTGTTTGGATTCCGTTTCCTATTTTTTCTAAAGGTGTGAATAAATTAAATCGAATTCGTTTAAATATTGAAAATAATCAATGTTTGGCCATCTGACGGTCATACCCGTGATAGACCAAAACGGTTAATCGCGATTAACTCACTTGACTGGATTTAACTTTCCAGTGTTTAAAGTCAACAATTTGACAGCCCGTATATTTTATATGAGTTACCGGAAGGAGCACATCATTAACAGAACGACCATTTGAAAAAGGTCCAATTATTGATTGTTCATTTATAATTTTGCTGTTTTTCGCCTATTTTGAGAAATGACGAAACGTCAAATGCTGGATCGGATCAGAAACATTCTGTTCGAAAATCAAACCGGCTCAGATTCCTAAAAATGTGAGTGGATTTAATTTATTGTACTGGAAAAAATCACTTTAAGTCCTAGTAAATAGGTATTGTAGTTTATTTTACTGTTTTTGTCAATTACCTAATTGAAGCTAATTCAAGACAATATTAATCTGTAGACAGAGGGTTGTCTACATTCATTGGAGATATTCTTATGTAGTTACGACATTAATTACAATTTTAATTTCTGTTATCAAAATAATTAATGATTGAATTGTCAATAAAGTGCTTGAGAAATGTTTGGAGAAACTTTAGTTGGGATACAAATTACTGTATACTGGGCTTAAAGTGAAAATAATAATTACAAATTTAAAAGTGACCTAAAATATAAATAAATAATAAAATTCATAATCACAGCATTGTAAAAAAGAATATATACATACATATAATCATCATATTATCAAATATTATGAAAAAAAAAAACAGGAATCCATTATGCTTAATTGTATACGAGTATCTTGGCGCATTATAATCGGTTGTGCAAATAAACTTTGTTTTTCTTCAGGGATAATTTTATTTTGCTGTGCCAGTAGTAAACATTTTATTGAAATCAACAGTTTATGAATTAAATACAACTTAAAAAATAACATGGTTAAAGCGTTAGACGCCCAAATGTCCATCATGATAATGTTCCTTCTGAGCGGACTTTAAAACAGAAACAATCAAGTGGATAGAGCAGAAGTAAAGTCATTTGACTGCTGATGGTACTCAATGAATTGAAATAGATGTGACATTACTGTGAAAGAAAAACTAATCAAGGTTCCTAATTGAAAGGAAATCGAAACATCAACATGTTCATGTTTTTGATGCATATATGTATTAACGCATTGAATATAAATATTCATTTTTCTGCGCTCATTATACGAGTACAATACAAATAACTAATGAACTAAAGCTATTTTTCCGCAATTTTGTTGCATACTTTTTTATGATTGTGGGCAATAAAAAAATACATAAATGTCAATAAAATGTTTTTGAAATTTTCTGTGTTCTAGACAACAAATTTGGAATATTTAATGAAAATAATTGAATTCCAACGACTAGGTTGAATGTGAATATTTACTGCAGGAATTCAAAGCGTACGCTTGTTCGTAAGAATTCTAGTTGGAATCAGTGCATCTCATGCTCATACTATTTTGTTGTGTCAGGGTTAAATTCCTGATCGGGATTAAGATTACCTACTTAAGATCGAGAGTTAAACGGGTTAACCACATATGTTCCATGCTTAAGTACGTCATCATAGAAAGCAAATAACGGCAACAATTCGTATAGAGCATATCTTCCTACACTTGAACGCCGCTGTCACCGTTGACATACAACAATTTTCAGCGCAGACGTCATTTATTTATGCCTTCTCAGACTAAAAGTGAAAAACTTTGGATACAAGAATTGTTAGTTCTTCGCCAAATATCCGACACTCATCTAACTGAATTGTAGTTGGCTTCAATTTACCTAACTTTGCGGGTGTAATTTTTTCTTGCTAATTAAAACTAAACTTCATATAACAAATTGTTATAAGTGAAAGCGTCTTCGCATTGTTCAAACAATTTTAGTAATTTGATTGATTACTTTTAAATATTTTATATTTTTCTAATTAATCTGTGCGTTTGGCATAAAATAGTTTTTTGCTTAAAATAATCAATATTGGCAAAGGAATAGTTTACGTGAATGAGATACCGTGCCACCTGAAAATATTCGAAACAAAACATTGAAATTGGTGCTATCTATTGAATTCATCTGAATAACATTGGATACAAATTGAATAAACAGCAGTTTAAGGTAAGTTTTTACCTCCCATCTTGAGGTAATGCTAGGTGCCGAAAAAAAATGTCTCAAAGATTTTTTCTATGAATATTTAAAGATGCTACCCATTCCAGAGTTTCCTGATGATCTCATCGATTTATGATGTGCTATTCATTTGGATGTCTCAAAGAAAACTCTAGCCATACCTACTCTTCATTGTCATCATTAGTTACCATCTGCGTTTTCAATGACCAGCGTAGGTGTTTTACAAAACTTGTATTCCGTTTATGTATAAAGCATTAAATAAGGTTTTCAAACAGCGGCTTGCATTCATCATACCAAATTTAGCGGCATATAGATATACATATGTACGTATGTAGGTATTTTCTTTGAGACGTCGCCCCTTGAGTCATTCAAGGCGGCATTCATAGTTTGATGTGGGTATACCTACCATAATCAGATGTTCATGTAGAGTAGATACCTAAAAATGCAAGTTTTGTTGTACAATGTCGGCGTCTCGTGTCCCTAAACATTTTTTCTCATATCAAAAATGAGGTAAGAGTAATGATATTAAATCTAATTCGTAGATTTATTGTTTTAAATTAAACCAAAAATACCAAATGTCCATTCTCTTAGGTAATCATAGAAACGTGTCATAACCTATGATGTATTAGTAATAGGTACGACAGTTCTGCATTCATATGATCATAGAAGAAACCAAACATTTATATTTATATCATGAACCTATTAATATTATAGAGATTTCTTACCAAATTGAAAGTTACTAAAAACTATGGTAATACTTTTTTGGATTATTCAATGCGGAGATCACAAAACGTAATATAGAATGTTTTAAGACGAGTGTGTAAGAGTGCTCATACTTTCCTCTTCCTTAATTCTTCTGGCATTGCCTATTAAACCTCATAAAGGTAAACAAAATCGCTTGAGCGGCAGAGAATAAAACCAAATAAGAAACATAAATGGAATGTTAAGAGTTCTTAAAAGTAAATGATATAGAAGGCAGCACCACAAATTGGCCTTAATTTTCTCCTAATTTAAGGGTAGATTAGTTAAATAACACGAAAATGCCCCTAGATCTCAAATCCGACGGCGGGATGCGAGGAGTATAAAGAGTTTCCTTCTCCCAGATCCCTGTAAGCGTAGATCAGGCAGAAATATTGGCGATTAAGGATGCCCTGGCATAGCTGAAGTGGAATGTACGTCGTCACGGGATATTAACAGTTTCACTGATAGCCATACCGCAGACAAAGTACCTAGAATAAGTTTCTATCACATATCACATCGAAGGTCAATCAAGATTTGTTGATAGGTTGAACAATTTAGCATTCACCTATTCTGCGTGCCTGTGCACAGGGAAATTCCAGGGAACTGTAGGGGCGATCAGCTCACCAGCCATCGTACAGTTTTTCCATCGGGAAACGCGAAATTTCGGTATGTCTCTCGCAACATGTAAATTGTTACACAAAACTCTCAATCCTTTTTTTCACCCTCTATTAGAAGAATGCTTTATCTGAGAGCATTAATTTCTCTTTGGAGCTCCAGCTGTTTCAGCGAGCAGGTCTGGACAACCACAAGATCTTTGTGGTATTTCAATGGACCGATCGCTGGTCTAAGTGTACAAGAACCTAAGTCGAACTATTTTAAAATGCCTATTTAATCAACACCAGAAATAGTGTATACGTTTAATGAATATTGTAGTCAATCTAGTAAACATGAAGCTGAACAAATTGATTTGTCTTGATGTTGAGTGAAAGAAAAAGTCAAAGTTGTTGCTTGAGAAAAAAGTCTCACTAAAAATACTAAATGAAAGTCTTCTTGAATTTATTAGTTACTTTGAATTTAAGTGATTTTCATTCTCTTCTTTTCGCAAGCATCAACTTTGATTGCATTTACTATTATACTGTTGATCGGAGGTAGAAACACTGTTTGGGGTGTTTTTAGCTAGTTGTTTGAATAATAAAACTGCAATAAAAAATCGTAGTTGAACAAAAGAGAAATTGTTTTTTATTCCTTTTTTCTGACTTTGAGAAGCTGTCCCTTTTTTTTTTTTTCTGTATGCCAAAATTGAATGAAGCTTTCAGAATTGTTTTAAGTATTAAATCGTAAATTTAAAATGGGTACTAATTTTTTTTTGTAGCTACCATAATTTAACAGTTATAGAATCAAAAGCAACGACACAAATAAACCCGATTTGTTGACCTTCAAATGGCCGTATTCGCTGACGGTGTGGAAGTAATGAAATAACAATATGTTTTTGAATCATGTTCAAAGATCCTTTCAAATATATTTCGACTTTTGCTTGTACTGGAGCTACATCTAATATAGGTTTTATTTTTTTTTTCTTTGTTTTTCAATACACCGGCGTTCTGTTTTGAGCATTGTTTTACATGCCTTGTGTAAGAATAGTGTAGTAGCAATCGGTCAACTATCGTGTATTAGAAGATAGCAAAATTTCAGATTGTGCAAAGCACTCTTCACTAGGGAGAGCCAGTTGTCTTTCCGTCTTTTTGTCACACCCTTATAACTTTGCTCCGGAACCATCAGCACAAAAAGCACTTTCATGATTGACCGTCTTTATTCGTAGAAGAAGTCCGAGGAAAGTTGCCTTAATAAAACCTGGACATGTTAAAAAACAACCGCACTTTGCCCAAGAACACCTGAAGCAGTCTACTGCTAAGTACAAAATATTCTCTGAACTGATGTGCAGAATTTGAATTTGTGCACAAATTTTATAAGAAGACCACCTAATACTAACCATCCTAAATACACAATTAAGACAGTCAAGCATGGAAGTGAAAAAATTACCATTTGGGATTTTTACGGACTCTGTATTTATCTTTTAACAAGATAACTGTCCCAAGCATACATGCAGATTGAACAAAAACTGGTTTCCAGCTAATGGAATTCAAGTCATGAATTGGCAAGCCCAATCTTCCGATCTAAATCTTACTGAAAACTTTTACACTGATGTTAAACAAGCGACTTCTAATGCTAAGCCAACGAATGTTAAAAATGAATCGCATGGGATTCTATTAGTGGATTCAATGCCTCAACGTTGTGCAGTTGTGTAGCGATTATTTCTATTATAATAAAGGTTTACCATTCTATTCCAAATTTGAATTTTCTGCTATTTTTTTGCAGAACAAAAACTTTCGTATTTTAATTTAATGTCTCAACATTTTGTTAGCAGATATAACTTTTATTTTTTTGTTTCTTAATCGATGAAAAGTTTGAAAGTTGAAATTTTGCACAAAAGTGTTATGTAGTGAAGCAAAAATAATTATGAAAAGTTCTACAAAAATATTTCTTTGGGGTTTTTTGTGTTCTAGCAAAAAATTTTTTTTTCACATAAAACGATATAAAAATGGTTTTTTGGATAAAGTTTATTGAACACTTCTCTATCAACGAAGCTATTAATGCGACAAATCTGGACATAATTGTAAATTCATGAATAGGCAAAGGAAAATTGTAATAAATCTTCTAGTGGAAAGTCACCCCACCATTTCTTATCTATCCGATTTCGATGATTTCCAGATGAATGCATTCGCACATCTGACTTAACTTAAAATCCAAATTTCATCAAAATTTATTTGGTGGTTTTTGAGTTGTGCATAGAGAAAGATAAAATGTATATACTTCAAGCCCCCAATATCTTACTCCCACTTCATTCGATTACGATAAATTTCAAGTGGGACTACCAAAGTGTCAGTCTTTGCCTACAAGCCAAATTTAATAAAATGATAGATGTTCCTGAAGAGCTGAAGTTAGGGCAGGCCTGCATTGGACTGTTAGCGCCAAAATATTATTATTATTATTATTATTAACACATGTGCAGAACACACATGATGAAATCGACTTCTTCTTGTTCGTTAATCTCTACAAATAACAAACTCGTTAAACAATATAAATATTTAGAAGTAAAAACACAAGATGCAAATTTGACAGTCGCTTACATTGTGTTTGCTTTAGCCGCAAGTCGCACGGCAAAGTTTTGACAGCGCTGCAAGATTCAGACTCAGATGCACATTCTCTTCAGCCCCTGAGTTAATTGATTAAAAGATTTTTCTAACCCCACTCCCAACATTCAACTCACACTTGGTCCGATTTTGACAGTTCTTCTTTAGTAGTTCTCGAACGATTCGTGTGAGAACAAATATAAGCGTTTTTTTATTTGATCATTACGACCACAATTTTTTCTTTGGCTGCGGATTATCGAGAAAACAAAATTAGGTTACAGTTAAAATAACAGTATGGACAACTAATCGCGCGAGTCCCAACTCGCACTTGACGGCCTTTTTTAATTTGACAGACACAGATAAACATAGAAATTGTATGCTATTTTTTTCATTATTCTGAACTAATTCTCGAACTCAGTCTTGATTGATCAGGCAGAAATCCTCTTTTATTATCGTTGGCTGTTGGTTCCTGTTCCCCGATCAGGCTCGAACCTGCACAAGTCCAGTACACCGTGTCCACCCTACAAAATTGTATGTTACAACGATAACGGAATTAGTGGCCGGTCTCGTTGGTTCGGTGACGAATTTAATCCCAAAATTTGAAGTGAAATTACACACCAGCTGTGAAATGTGATGAATAACAAATTTATACATTCGAAACAGCAGTCAAGAATATTCTAATATTAAATAACGATGGTAGAAAAAGAAAACTGAATGACTGTAGGCGTGAAATAAATAAAAAAGTCGATAAATTGCGAAAGCTTATATCAACTCTACTGCTAAGACATAACACTGGCAGTATGCTAGTCATATGGCTGGAAATGAAACTTGATCGTGATGATATCAGGAGGAAGGAAAAAATACTGTGAATCAAAAGCAACGACAATAAGAGCAAAAGAAAAATGCTTCCCAGTTATCTGGAGGCCACCCTTGGAGTTTACTGAAACTTGATACCAATCTTCCTTTTTCTCTGTGTTTTCCCTTTCCCCAAAACGCCCGTGTTATGGGCATTCATATCCCCTTTGGCGTGCAAATTATAAAAAAAAAATGTATTAAGCTCAACATACCCGAAAAATAGCAAATTTAAAAAAAATACTTCAATAAGTAAAGTACCGTCAATCAATCTGCCCTATACATCCCATAAAAAAAAAACAGATAGATTATGTACATTTTAAAAAAGCGAACGGCTGAGTCGTGCAGGTTGTTAAAAATTTCATCGAATTCGGTGAAAAAAATATTTATTGAGCTTAAGCCATACCCGGAAAATTTCAAATTTTCAAAAACACTTCAATAAGTAATGTACCGTTAGTCAGTCTGTCCTATACATACCCATAGACAGACAGAAAGAATTGAAGCTTATTTTGTTTGAATTCGTATATAATAGTAATACCAATACTTACCCTTTATAAGAATGCCTGGTAGGTATCAGGTAACAAATATATTTGACAGTTTTATCGCGCTATTAACGGGCAATAACTAAATACTTCGTACAGGGACGTTTGCGCATTTATTGCTTTAATAAAATTGCGTCCATCCTGTTCGTCAACCAAAAATTGCGATCGGATAAGTGACAAAGCGATACATCGTTCAACTACAGACTAAAGAAAATATTGACAACGCAGCATTTTTTGAAAGTTTCTATTTCAATAAAAATAAATATGTATGTATGTATATATGAAATATCTGCTTTTTATTAGTTTCAAACGCATTGCGAAAAATCTTAATTATTTTATGTGTGCATACATATGCACATATATATGTGTGTATAGGATTAAATGTACTTGCACATTTCCTATCACATCCTGTGATAAGAAATGTGCTTTTATACTTTTTTTTTTAATGTTACCTATTACAATGGCGGAAGTGTTTGTTTTAGTTGATGTTTATTTTCTCAGTATTCCTACATTTTAGATAAATTTTTACTCGTTACCTCATCCATTCACAATAAATAATAGAAGGAGTCATTCTCCGGCTTAATTGGAATTTTAATTAAAATTGATTGATGTTGCCTTAATTCGCATTGAAAACTACGTTTGAATGTATGTACACATTAAATAAAACGTTTGTTTTTATTTTCATTCTTCGTAATAAGAGTATAGTAATGCAATTCTGATTTTTGTTGTTGGATTGGAAGTGGTTTCAACAATAACTTTTGTTTACTAAGTTTAGTAACATGAACACTATTATGACACTCAAAACGAGTACATATGTACATATACGACTGGTTTTATATGAAATGAAAGGCCTCCGGGAAACAATACAATATTTTGCACATTACTTTCGAAAATACTATTTATTTTTATTCTTCTGCTATCAACTAATACACATTTTTAAATAAAACATTCTAAAATAAGATATTTCATCTTGTTGGTATTCATATACATATATATATATATATAAAAAAAAATCAATTTTATGCAAACAGAAAAGAATAAATGCAATATTCAATATTGATTTGGTTTAAACACGTACATTTTATTTACATTATATTTATATACTGGTAGAAGCACTCATTACGGTAACACTTATCTACTCTTACATTTTATCTTAAACTACAATTTAGCGTTTAATTCACTCGTTTTTAGACCACAGCTGATCAAAATCAGTAACAAAATACTGCGCTCTGTTGAATACCTCAGTTCGCACAACATTGCCTCCAAAGCCAATAAAGAAATCGGCAGGCGGAACTGCTTCTAAATCAGTCGCGCCATCCCCAATCATAGTTATAGTAGCGGAAGGGTTCTTCTTTTTGACTATCGAAACAGCTTCACTCTTGCCTCCAGATCTGGAAGTGGGCTGTGTTTTATCGAAATCGGCATATGCTCCATTTTGGTAGAAACAAAGTTTATTGGCGAAAACATTGCTCATTGGTATGCCCAGTTCATTCGCAACGGGTTCAATAAGGCAATCAAATCCGCCAGAGATTAAAAATACTTGTTTTCCTGCTGCCTTCAGGTGATTTATAAATTGCTTTACTCCTCTTGTTAGCGTACTCGGGCGAAGTTTTGTGAAATCAACTATTTGACTCCTGCTGGGCTGTATTATATTTAACCTCACCTTGAGGGCATCCTGAAATGTCATTGCACCTCCCATGGCCTCTTTGGTTACACGAGACACTTCGGAACCTTTACCACAGAAATCGGCCAACTCGTCAATGCCCTCCTCCTTAATCACAGTTGAATCGACATCGAAACACACTATATTCGACTCTCTTATAATGCTTGCTGCAATTTCTGGTCTTTTTACTTTGCTTGTGTTATCAGTGTGATTAGTCATTGTGGTGCAGTTTTTAGAGTGAATGATTGTTGCGGTACGTTTGCTTACGCCGAATGCATCTGTCGCACTAAGAAGCGCACCGTTTATTGAACAACCGTTTGTTGGATTACGCGCAAGTGCAATTGGTGAGCGATTCATTTTGAATTGTTATTGAGAAGGTTAGAACGGCTAAGTTAAAAAAAGAGACAACACGTCCAGCAAAAAACTTGTTTTACTCAAGCGATGCAAACTAAAATTAAATTACTATAGATACACGAAATTAATGCGTACTCTCTGCTGCACGACCCTCACGAATCGAGTTCTACTGCGAGACTGATTGAGTAGTCTGTTGAAAGACTGCAAAGAAAACGTTGCTGCACGATCGTTAATGGCGTGGTGACGGGAACGTGATAGGACGCTCAGTAAATTGAATGTTGTCTGTTCACTTAGAGCGACTTGTAATAAAAACGACCCTTGTTCTGCCAGTTTATATGAATCTTTTGCACACTTTTTTGTTCCACATACAAAAAACAAAATTATGTAATGCGGAAGATAATTCTAGTCTGTCGACATGGAAACACGTCTGTCCAGACTAGACTAGGTACCTTAAACGAGGGTGATGCACACATGTGTTGAGAACATGGTGTATGTACCAGTATTAGTAGGCATTTTTGTTTGGTGTGAAATTCACGTGCGTCTAGCAATTGCCATCGACAGATAACAATAAAGGCATGAATATATGTAACTATGAGCTTCCCAGATCTAAGCAGCCTCTAAGTTAAAGGAAGCACATTTCAACATGGTTTTGCATGAAAAGGAAAAGGGGATTTCTCTATTAAACGAAAAAGCGGGAACTGTTTACGGTGAACAAAGTGCAAAATAAAGAAACACACAAAGAGTCATTAATTACATTTAATGTGTACAGAGGAAAATCACCAAAATCGTTATCACCATGTCTGTTTTCGCCATATGTATGCATATACATATGTATAAGTCGTATGACTATTTTGATTGCTTGTAAGCGGTATTAGAGACAACAGAGCGCTCTAATGAACTCTGGAGGCGTTGATCTTTTGATGAATCAGTTTTGCAGAAGGACGCTGACAATAATTAGTCGCTTAGTGGGTTATCAAACAAACTTCTTTCCTTGTGTTATCTAAATGCGATAGTTCGCTTTCTCTTTTCATTTTGCTTTTAAATTGAAAACGTGGTGGAATTTTAGGGTAAATGCATTATTTCTTGGTTGGTTGATTCTTTTCGTTTTGTAGAGACATTTTCTGGTAGATGTATTGATTATGGATGGTCGTGTTTTTTTTTTATCCAAATTTTGCCATCAATGAGAAAAATATGATAGCTTAGCCCTAAAAACGTGTCTGAATTTAATTTTGCTTACTTTCTATATTGTTCAGATGACAAATCTTTACATACCTACGGCACCGGTAATGTGGCCTCACTATTGCATCATGTACATTAGAGCACTGTCTGATCATTTATGTAAGCAACTGATAGTCTTTCTTATTTTTATAATCTTTATGATAAGAAGTGTATAGGTATTTTTTCCGAGTAGTGGTTTTCAACCATTATTTCGGGAAAAATTTGTTTTGTTATAAAGTGAGTGCGATGCGATGGAATTTGACCTTAATGTGTAAAATTGTAAAGGATTTTCATTTCCTCCTTCTAAAGAGTTCGTTCTGCAAAGATTATTCGATCTTGATATTTTGATCTTCCTTACTGTTACCAATAAATGGGAACTCATACAAACAGATCTTTTCTATTCTCGACGTCTGCCTGTCTATGGACTGCCCGACTGAACAGATCTACTACAAACTTAGAGTTTGTGGACTATGGGTTATAATTCGAGATGAAATCGGAAGTTTCACTACAATTGTAAGATTGTGATTTTCTGGGATACGACTTTGTTCTAATTTAAAATTTGAAATAAATCGGATAGGTGCTAAGAGATGACGTATTGTTTTTTTTTTAAACTGACAAATTGCATACCTACAAAGATTTTTTATACATTAAAAACAATTTTGACACAATGTGGGGACATAGCAAACCAATGGTCTGCACGACTTGTTCAGAGGGAACGTTAAATAAAAACGTGTCCTTTTTTGAGCATGTGTCAACAATTTGAACATCATGTGCTTACATACTGCTCTGTTCAAAAAGTAGCTGAGGATACTAAACTTACAAAGGGCTACGTTTCATAAAGTTTTATTTATTTTTAGATTATAATTTTATTTTTTATTGGTCAACGTTTACTTAAAACAAAAAAAAAATATATATATATATATATATATATATGTATAAATATCCATTTTGAATAAAATTAAAATTGCGAAATTCAATGTGCATTGCGAAAGTGAGGAATCAAAATAATAGCAGTGCAACTATTTTGTTACAATAAACTCTTAAAAAACATGAAAATAAAAGCGGAAACTTAACTTTTATAATTGTTCATCTTAATATTTTCTTGTAAAGCCTTTATCTTGTACGACTGCCTGACATCGCCGCTTCATTGAATTGACTAAGGACTGACACCTCTCAAGTGTTCCATGGATGCTCGACTACGCTCCAAAGTTGGTTATTGTTGAGCGGGTTTGCCTCGGAAACAGCTTTTATAACATCTGCCCAAAGGTTTTCAATTGGGTTGAATTCAGGAGATTGGGCAGAGATTGACCCCAATTTCGTTCACCTGAAATCAATTTTTTGCCGTTTTGCTGGTGTGTTTCGGGTCATTATCTTGTTAAAACACCCATATGAGAGGCATTTCAAATTCAGCATAAGGAAATATGATTCGGTCGAGGATATGAACATACACATGTTGATCCATTATCCCATTAAACCATAATACTGGACCCCCCATGTGTAAGTTTTTCTCGTATATCTGGGATTGTACTCGGTGTTTGGTGGACGCCTCACGTATTCATGGGTCCCAGTGCAACCATACAAAAACAATTTTGTCGTCCTCTGTCCATCCAGAGGATATTTCGCCACTTGACGATGGGCCAGTCAACATGAGTTTTGGCAAAATTAAGTCTTTTCGAAAGGTGTTTTTTTTTTTTTTTTTTAAAGTTTGTTCTGGGACTAGAGGCATGCAAATTATTGTCTATTAGTACCCTTCGTACTGTTACGATACTAACTGCTAAGATTAAATCTTTTTTCATCTCTGTAGCTGGAGTATAAGTATTGTTCATAATTGTTAGCAATTCTTGCAGACAAAACTTTTTTTCGACCTCGAGTTACAGATTTTTCTTCATTAGCAGTAATTTTTGCGGAGCAACCAACGATTCTTTCAATTTCTTTGTATGTTTTTCCATCGACAAGAAGCTTTTGAATTAGGGATCGCTTTTCTTCAGTACAGTGTTTTCCTCGCCCCATGCTAACAACAAAAAAGTTCCTTTTGAGAAGGAACAATTTCAACGAAATCTCATACTCGAATATATGCGAAATTCCGAAAAAATGAACAAAAGTTGAACAAAATATAATCAAAACTCAAGAAACACAAAGCACTCTATTATTTTGAAAGTCAAAAAATAGACATTGGTCCCGGACATTTAGAAAACAACCTTTAAAGGGCATTGCATGCTTTTTTTTTGTATATACATATATTCTACTACAAAATTATAGACTAGATAAAGCAATAGATTTACTATGATGCAAATTATGAACAGAAACATTATGCATGATGCCACACTGTTATTCTTTTGAACGCAACTGTATGTCCAAAATGACTTAGATATCAATTTTGAATAAAATCGTCTTAGACATATCTGAGAAATAGTAAACCTTTATTTTAATTTTTAGCGAGAACTGAGTATAGTCTGTCTTAAGTCATATTGAAACATTCCATATTAACTTATATATGCATTTTTATAGATATCGTTAGAGTCGTTTACGAGAAAATGTAAAATTTTCAAAGCTTTAAATTTAATCACCGTTAATTTTAAGGCTAGAACGAAAATTCCAATCTCGATTTCCGGCATTAGCGTACAGAGCCCAAAAAAAGGTTTAAAGAAAATCCGTTTAGGCTGCAGTCTGAGGTACAGACAGACAGACAAACAGAATTGCGAAACCCACTTCTTCGAGTTCCTCTTTAGTTGATCAAATTCTAGAGATGCCTATAAAGGCAAGGTTGGTTTCGTCAAAATCACGGATCTCGAAATTTTGATCAATTTTGGTTCACTAGTTGGTCAGCCGTTGACAGGCATTTTGCAATTTCGCAACTTTTTCGCTTCGATTGCTATTACAATAGGTTTACAATAAGAACTTTTCAGTTGCATGCGAGCGTGGTGTTCTATAAGCTCATTGCAGTAGCAATCTCAATTAAACTGTTGCGAAACTGAAAATTAATGCATATCAGCAACCAGCCATATAGAGGAAGAAATAAAGGGCACGACTGGATCGCACCTACTCGCTCTATATGTGCTGTAAAATTGCCAGACCAATTTTTGTTGAGTTCCTCCATTATAGTTAATGTCAAGATTGATTAAAATCATGAAATCGGCAATTTTCACGAAAACATTACTTATAGAAGCAAGTATAAAAGTGGGTTTTTGAGGTCACAATTCTAGGTGAAACCGAAATTTTCATTCTAAACTTAAATTTAGTTTTACATACATATGTGTGTATGTACTACATAAGTATGTATGCAAACCTGCTCTAACGATTTTGTTTAAATTTAATATTTAGATTGAATTGAGTACGCTTTACGCTATGTGTTTTCTCATTTGAAATCACCATGTGATACACAATATATTGGAAATCGGCTTTCGATTCATGTGTTCACATTTTATGTGAACAATTTCTATGAATATACGAGGGTGGGTCAATAAGTCCCTGAAAAATTAAATAAGGAACACTCTTATCCAACGTTTATTAAATTTTTTGATGCCCTCCAAATAATACGATTTCACGAGCCCCTCAAAGTAAGCGTTTGTTTCAGCGATGACCTCTTCATTCGACCCAAATCTCTTACCGCCATTTCTTCATGTTTGGAACAAGAAATAGTCGCAGGGGGCTAAATCTGAGTTCGTAACTTAACTCATGCAATTTTGCCATTGCGACTGCGGACTTGTGCGCCGGTGCCTTGTCCTGGTGAAAAAGAACTTTTTTTCGCCAAATGCGGCCGTTTTTGCTTCAAATCGGCTTGAAATCGATCCAGCAGCTCTGCGTAAAATGCGCCGGTAATCGTTTTGCATTTTTCAAGGTAATCGATGTGAATAACACCGCCCGCATCCCAAAAAACTGACGCCATGACCTTGTTTGCTGACAAACCCGCCTTGGCCTTCTCGGCTTCGATTCACCAGGAGAAGTCCATTGTTTTGACTGTTCCTTGGTTTCTGATGTGTTGTGTTGAATCCAGGTTTCATCCACCATTACAAAACGGCGCAAAAATTCAGCCGAATTTTTCTGGAACATCGCCAAACATACCTTTGAAGTTGTCAAACGAATGCGTTTGATGTCGATTGTGAGCAAACGCGGCACCCATCTTGCGGAAAACCTTTTCATGTCCAAATATTTATGTAAAATCGAAATCACTGAGCCATGTGATAAGCCTGTGGCCTCTTCAAGCTCGCACACTTTCACTCGCCGATCGTCCATTATCAAACCTTGGATTTTGTCGACCATTTCTGGTGTGGTGACCTCAATTGGGCGACCAGAACGTTCGGCGTAACTTGTGCTTGAACGACCGCACCGAAATTGAGTAAACCAGTGGTGAATGGTTCCAATCGATGGTGAAGAGTCCTCATAATACTTGTAAGCTTTTGTTTGGTTTGCGTGATAGTTTTTTCTCGCAAAAAATAGTGTTTAATGAGCACACGAAATTCACTTTTTTCCATTTTAACGAAAATGCTGGAAGGCGTCTTTATAAAATGGCTGCCACAACAAAACTTTTTGACAGATCTGTCTGAAAATTTGGGTGCGTTCTTTTGAAAGATGATTCTTGGCAAAAAAAATAAATAAATTTAAGGTGACGACACAATTTGTGTTAATTTTCAGGGACTTATTGACCCACCTTCGTAATTTGATTGATATAAGCGTGATAGGCATACCAAATGGGTCACCAAAATTTGTTGATAAACCTGTATAAAAGTATTTTGGTTCACGGATTATTGAAAATAGGTTTTGCAAAATTAAAATAAAGTTTTTTTTCTTTTTCAACGCACTTTAAAGAGAAAATGCATACATTTTAGCAATTTTGCTGAAATTTAGGAATCTGTACGGGAATGTCACGTCCTCGCATATGACAAATATGTACGTATCCTCGCTATAATCTATATCCGATAAATTTGAGTGCCAAACATGAGATTTTGTTAAAAATCGAGCGGTTTATTTTTTTTATGAATTGGCCTGTAGTAAAGTACCTTTAATTTCGGGTAAGAAGGAAAACCCCAATTTCATCTATGCTTTGTGAAGTTTGAATAATATCCGAAGAGAGTTTAAGCTGCAGTTGGTCGTACAAGCATGCATACTGAAATACACACTTTGTTGAACCTCTTTGACTGGTAATACGAAAACCAATGAAAATATCGAGGTCGAACATTTGCACGAAACCAATACTTGCCCATTATAAGAGCAATCACTACATTAGGATGTTCTTTCGTTGTATGAGAACATTTTTTTTTCAGTGATATAATAGTGTGATATTGCAATAATTTGTATACATTTTATGTCACAAATTAATCCAATTGACGCAGCTATATACTCGTATTTCAGAAGTTTCATTCTCATTTCACCTTCTTCACACTTAATCGTCAAAATTTAGCCATAGGATAGGATAACACATGCCTTTAGCGTTTTTAGAAGCTACTCGCCGAGTTCGTTTAGAATTTCTTCTTTTTTTTTATCAATTTATTTGTAGATCGTAAAAATCTACTCTAAAGCTATTTCGGCATCTGATAAATCTTTTCTTTAAATTAAAATTTTATATATTTCACTAATTCAAGTGTTAGAAATTTGTTAGGGGATGAAACGTTTAAAGTAAGGAAAGAGAACACCATATGGAAGTGTGTGCGAATGCTTTATCGTTATTTCGAAACTCTTTACAAATAATTGCTGACGTTGTTATATTATTCTGCAAATCAAGTACCAAATAGAGACTATTTTCATTTTTTTGTCTTAAACCTGCAGTATCACTTTTCATTCTTAGTATGTACAATAAAACCAAGTTATTTTTCAGAATAGTGGAATTTTGTGTACACACAAAAGAATACTTGTAACTGAAATTAGTATCCGGTCTACTCTAAGTATTGGTAGTAATGTTGTAGTAAATGTGACCCTCTGTTTAAAAAAAAGGAAACACTGGTAATTAATAATGCATTTCTTAGTAGATATATGTGAGAACCAATCGAACATGTGTTTCTTGCATTTCATGGTCATGTTGTTTGTTTTTCAAGAGACGTCGTTAATTGGTTGCCATGCACAGCGTAACGAAAATGATAAACATGTTGTTGTTATTATTCTAGGTGCAAGCATTTTACGTGATGCACGCTAGCGGTGCAATCTTATTATTGCAGCCAGTTTATTATTGAGATCGACTGATTTACCGCAGCAAAATCGACGTATAAAAGTACGTCAATTTAAAAAAAAATGAAGGATTACAGCTTTGTGTGTTTAGTTTGCTGTCAGGGGGGTATGTTTTTGTATTCTGTTATCTGTTGTTGACAGCAATCGAGAGAAAATTTTGCTTTGAATTGCGTAAGCCATTACATTAATTAATGGAATATATTAACGACTCACGTGTTGCTTTGAAAGCAAGTGTGTAAGGCGAAAATAGTAAGAATGAATTTTAATTTTGATTCATTTTGTATTTTTTAATTTTATAGCTAAATTGCAAATTAATTTTTGGAACTACGAGGAGTTTCTATAATCGTTGTACGTACATACATACATACATTATGTATAATGCAAAATGTAAACATTTTCAGTAAAAATTGTCACACGTCTTCATATATAATTTTAATTTTTATTTGGCTTCCATGTTATCCGACGAATAGTGGGAAGCTACAAACGTATTTCAATAATGTTAAGTTTCTAGGGTCGGCTTAGGGTCCCATCAAAAAACCATTAAAATCGGTCTGAGTGAGAGTGAGATATAGGGGATTGAGAGCTTAAAACTTAACAAATCGTTGTCACGCATTTATTTTGATAAAATTTGCAGATGGTTCTGTATGAAAATCATCAAAATTTAACGAAACGGTGGTATGATATGGGTAGTCGAGTTAAATCTTTAAAAATTGTTTTTGAAATTTAGTTCGTTAGTTTAGTCTGATGTGTAGACGGTGTCATCTGAAAATCATCAAAATCAGATTAAAAAACTTTTAAAAATCGTCTAAAGAACCAATGAACGGATTTTGATGAAGTTTGGCTTTTTAGTTTGGAATGGTGTAGAGTGGGTAAAATATAAGAGTAGGAATTAAAATTGATGTAAGGTTTGCCAGATCGTCCCATTTATAAGTCAGCATTTAGTGGAGAACTGGTTTGGAATGGGGTTCCAAAAACCAGCGCGAGAAACCATGTGCCATTTTTTAAAGAAAAACTAAACAAACATTAACATACATATATGTTCATATGTATGTAAAAGCGTATACTGAAAACTTAAGAGCGAGGTCTATAAGCTTTTAAAGGATTGTTCATTGCAAGACTCGATAGGTGCCAGATAGAGTAGTCTGACCAGGACGCCACCTATAATTTTGCCGCAGACTGTCATGCTGTGCTTCTTTATGTATGGCGCTGTGCCATCAAATATTTCTGTGTGACCAGGTTTGACGATTACTCCCAGGCAAATTGTATCCTCCTTCAAGCAGCAGATTAGTCTTAGATTAGGTGGTCGTGGGTTTGTTGACATTAACTTTTGACTTCAAAAAATCCCAAAGAAAGAAGTCCGAAGCCGTTAAATTGCACTATCTAGGCGGACAATTCTGGTCGCCCAAACGGAAGATTACACGACCAAGGAATGTCTCGTGCAATAATGTCATTGTTTCACGTGATGTGTGGTAAGAGGCACCATCCTGTCTTCGAGATCCATACTATCCATTTGAGAGAAAAAACAAAATTGGGTTATCATTCCCCGATAGCCCAAAATCCACACCAAACAGTGACACGTTTGGGATGCATTTCCTTCTCATAAAACACATGTGTGTTTTCGTCACTGCAATGCGGCAATTTTGGTTGATGATGATTTTGTTGGAAAACTCACCGTTCACTTGTTGCTGTTCAATGAATCAATTGACGAGCTCTCTTCGCTGTATATGGTATGTAGGCGAACAGCCGTGATGTTTTCTGCTGAACGACATGAACTAACTTGACGCACTTGGATAATTTTGATTACCAAAAATTGGACACAATTTGCGAAGTGTGGCAGTCAAACTTTCACCATTTTTGAAATAATGTTCAACAATAAGAATGCGTTATTGTGTCGAATAGCAATCCATTTTTAATTTTTAATGGCCTAATATCCATCGAACTGTTATAATGATAACATACATAACATACCTAAATCTGCATTCTTTCTGTCGTGTTCGCACAAAAATCGACGTTTTGCGGACATTCATCCACTCTGTAAATAAAAACGACACCACGTTATAAACTACGATTTCTGTCTTTGACATTTTGATTGCCTACAGTAAGAAGGATTTTTCTGATGCAATTTTGTTTTGACAATTTGGAAGCGTTTTCATAACAACGAGTTAACTCGGTAAAGCTACCTGTCGAAACATTTATCAAAATCGTTTTGATTTGGCGCTACCTTAACAAGGTTTGTCTTCCACAGAAAATGCCCAGTCTGGGATCTTTAAAACCACTGCAAAATTTGCACTAGCTTGGCTTGAGTTGACGTCGAAATACGCAGAGAATGACAAAGCGAAATTGTTGTTATGTTGTCGGTGGGATTTCTACCGACAATCAATAATCTCTAGACTCTATCCCACAAGAATAGAGAGAGTTAAGATAGTAAGCAGTTTTTGTCAAAGCCTACCGCAATCAAACAACAAATCACTTTTCAGTTTGTTTTCTTCATTTATTTTCATTATGTTAGTATTGGATCTCTGATAAAAAAAAGGCGATTGTATTTCACAACCTTTTACAGACGGAAGGAGCATAGCATATTATGGAATTACATATGTACATACTATGAATGTTTTGACATCAAAAGACGGTTAAGTTGTTACAGATCTGTAAGAAGCAACTAGTGCTCTCTACCTTGGCAGATGGAGGAGTTTGGCGAATTTGACTAGAATTTGACAAGCAAACCTTGCTGTAATCTTCTCCCTGCTACGTAGAGTTGTGATCGCATACAAGGCTGGTATTGTCGAATTTAGCCTTGATCTATTTTGAATGGATCGAAACTTTGTTTGTTTCTTCTTATCAGTTTGTTCGTGAACATACCGCACCTAGATAATATTACAACGTATTCTTTTGGGAGATGATAGGCCTTATCATGGTAAGAAAAGGAGTATTTATTGTACTTCCTTATGATTTCATGTTATCGAGCAAATAGTGTTTTTTTTTTTAAAAGTTGATTAAAGATGATCCATATTTATGCTTAAAATCTTTTTGTACAAAAATTAAGATCTTAACATTTTTCTTCGTAAAATTGACGCTTATCGAGATATCCGCGAAAAGTCTAATTTCAGCGTCTTTTTTTCCAATATGATGCCGAATGCAGCCTTGTATAATGAAGCAACAAGGGCTTTATCGGAATTATTTCCGAATTGAGGCTATTTATAGTCTCTGATGCATGGTTTATTTGTTTAATTTTCACTTCTGAGTGATTTGTAAATAAACGACGTATAGGTGCAAGTGTGTGTGACCCAGTCGTGCACTTTATCTTCCAGTAGCGAAAGGCTGAAAACAATTACTTACCTCCACTAAAAGCAATAAACTAAAGTAATTACCCATGCCCAGTCCGCCTTACATGTCTCACCCAAAAAAAAGTAACCACTTCGCGTTCACATGAGTGATCATTTGTTGAACTTTAAGTTGTTTCTCTTGCCGTTAGAAGTTAATTTGTGTTTGACAGTATATGTAGCTATTTTTAAACCAGTGGGTATTTTTAGAAATTAGAATTAAATTTGACGTATCATCAAGTTAATGTTGAATATAATTGTTAGGCCTCTTAATCGACAGTAATTGAATTGATTATGTTGAAAAAGTAACACATCCCTTCAAGTAAAAGATATATGAGTTGTGGCTGCGCATTACTATCCGCATTACTGTTAAGAATGGGCAAATGAAAAATAAAAAAAAATATGAAAATCATTAACATTAGCATTTCGCATATTCGTCTTTTAATTTCATGTCTTTTTTAAAGGTCATCTAATATACACCAAAGTTCAATAGGAAGTGATAAGACTTGGTCTAAACTGAATATATTTTTTAATTTCTAGTTTAAGCTGGTATTTAAAAAGTTCCAGTTATTCATCGTTGATAAGTTATCAGACAGTACTCTTGTCATTGTACATTGTCCACCTCCAATGATTCAAACGAATATGCGTAGGGTACCCATATAAAAATTACCCGTTGTAAACACATAATCCTCAGCAATTCAAAGCGCATATGTGTTTTTAATTTTTTTTTTATATACTCGTATTGGTCTTACTTGGTCGACTTATAACGCTGGCTCCCCGAGATGTCTATAGATGCCCGTTGATTTTGCAAATTTTGTAAATTCCGAAGTTTATTGGTTCTGTAACAAAAAACATTTGATACAGAAATATTCGCGCAGTTACCAGATGGACATATAGTTGATAAGCCTAAGCAGCTTGTCCAGTAGGTCGCTCAAATGAAGAAAGAGTTGTTGCGCTGTAAAGTATCTGATTGAGCGTTAGTTCTTATCGCCCAATTTAAAAATGTCATAACGCCCAAAAAATCGCTGCACAACTTCTAGTTGTAAGATTTACGTCGAATTGGGCAATATTACATTTAGGTTGGGTGTTATGACATTATTTCGGTGTCTTTTGGCCGGTAGTACTAACGCCTAAAATTGCAATGCCCAAATCGAAAGCGTCATAATGCCCAAATGAGGTCTTACTGCCCAAAAAAGTCTAAATAACACTCGAAAGCAACGACTGAGGAAATAAAAAAAAAAAATACAAAACTTGTGACAGATTCGTTTCGTGTTTAATGCATTTTTATTTTTGGAATTCATGAACTCTTAACAGCTAGACACAAAAAACGCTTAAAACTAACTTAACTAACTTAACTATGTTATATACTAACTTAATGGCCCTATGCGGGCGCTCTAAGCTAAACCTAATGCTTAAACTATGTCTTTCGACGTAACATAACTTAAAATATTTATTAAATCTATACTTACAAATATTGAGAAACGAAGAAAAAATTTTTAAGCAAAAGCTGAATTTTGTATCAACGAGTATATATAAAACTCACAAACTACCTAAAAGCTACTCATTCCAAGGTACGTGATTGAATACGCAATTGTTTTTGATACACATATATACATATGTATAAGTTTTTTTTTTTTTTAAGCTATACTTTAACCGACCTTAAAACTATGTAAGCCGGCCAGGCTATAAAAAGCTATGCCCCTTGTGAGGCTACCCCGAATCGAAAGGAAACGACGAGGGAGTTCCCTCTCCGTACCCGAGCCACCAGAATTTCTGGTGCTGTCTTACTGCATCTGTCATATCACGGCTTGATACCGCTCTACTAAACCGGAGACGCTCCGTGGTGCTATGTGCGACGTGTCGGTCGTAGTTAAGTCGCCTGTCCGCAGCATTTCGGGCAACATGGTAGATTAGCGGCACCGCTACCCTATCCTGTATCAGACCTTCTCTATCTAAATATAGGAACGCCTCTAGGGGGATGAAGCCGTTAAGGCGCACGCTCTCGTGATACAAATCATTGGGGTTGTAAGCCCCAGAGATCAGGTTATTCATCGAGGACATTGCTTTTATAGTGTGCCTTCGAATCATATTGATCAGGATATTATCCACTCTGTTTATGTTCGCCCTGTTATACAGGACCTCATTAGAATAGAATTTTATGTACTGGGACTCTGGTGTTCTGTACAACTGAAGACAAGCCCTAAGGCAAGCCCTCTCAAACACCCAAATCCTTTCCATCCAACTTGTTCCCACGTTGAACCACACGGGACATCCATATACGAGCATGGGCCGAATAAGGGCCATGTAGAAGATTACCTTTACCCTTGCATCGAGTTGGCTGCTATAAAACAGTCTCTTTGTAAGGGCAAAAGCACCTCTGGCTCTGGCCAGAGCAGTATCTACATTTTTGTTAAAATATAGATATTGATCTAGCCAGATCTCAAGGTATCTAACTACACTTCGACTCGCTAGTGGCTGCCCGTGGTGTCCCACGATTGAGAACTTTCGCCAATTCTTTCTGGTATCCCTGGAGGCCCCAGATAACGACGTTCTAAACAGAATAGTCTCTGTCTTCTGGAAGTTCATCTTCAGCTTCCAGTCGTCGCAGTATATCCTGATCTTATCGAAATCACGCTGCAAGAGTACTGCAATGACCTCGATCTTTGGTCCTGACCTATACGCAATCAAGTCGTCTGCATACGCAATAGCATGGGGAAGAGATCCTATGAGATCACTCGTGTAAATGTTAAAGAGGATCGGCGAATTAACCGCATCTTGTTGTAAACCGTTTTTGATTTCGAACGTCCCAGCAGAAGTCATATTGCCATTTTTCACAATGAACTGTCTACTGGTGAGCATATTACAGAGCATGTACAGCTGTGGTTTACTTATACCCAGCCTGCTCAACTTGTAGAAGAGTCCTTCTAGCCATACGGTATCGAACGCCTTCTCCAAGTCAACCAGGCAGGCACCCGTGTATTGTTTCTTACTTTTGTTCCATTGAATATTAGATACTAGTTTAGATGCGGCATGTACAATCTCATGACCCGCCTTGAAACCGAATTGGTTATCCGGAATTATATGCATGTCCTTAACCCACTTAGTCAGGGCTCTATTGACCACTTTTTCGAATACCTCTTGCTGATGTTCGGAAGGAGACTTATCCACCGGAGATTCGCCGGATTGGATGTATCTTTACCTCTTTTGGGAATAGGTTGTACCACCGCTGTTTTCCAATGCGCCGGATAATGTGCATTATTCAGCACATTGTTAAATAGGGTAGTATAAATGTCCATCACTTCTGGAGGGAGATGTCGAAGCACAATGTTAGATATTCCATCGATACCTACTGATTTTTTCTTTCTCAGATCGTTTGAAGGTCCACCTTCGATATGAACGGGGGATGTAACCCCTCATCGGCGACGACATTATTTGCCATGTTATCGTCATTGAACTCGGTAAAACCTATGTTCTCTGATCGCCAGTGCTGTATATCATTTCGAAGGTAGACGTTGTGCACAAGGACTCTATTTTCCAGGTCGTGGTTCGGGCAAATGCTATCATTCACCTTGTACACTTCCTGGAAAGTCGCTCCTATAGCCTCTACCTTCTCCTGCGGATCTTCAATCACAAAGAAGTTCTCATCTTCTACTGCGTTATCTGGATCTCTATCTGCTATTATCAGTATTCGTCCATTGTTCGTTGTTCGGGGGATCTTAAGACACGGAAGGTCGTTTTCATTATTCCTCCGAAATATTTTATTTATTTGCGGGAACATACTTGGGTTGTTGGATTTTATAGCCCGAATTTTGTTGTTCCAATGCAAATTTACAGAAAGTCTGTAGTTTTCCATGATTAATTTCTGGAGGTTTTTAATCAACGACATCAGCGTCCTAGCCTCCGATTTATTTATCGTCTCCTAGCACTAGTGTACATAGTGAGAGCCTGTTTTCGGAAGCTGGCATTATTTATGAGGAGAAACGCAATGGTTTGCTATCAACAAATGCTGAAAAAGTTTTTTTCATTCACCACAATTTACCGTTAATAGATTTGAAGTATTAAAATAACAATTTTTATGAATATAATGCATATATTTTTTAGCTACATATGCGTCTTTATGTTAATGAATTGATATTCGGTATTCGGCCGAATATTGGGTACTATTCGGTCGAATACCGAATATTGAAATAAGTGGCCGAATACCGAATAGCAACCGAATATTCGTAGCATCTCTAGTAGCTACACTTATTGGTGCTGTCAATAATTGCACCATTTTAGAAATTTTTGTAAAATGTCGCGGTTCAGAATATATCATACTCGTACATATGGAAAATTATCGAAAAGCTCTGCATTTGAATTTCTAAATTGTAATATTCAATTTACTTACTTCATATACTGGATGGCAGAAATCCTCATCCTAACCTTCCACGTGGGTGCCAGCCGGAAATACTCGTAACTAACACAACAATCTTGTGCGATGTCAAGATGGGGTTAGCTAAGACCAGGAAGCTTTGCATAGGATTCTTAACTCCTCAATAGTTTAATTCTTTACACAAGCTTTCCGATCATCGGATCGAGGTACCAGATTTCAGTGGTGGTATGAGCGCTTTGAACGAAACAGTGCCCAAGAATGCAAGGCTGAGGGTTAAGCCAGTCATTATCGAGCTCCTTCAGATGCGGTGGCATGTCTATCGTAACTGATGCCTAACAAAAATAAAGAATTGAACAAAAAAAAAAAAAATTATTAAAGAAAATAATATCATCAGCACCTCATCAGAAGAAAGTTTTGATTTCTCTTCTGACCACTCTCCGGTAATTTTATTACTTGGTGGCGTTGGTCAAGAAAGAAGGAACTCCAAAACTTACTAGCAATAGAACAAACTAGGGGGGCTTTAGAAATGATTGCGAAAGAAATATCGTGACACAGATTTTCAAAAGAAATGACATAAAGCACAACTTTTATACCATTTTCCTGCAATAAGGGCACCTGAAGTTATCTTCATTGTTTGTTACGGCCTGTGCCTGCAGTTTCATGTAGCATTCGTGGCACATCTTTACACTTCTGCAAAAAAGCACTAGAATGTTTGGTAGTACATGTAGGAGCCTTCTGTTTCAATGACCTAGATGATCTGAATAATATTGTCGTTAGGTATATTCTACGCTTCATCAGAAGCTCTAAATTGTTCAACGAGTAGGCTAGAGGCCGCGTCTTTTTGCCGACAGCCACTTCAACCTAACCTAACCTTGGTAGTACACTAAAGTTTCATTCTTCTCTGTATTCATTAGCAGGTAGCCGTGGTGTAGTGGTAACATCAACGCTTGTCATGCTCTTGGTTCACGGTTCAAATCCTGATCTCAACAATCATCTATTTATTCCGTCTGAAATAAATAAAAAAGTCGATCAATTACGAAAGCTTAGTCAACTCTACTGTGAAGGCATAACATTGGCAGTAGGGTGGTCATATGGGTTAAATACAACTTGATCGTGATGATGACATCAGGTGGAGGGAAAAAATACAGTGAATCATGAGCAATGACAAAAAGCAAAACAAACAAGCTCCCCAGTTATCTGGACAGCCACCCTTGGAGTTTACTGAAACTTAATACCACCTAACTTTCAAACCCACTACACCAATCTTTCTTTCTCTCTCTTTCTCAATTTCTACAAACGCCCGTGCCCTGAAATAATTTAATGGTATTCATATCCCATTTGGAGCGCGCAAATTATATAAAAAAAAAAAAAAAAAAATTAACAGGTGCATCTCCAAAAATATGTTCAGTGCATCCATTGGTCTTATAACTGCAAGAACCCTACGAGGCATGTTAACAACTAAATTAAGGCTCTTCAGGCCTACTAAGGATGTCGGATTATTGTTCTTTATCCTCTTTTTTTTTAGAAGTGCCTACAGGTGTTCATTCGGGTTCAGGTCTGGCGATTAAGGTGGCTACTCCAAGACCTGAATGTTCTGATTTGAAAACCATTCCATCGTTTTGCTGAAAAATTATCTTTCTATGAGACCTGATCCCAAATATTTTACGATAGGTTGCCTTTAAGGAAGTCCCTAAAACATCAATATAGCTGTCGCTATTCATTTTTCTCTCATACGTGAATAGCTATCCTATGCCTCCTGCCGCCATGCAGCCCCACACCATGCAACTACCACAGCCAAATTTGACTGTGGGTACCACACTATCGGGATGGTACCCTTCCCCCTTCCTTCTGCGAACGTAGACAGCGCCAGGAGTCCCGAAAATCTGTAAAGACACATTCTGATTTAATGTTCAGTTCGGACCCACTTTTATTAAAAAAATGTCCAATGATTTTGGAAATCCGCTTTTGATTTTATTTTTAGAAGTAAGCAATTTACTTACCTCAAAATTTGCACGTCTGACCACACGACATTGCTCCAATCTTCATGGCTCCAATCCTTATACAATTTGGCCCACTCAAGACATCGTTTCTTGTAATCCTCAGAAAGCCAGGGTTTTTTCTGTCTTTGCAACCTCAAATGCCGGCTTCTGTTAGCCTTCTTCTAACCATTCTCGCAGATAGCGTAACATTTTGGCGTTCCTGAAGCGAGGCAGCTAGTTCAGAAGAGGGCACTTTCTTTTCCTGTCTGGGCGCGGCTTAGAAATGTACTCTCTAGTCTCCCTGTAGTTTTTTATAAAACGTATTTTATAGAGGGTGCTTTTCAATTATGGCGAAGGCTGTATTTGGGCTCTTTTATTTATGAATAAATGGTAATTTTTCCCTTCTCAAGGTTCTGGGAACCTTGAAGAATTCTTCCATGTCTATCCCTACTGAGCTTCCGCTTTTTGGTGCCAACAAAAGTCCCACCGCTTTCCGAGAGCATATTGAAAGAGCGGCTCTTCTCAAAGTCCTGCTTGTTCAACGCAAAAACAAATTTGAAAAAAATTTGACATAATCAATTGCACTAAATCACCATTGCATGCTTCGACTGTCGAAGAAGTACGGGACGATTCTCTATACACGCTTATATTTTCGGGTCCAAGGTAAGAATTTCATGATCTTAAATTAAAATTAAGTAATGAAAACCATTCGCTTACCTTTTGAAGCCACTGTTTTCCAAAATATTTAAAAAAATTTGAAAAATGTCCATTTCTGTCTCCATTTTCTACCTCACTTTTCATATTGCTATGAACTTCATTAAGCATAAGCCGGCAAAATTGGAATAAAATAACAATTTTGGCGCTAGCAGCTCAAAGCAAGGCCTGGCCTAGCTTCTCGCTGTGCTGTGCGCCGCACGAATGGTTGGGACCGAATGCTGTTTCCGAATTTTTTTCGATTGAGAGAAGCTTTTCATGACAATTTTACTCTCGGATGTTTGTCAGACCCGTGAGAAAACTTTTATTTTTATTTTTGTGTTTTCTTTGATTCGAACCTTGAACTTCTCGCTCAGTGATCGCACACTTAACCACTGAGCCACGGCTCCCACAAAAGTGGAAGGGCCAACATTTTTTGGTAGCTTAGAGAAGCATTTTTACTAGTGTGAACTGACTTCATTACCCATTTGCATTTTGCTGATATCCTACGGCGAATACGTAGGGACTAACAAAAGTTCGTTTATAATATAAAAATAATTTTAACTTTAGATATTTAATCTTCATCTTTTTTTTTTAATTTTTCCGCATAATTACCATTTATTTCAATACATTTCTTCAGCCGATAGATCCATCTTTCAAAACAGCTTTCAAAATCCTCTGTTTGGAGCTTTTCGATTTCGACATTGACTGCATTAATAATCTCCTCATTAGATGTGAAGTTTTTTCCCCTCAAATCTTTTTTTATTTTCGGAAACAGGCGCTAGATCCGGAGAATAAGGTGCTAGGCGAATTTCATTGAAGCCCGAGAGCGCAAGAAAGTTGTTGGTTTTTTCAGCAGTGTGCGCAGGCGCATTGTCGTGGTGCGGTGGAACTTCAACCGAGCTTACGTCACTAATTTTTCTCTTTCTGGTCTACATTTTTACCTATTGTTCTGAAATTTGAAAATAAATATTGTTAGATGAAATGTTTTTTTTTTTTTTTTTTTTCAAAAACTACTAAATTGACACCAACTAAGCGAACTTTTTTTAGTCCCTACGTCGCTTGGCAGTAATGGAACAATGGAACTTACAAACAAGCTTGCGGAAAATAGAGTTTTAAAGTCTTTCGCAAACCAGTTTCATAGTCAAGTGTAAGATTTTGGCTCCAAATTAATAATTGATTCTTTTATATATTTAAATAAATGAGTGTAGCATTTTTTTGATTTATTTGTGGTCAGAATAGAGAAATTACATAAATGAAAATATTTTCCAAAACAATGCAAGAAAATCACCTGATCTTCCAAATATCGAATGATTATAAGAAGTTGTGAAAAGCAACCAAAAAAGGTACAGCTTTATATGTGCCATCGATTAAATATTATCTGTGGCTAGTGCGTCCTAAGGTAATCTTGGAAAATTTAAAAATATTTGTAATAGTATATCTACGCCTCCGCATTTTGGAGTAAATGAAATTTGCTGTAGCATTCGAATTGCTCAAAAAAAAAAAAACAGTGAGAAAATATTGTAAAATGTACTTTTAAGACCCTCGTGCAATGCGCCACTATCTGCGCGGCGCTTCGGTCGGACGGGTTCGCACAGAAGTTACGAGTATAACCTTTCTCAAATATTCTTAAATATTTTCCGAATGCCACTTGAAGAATTAGCATCACTTAAGAGCACTGCAGGGCTGGAATATTGCTTTTTAATTTTTTCCAATGACTGTAATTCTTCATAACTCTTCATATGAATTTGTTTGGTCAACATGATTTATTGTAAATGTTTAGAATTTTTCGATTTTGTACAAATACTGTCCGATGACACTTCCACACGTGCATTGCATTTGTTAACATAGCAAATGTAAAATGTTTTTCCTTTACAAATAGATTTTTTTTGTATAATTGTTTTTCGTTGTTTAAAAAGATTAAACTGGAATTAAACCTTTTGTCACTGACAAATTCAAAACTTTCGCACTCCATTTCGTTGCACTTATGACCGCACTCTATTACTGTATTATGTAATTATCTTGTTTAACATGTTCACTTTGGTGCCAGGTCTTATCGCTTGTGCAAAATTAACTGTTATAATGTACAGTTTTATAATCGATTGACAAATTTTAGAGAATGACGTGGTTTACTACATTTTGGGTGATATGGAGCAAGCACAAATTATTTAAAATAAAATACGCCGTAACGCCCAAAAACTATGACATATCGCCAAATTTAACAATAACAATTCCAATTTGCAATATTTGGCGTTATTGCATTTTTAGATTTGGGTATTATGATATTGCGTAATCATTTTGGCGATGAGTCATTTCATTTTGGTTTTGTTTCCATTTCTTCCTTCAGGTTTGTACGATGTGTCGTTATTTGGGCGTTATATTTTTGATTTTGGGCTTTATTCCCTTGGGTGATAAGACCTAACGCTTTTTATTTATTTATTTTTTTTATTTTATTTATTTATTCCAAAAACATCTTTTACAATAAGCTTTAAGCCAATAAGTGGAAAAGTTATAATTTCATTTGTTTACAAAAGCAATTTAAACAAGTGGCAAGTAAAAACATTTCTAGTTAAAAACAATTAACAATTCAAATGAATAAAAAGAAATACAAAAAGTAAGAAAAATACTCAAAAAAGCATTAAAATTAAGAACGATATACCATATACCTGAAAGCGACCTCATCAAATAGTTTTGCGCCTTGAAGTCTTCTTATGTTTAAGGGAAGGGAGTTATACTGCCTGATAGCATAAACAAGAAACTGACGTTCAGTATTTAGACAAGTGAAACGCGGTGGAATTAAAACATGTGAACGAGATGATGATGGACTTCTATTTATAATTATTTTATTTAATGTTTTGAGCACGCATAACTTTGAATAGTTCATCAAACTGAATCCTAATATTCTTTTATTGGGTCTCGAAACATGGTCAAAGCGTTTTAGATTATACACATATCGAACGATATTATTGAAAGCTACATTTAGTCTCCGTTTTGTATCTGCACTTAATACACATATATATATATAATCGGCATTATTAAGGCTTTGGCTAGTTGCAATTTTATAGGTTGAGGTGTAAAATTTTGGGATAAAAATAAACTACACAGGGAAGCGTATATTTTGGCAATGACCATTCGAACATGGTAGTCCCAACTAAGAGTGGAGTTAAACCAAATACCTAAATTTTTAGCAGTCTCAACATATTCCATAATATCTTTGGCTAAGGACAGATTTGGAAAATAAGTTTTGTCTAACTGCTTCTTGTAGATCACAATGCATTTCAATTTTTTTTTGGATTTAGAAAGAGGTTGTTACTCTCAGACCATAGTCTTATATTTTCAAGATCCTTATTAAGTCTCCACACCCCATCCTCGATCATTCCAAGCCTGCAGCTCAGATGGATTTGAAAATCATCAGTATAAAGATCCCTTGATGAGTTTTGTACAACATTTGGAAGATCATTTATAAACATAATAAATAGTAGCGGGCCAAGTATGGATCCTTGTGGAACGCCCGATCTAACTTCTAGAAAGCACGATACATATTTTCCCGCGACGACTGCCTAGGTCCTTCCCATGAGGTACGAAAATATCAACTTTGCGGCGGTATCGGAAAAATTAAAATATTCCTAAATAAGGATTTTGTGATCGACTGTGTCAAAAGCCTTTGAAAAATCTAGGAGACAAGGGAACGACACTAAGTCGCCATCCATAGAGTTTCGAAGGTCATCTGTGACTTTTAAAAGAGCTGAGATACAGCCATGCTTCGCTCTAAATCCTGACTGGTGGACATACAAAAGATTCTTACCATCAAAGAAATGCAGAATTTGTCTGTGAATAAGTTTTTCCAGCACTTTTGACAGAAACGGTAGAATAGAGATGGGTCTAAACTCAGCTTGCGTTTGACGGTTGGCAGGCTTTTTAACAATAGGCACAACTTTTGCAACTTTTCAAACCAAGGGAAAAGAGTTGGTCAAAATAATGGTGTTAAAAATATGGGTAATAGTTGATAAAATATGTGGCAGAATTATTTTTACAAAAGTAGGGTGCACCTCATCAAATCCCAAAGCATTAGAACCAATATCGAGTAAAGCTTTAACAACGTCAAATTCAATAACCCTCTGAAAATAAAATCTATCGTTATCATTAACATGAGGAGTCAAAGTTGTCGGTAGGTCCTGAGCCGGTGGTTGACTTTGAGCCCGAACGAAGTCAGCATTAAGAGCATTTATTAAAAGCGTCTTTTCTCGTTCTGTGTCCTCTCCACCGCTGATGCGTATGTAGACCCTTCCACTCCGTGTGTGTACGCTCGAAAGCTTTTTGCCGCGCTTTAGCTGTAGAGCTTTCCTCAGACACATGTGGTTGCTTGTTGTCAAACTTTCGTTTACATAAAAACGACTGTCGGAAGACAGCCTAATATCGCTTAAACAAAGGCTCTTTTTATTTTGCACCCAATGTCGATGAATTGATTTTAAAAGCATATTTCCATCCGCGTTGCAGTTGAAAATAGGACGGTTTTACACTACAATAAAGTCGATATTATTTGCCGACAGAAAACACACAGCGTCGCTGTTGAAGAAGCTATTGTATACTCTAAACCCTAAACCTCAGGAATCACTCGGTGTAAACATACCCTTAGACCCTTTCTCGCGTACAGATGGAGCTCAAGTCAAACGTCAAACCCTGCAAGCGCGTACCACACGGTTTTCTTGTCATTGCGTCTTCACCAGCAAGCCAATTACTGCGACGCTGTGTGTTTTCTGTCGGCAAATAATATCGGTTTTATTGTAGTGTAAAACCGTCCTATTATTTGCCTGGCGAAAACACACAGCGTCGCTGTTGAAGAATTGTTTGTTATCTGCTGGTGTTTGACCACAACGCTATGATGACCCCTTGCGAAGCCCAAACAAGCCTGGTTTGTGTCTCAGCAAGTACAAGCTAAAGGGTATTAATTTATTCAATTACATTTTTTTTTTTTTTTTTTAATTAAAAGAAAACCAGTGACAAAATAAAATGTTTTTTCAGATAACAAGGAAAATAGTTCCGGACTTGCATACTTGAATATTCATACGTTAAACATCATTTCGGTTTAAAATTATTGAAAAGATATAGTGAACCTTCTCTCGTAAGTGCCAACTTGACTGTCTATGGACTGCTGAATCGGTTTTGGAACCGAACGCTGGATGCATAATTATTTCGTGTTCTTCCTCTTCATAACTCTCCCGAGATATTTTAAGTAGCGTTAAGTCATGGACCCTTCTACCTGACGCTGATAATAAAATGGTAGCCGTTCTTCTTGAAGCTTCAAATAAAGTCTCATTGACTTCGGGGGCCTTTGAAGCAAGCCAATCAAACACAATCCTTGGATCCCATATTGGTAATTTTGGCGAAATTGGTCTCGCTATGGAAATGGCTTTTAGAACTTGACGAACCAAAAAATTGGATGATATATGTTCAGTCATATTAGAACCACAAAATGTTACTATTGCAGATTTATGTAGACAAATCGTACTGGGAGAAAAATTTTCTTTTAAAAACAGATGGGCTAGGTATCTAGCTATATTGGAAATTTCTGGCGAATGGGAGTTGAATTTATTTTTTGCGCACCAAGAAACCCATCTTCTGATAGCTGGTATGTAAGTTTTTAAAGTTGAATTCCTCCAACCCATCTTTAATAACCTTTTCTCTTCTAAAGACCAGTTCTCTATTTGACGGCCCCACCCCCAACTTTCCATACTCTCAGGGTCAAATATTCCACTTGCGGGGGTGGCTGACCTGTTGTTGCATCTACCAGTACATTCTTCAGGTTGAGTATTGTCAACGGTGGCTCCAGGGCGCGAGCACTCAGTTCTGACATCCAAAACGCTTGACTCCATTCGGGGGCTACAACGAGGTATGTCCCCTGAGACTTGTTCAAGTGAGTCAGAACCTTTGGCATCAGATTGGGTGGGGGAAAAACCCAGCCTAGGTGATAGCTCCAAACTCGACTGAAGGCATCTGAGAACGCAGCTGACTTGTCTCTGCAATCTATTGATACGTAACTGCTCACTACTGCTGTTTCTTTTGATGCAAAAAGATCGATCTCGGGTGTTCCCAGTTTCTCGAAAACTACAGTGATTGCCCTTGGAAGAAGATGCCACTCTGGTATCGCTTTGCCTCTCGATAACCTGTCTGCTACACCGTTGTATCTTCCCGGAAGATAAAACGCTGAAAGAGCAATTCTGTACCGATCCACTAAAAGAAGCAATTGATATGTGAGGTTCAGTAGTCCTATGGACCTGGTTCCTCCTTCCTTGCGAATGTAGGCAACGACACTCCTGTTGTCCGACTGCAGTAGGATATGTGCGTTTCTCAGATCTGGAGCTTGCTTTTTTATGGTCATGTAAACGGCAAACATCTCTTTTAGATTCGAGTGTCATTTTGATTGTTTCTTGGACCATCGGCCGGACATTGTAACGTTGTCTAACTGAGCTCCCCAGCCTGAAACTGCTGCGTCGGTTACTAGGAAGTTCGTTACCTCCTTCCTGTGAATGGCTGTTGATGTGTGTTCTGTTCTTAACCACCAACGTATCTCCTCCAAAGCCCTTCTTGAAATGGTCAGTGTTTGTCTTAACCGTTGACTGTATTTTCTCGAAAAAATCTGTAGATGTCGGCAGTGTAGTCTGCCTCTGGAGACAACAAAAGTGGCAAAATTTAACTGTCCCAGAAGCTTTTGCAACTGCCGAAGGGAGCAAAAAAGTTTTTCGGACATTGTCCTGAGCGAAACCCGCAGTCTTTGCAACTTCGCTTCTGGGAGTGACATGATGTTGTTGTGCGTATTCCATCTTATCCCGAGGTAATCTCTCTGTCGGCATGGTAATAGTACAGATTTTGTGTTGTCTATTATCCACCCTAGGGTTTTCAAGAGCTCTGTGGTTCTTAATATCGACTGATCTTGATTCACCAGGAGAAAATCGTCCAGATAGACCAAAACCCGAATACCCCGGCGCCGCAAAATCTCCGCGATCCAGCAAGTCACCGCTGAAAACATTCTGGGAGCTGAGGACAGGCCAAAAGGAAGGCATGTTAGCTGAAGAAGCTCGCCCTTGTATGACACCCTCAGAAATGGACGATGGCTTTCCGATATCGGAATATGGAAATATGCTTGTGAAATATATATTTTTGTCATCCAATCTCCCGGTTGTAAAAAATCTCTTACTCCAGCATGAGAAATAAGTTTGAATGGTTTTGTTAAAACATACTTGTTCAGCTCTCTTAAATCGAAGATTGGACGTGTTCCACCGTCGGATTTGTTCACTAGGAATATTTTTGATATAAAACTGGGACTGGTGTGCGGAAGAGATTCTAAAATTTTTTGCTTTTTCATTTCCGAAATTTGTAAATCCATCTTTTGAGACTGTTTTGTTGCAAAGTTTTTTAGAACCTCTGGTGAAGGGTAAGTCAGCTTGGGCCTCGCACAAAATGGTATTCTTGTACCTAGAATTGTTTTTAAGATAAAGGTATTGGCACCCAGATCCTGCCAACTTTTTTTTGAAGCTCTCTAGCTGACCCCCTATGAATGCAGATTTTTGTTCTATTTATTATCCCTCGGGTTTTCTTTGGCTCGAAAGGAAGAACTGTATTTCTTGACAACCTTTCTACCTCCCGACTTTTCCTTGTAATTGCTCCTGTAAGGTTGACGTCTAAGACTGTTCTTGGCATCAATATTAGTCTTTCTATTGCGGTTATATGATCTTTGCGTCGTAAAAGCTTTCTTTTCTACATTAGAAGTAATCCAGGACTGCGTTCCACCTAGGGATTGTATCAATGCCGACAGTGCTTGTTTATCAAACAAATTGTCCACACTCGGATGGATATTCCTTAGTGCATTCTGAATATTTTTGTTTGGTATCTCGGCCACCAACCTCTCGCGCCTTACTTCGATACATTCGGCTCTCTTGCCACAAACAACTTGGAACATAAGCTCAGAATTTTTGTAAGAAGCAGACGCTGGTCCAAACAAGGAAGCACATCTTTCGAAGAGTGCGTTTGGAGTGAAGTCATCCGGTGACCTGAATGCCCAATCAATAATAGACTGTAGGCCAACTCTCAAAAGTGCTTTTTGCTCTAACAATCCGTTTGAAAGAGCCGCCATAA
The DNA here is from genome assembly GCA_963082735.1 of Pocota personata. Taxonomy (NCBI): domain Eukaryota; kingdom Metazoa; phylum Arthropoda; class Insecta; order Diptera; family Syrphidae; genus Pocota; species Pocota personata. Next base: position 70,066,972 of record OY720431.1, read on the forward strand.
CCTGCTCAGTGGAGGCTAAGTAATCCTTAGTCTTGCTAAGGATGCAAAGCTCATCGTTTACTTTTAACTCGACAAAGCCTGGTGTGGCTTCCAAAGCTTTTACTGCCTTCGAGTATCTGACATTTTTCCAGGTGGGTTGCCCAAAGTGTTGAAGCCTGATAAGGGCATCTAGGAGCTCCTTATCGGCCGTATTTATAAGTTTAGAGTCACACTCCGTGTGTAACTGTCCCAGATCTAATGTTCTTTTAGACATATCTGGATTCTGCAAGAAAATCCGTGCACTTGTACTGGGCTCCGTGCTGTGATTGTCTATTGATGTGTTTTCAATGTCCTGTGGAACAAAAATACTCATAAAACGAGACAACTGACTAACCTGATTGATCAAATCAACTAAACGCTGTTCGAGTGACGTGTTTTTGGATTGTTCATCGTGTTTCTTTCGCTTATTTGGTGGTGGAGAAGCGGTAAACTCCCTATCAGATGACGACGATGTACAAGATCTTGACGAAGGCGAAAAACTTCTTTTCCTTTGTTTTTCCTTGGAATTACCTTCCCTGCCACTCTTACTTGGAGATGAACTCATTTTTTAATTGAAAATATTCAACGAATTTCATTAAAATTATTTCCGAAATTACAAATGAACTTTACTGTGACGAAGTACACAACGCTATGACAAGAAAACCGCGTGGTACGCGCTTGCAGGGTTTGACGTCTGACTTGAGCTCCATCTGTACGCGAGAAAGGGTCTAAGGGTATGTTTACACCGAGTGATTCCTGAGGTTTAGGGCGAGTATACAATAGCTTCTTCAACAGCGACGCTGTGTGTTTTCGCCAGGCAAATAATGATAACTATTGCTGTGTTGACGTCCTCAGGTTTCCCTCATGGACTTACGGCGAACAATTTTTTGCAGCGTAGAAGTTGGTTCGCACTTCACGGAAACACAGAGTTTGGTGAAAATTTCATTAAGATTTTCATTTTCCATTTTGGGAACTCCACGGATGATTGCATTTTTTGAAATTTTTCGCATTCCAATTCGTCTATTCTTTCATGAAACAACAATTCGTTGGATGCGGCGGGAAATTCAGCTGTCACCTCAAGTTGTTGCACTCTGTTGGACAGGTCTGCAACAGTTGCGCGGATTTCTTCAAGGTTTTCATGAAATTTGCGTTCTAGTTTTTCCAGCTTTTTGGCAAGTTTGTTGTTTTCTGCCTGGATAAATTTCTTCAACTTGTCGTGCTGCATGATTTGTTTGTTTATAGCTGCTTCCAATGCTTTCAGAAGCTTCTTATCATCGGTGCTTGTGCGTGATACCGGTGAATTTTGGCAAAGAACCTTTGTTGTTCGGGTTTCTCGAGCCGCCATTTCCAAGACGATCGATGGAGAAAAAATATTCCAAAGCAGGAGAACGAAGGTGTTAAGGGCAACAATTTCTTGATACTCTTAAAGACAAGATTAAGTGGATTTGAGCTTGACCACTTTTAATTTTATAGTTTATTGTTTTATAGTAAATAATTTGAAACAAATTGCGAGACACAGAAGTTAGTGCTTAAACTGTCTAAGCAAGTATCTCAACTTCATGGGAGCCGATTTTGCGATGTTGGATATGTGAGTTGACACCAGAGTTGACTGGGAAGCCAAACGATGCATGTTTTCCTTGCGTTGAAAGCTTTGGTACATAGATATGTTCTTTCTGGAAAAGGCGGTGAACTGGGTTTTCTTCCTATTAAAGTGAACTAAGTTTGCTTTTCTCAAGATTTTCCGCAGGTCTTTATTTAATGAGTTGATTTGATCGCATATCTTACGATGTTCAAGCAAGACGATATTAGGGTGTTGTCATTGGCGAAAGTAAAGACCTTGCTGTTTGTCATTGATAGGGAGTAAAAATACGCATTTTTCTCTATTATATTTCCTTTCAGTCGCTAAGTAACAGCACAAGCATTAAGGCCCTGACCCATAGAATCCGTCGACGTCGTTCCGTGGAAGGTGGACAGTTATCCTCACGTATTGCCGGAAGGAACAGTGCCATACAATCCGTCGCATACCTTCGTTGACAGATTGAAATGTCACCCGATTGTCAACGGCGATGACACTCTCTTATCTCTCAATGATTCCACCAATGAAAGTGCTTACTCTCAATTTGCCGACTGCCAACGGATCAACGGACTACTATGGTTATGGATCACCTTCCATAAGAATACGTATATTCTATCTATGTGTCAGTTAAAAACGACGCATTCTATGGGTCGGGGCCATTACACAGTTGCGTCTATGTCAAAAAAAAAATTCTGATATTTGAAGAATCCCTTACTGTACTTATCTAACTTTTTAACAATGTTATCATTGCTCTTTTGCTTCCTATTCCATTCATGATTTTCAGCCACACGTACACACACGGACAAAATTATTGGCGCACATACCATTTCTCGAAACAAATGTCTGCAGCTCAAATATAAACAACAAATTAATACAAATTTGTTTGACACATATTCATTTATTAATTATTTAACAAATTACAGAAAAGAAAATTAATGCTCAGTTTAACAAATATAAAAAAAAATATTAATCAATCACACTTTTTTTCTAAGGAAAAAAGTATTGGCACAGCATTAGTTTTTAACTATCAAGTCAGTTAAATAGTTAATTTATAAACCTTGTTCTTTGTTCCTAAAACAAGAAAATACCGTTTGTTATTCCTCCTGAGTGCTCTGTGAATTACCGTTAGTCGAATTTTACGCATTGTCATTCAAGATTGTGTGAAAGAAAAATTATTTTGGACTTTCGTTTTAAGGGAAAAAAATTGGCTGAAATGTTCGCAGTGTTATAAACCGTTTTAAATGTTCGAACATTTTAGAAAATTCACCCAGGAGTGCCCGCCCCAGAAGGCTCTCTGAAAAAGAAGAAAGCTCCATTGTGAAAATTATTAAGAAATTCAGAAGTTAGCTGAGAATTTCGATAAAACTGTTACACCCAGAACGGTGCGAAATATCATCCACAATCGTTGGTTACTTTCGTAACCATTCGAATTTTGGAATTTCAAATATTGGAAAATTTTCAGCTATTTTTATGCTATTTTAGTAATCCACACAACATTTTGCAGCAATCGAAGCTGAAATCATTGGAAAAATTAGACAAAGTCATCATCTTTTATTTCTTATTCAAAAAGAGGGAAACATTAATCATGGCAAAGTAACCAAAGGTTTTTTTCCAGTTAAAAAGAAAACGCTGCAAACGCTGAGTTCCCTGAGCCTGTACAGGATAGGTAATATATGAAAGTCTGCTAATAACTAAAGTATCGATTTCGAGTTTTTCGTTTTCATTGTCTATTTTATGTATTGTACAAATAAAGGAGCTGCTGCTCAACTTCATGGACGTCAATTTGGCGATTTTTGATATGTGAACGTGACCATGAAGATTCTTAGTTTACTTGGTTTGGATAATTTGTTCATCTGATGAAGAGGTACAGTAGACGTATTTTCCTGGAAATAAAGAAAGATATGTCAGAAATGGTCAAATAATGATCGTGTACATCCAGAATCTTAGAAATTGGTACAGAAGTAGTGCTTGGATAATACCAGCATCGAAACTTTTCTTTCGATTTCACTCATTTTGGTATCGATACTATTTATTCTATACTGCACTAATATCAGTATTCACACATCAGTTATCTGAACACGAATGTTAACCTCTTCTTAATTTAAACCAATAATTTGAAATGAAATTCTATGCACCACTGAAATCAAATTCGCTCCAAGTGTGGGAGTACATGAAAGCAGACCAGAAATATTGACTATGGTAGCAATATTTTAGATTACCTATTTTTTAAAGCAAGAGCAACTGTATGTTGAGCCAGAAATAGACTTCTGAGTAAGAGACTAGGTAAATTGCTATACCTCGGCGCTAACAGTCAAGAAGAATAGAGCATTACGTTTTGATTTATGGTTTATAAATTATTTGCGTATACAATATATACTTTCACTTTTTCTTCTTCTACCTATATTTATCTATAGATATTCGAAAGTATCGATACTTTTCTTTCGATGTGGTATCGGTATCGATAGGATTTTCCATTTGGTATTTTCGAATATCCTTGTCTGCTTTTAAGTTTGAAAAAAAAAAAAAAAAAAAAAAAAAATATTAATACCGCATTCTCGAACGGTAGCCTTAGAAACAACAGGTGGGTGAACTGGGGCATTGTCTCGATTTTTTGCCTTTGTTTCCGTATAAATCCGAGTAATTTTGGCGTTTTGGATGATACTCATGTAACGCACTACATATATCCAGTCAACGTAGAATACTGAAACAGAAAATTGTACTATTCCTAAAAATGAGCGGGACAGCGTTATGTTAATCAATGCGGCACATCATATCCAATTTAGAAAATTTAGCCACAAAAAGGACTAATGTCTAAAAGTGTGCTAAGTTCAAGTTGTTCCAATGCCTTTCGAAATTAAATTTGTCACATGTCCTAAAATTTTGTTTCGAAAGGCATTGAAACAAGTTTAACTTAACCCACTTTTAGATTTCACTCCTTTTCGAGGGTGAGTTAAGCATTTTTGTAGCAGAAAACTTGGCCCGTTTGTTTTTACATTAATGCTTTTGGTTTGATACAAATTTAAGGGTGCCTATTTTTTTTCAATAGAAAAACCATTTAAAAAATATTTCTACTTGTGGATTTGATATCAGCTTTAACAGGCGAATGACCATAGTTTATTTTGTATTTTTCCAAAACCTTACTTCTTCAATTAAAATGTTTAAGTCACAGTTAATGCGAATAATGCGAAATGCATTGTTTTTCTGTTCAAATTGTACTTATTTAAATTGCAACATTGCTTGTGAGTTGCCTCAACCCTGAAAGTGTAGTTATCTTTAAGTATTGTTTTTCTATTGTAATTTAAATGCTCTACAAGCTTTCATGTCTGTTTGTCTCTATGCTCTGGTGGTTTCCAGAAAATGACTGAACAATATTGTAATTTCACAGTGAATAAACAAATAAACATTATTTTCTACTCGTATCTTCTTTTTCTTAAGAACTGTAATTCGTTTTCTCATAAAATAAGAATGGAGAAGCAGATTTTTTTTTTCAATACAGAATAATTTGCGCACACACATTCGTGGATCAATTGACCCGTCGAATAAATTTCTGAGAATTATAAGCAAATTATAATTATTGCAGCTACGTACGAGTACCTACTGGCTTTGTTAATGGTCTGTGATCAGCAGAGCTGTACTGATAGGATCTCCGCACTGAAAATGGTACTCATTATGGAAAAATGTTAAGTGAACATTATTGTGGCACGTGTTTTTAATTTTGGTCGCTGACCTATGAGTACATGTAAGTAGTGTAGGAAATTGTAAAAATGTAATATGTATCATAGTACAGATGTATAATGTACGTATTTATTTTCGCGAAAACAAAAGTACTTCTGAAAAGATTTAATTTTAAATTTCGTGTACATCATGATATCATATGGTCAGTTTTTGTCAGAGATGGGGTATAATATTCAGGAATACCTCGGCTTACGCCACTAATTGGTTCCGCCAAAACGCATCGTAAGTCGAAAAAGAGTCAAAACAAAGAAGAAGTTTAAAATATGTTATCACATATATATATGTAGTTTCTATTCATGTGAAGTGCGTGCACAATTAATGAATTTTATTTTTAAAGTGGCATTTAACACTATTTATCGCTTTTATTAGCAGAATAAAAATGTCACTATCTATTCTCTACTGTTTATAATTATGTACATATATGAAATATTTGTTAACACATTTTTTGTAAAAGAGAATAATGACTAATAAATAAAAATAAAAAAAAAATAAAAAAATGCTTTTATAATTTTAGTTAATCACTAAAATAAACAGTAAACTTTAGCAAGAAAACTAAGGCTTATTTGCTGACACAGTTCATAAATTTGTATCATAATCAAGTTGATCTTTTATTATAAGTGGAACTTAATTTATTTTCAAAGACACACTTCAATGCAATGCAGCCAACTTCAGTTCGTCGTTAAATGCCAAATATCAACGAAAACCTAACAAAAATCAGTAATTTGAAGAGATGTGTCTGGAAATCTATGTAAAATATTGCTGGAAAGTGTCTCTATTGCCGTAAAAACTCAACTATACCTGAAATTGTAGAAATATACGAGGGCAAGGTAAAAAGTTCTCAGCCTGACAATGAAAGACTGCGATTTACAGTTAAAAAATGATTTTATTTTTCTACATAATCTCCTTTGACTTCAACACACTTGGTCCAGCGTTTCCCCAACATCAGTATTCCTTCTCGGAAGTGAGAGTCTGGAAGGCTATGAAAACATTCATCTACGGCCCTCTCAATTTCTGCATTGGATGTGAAGCGCTTCCCAGAAATAAATTTCTTCAAGTTTGGGAACAGATGGAAGTCTGAGGGTGCCAAATCAGGTGAATAGGAGGGATGGGCGAGCAAATCGTACCCCAAATTCCGCAGTTTTCCTATCGCCAACGCACACTTGTGTACAAGTGCATTGTCCTGGAGATGATTTTTTTCTTCTTCAAGCCAGGCCTCTTCTCGCGAATTTTTGGCATCCAGCTGGTCAAGAAAGTTGGAGTAATATTCGCCTGTAATTGTTCTGCCTTTCTCAAGGTAATCAATTAACAGCTTCCCAAAACTCACTGGCCATGACCTTTCCGGCAGATGCTTCGGTCGGATCCCTATTGAATCGGTCCAAAGATTGCCGCGAAAATCGTTTGCGCATTTGCTTTTGATCGGCATTCAGCAAATGCGGCACCCATCTTGCGCAGAGCTTTAGCATCGCTAACTTTTTGTGCAAAATGGTTCGCACCCTCTCTGCCGATATACACACAGCCTCAGCTATCTCACTCACCTTCACTCGCCTATCGTCCAACACGATATCATTTACTTTTTCGATGGTTTCGTGTGTGGTTGCGGTTTTTGGCCCTCCTTCACGGTTTTTGACCGTCCTTCACGTGGGGCATCTTCAACGTACAAGACGTCTACTGCAAGAATTCGTGTAAAGAAACTACTTGAGAGAACAAGTTGAAACTTGTCATACGAACTAATGAGAAGTGCACCCAGGTAGGAAACATAAATTTTTGCTGATTCGAATGCCATCTCTGCGTCAGGCCGAGAACTTTTCACCTTGCCCTCGTTTATTATATCTTATCTCTGGTTTTTATACGCCTCAGTATATGTAAGTTAAAAAGTTTAGTTCGTTTTAATTATAAAAAAAAAAATTATTACTTAAAATACACTTAAAGTAAACTCTCCTGCAGAATTACGACGTGTCAACGTTAGCATAGGAATGGGAGCCTCGGGATTTCGTTCCTTCCTCGTTTATAGTTGTTTTCGATGCACATTTGTAGCGTGTCATCGCAGCTGTGTTTGTTCACGGTAATGAGGTTGGTAAAAAGGTTGTTCCTTATCAGAAACACATTCCCTTGGATTTCGTGTTGAAGTAATACAATGCTGTCAGATAAGATGTGGTTCTCGAGTGGTCGTTATTGATACAGTTTTTGTTTTTATTTGGTTGCTAGAGGACCCAGTGTGATAACTTATATTTAGAGAAATGTTCGCACACATAAAGAGCAGATATGTTTCTAATGGAAGTGCCTTTCTTCATATTTAGGGATTAACTACCCCCCATAGAAGTCCATGCTGATACCTTATTTTGTTTTGCTTTCTTACCTCTGACTTGTTTCGCTCAATGAGGGTTTCTTCTTTATCATTTCAAGTGTGTGGTAAGCTGTATAGCTTTATAAGCTGTCCGAATGGATTTTTTGCAAACTTCATATCTGGGGTCTGTGCGGTAATGCTCAGAGGTGAAATTCGAATTGTCATTCTAGCTTCAAAATTAACATTTCTTTAGTTAAGGTCAATTTTAACGTTTGTCTTAGGCCAATGAAAGCATGCTCACGCGTCCTTTTAATTTATTTCCATAGTTATCGGATATCACGGAGATAGTTGCGAACCTCTATCAATCTTAGTGGCTATACCACCGACCTCTAAGACCATTCTTCTACGCTCAAACTCTTTCCCTTCCACATACACCCCATGTCATAACTTTAGTTTCTTAAGCATTTTGTAGGAGACACGTTTCCAACAAAATTTATGTGCGGCAATGGAAATACGAGAGTCAAATGCAAAACAAAAATTTAATTAAATAATTTAGATTTTATTTCTATTTTAAAAAAAAAAATAAACTTCTGTTGTGTTGTACAACCAACAGGCAAATACGTTTTCGGTAAAATGCCGTGCGGTAAATAATAGTATAAACGGAACACTAAGGGATTCAATACGGTTTGTCATACGTTTGTAACTTTTTAACCGCTTGGCCTATAGATCTGAAATGTTGCAAAAAAAAAAGAAAACAGTAAACGAAATGGTTTGTCAGAAATGTATTTAAAAAATCGAATCGGTCATATAGGAGTAGTTATGACACAGGCTGCAGTCTCGAAAATAATATACACACAGTGATAACTACTCAAGAATTACCTTTAGATCCTCTTTTATTCGAGATTTTGCAGGAGACATAAAGGGGGCATATTTTGTGTATACACTCAGTTTTTACATCATATAATTAGCGGTACTCTTCAGAAACTATAATAAAAAGTTCTTCCGGACAATTATCATAATAAAGCCCTTTTTCGATCTATATAATCAAATTTTCATAACGAAATGATTTTTAATTTTTTCTTAAACTAATAAAGTTATTAAAGAATGTTTTTCTTTCTGAATGTTTATTCCACAAGAGATCAAAAAGCTTCAATATGCCTATATGTTGATACAATTTTGCTCGTATTTATAAATATGCATTTGTCCAACTTAGAGAACATAATATGTATATCAAATTCCCCCTACGTTAAACTCCCATGCAGGTCTCTAGGGAGCCTGAAATAGGTTAATGTGGATATCGTTTAAGGGCATGATGGGCTCTTCCCAGGCTTAAAAATTATTATAGTTACTGCTTCATTTGTTTATACATTTTATTTGAAAACATTGTTTCAGTCGCAAGGTCTAAAAGCTGCCGCACAAGTAGCTATCCAACTGTAATCAGATTGTAAATTAAAAATCGGGCTCCGTACAGACCCTCCTTTTGGGACGTGCTATAAGTGTGCAAAATTAAAGTTTTGTAGACCATCCAAGGGCTTCTGCAGCCGTCGGAAAGGTTGAACTTAGATTCTTAGGAAATTGTGTATTGCGGATGCTGTTGAAAACTGCAGCTGCAACTGCAAATGACTAACTTTATTTGCATCCCTTTCCCTTGGTCGAATGGTTGTTGAGAGTTAAATATTGCGAGTGTGTCATTTCTATGTTGAGCCCTAATGATGTCAATGTGACGTTTTATGCGTATTGTTCCGCTTATTGCACACGCGGTATTACTTTGTCTCGGTCACCAATGATGTAGTTGCACAAGAATAACTACGAGTATGTAGTTTCGAAATGCTAAAGGCGCAATCTCATATTCTGTTATTCGTGGTTTGGTGCTTTCTCTCAATTTTGTCCGCAATTATTTTGGCGTAAGCGTCGCCAGTTGTTTTATATCAAGGCTTGTAAACGCTTTAAGCCCTATTTTATTCCAAAAGACTTCTATTACCGATAAACCGTGTATGCATCTTAAATCGGAATATATATGCACATCTCGTAAGTTTGCTCAGGCTCTTCCTCTTGAATAATGTACAGACGCGAGTCTTTACGTCGCCAAAATTTCGCTCTCGAATATCGTTGGATATATAAATGTTTAAGCCTCTTTTACCGTAAGTGTCTATTTTGTTTACGCGCAAAATGTGTGCAACATTTTAGCCAGCGGATGTACCTACTCCGAACCCTATGTGCAGCAGAACTATTATATTGAGGTCGTTCTTTAATTCAGTAAAAAGATCGAATCGAATAGTTTCAGTTTTTCATACCACATAACCACTGTAGTATGTTTTATTATAACAAAACTAAACTTAAAATTACACAAATTACTGAGATGCCTTTATGTTTATTATTTTCAGATCATTTACAAGTTTGGTGCCACATACTACAAGTACTAGCAAAGCAACAATATGGTGGAATTCCGATTTGATATTAAGCCCTTATTTCCCCAACCAATTGTAAAGGTTACTTCAAATCTTTTGCCGCATACGTTTAGAGGTGACCGGCGTATGGCTTTGTAAGTTTAACCCTTTGTGTTTTGAATGCCTTCAAAATAATAAAAAAGAAATTGTAATTTTTTTTTAGGGATACAACATCGAAGATGTCTGAAATTATTGATAGACTCGGTGAATTATCGGCAGCATCTCAGAAGCTATCCAAAGCAGTTACAACGTCTCAGAGGATAAGAATGTCTGACAACCAAAAAATTTATTTGCTAGCGGATTCGGAGGCAGGTCATAAGTAAGTTTTTAAATTTAAATAGATTATCTAAAAAATGAGTATATTTTTCATCGCAATTGTGAAAATTATCTGAACACGAGTGATAATTTTAAAATATTCTCTTAATTTCTTTCAAAAATTTGAAAAAAAAAAATTGTGTACACTTAATAAAAAATTGTCAGACTTTGAATGCGGTGATGTCTTAAAGTAGTTTTAGTATCGAATCTTAAGATTCTCACAAGGTTCCAAGTTCTGATCATACCGAAAGTATAGCAGAATTCTCTGGCCGATCCAGTCACCCAATCATCGTGTCTTTCCGAGGGCTATAAACATAGACTCATGCCCGGGCTCGAAATCCCTCTCAGTAAATGCTTAGTGATTATCGACCCGTAAAAATTATTCTTATTTATGAAAAAGACTTATACTATAATTACAAGACCATTTTAATGAACAGTGTATACTGCTAATATTTCTGTGAAACGTGTATAAATTATGTGTTAAGTGATTGAAAAAGTGAAATTGACAGTCGGTGGTAGTTGCAATATTTCTATATTTAAAATTAGCTTTTGGAACTGTAAATCATGGCATCCTGTATAAAAAACTAACGTGCTACGGAATCAAATCTACATAACTATTTTTTTTAAAACAAGATATCAACACTAATAAATATAGATTTTGGGAATACCACAAGGTACTATCCTGGGTGTTCCGTTGTTTCTTTCATATATATTTGTACGATATGATAAAAGTATTGCAATCTTCAAAAGTTGCTATTTTCGCTAATGGCAGTCTTCTCTACACCGGTAGTGACATAAAAACGTCTATTAATAATTACAATGAAGACCTTGACAGAATAAATACGTGGTTGATAATTAATAAGCTAGTATTAAATGTAGGCAAAACTAAGTTTTTGATATTTAAATAATATAACGAATCTGTCATTAAATGTAAAGTAGTAAAGAGTAAAATTGTTTCACTAATACAAGTTACACGGATTCCGTGCACTCGTGAACCTCCAATATACGTTTAAAATCGTAGACTCTAAAATAAACTATAAAATAAATATTTTTGCGCTAACAGCCCAATGCAGGGCCTGGCCTAGCTTCTCACAGCCACTCGTGCTGTGCGCCTCACGAATGGTTGGGACCTACAGTTCTATACCGTTTCCGAAAGTCAATTTTGTTTCGATTGAGAGAAGCTTTTCATGACAATTTTACTCTCGGATGTTTGTCAGACGTTCACGAGAGGTGGGAAATTTTTTTAATTTTTTTTATTTTTCTTGGTTTCGAATCTTGAACCTTTCACTCAGTGATCTCGCAGTTAACCACTGCCCCACGGCTCCCATAAACTATATTTGTAAAAAAAAAGACCGATGGGTTAACCATGAAAGTGCTTCATATGCCGTGGGTTCCGGAGCAATCACAATAAATATGCATTACATATTATTAAATAGCAAATATTAGGCATACCTTTTTTGGCAGTTTTTTTGAATTTTTCTCGAAATTTGGTAAAGTAAAGATAACTGAACTATATATTTTTTTTAAATTGCCGCATCGTAATCTTTCATTTGATACCCATATTGTATTTACGTAAATTTGTTTTTTTAAATTTATTTATTTATTTCAAACATCTTTCATAATAGACTTACAGTCTTTAAACGCAAAAGTTAAATTTAAGTATACAATTCAATAACTAATAGCCAATTCAAAAATCAAATCATTCAAATAATTAAATAATAATATAATTAATTAATTTTTATTTTTTATGAATTTTCAACCAAATATCTGAACAAAACAGCCTCAAAACGTTTTGTGCCACTGAGTTTCCTTATGTCTAGAGGCAAGGAGTTATACTGCTTGATGACATGAACGAAAAATTGCCGTTCTGAAGTCGTGCACGTAAATCTGGGTTGCATTATTATGAAGGAGTGATTGGACACTGGCAACTCTATTTTTTCATATAGATAGTACGGCTCTCTGGTTCTTAATAAGTTATTTAATGTTTTAAGTGCAAAGTATTTTCTATATGTGTGTAGGTCACATCCTAAAATATTTTTTGAGAAGTTCGATACGTGATCAAAGCGCTTAAGGTTATAAACGTATATGGTAACATTATTAAAAGCAACAGAAAGTCTTCTTTTCGTTTCGTAGCTCAGTTCCGTAAGATATAATTGGCATAATTATAATTGCTAAATTTATTTTAATGTGTATTGGTGTGAACTGTTTCGATAACGATAAACATCGCAGACAGCCATAAATTTTGCCAATTATTAATTGGATGTGGTAGTTCCAGTTCAGAGTCGAATCAAACCAGATACCTAAATTCTTAGCTTTGTCGACATATTCGAGTTTTGTGTTCCCCAAAAATAGGGGTGGAAAATAACTGACTTCAAGTTTGTTTTTATAAATAACTAAGCACTTAGATTTTCTAGGGTTTATTTGAATATAATTTGTATCGGACCATTGCAGAATATTTTCAAGGTCTCTGTTTAATCTATAAGCTCCATCTTCTATCATTCCAAGTTTACAGCTAAGATAAATTTGCACGCCATCCGCGTACATGTGTAAAGATGTATGCTTAACTGCTAGCGGAAGGTCATTTATAAAAATTGAGAATAAAAGCGGGCCCAAAATAGAGCCTTGGGGTACTCCCGACGACAACTCGATGAGGCCTGATTTACTTCTCCCTACAACAACAGCTTGTCTCCTTCCACTAAGGTAGGAGAGCATCAAGTCAGCTGCCATTTGAGAAAAACGAAACTGACTCTTTAGTTTGGAGACAAGTACCCTATGGTTTACCGTGTCAAAGGCCTTCGAGAAATCAAGGAGTCCTAGGAATGACACCAAGTCACAGTCCATGGCGCATCTAATATCATCCGTGACTTTAAGGACAGCTGAAACACAACTATGTTTTGCTCTAAAACCTGACTGAAGACCACTTAGAAGATTTTTATTTTTAATAAAAGTCGATATTTGTTCATGCAAAAGTTTTTCTAAAATCTTAGATAGGTATGGTAGTATTGATATTGGCCTAAATTCAGGTGAGGATGAGCGAGTAGCAGGTTTTTTACAATAGGTGTAACTTTGGCAACCTTCCACGCCATTGGGAATGAGCTAGTTAAAATAATTGTGTTATACATGTGTGTCAGAGTTGGAAGTATGTGGGGCAGTATTATTTTAATGAATTGAGGGTGTATGTTATCAAGACCCATCGCTTTCGACTTTATCTTAAGTATAGCCCTTACAACATCAGTCTCATCTATTCTATAGAAGTGAAAACTATCTTCATTACATGAGTTTGCGGTAATATCAGCTGAGCTTGGAACTATGATATTAGACGAGCCGCACTGAACTTTTGCAAATTCGTTATTAAGGAAGTCTGGATTTGCATCTTCATCACAATGTTGCTTTTGACGGCCAACACCTAGCTCCCGAATGTTTCTCCACAGAGTTTTCGTGTGTAGATCTTTATTAAGGCGTTCAGAGAACACACGAGATTTGGCATCTCTTATTTTAATGCAGACCTTATTTCTCAGCATGCGAAAAAGATCATAGAATTCGGTGAGTCTGTACCGTTTCCAGCGTTTGTACGCCAGATCTCTTTGCTTCATGAGTTCTCGTATATCACTTGAAAACCATGAACTTGTATTATTTCGCACATATTTTGTTTTGAGTGGTACATGTGTGTTAAACAGGTGGTTGATAGCATCTTGCAGAAAATTAACTTGATCATCAGCGGATGTCATGAAGTAGATTTGTTGCCAGTTTATAGTAAATAAATCTTCTCTCAGCTGATTTAGATTAATGCTTTTAAAGTCCCTATACTCGTATAACGCGGGTGTTAATTGCACATTAATTTGAAAAGTGGCAAAGACAAGATCATGCTTTGAAAAAGTAGGCACAGGTAACTGGGAATAAAATGAGGTATTTTGTGAATTGTTGACAAAGAATAAATCCAGCAGGGTAGCGCTAAGACCCATGAAATGCGTTGGATTATGGGCATTAAGTGTCTCCAATCCAAGAGTGGCCATTCCTTCCAAAAATGATCTAGATCCCTCTTTGTCCAGCAAGTTGCAGTTAAAGTCGCCACACTTGATTATTTCTTTATAGGAAGTAGAAATGTTTTCAAGTGTTGAAAAGACAGGTGATATGTCAATATTTGTGTTAGGCCTGTAAACAACGCCAAGCAAACATTTATTTACACTATTGAGTATTTCAATAAAACAAAAATTGATCGAAGATGCAGCATCCGCCCAAGCAACATGAATGTTGTTGTTAAATACAACTACGTACGTAAATTGCTGTTCCACCACTAATTCGGTCAGATCTATCAGCGCGACACAATTTGTAGCCATGCAAGCCATATACATTATCAGAAATTTCATGTTGAAACCAAGTCTCCGAAACACATATAACATCCACGCTTGACCCCATGAACAGGAATCTAAACTCATCCATTTTTGGATACAGACTTTGTGCGTTAATGTGACAAACCCGAAGGCCACTAGACTGTTTACAGAGCACATCTATCATAACACGCGTATTCACGCTCATATCACCAAATGCAGTAACATTATTGCAAGTATCAATCATTTGCAAAAAAATTGAAAACAAAATAATTTCACTGAGATAATTGTATTTTAAGAAAAATAAGATGAAACGTTTCAATGGACTTAGCTAAACACGTATAAGTTAAACCTCATTTTGATTACTCTGTAAAGCCATGAGAATTATTTGGAAATGTGATAGATATACATGCTAAATACTATAAAACCCTAAAAACATATATTGCTTCTTATTGACTGCTACGGTTAGGCCAACAAGTGAAATTGTCAGGCGTTATAAGATCAGACAAATACACTAAAAGTACCTACAAGTGAATTATTATTAAAGAGCGTTTTTTTGTGCTTTTTTCATAACACTGATATTGTAACATTATCGCTTCAAATATGAAACTGTGCCATTTGGGAGCTACGAAAAAGTGTTTTAACTGCTTAAGGTAAGAAAAAGAAAAGTCCATGGTTACCAACTTGCTGTTGCAGAAAAAAAAAATAAATATAAATGACACCCTGTGTGCGATTTGAAATTGGAATAATTTAAAAACCACCAATTCGGGAAAACGATAAAACGTTAGCACTTAGATGAAACGTTTAAGCCATTCGACGGCCCTTTGATAATGCCCGACCCCCAGTTACGACACCTGACAACTTTTAAGTAAAAAAAAGTTGCGTTCATTGAACTAAGGGAAGTGATTAAAAATCTAAACACGAAAAAAACACCGGGTTACGACTTGATAACGGCGCAGGTGGTCAAAGAATTGCCGAATAAAGCTCTTATCAAACTGCTATATTTGATTAACCCTTCGTTCAGATTGCTCTACGTTCCTAGACAATGGAAAATCGCTATTATAAGTGACTGAGATTATGATGGTCCCGAAACCAGGCAAATCTCTGAATGAGAAAAAATCATATTGGCCTATTTCCCTATTGCCGGTTATCTCTAAAATATTCGAAAACTACTTTCTAAACGACTACAACCCATAATCGACGAAAGACGTCTCATTCCTGACGCATCAGTTTGGATTTAGAATCAAACATTCTACAATCGACCAAGTCCACAAAATAACTGACGTGATTGAGAAAACTCTCGAAGAAAAAAGATTTGTTGTGGTGTATTTCTTGACGTCTCACAAGCTTTCGATAAGGTTTGGCACGAAGGCTTGGAGTATAAATTACAACTACTGCTGCCACGGCAACTCTTTCTAATCACCGGAGTCCCACAAGGAAGTGTCCTTGGCCCGCTTCTGTATGTATTCTACACGCGTGATATCCCGCAGGAAAGAAACTACGTCGTCGCTACGTTTGCGGACGATACGGCGATATAATTGAAGAAGCAATTGAAAAGCTGCAACATGCTATTAACAAAGTCCACGCGTGGACGAATTCTTGGCGTATTGTGCTGAACGAAAGCAAATCTACTCACGTCAACTTTACCTACAAAAAAGTGAATAGATTACCTGTATATTTAAACTCGGCTCAAATACCGTACGCGAACGAAGCAAAATATCTAGGAATGACTCTAGATGTTAAGCTTAAATGAAAATCGCACGTAAAAAAGAAGCGCGACGAGCTCGAAAACAAATACCTACAAATGTACTGGTTGCTTGGAAAACATTCGAAGTTGAGCCTACATAACAAACTGCTCATCTATAAGTAAGTGCTAAAGCCAGTGTGGACATATGGTCTACAACTATGGGGTTGTACCAGCAAAAGCAATAGAAACATCCTACAAACTTTTGAAAATAAAGTTCTTAGAACGATCGTTAGCGCACCATGGTACGAACGTAACGAAGATATTCATCGGGATCTGGTAATTCCCAGCGTCGTCGAAGAGATAACAAAATTTGCTCGAAAACACAAAGATCGTGTTCAGGGCCATTGTAACCGTACCGTCATTCTACTTCTTGGCGCGAACAATTCAATTCGTCGTCTGCAAAAGACAATACCGACATAGTATATGCCGGTCGTGAAACTTTCATTGGAATTTAACCTGCCTAAAGTGCTGCATTCTTTTTAATTACATACGAACATCTTTTTCCAAAAATCACGAGTCTCGTAAGCGAAAATAAAACTGCTGGATAAGTGTCGGCTTAGTTGTAGTATATATAATCTTATAGAGAGGTGTTTTTTAGTGAGTAAAAATCTCACACTACCATAAGCACGCGCGGTCGGGCTTTATGGTGTCTTTGGAAAATTTTCACTTGCTCTCGGCAAAAAAAAAAAAAAAACAAACACATAAATCTTTAGGTTTTGTTATAAATGTATTACGTATTCAATGCCATTAATGATGTAAAATAATGTCGGCCATATGGCCACTTCTAGCACTGGCGTGCCCTTTAATTCACATTTTTCATCACGTTCTTTAGCATGTCATCCAGAATATCTGCCATTGCGTTGCGTGTATTGTTTTTCAATTGTTGCAATGTTGTTAGTTTGGTAGCGTATACTGGGTCCTTCAAGTAACTCCAGAGAAAGAAGTCGGGGGATGTTAAATTTGGTGAGCAAGGCGGCCAATTGATATCCCCAAATTTCGACATTACCCTGCCTGGAAATACCTGTTTCAGTCATAAACAATTTTTGAAAAAAAATTAGGGTCATATCTATTCAATTGGTAAATTTACTCCAGTACCGTCGTTCCTCGTGGTCATTTTCTTAAAGTTCTTGAGTCGCTTGAATTTTATACGGAAATAAATGCAGGTCGCAATGCATAATTTTTCACATAGACGTTGAAGAAATCCCAATTTGTTGAGAACGACGAAGAATCGAAGTTTCCGAACTTTTACTCTCATTGTCCCTCACTGCATCAATGTTTCATTGTACTATATGACATGGTCCAGACTTCGATAAATTACTTACTGTGTAAAGGTTCTCGAAATAGTGGAATATTTTTTGAATAGTGCTCTTTACAGCCACTCCACGTCGACCAAAAAATCACGTAATTTACACTGTGTTGCAATAATTGATGAACCATCTTGATAAAATGTTTTAATCACTGAAACACGTTATTGTGGCGTCAAATTCTCAAATGATGAAATGGCATTGACAGCAGCACACTACTGCCAACTTTCATATAATAAAACCATCTCTGCAAGAAATGGCGTCAATTTCAAATCGGCTGGGGACTGCAGCCATTAATGATGTAAAAAACACCCTGTACTTGTACCTCTATATATGTTCTTCATTTGCAAATCCATCAGATTTCAAACTTAAACAAACGCGAACAAAATTTAAACAAATCCATTAAAAATCTAAAGTAATATTTTGACAATTTTCCAAAACTTGTAATATATAAGATATCAATTTTGAACAAATCAATCAATTTTGAAAACCGGTCAATAAGTAAAGTACCGTTATGTGTATCTATTTTTTACAATACACCGTAACTCAAATATCAAATTTAAACAAAAATGTTAGAGCCGTTTTCGAGAAAATGTTAGTGGAGTACCGTTAATTTTGGAGTGAATTAAAACTCTGATTTCTTCTCAATTGTGAACCCACGAACCCTAGATATGAAATTTAAACTAAATCCGTCCAGACATTTATGCTGCAGTCGACATACACACAGACAGAATGGAAGGACCAAATTTTCTGAGTTAATCCATAATAATGTACTGTGATTTTTGATCAAAATCTCGAGATCGAACATTGTCAGGAAACCAATATTTGCCGTATATACACTGCTGTCTACAAGTTTCCGACCAATACATTCTGTCAGAGAAATTGATATAGAACTCTTTGTCTTTTTCAATTCAATAAACCTTCATCATATTATATTTATTTAGTCCAATGGAAAAATTAATTGAACCTAATTAATAAAAAGACTTGGGTAATAAAATAGAGTTAGACCTCTTTTTCGTCGAAAAATCCATCTCGTACCTGCACCAATTTGGTCCTCAATCTAGACATTTTATTGATCAGCTTCGTAATAGTTTCTAATGTTACAGATCTCCAAGCTACTTGATGTTGGACACTGTCTTCGAACCTCTCTGTCAAGTTCCGTCCCAAAGCAGCACTATTGGGTTGAAGTCGGGTGATTGGGCAGGCCATTTAATATTTTTCAATGTTCCTTCTTGTTTTTCTTGGTCCACGTATCTTGCATCAATGTGAATCCAGGGCATATTAATCACAAACCCGATGGTAAAGTGTGTTCCAATATATGCCTGAACTCTTCCCTAGCAACACCGGTGCTTGATTGTTGGGACCACATAGCTAGGGAGCACCTTTCCCTCAGCAGACCGCCGAATGTAAACTCTCCTTTTTGTCCTTAAGACTTTCGACTAGTCGATTGATATCCAATTCTGGTGGTCTCTTCCCCAATCTAGCCGCTTAACTTTGTTTTGAGGTCGTAACAAAGGTTACGGCTACGGCAGCTAAACGCCTTTTTGTCATTGTTACTGATATTTGCTTTGAGTATGAACGGTTGAACTCTTCACAGATTTCTGGAGCTGTAAGCCGTCACTCTTTGTTATTAATTTTATAATCTGGTCCTCCTGTTTTGATGTATATTTTGGCCTTCCGCTGCTCTTCCGGGTTAAGAGTCGACGATTCTTTAAAGCGACTTATAGCATCGTGCACTGTCGACTTCGATGTTTTAGAGTGCGCACTGTATGTCCTTCTTTATGGGAGGTAATTGTGTCAAAACGTTCAACTTCACTTTTTTCCTTGTATACCAAAACTACAATTATTTCGCACCAGTATCGTCCAATCCATAATGACATCCAGAATGGTATACTGAGTCGGCTCAAATCACGTCATCACCACTAAAACTTGGGTAAAATCTTGCAAGCAACTACTTCAATGCAACTAAACTACCGAGAAGCGAATGGATTTTTTCCTCCGTAAACGATATGTGCCGAAGAGAGGATCCAACATACATGTCTGCTGGTCATGATCTAGACATGAAGACGCAAATGTCTCGTGAGAAAACGCTGCTTAGTGCTTCTTGAAATGTTCAATTCTTGACCACGGTGTCGAATGGATGTTCCCAAACTCTCGGCCACATTTTGGCAAACAGCCGTGATGTTTTCTACTAAGCGACTTTGACTAACACGTGTCGGTGGTCTGACATCAGTAATCGACCCAGTCTCCTTGAATTTATCCATTATTCTTTTAACAGTTGATGCACTTGGAAAATGTTGATTACTAACAATTGGGCGCAATTTGCGAATCGTGACAGTTAAGCTTTCACCATTTCTGAAATAATGTTTAACAATAAGAATGCGTTGTTGTGTCGAATAGCAATTCATTTTTAATAATGGCGGGCTATCCACCATCGAACTGTTATAATGATTTGACTATTAAAGCACAACAGAAAAAATGGCGCCAAATTTAAAGTTTCCGCTCTTGTTGGGACACCCTTAATTATGTGTTTTTTGCATACATACATGCATGTACATACGTATGGATTAGTGAACTTTGGTAATATTATATATTATTGAAGTGTACCTAAGCCATACGCTAACTAAAAACTCTTTATACAGCAAACAAACATATCATATTATGTATTGAATTTCAATGGTCTGTGTCAGACACAGCCTTGTACCGTACCTGTTACTATACTAGGTTAGTAAGAATTACTCAAAAACCTAATTAGGAATAACGTATTTCTTCCTATCCAGAGCCATTTACCCCGCTAAAGAAATCCAATTAAACATAAAAAAAAAGATCCAAACTGAAAGATTAAAACTGAATTTTCCAAAAACCCTGTACATAACATAAATAGTATTACAATTACTTTGATGTTGTGTCTGCACGCATATCCTTGTGGTATTTTTTTCCCTCTTAATTAGCCTTTTATTAGAATGGCATGCTTCTAGGTTTTTATTATATTTATGTGAGTGTGCGGTCAAGGAAAATTCTTATTTTCCAAATCAAAAACCCAAATAACATTACGAGAACAAGCGTTCAAAGCTTAAATAAAACCAAAAAATATGTACCTTACTTTAGATTAAAAGTAACATGAGCTGTTTTGATTTAGTTATAGAACAACAACAGAGACTTGTATATATTAGGTCTGGCATGCAGAGTAGACGTACTTTGGTTGGGTATTTCACGGCCCATTAATTCCCTATATCTGGTAAATAGTTTAATAGTACATAATATGTCGCGAACCAACCGACACGCAAAATATGTCTGAAATGAAATGTAAGTCTTTATAAATGTAATTTACAAAATCTGCCACAGCAATTGCGATTCATAGTTCATTGACCATCATATTGAACTGGCGTTAAATATGGAGTATGCCACTTACCACAACTGTTAACAGAAATGCAACACCCAAAAAGTGTAGACCTCACGTAGTATTTGCATAAATATTTATGTATTTTATTAGCACATTTTTACTTGCACAAGGCAAGTATTGGTTTTGTGAATTTTTTCAGTATCGAGATTTTAGTTAATCTTATAGGAATATAATAGAGAAAGCAAAAAAATGGTTCATCAACTCCGTCTGTCTCTCTGTCCGTCAAAAAATAGAAATTTAAATTTTAACCAAAAAATTAAATGTACTTTATAAATAGCCAATTTTGAAAAAATCAGTTTTCTCGAAAATGGCTCTTACGATTTTGTTTGAATTTAATATTTGAGTTGGGTTGGATATACGAGGGCAATTTGAAAAGTTCTCAGCAAAAATTTATATTTCCTGCCTGGGTGCACTTCTCATTAGTTCGTATGACAAGTTTCAACTTGTTATCTCAAGTAGTTTCTTTACATGAATTTTTGCAGTACACGTCTTGCGTGTTTTTATTTAAAATGGATAAACTTGAATATCGTGCTGTGATAAAATTCTTCGTTTTGGATGGGTTAACCCCTAAAGAAATTCATCCAAAGTTGACAGAAGTTTACGGGAACTCTGCTCCTTCCATGTCAACCGTTAAAAAGTGGGCAGCTGAATTTAAACGTGGTCACAAGTCCCTCGAAGATGACCCACGTGAAGGACGGCCAAAAACCGCAACCACACCCGAAACCATCGAAAAAGTGCATGATATTGTGTTGGACGATAGGCGAGTGAAGGTGAATGAGATAGCTGAGGCTGTGTGTATATCGGAAGAGAGGGTGCGAAACATCTTGCATAAAAACTTAGGGATGCGAAAGCTCTGCACAAGATGGGTGCCGCATTTGCTGAATGCCGATCAAAAGCAAATGCGCAGAAGATTTTCGCAGCAATCTTTGGACCGATTCAATAGGGATCCGTGAGGCGATTTGTCACCATGGATAAGACATGGGTCCACCACTACACGCCAGAAACGGAATAGCAGTCGAAGCAGTGGGTGGAAGCCGGTGGTTCAGCGCCAAAGAAAGCGAAGTCGATCGCATCTGCCGGAAAAGGTCATGGCCAGTGTGTTTTGGGATGCGAAAGGGATCCTGTTAATTGATTACCTTGAGAAAGGCAGAACAATTACAGGCGAATATTACTCCAACCTTCTTGACCACCTGGATGCCAAAATTCGCGAGAAGAGGTCTGGCTTGAAGAAAAAAAAAAAAACATCTTTCACCAGAACAATGCACCAATGCGAAAGGGATCATGTTAATTGATTACATTGAGAAAGGCAGAACAATTACAGGCGAATATTACTCCAACCTTCTTGACCAGCTGAATGCCAAAATTCTTTCACCAGGACAATGCACCTGTACACAAGTGTGCGTTGGCGATAGGAAAGCTGCGGGATTTGGGGTACGATTTGCTCGGCCATCCCTCCTATTCACCTGATTTAGCACCCTCAGACTTCCATCTGTTCCCAAACTTGAAGAAATTTGTTTCGCTTCGCATCCAATGCAAAAGTTGAGAGGGCCGGCCGTAGATGAATATTTTCACAGCCTTCCAAACTCTCACTTCCGAGAAGGAGTACTGATGTTGGAGAAACGCTGGACCAAGTGTGTTGAAGTCAAAGGCGATTATGTAGAAAAATAAAATCATTTTTTAACTGAAAATCGCAGTCTTTCATTGTCAGGCCGAGAACTTTTCACTTTGCCCTCGTATCTCATTAGATGGCGTATTTTTGAAAATTGCTTGTTTGTCGGGTATGATTCAAACAATTTGGTTGAAAAGTGAAATCTAAACAATATGTAGCATATGCAAGGACATGACATACCAAGTTTTTTTTGCTTTAACGTATTTATGAAAAAAAAATACATTTTAACAATTTCAATTCAGAGTGATTTACAAATTATCAGCACACACGAGTAGGTGCAGATACGTGCGACCCAGTCGTGCATTTTATTTTATTTTAATTTCAATTCAATTATTGTTGCTATAACCCAACATTATTGTGAATCATACCTTTTGATTTGTTCAATTATTTATGTATACATTTATTTATTTATTTTTTATATTTATCTTTATACATATGTATATACAGAGTCCTGCCATAAGTTCTGTTACAAATTAAAAACGCTATAAAAAAAAAAACAGTAAACATATTGTATTCAAAATTGTTTCATTTATTAGACCACAACATTGATTATTAAAAAAAATTGGATTCACTCGAAATGACTGCCTTTTGCCTTAACACAATCGGTGTGTCCATTGGGCTATAGCGGCACGTACGGTTTCCATGGAGATCGTAGACGCTACTTTGGTTAATGCTGTTCTAAGGCATTCCAAATTTCTGTGGGGAGTCTTGCAGGCAATGCTCTCCAATTCTGATCACAAACCATAATCCAGTGGATTCAAATCTGGTCTCCCCGACGGCCAATCTGCTGCTATAAAGCCAGGAATATTAACTCTGAGCCACTCCTGCGTGGTTTTGGCTTTGTGCGCTGGAGCAGAGTCCTGTTGGAAGGTCCACCTGTATCCATTGAAAAGGGTATTAGTCAAACCCTTCACAACACCCTCTAGCACATCTTCTTGGTAAACCTTTGCACCAGTTTTTACGCCTTTTTCACAGAAATGGAGGGATGTGACACCATGGTGAGAGACCCCCCACCAAACCATTACGGAAGCGGGATGATGGCCACGTTGAACCCTTGGAACAATTTTTTTCGCTTCCTTAGATGAAGTGGCGTAAATTTTGTCATTTTGTTTGTTGAAAACTTCTTCCACGGTAAAAATTTTCTCATCCGTAAACAGAATGTTTTCATGGCCATTGTCCGCGTGCCAATGCAAAAGTCGCTTGCATCTTTCCAGCCTAATTTTTTTTAGTTGAGGAGTTAGAAGATGACCCGTGGACCGACGATAGGCTTTCATATGCAGATCATCCCGAATCAGCCTAGACATGAATCTGATTGATATATCCAATTCCTTGGGCATGATCTTCTGCTTCCTATGGGGATTTCTCCGAATTCGTTCACGCACTGTAGTAAATACGCCGCGCGGGCGACCACTTCTTGGCCTATCCTATATTCCAGATAATTCGCCGAAGCGAGTAATAGCCCGATAAACGAATATACTCGATATTCCGAGTGGTTTTAGCAACTCGAAAGTTTGGCCAGCACTATTTCCGCACTTATGCAACGCTATTAGCGCGGCTCGACTCTCTTTAACGCCCCACTCCATGTTAATAGTTTGCAAACTGAAACCAAACTGACTAGTATTCTTCACTGATCAGTGCATGTGTTCTGAAAAAAAAGTTAACGGTTCTATTCCCGTAAGAAGTTTTGAACGATAAGCGCTGGAAATTGTATAACAGAACTTATGGCAGGACTAGGTAGGTTAGGTTGGAGGGAAGTGCACTTAAGTGCTTATCACGGGGGCCATACGATCCATTGTGTTTCCATTTTATGTTGTGTGGAACCTATATTTAAAACCTTTGTCTTGCGGTGGGTTCTGTTGCAGTGGTCGGGTGTGTTGATGCCTAGTCTGGCAGCCATTTCCCCTATCGCGCAGTGTCCTGTTAGCACGCCTATCAAGATTCGAATTTCTTTTTTATTCGTTGCCAATAGGCTTTTTGTTCTGTTTTCATCCACTGTCGGCCATAAGCTGCGAGATATGACACAGTCGCTTCTACATATTACGGCATCTGGAAACTGTTTTCGATCTGACTTCCACGCAGTCTAGTGCTTTGATTGCCGCTTGACTATCAATGAAAATTGTAATCTTGGAAGGATTTAGTTTTTTGCTACGAGTATGTATCCTGAAAGATGCTACAATCATCCGGGAGTTTGTACGAGTGGTTGATTTTAAGTGACTCGCAAAAAACTCCAAAGCCGGTTTCGATATCCATTTTAGACCCGTCGGTGCAGAGCTGAATGTCATGTACATTAATTAATGTGTTGGAGTTTCACTCTTGTCTTTCGGGAATAAAAGTGGCGTAGTTCTTGTCGAAATCTATGTAGGGTGTGATATAATCTGTTGTTCTGTCGAAATCGGTTATACTACCTGTTGAGTATAGATCCGTGTCCATAGGAGCTTTGCTTCCACGCCCCTGATTGTTTGAGACGAATCGCACTTTTGGCAGCTGTGCATCGTATGTACTCATCTAGGGGAGGGATATTTAGCATTATCTCTAAACCCGCTTGTGGTGTTGATCTCTGTGGTCCTGTCTTGTACCTTTGTGAGTATTTTAAGGTAGCTGGTTTTGTCTGTTGCATTCCACCATGCAATAATTCCGTAGGTAAGGATGGGTCTGACAATAGCCGTGTACATCCAGTTAATCATGGACGGATGCAGACCCCATTGTTTACCAAAGGTTTTCTTGCACGCATAGAATGCGCAAAGTGGTTTCTTCATTCTTTCTTCTGTGTTCTTTTTCTAGGTGAGCTTCGAATCAAGGATGTTTCCGAGATATTTAGCTGTTGTGGAGAGATTCAGAGGAATTCCATTCAGTTTAGGGGGATCAAATTCATCTATTTTCCTTCTATTGGTAAACAGAACCAGTTCGGTTTTAATCGGATTTGTACTTAGACCGTTTTATTCTGTCCAGGGGGACAATTCTTTTAGTGCAGATTCCATGAGGTTACTGATTGTAGG
Source organism: Pocota personata (assembly GCA_963082735.1). Taxonomy (NCBI): domain Eukaryota; kingdom Metazoa; phylum Arthropoda; class Insecta; order Diptera; family Syrphidae; genus Pocota; species Pocota personata. The sequence goes on from OY720431.1 coordinate 70,092,794, forward strand.
TAAGTATTTCCCACTGATCATGATTACTATGTCGTCTGCGTATGCAACTGTTTTTACTCCTTTGGTTTTGAGGATCTTCAGAATTTTGTTAAAGGCAAGGAGCCAGAGCAAAGGAGAAATTATTCCTCCTTGCGGGGTTCCTCTAGTAACTGTTTTCTTTACGATGCTCTCACCTAACTCGGAGTTGATTATTCTGCTCTTAAGCATTTCGTCAATCCAGCTGATTTCTATGTTTTTACTCCTAATTCAACTAGTGCTGCATTTATCGATGTCGTATTTAGGTTGTTAAACGCCCCTTCGATACCTAAAAATGAGGCTTGAGTATATTCTTTAAAGTGAAGGTTTTTCTCAATGAATGAGACAACTTCATGTAGTGCAGTTTCTACCAACTTGCCTTTTATGTAGGCGTGTTGAGTGCTATATAAATTGTGCTCATTGAGAAGGCTTCTCAGGTGTAGATCAATTAATCTCTCTAGTGTTTTCAAGAAACGAGGTGAGGCTAATTGGTCTGCAGTCTTTTGCGGAATTATGGGTTGGAATCCCCGCCTTAGGGATAAAGACTACTTTTACCTCTCTCCAATAGTTCGGTACGTAACCTAGCTTTATACAGCTGCGGTAAATTACTTTAAGCCAGGGTGTGATTCTTGCTATAGCATGTTGGAGCATGGCTGGAGTGATGTTGTCCGGCCCAGCGGATTTGTAGGGTTTAAATGATTTACCCGCCCATGCTATCTTTTGCTCTGTAATAAACTCATTGTCGTCATCTTTTGTTACTGAGTTTGGAACGAACTGAGGGGTAGTAGCGTTTGGAATAAGATCGCTGTAGCCTGGGAAGTGTGTTTCCACTAACAGTTCTAACGATTCCTATCTTGACTCCGTCCAGGAGTTATCACTGCGCTTGAGATATCCTGCGACTGATGGGTCTTTGGGTAAAACTTTGCATACTTTGGCAGCCTCGTTAGTGTTTTCAATGGATTCACAGTAGTTGTGCCAGGGCTCTGTTTTCTAATATGACGTGTGTAAAGATTAAGTACGGACCTGTATGTGGCCCAGTCTACCCCTGATTTACTTGTTCTTACTTTATTATGTAATCTTCTGACCTCTGTTCTACGTTTTTTAAGTTCGTTTGTCCACCAAGTGGGTTTACGATTACGAGAAATTAGACAGGATTTGTGAATTTTTCCAGTTATGAACTGTACAACAGAATCGATGGATGTGCTATTTGGAAGGGTTTCATCCCTGGGATGAGGTATCCATTGGCTGGTCCATTTAGTGTATTCTGCCCAATTTGTCCTAGCGGGGTTTCTAAAAGATCTTTGCTTGAGAGGGTAGATGTCTATTGTGAAGAAAATTCTAAAATTCTAAAATGATCTGAGAAGTTTTCTATCATAACGTGCTCATTATTACTCTTCAGGGTGAGGTCCAGAATCTCTTCCCTAATTCTGTAAAAAAAAAAAACCTAGGATGATTACCCTTGTTACATAGTACAAGATTGGTATCGAGGATAAATTCAAAAATAGACTCACCCCTTTTATTGATGTCTTTACCGCCCCATTGTATATGGTGCACATTTGCATCGCATCCCGTCACCAGAGATTTGTTCCTTGATTGGGCGTGCTCTACCAGTTCACGAACCGTTCTCGGTGGTGGATTTTCTTCTTCGTACGGCATGCACACAGAAATAAGAAGAAAACTTTTCTCCCTGTTTTCTACGTTCACTACTGTTATATACACTACTGTTATGTGCTGAATCTAAGTAAAAGAAACATATCAATCAATTAATTGATTTTTTAGCTAAGATGCAGACTCTAATTCTACCTTCATTTGTGAAGTGAACCTGATTGTTTAAGATGTACGGCTCTTGGATTAGATGTACGGCTCTTGGAGTGATGCAGATTTGCACTACCGACAGTTTCTGACTCATTCTTACAGTCTTCATTTAGGATCTTGTTTCGGATCTCTCTCAGACGGAATTTGACCACGACAGATTTACTTCGTAGCATTTCCACTGAGCTTTTGTCTACTGCCAGCAAAAGCTCTTTGCCTTCCTTTTCTTTGTTGTTCTTTTTAGGCCTTGAGTGGATCACTTCCAGTCTTCAATGGCGAGGTCTCCATTTTGTACCGTCAGAAGCTTAAGGATGGAATTATCAATGATATCGTTCGCCCGTTCTTCGTTGATCTCTTTAGGGATCGTTTAGATTTGGCAAGCTGTTCTCGATTGATAGGTGTGTTTCTCTTGATCGTTGGTTACTTCTTGGGCGGAGCTACAGCAGGTTCATTTGAATCTTTTCCTTTCTCTGTAGTTACAGGAACGCTACGTGGTGCTGCTCGACGTTCGTATGATTGGATCGATTTCTTATGCTTCCTGATCAATGCCTTGCCTCTTTCAGTGAAGGAGGCCTGATCCTTCTCTTTCATTTTACTCAGAAACCTTTGAGAGGACGTGATGTAGCCGATTTTGATTTTGGGGTTGCAGCTGGTTTCAGTATCTCATCGGTTTCTGATTTGTTGAGCAATTCGTTCTCCGTCTCAGGGCCTACGTCGATGGTATCGGGAGGAGGAAGAGATTCTTCTTCCGCGCTATCGATATGAAGCGTACCGGAAAAGGAGTAAGGAGGGAGTTGTCGTAAGTGAGTCCGAATCGCTGTAACTGTTAGTTTTTTGGTCGTCGTCGGTAGATGTAAATAGTTGTGATTGTCGTATTAAGTCCGGTCTTGTTTGTTGTCGTTGTCGTTATTGTTCTTGTTCTTTTGTTTTTGATTTTCTGTTTGTTCATTTTGTTAAAGATGTTGGTACCACGAGTAAATCGGAAGTATATGGTCAGTCCCGGCAGCGCCGATATACCGGGATAAGGCAAAAGGGTTACGACAGAACTTGCTTGGATGCCTGAAGGAGCTCGTGAGTGACTAGTTTGACCCTTAGCCTTCCATTCTTAAGCACGAATTTTGCACTTTGTGCGCTCACACCACCACTGAAATTAGGTACCTTTTTCCTATGGTAAAGACGCATATAATGTGTATTGGACTATTGAGTAGTAAAGGAATACCTCATCAATTCGCCCTTACCTTAGCTATTTATTTAGTTGATATTGTCGATATGTATTTACTTACAATTTATTAAATTGTTTATTTGTTTAATTATTTTATCATTATATATTTATTTATTTTATTTTTATGTATTTATTTATTTATTAACTTTATCTCTCTTTTAAGTTTGAGGTTCTACTCGTCCTTTCCTTCAAAACTAATCATATTGTAGCATAATAATAACTACGCTCCCTAAAAGTATGATGCAACAAATTCCGAAGTGTCTTTTCATTCTGGCAGAATTTTGGTCCGAACTGTCCTTTCATTCGAGGTTCGTGTCTGGGATGAAGTCTCCACAGCTCATGTCAACGAAAGAGACGGATAATATCAGGGATAAAAGGGAATTATAACTGCAAGAATTATTACATCAGAATTTCTCTTGTTCCAGTGGTCGAAGAATTTGCTAGAAGTTTCTGGCTATCAGAAACTTCTGCTATATAAGGACAGATGGCGATTGAGAAAGAAGCAGTAGTTTTTAAACTGTGGCGAAGAGATTAGAAAGTGATAATGGGCGAAGTTGTAATCTTGTGATAAATTGAAAGTTGAGATTTAACAAGAAGAAGTAATTAGTTTGGATTTGTGAATTAAGTAGAAGAAAGGAGATAAGTGATTTGAGAGGAAAGAGACATTGTAAGAAAAGAATTGCGAAGAATAGTATAGTGTGAACCTGAATTGTTCTATAGACTAGAAAATAAAGAAATAATTTCACAGAATATTGTTTTATCTACTCGAGCCGTAGCTCGCATATTACATTGGTGTCAGAAGCGGGATAAAACTTATTCTGTGAATAACTATTTCCGTGGTGTGAAATTGCACAAACAAAAAAAAAAAAAACGATTTCTGTGTTGAGTTAATTAGTTGCGCAAAATGGGTCGCAAATTGGGAAAACTAACTATAACTCAACTAAAGGCAGAACTCAGTAAGCGGAACCTCGACACAACTGGGGGAAAAGATGCCCTACTGATTCGTTTGGAAGAAGCAGTAACGCAGGAAGGTGAAAATCCGCACGACGTAGAGTTTGACGTGGAAGAGGAACCAGCAAGTACAGCAGCCGACCCGGGTATAACAAGTCTGCTCCTGCAACTTAAGTTAGTCATGGACGAACAAAAGAAAGCAATAGAAGATCAAAGGAATTCTCTAGAACTTAAGCTTGCCGAACAAAAGAAAGCGATGGACGAACAAAAGAAAGCAATGGGCGACCAAAGGAATTCTCTAGAACTTAAGCTGGACGAACAAAAGAAAGCGATGGACGAACAAAAGAAAGCAATGGGCGACCAAAGGAATTCTCTAGAACTTAAGCTGGACGAACAAAAGAAGCGATGGACGAACAAAAGAAAGCAATGGGCGACCAAAGGAATTCTCTAGAACTTAAGCTGGACGAACAAAAGAAAGCAATGGACGAACAAAAGAATTCTCTAGAACTTAAGCTGGATGAACAAAAGAAAGCAATGGACGAACAAAAGAATTCTCTAGATGCTCTGGAAAGTAAACTTGATGAGCAAAACAAGAACTTGGAATCCAAATTCGAAGTGATCGAAGAGAAAAGCGAGAAGGTCGAGACGCAACTCGAAAAAGTCGAAACTAGATTCGATGAAAATTTTGAGAAACATGAAGCTCAGTTCGGGAAGATAGAGACTCAGTTTGAAAAAGTGGATACGCAATTCGAGATAGTAGGAAAGCAAGTCGAAAATCTTGCTAAGGAGCTCAGCAACGTGAAGAGACAGAAAGAGCAATTGCACTTTTGGGTTGCTCTTGTCACTTTGCACGTTTTCTATTTCGTTTCCTTGTTTCCAGGAATGGACCACGGAAGTTCATCTCACCACCTTCTAACACCTAAACTATACAAATTACGAGTATATTCACGATTTTAGCACCACTTATGAGGAAAAATAATCCAAACATAATAGCGGTGCCATGTTTTAAAATACCGTTATATCGCTCCGGTATAGGCAAAGGTCGTAATGCTCCGGCGCGACTATCTTAGGCCTAGGCTCTTCATATTTAAGTAAAACTTTCGAACATCACTTCCAATATAATCTCTCTATTGTCTCGATCGAACGCCATGCTCTTGTTCCCTGTAAATGAGAGTTAAACTTTCTCGTAGTACTTTTTAATGACGTAGTCTTTAAGATGTTCGCATTTGCACTCACATTGGCAGCAACTACTTACCTACCTGTCGTGTTTAGCTGTGGTGTAGTATGTGTTTTCCGACTAGATCTTCTCCAAGCACAATCTTAATTTCATATCGGGGCTCGTAAGTCCGGCCTAGAACCTCATTCTTTGACCACCCGGTAAATACCCTGGGTATTTACCCTCTAAGGGTATTTACCGGGTATTTGCCCATCACTAGGTATGAGTAGTGATGGGCAAACAGACATGCATTCTGCTGATTCAGTAGATTTTGATGTGCTGGATATGTTAGGATTGGATGAGTAACTGCAACTTGGTTTATTAACTTCTGATGTGCTGGGTATGTTGATATTTGTTAAACTGGAACCTGGTTGGGGTTTTTTTTTCTGCTACAGTTTGATGTGTTGTTTGTGCATGCAATTCAATGTTCCAATTATGAGATATGCACGTCAACTTGCCCGCCCGTTCGGTGGTAAGGCGATTTCGTTTCTTATTGTGAGTCCAACTACCGAAGTTACAGGTGCTGATAGAATGCGTGCTCCAACTTTGCTTAAATTTTTATTATCACAAAGGCCTTTCCAAAAAATCAATGGTTCCATGGAGGAATCATTTGACCAAATGAATTCTTTATCCCAAATTCTTTGGACCAAAAAAGGGCCAAATCGGTCATGACTTCAATTCGCATACTTTTGGAAACTTCATAAATAAATTCCATTGCTGTAATTTGGTCAGAATCACTTAGATGGCATCCTTGAATTGATGGGTCAAGAAGAGCAGCGGCGAGATATATCGGTGATTCTGCGCATTCCATTCGGTCGTTAAATTTTTCGTTCAGCTATTTCTTCTCTAAATCGTCTAGAAGTCGAACTTTATCGGTTCCTAATAAAGTAGACATTGAATTTCCCAGCACTTTATGGACTTTGTGTATTAAACAATTATTAGATTCAAATTTCGTTATCCATACAACTATTGACTTAATAATCTCAATTACAACAAGAATATCATTCCAAAAACAATCTTCATCCAGCAATGCAGTCTTAATGTCTCTAGGGAGGGAGGAAGCCTCGTTGACAACCAATATCTGTAAGCTGACTCTATTACTCACTAGGCTTTCTAAGAAGAATACGTAGATAAATACCTACCGGGTAGGTATAAACAATTTGCTCATCACTAGATGTGAGCACATGTTAGATAGATAGTTTTGAATTTAACCTCGTGCCTGAAGCTCAAGACAACTTGCCTGAGTCTGCCTTTGGCCACAAATCTGCATCCAAATACACTCTACTTGTGCTGCCAGTAGCAATCACCTTAGTACATAAATCATATGCGTTCTGACATTTTACAGTGTTGCCAGCTTCAATTACAATATTAAGTTATTGTAGCATAATAATAACTACGCTCCTATGTCTATGCAGCAAATTCCGAAGTGACTTTCCATTCTGCCAGAATTTTGGTTCGAACTGTCCTTTCGTTCGAGGTTCGTGTCTGGGACGAAGTCTCCACAGCTCATGTCAACGAAAGAGACGAATAATATCAGGGATAAAAGGGAATTATAACTGCAAGAATTATTTCTCTTGTTCCAGTGGTCGAAGAATTTGCTAGAAGTTTCTGGTTATCAGAAACTTCTGCTATATAAGGACAGATGACGATCAAAAAAAAAGACACAGTTGGTTTAGAACCGTGGCGAAGAGATTGGAAAAGTGATAATGGGCGAAGTTGTAATTTGGTGATAAATTGAAAGTTGAGAGTGAACAAGAAAAAGTAATTAGTTTGGATTTGTGAAAATTAAGTAATTGAAAGGAGATAAAGTGATTTGAGAGGAAAGAGACCTTGTAAGAAAAGAATTTGCGAAGAATAGTATAGTGTGAACTTGAATTGTTCTATAGACTAGAAAATAAAGAAATAAATTTCACAGAATATCGTTTTATCTACTCGAGCCGTAGCTAGCATATTACATTGGTGTCAGAAGCGGGATAAAACTTATTCTGTGAATAACTATTTCCGTGGCGTGAAATTGCACAATTAACAAAAAAAAAAAAAAAAAAAAAAAACGATTTCTGTGTAGAGTTAATTAGTTGCGCAAAATGGGTCGCAAATTGGGAAAACTAACTATAACTCAACTAAAGGCAGAACTCAGTAAGCGGAACCTCGACACAACTGGGGGAAAAGATGCCCTACTGATTCGTTTGGAAGAAGCAGTAACGCAGGAAGGTGAAAATCCGCATGACGTAGAGTTTGACGTGGGAGAGGAACCAGCAAGTACAGTAGCCGACCCGGATATAACAAGTCTGCTCCTGCAACTTAAGTTAGTCATGGACGAACAAAGGAAAACAATGGAAGACCAGAAGAAGTCTCTGGAACTTAAGCTCGATGACCAAAAGAAAGCAATAGACGACCAAAAGAACTCTCTAGAACTTAAGATGGACGAACAAAAGAAAGCAATGGACGACCAGAGGAATTCTCTAGAACTTAAGCTGGACGAACAAAAGAAAGCAATGGACGAACAAAAGAATTCTCTAGAACTTAAGATGGACGAACAAAAGAAAGCAATGGACGAACAAAAGAATTCTCTAGAACTTAAGATGGACGAACAAAAGAAAGCAATGGACGAACAAAAGAATTCTCTAGATGCTCTGGAAAGCAAACTTGATGAGCAAAACAAGAACTTGGAATCCAAATTCGAAGCGATCGAAGAGAAAATCGAGAAGGTCGAGACGCAACTCGAAAAAGTCGAAACTAGATTCGATGAAAACTTTGAGAAGCATGAAACTCAGTTCGGGAAGATAGAGACTCAGTTCGAAAAAGTAGAAAAGCAAGTCGAAAATCTTACTAAGGAACTCAGCAACGTGAAGAGACAGAAAGCACGGGAATATTCCACTGACGGTCTGAGAAGAAAGGAGATGCAGCCTCCTATCTTCGATGGTCAAACATCATGGCCAATTTATAAGAGGCAATTCGAAGCGGCCGCAATGACCAATAGCTGGGACGATGAAGAGAAGTCCATTGCACTCACACTTGCACTGAGGGGTCCAGCTGCGGAGCTCTTGCAGACCATCCCGGAAGATAAACAGCAGAACTACGACTCTCTGGTTCAGGCTATCGAGATGCGGTTTGGGGATGAACACATGCAGCAGGTGTACAGGGTTCAGCTGCGTAGTCGAGTCCAGAAAAGGGGGGAAACGCTCCAACAGTTGCAGGCGGATATAGAGCGACTAGCCCATCTTTCATACCCTAAAGCCGGTGAGGAGCTTATCAACGAAATGGCGGTGGAAGCTTTTATTCAGGCCATAGAGGACAGATAACTGCAAATGGCTGTAAGGATGGCTGAAAAGCGAACACTCTCCGAGGCATTGGCATTCGCTTTGTCAATGAAGGCTGCGGACCAAGCATACCAGGGAATACACCGTGTCAGGGAAATGTCCGTCGTGGAATGCTCATGCCAGAGAACAGCCGTCATGGATGAAGACAGAGCTCGCGGAAGTCAAATCCGTTGCTGGAATTGCAACCAAACCGGACACCTACAACGGCAGTGCAGAAGTGCACCTAGACGAGGAAATTGTCCACATTGCGGAAGTAGGAGAAGCAGAGAGGAAGCATCTGGCGGTGATAACATCCATCCTGTCAGTCAGACTTCCCAAAACCAGCAGTCGGGAAATGCGTAAGGACCAACTTCGCGGGGCAGAAGTTGGTTACTGGAATCGAGGCCCCCAGGACCACCATTCAAGTTTCGCAAACCAAACGGGGTAACAAGAGCCTGACAGTGAAGGCACTAATCAACAAGAAGAAGTGCGTAACCACCGCCTCCATTGTAAGAAGAGATATCGTCAAAAGCTCCTGGCTGCACAACACCAACAGCTACTGCCTGAAGACTGCAACAGGAGAAATGGCGAAGGTATTTGGAGAAGTTCGTCTTACGATTACTCTGGCAGGACTGACGTTCTCCCATGCGTTTCTGGTGGCAGATATATGCGACGAGTGCATCATCGGAATAGACTTCATGAAAGCAAATGAAGTAATCTTGGACATCGGGATGCAAGTACTGAGGTATCGAAATGTGGAGATTCCGATGGTGTACGGAAACGAGAATGCCGTAACTCTCAGGACAGTCATCAGCAAAGACGAAGTTTTGCCGCCTTCTTCAGAGACAATCATTTGGACGAAGCTGGAAGGTGATCTTGGGAGCCACCGATTCTACATAGTAGAACCAGACCCAGAGAAGAATTCTCAAGACTACATCGTGGGAAAGACGTTAGTCGAACCAAAGAACACCATGGTTCCAGTGAGAGTTTTGAACACAAGACCACACACTGTCAAACTAAGGCGAGGGGAGGTGACTGGAAAATGCACGCCGATTACCGCCGTCGCAACAATATCTGAACATGACGCTCCAAAACCTCTCCCATCACCTTGGACAGCGGAAACGAGAGAGACGATTCTCCAGTCCAGTGACCTGAATCAGGAGCAGCGAACTATGGCAACTCATTGATAAATGAGTACGCTGATGTATTTGCCTCACAGGACGGAGAATACGGCCGAACACACCTGGTACAACATCGAATAGACACTGGTGATACTAGACCAATTCGTCAGCCTACTAGGCGCCTTCCATTGGCAAAGCAGACAGAAGTTGCAGAGATGGTGTCGGCAATGGAGAAAGAAGGTCTGATTGAAAGTTCCAAAAGTCCGTGGGCATCACCGGTTGTACTGGTTAAGAAGAAAGATGGCAGCACGCGGTTCTGCGTGGACTATCGGCAGCTCAATTACGTCACCAAGAAAGACAGCTATCCTCTGCCACGGATTGACGACACGCTAGACACACTATCAGGAGCCCGATGGTTTTCCACTCTCGACTTGAAGAGTGGCTACTGGCAGGTACAGATCCATCCAGAAGACCGGGAGAAAACCGCCTTCACCGCAGGAAATGGGCTATGGCAATTCACGGTAATGCCATTCGGGCTGTGCAATGCTCCGGCGACTTTCGAGCGATTGATGGAATGTGTCCTGCAAGGATTAACATGGAAAACTTGTTTGGTATACTTGGATGATGTCATCGTCGTAGGAAAAACGTTTGCGCAACACCGAGACAATCTAAGGGATGTGTTTCAAAGGCTTCGAAGTGCCCACCTGAAGCTCAACCCCAAGAAGTGCGCCCTGTTTAGAGCGGAAGTCAAGTACCTGGGACACATAATTTCAGCGAAAGGAGTGAGAACCGATCCAGAGAAGGTCGAAGCGGTGAAAAACTGGCCAGTCCCCAAAGACAAACACCAACTAAGGAGCTTCCTGGGCCTAGCCACCTACTACAGACGGTTCATGAAGGATTTTGCCGGGATCGCAAAGAGCCTGCACCAGTTGACGGAAAAGGGGAAACAATTCAAATGGTCAATTGAGTGCGAGAAGAGCTTCAAGGCACTTAAACAACGGCTATGCGATGCCCCGATACTGGCTTACCCCACTCCCGGGGAAACGTTCATTGTGGATGCAGATGCTAGTAATGTCGGGGTAGGAGCCGTACTCTCCCAGGTGCATGATGGCCAAGAGAAGGTGGTTGCGTACTTCAGCAAGGTGCTCTCTAAGCCAGAAAGGAACTACTGCGTGACAAGGCGGGAACTTCTAGCTTTGATCTTGGCTACGAAGCATTTTCACAAATACCTCTATGGGAGGAAGTTCGTTCTTCGCACAGACCATGCAGCCTTAAAATGGCTATTACAGTTCAAGAGTCCTGAGGGTCAGGTCGCAAGATGGATCGAAAGGCTGCAAATCTACGACTACGAAATACAGCATCGTAAAGGAAAACTCCACTCTAATGCGGATGCACTGTCCCGGAGACCATGCAGAACGGATTGTAAACATTGTGCGCGTCAGGAAGAACGGGAGCTGGTTTCCATCCAAAGAATGAGAGCCGAACCTATCGCCGGCTGGAGCGTAGATGAGATCCGGAACGCTCAGAAGGAAGACCCGGATATCGAGCCGATTCTGGCCTGGAAGGAGAACATGGAGAAACCGGATCATCAGAACATCTCTCACAGAAGCCCGACCTTAAAGGCATATTTTGCGCAGTGGGACTCCCTCCAAGTCCAAGAAGGTGTTCTGAGAAGAAAATGGGAATCCTCCGACGGAAAGTCGTTTGTAATGCAGCTTGTCGTACCGCGGACGAGGGTCAAGGAGGTGTTACAGGAATTGCATGGCGGGGCGTCCGGAGGCCACTTGGGAGTGAATAAGATGCTAGAAAAGGTACGAGAACGTTTTTATTGGTTAAAAGCGAAGGAAGACATCGAAGACTGGTGCAGAAAATGCGACGTGTGTGCAGCTAGCAAGGGTCCGAGAATCAAAACTCGAGGTAATATGCACCAATACAACGTGGGAGCACCTTTCGAACGAATCGCCATTGACATCGCAGGGCCCTTTCCGGGAACCGGCAATGGTAATCGGTATATACTCGTAGTAATGGACTACTTCAGTAAGTGGCCGGAAGCGTTTCCGATACCTAACCAGGAAGCCAGAACCGTGGCGGAGCAGATCGTCTACAATTGGGTTAGCAGATTCGGTGTGCCCTTGGAATTGCATTCTGACCAAGGGCGGAACTTCGAGTCAAGAATCTTCCAAGAGATGTGTCAACTACTCGGAATCAAAAAGACAAGGACAACCCCGCTTCATCCACAGCCGGACGGTATGGTGGAGCGTTTCAATAGGACTTTGGACGAACATCTCTCGAAGGTCGTAGGTGACTACCAACGGGATTGGGACCGGCAGATTCCCTTATTTTTGATGGCCTATAGAAGTGCCGTGCATTGCACTACTCGACATACGCCGTTCGAAATCTTATTTGGTGGAATAGCTCGTTTACCCAGTGAGGTGAAATTTGGATCTCCTACCAATGAGCCCAGAAATGAAGAAGAGTACGTGGCGGACCTTAGGGAAAGGCTTAGGGACATACACCAAAGGACCAGAAGCCAGATTAAGATGACGAGCGACCGCATGAAGACCAGGTATGATGCCAAGGCAACAACGTCAGGATTCCAGGAAGGAGATCTGGTGTGGCTGTATAATCCCCATCGCCAAAAGGGGAAATCACCTAAATTGCAGCGGAACTGGGAAGGTCCCTACAGAATAGTAACCCGCATCAACGATGTTGTCTACCGCATCCAGCGAGGACCAAGGGCCAAAATGAAAGTGGTTCATGTGGACCGACTGAGTCGATACAATGGCCGAAATGAGGATGCACTTGTTCGGGACGAACACGTCTAAGAGGGGGGCAGTGTAGCATAATAATAACTACGGCCCTAAAAGTATGATGCACAAATTCCGAAGTGTCTTTTCATTCTGGCAGAATTTTGGTTCGAAGTGTCCTTTCATTCGAGGTTCGTGTCTGCGGTTTCCACAGTTCATGTCTACGAAAGAGACGGATAATATCACGGATGAGAGGGAATTATAACTGCAAGAATGATTGTCATCTTGGAATTTCTCTTGTTCCAGTGGTCGAAGAATTTGCTAGAAGTTTCTGGCTATCAGAAACTCCTGCTATATAAGGACAGATGGCGATCAAAAAGGGGGCAGTAGTTTTTAAACTGTGGCGAAGAGATTAGAAAAGTGATAATAGGCGAAGTTGTAATTTTGTGATAAATTGAAAGTTGAGAGTTAACAAGAAGAAGTAATTAGTTTGGATTTGTGAATTAAGTAATTGAAAGGAGATAAAGTGATTTGAGAGGAAAGAGACATTGTAAGAAAAGAATTGCGAAGAATAGTATAGTGTGAACCTGAATTGTTCTATAGACTAAAAAATAAAGAAATAATTTCACAGAATATTGTTTTATCTACTCGAGCCGTAGCTCGCATATTACAATATCATAAATAAACCATTCTTCACAAAATAAAAAAATGTTTCAATAGACAGGTGTAAATCAAATCTCGGTATTGTAAAATGTCTACACTCAAGAAGTAAGTTTCAAAATCCGTCAGTTGTTTTTGAGTTAAGCAGGCGCCAAAGATGATTTAAAAATTGTTGAAACCCCAACTCGTATCTTACCATCACCCCTTACTATTACTGCTTGTCGTATCTTGCAAAAAAGGTATTAGTTAGCTATAAGTTGAAAGCAGATTATTTTTTCTAAAAGGAATAAAATAATGTGCAATGATCATTTATAGCTTAGAATCTTCTTTAATTAATAAATACCCTAAACAACCAAACAAATTTAGCTATTTAGCTGAAGTTAGAGGAGTGAATCTTTTCAAAACGCAATTGCGCCATGCTTAAAACCAATCCAGACACTCTAATCTAACACATTTTTTCACTAATGACAGTATGTACTCTCAGTTGTTCGTTTTTAAATTTACTTTCGCGCTTTTCGGCCGTGGACATGGAAGGGACAACGTATTTTAAGCCGATAAATCCCGATCATGAGAGCATAATATAAAGTAGGGTACAAATAATAGACTGAAATTTAATGCTTCGAAGTTCCATTGCCGTTAGCGTGACATGTTGTCGACAAGAACGTTGCAAAATGTCAAGGTTTTCTTAAACGCTCTTAAAAAGATTTGTTATATGTATTGTATACACAGCACATGCGTAATAACCTTGAGTATAACGTCGATATCTATTAGTTTCTTGCTCCAGAGACCACACTGCACCTATTGGATATAATCCAAAACGGTGCGTTTAAGCTCTAGATTCACTAGAAAACTCACTGCCCCCTCCTATCTTAAAATAACCAGTGACATTCTTTCCGCAGCACTTGTCCAAAAACTTAAATCATTGCATTCACTTATTGGTTTTTGATAGTTTGATCAGGAGAGCACTCATCGATGGGATTTGGACATTGAAAATGCAACTGACTTTTAAAAAATTGCAATTGGTTATTAGGGTGGCGCATCGCGCATGTCAGATTCGAACCAAATGTCGTGCAAAGCTGAAGTTCAGTAGTTACGTGAGCATTGAGATGCTCCAAGCCCTAACCTAACACCTGCTCGTTACAATTTTGCAAACCTGCCACCATGTTAGGTATTTGAAGACTAACACCTAACTTTTGATAAGTCTTATTTTTTTTTTTTATAAATTTTAAAGAGGAATCGCCATAGAATAATTTCACTTTTAATGATCGTAGAAGAGTTGCTGTTCTAAAAAATTTGGAAAACATTGTTACAGAGGAAATACAAAATTGGTCTCAATTCTATCAGTCGGGTATGAGTACTCGTAAATTATGCACATCCGACTGCATGGTGGACGAATTTACTGCGGGGTCACAATTTGAGAAGATATCGGCACGGGATTTAAAAAAGAAAAATTACGAGTATAATAATAATTTTAACGGTGTAGGTGCATGGATGATACTCGTACGTGCGACCCATTTATACAGTTTATTTTACTTAAAAATAGCTTTGAAAAAAAAAGCTTATTAAACTTAAACCCAATACCAAACAATCTCTCAAAGAAAACAAAAGGAAGACATAAAATTCCTACAAACCGACACATTTTCCCAAAACTATGCAATGCATGTAAGAACATTTAAAGTAGAAACTGATGCATATTTAACATATTTCTGTTGACATCACCTACAATAGTTTTCATGTATCTAATCACTTATTATTTGCAGTGGTGCTGTGATTGGACTTCTCAAGGTTGGTACAAAATCGCTTTATTTATTTGACGAATCTGGTGAAACAAAGAAGGTTGATGAGGCCCCATGTATACTCGATTTCTACGTACACGAATCGCGTCAAAGGGCTGGATTGGGCAAGGATTTATTTGAAACAATGCTAGCAGAGGAAAAATGGACTCCTATTAAACTATCAATTGACAGACCATCAGATAAGCTTCTAGGTTTTCTTAAGAAACATTACGGAATGAAAAATACCATTCCGCAATCCAATAATTTCGTCCTCTATGAAGGTTTCTTTGGGCCTCCTAGCACCGAGAACAATAATCAGCAACATGCAAACGGATTACAGATAACCGACAGGTAAGTCAACAGTTAAAAAATCTGCATAATTTAGGGTATACACAATATGAAATAGGTCAAAAAGCACGCAAGTTGTGACATAAGTTTCAAAATTCATTTGTAACACGCGATATGTAAATGTATAAAACACTAGATTGCTTTCGTTGGTAATTACAAAAAAATAAATAAAAATAGAAATCATTGCTTTCCTTGTGTTATGACGGGAGCATTCGAAATACATTCTTACGAGTAACTAGTAAATAATATAAACATTCGCATTTACATAATACTAATTTTCTTCATCTCAAATTCAATATTTTCTTTTAAACATCATATCAGCCCTAATACTGCATTATTTGGACCACATTTCATTGGTAACGATAACAAAAAGAGAATAAGGCAACAGGATACTTCACCGAGCACGCAAATAACACAAATATCTCCTGTCGGACGTTATGCAGCACCTCGTCCGACTTGCAGCATGGCTGAGGTACTTTTTTTTTTTTAACTAGGGTGGCTTTATACATATATTTATTCATATTTAATAGTTATTATCATATGGTAATGCGGTACAACTTGAGTTCCCCCTTTAAAACACCTTTACTTAAAATGTGCTCGAATCGCAGTTGCTTTGCGAATCTAGTTTGCAAATTCAGTAGTCGAATATTTTTTATTTCATATTTTGCATTAGAAAGATAAACTCGAATATTTAAATGGATCGAAACATGTCACGCCCCGCAGGAAAGATGGAATTTGTTGCACCACTGCACAACTTGGGTGTAAGCATTTCTTTGTCAAAAAAATTGATAAAATAAATTTATAAATTTCTAATCACGAAAAGGCAATGAAAAAGGAAAGCGAAATTAGTCTAACACCGAGTCAAGTATCAAGACTCGGGAAAACCAATCCGGTAAACATGAAGCTTGTCACGTCATGATATTTTAAAAACTGTGAATTGTTTTAGCTTAAGAAAAATCCCTTGGACTCAATTACCAGGCCCCCGAAGACAAATGAGTTGCCGGAAAAAAGATCGGTATTTTCAAATCTCTTTTTTTAAATTTTACCTCTCTATTCTGTTATGTTACGGTTTAGGGTCTGCAAAACGTTAAAGAGGAAAATTTCAATACATATTTTTCTGCTCCAGTTTCTCAAAAAAATTCGGTATGGGTCTTGGTATAATTTAATTGTTACTGTTTATACATTTTCTAAAAAAAAAAAAAATTAAGGGTCTTACGCCGCCAGAGCCTCGTATTTATAATAACAATGCAGATCAACAAATCCAACAACCTGATAATAATATAGCGGTAATTTTAAATTATGCATATATGTATATAAATATGGTTTATTTTTATATCTATGTTATGTAGAGTGCCGGCGCAAGAGTACCAATCGAAATGGACAATAAGGTACAAATTTATTCGGATCAAAGATCCGAGTTGTATGTGAACTTATATGTACATATGTCCGATATTTGCAGGCCCCTCCTTCTGAACCAAAAATGGATGATAATGTGAATGCCGGCAATGTAATTTTGAACTCGTATTGGCTTTTAATACTTTATAAGTAAATAATGTCGAATGATAGGTACCCAATCAAGGATTCTGCACAACTTGTCCCAATTGCTCAGCAAGAATCCTTCTGGTGCCTGAATCAGAAAACAAAGTAGAAGACAACTCTGCAGCTCAAAAACCATCATAGAAACAATTCTACTGTTATACAAGAAAATGTTAAAAAAAGGTAATGGAACTATATCTATCTAAATTCGCGTTCGTTAATTGCTTATTAAAAAAAAGTCGTTCCCCGTTCCCTTTAATATGAAATAGCTTTAGTTTAAGTTTCCTAGTTTTAGTTAGATTTGCTAATTTGAGATACCGGAACGTATTATATTCTATTTTAAGTACGTCGGCTTTTAATATACTTACCGTACACTAAACTGGACCATAAACCATATTTTGAAGCTGATGTTTTCGGCTGAGTTGCTGGTATATAATTTCGTCGTTATGATACATTTCTTTGCTCTTTTGTTGATATACATTATGTACATATTTCTAAAGTACGCGATACGCCAAACTTGGACGACTGACGTGAATCGCTGCATTATCTTGTTGAAAATCGTCGATATTGCCTTAAATATGGTACAAAGTTCTCCTCGAGTAATTGGGTGTAGGCACTATTCATTTTTGTGGAGGTAAAGGCAAGTGAAACCTTACCGCGAGCGCAGAAAGCCCCCCATGCCATACAACTTTCATCGCCTCTTTGAAAAAACCTTGATTCCTTCCGTAAATCGTGCCAATATCCATTAAAGCCAAGTCAATCAATCAAGATTAAATTTATTTTCGTCACTAAAAATAATCTTAAAAAAAAAAATATTATATCATATTTGATTAAGACATTTCAAATTGAAAAAAAAAGAGGAAATTAATACAATGTTACTTACGGTTTTCTAATTACGATTCATGTTGTTACGAGCTAATTCCACTCTCTTTTCCTTGTCGGCTGGTGGCAGACACCATTTTGCTTCGGACGATTAATCCGCTGCGTTTTATAAGACGGCCAGGTCGGATTACTGTGCCATAAGACTTCGGGTCTTGTAAAAAATTTCGAATGACACGGTCCGAACTTGATGTTTTCTTCACGATTGCTCTAAAGCCCAAACCATCCTCTCGAAAAGTCAGAACTTTCTACTTCCGTTAAATGCGTACCACGCGGCATTCTTATTTGTCAAAATAACAACAAAAACTGAATGAAAATTGCATAGAAATTGCAGTTTTTATATCGTGCGGCTATACAAAGTAAGCTAGACAAAACAGTATTTTATTGCTGGAAAATCCAAAAAGAAAATGTCGGTGATTTTTTTGTTTGCTCTAATTACTTCTTAATGTTGTTGCCATAAAATAAAATAATAATAAAGGTCCTATATTCGTCTCGAGTTTCCTGGAAAAGGCCTTTTACACGGTGCGTTTATATTTTTGCAAATCACTGGATACAGATTTACAGACATAATTTGTGTCAGCTATCATTAACGCATCGCGAACCAGTGAGGCATCGCACTTCATTGTGCTAAATTTTGCAAACATGTGTGAAGATTTTTCTGTCAGAACTCGTGCACATTTTTGTTATACGAGCACTAGAATTCGCGCGTAAGACTTTCACACTTCTTATCTGCTGCTATTAACCATTTATTTATTTTGTTTCCCTGTCATCCTTCTCATACTCCTAATTCAAAAACCACTAAACGGATTTTAAAGATGGATTGGTTACTTAAAAGCTATTAATTTTAGTCTGAGCGGGGTTTAAACGTAGTGGGTTGAGTGTGATCATCTTTACACCAGACCATTCATCAAAAGTCGTTCATTGGGTTTTGAGTTAGGTGCGTTATTCGGACCTTTTTTTTGAATACTTTCGATTATCCTCTTACCTACACGTTATGAAATGTTGATGATTTTGAAATATAATCATCTGCAAGTGCAAACTAACAAACCTAATATAATCGAAATTCATTAGTGGCTCTTGAGTTAGACTTGAGATAAGGATTTAATTGAGAATAATAATTTTAGTCAACTTTTGGCACTCAATATTGTGACAAGAGTCTAAAAAACAGTCGATTGGAAAAAAAAAGGAAACTGGAGTCGTAACATTTATCTAAGCAGCCTTATCGTACACCGAGGCTGAAATTTACGAGTATGTATGTATGTATGCACTTTAACGAATACGAGGGTATATCAAAGAGTAACCGGACTGATATAATAAAACATAAAGAAAAGTTTCTTAAATTATATTTTTTCACATATGACCCGTCTAAATCCAGACAATTCTGCATCCGTTGTTGCTACTCTGTAAAAGACAGCATCCTTCAATGAAAACTGCCTTAAAACAGTCTGCTCAGTATCCTTTATCGATTGCCATCTTTTTCCTTTGATGTCCTCTTTTAGTTTAAAAAAAAAAAAAATATCGCAAATATTCAGCCAGCCACCATTGAGCCCAGCAAAATTCTCTTATTAATAGTTATTTGGAGCCGTAATATTTGATCTCAGTTTTGAAAACATCCTCAAAGCCTTCGGATCCGGTAGGTAAGAACTTTCGTTTCAGGTAATTGTTAAAGAACACTTGTTTGGTTATTAAAAAGACCAAATTTTCCTTTTTTTTTATTGACAAAAATTGTGAAGGAGATTTCAAAAAGTTGAGTTCAAGTTGACTATTCTGGAGACTAGGAAAGGGGATATTTTCAACTTTTTGTTATAAGGTGTTAAAGTTGTTATATCAAGGAGGCGTTGTGACAATGATTAAAGTTCTGATGAAATGTTTAATTAATTTTATAAAATGCAGTTAAGTCAAATATTTATATACATACTTTTTTCAAAATTCTTCAAGATAAGTTGAAAAACCTAAAACCAGGACGCTATAATTAATTTAACCTAAGCATAAATATAAATTAATGTTTAATTATTACGTATTTAATTTAACATTGTCGAAACGGAAATACGAAGGTTTTTCTTTCAGAAAATTATGCTCAGTTCAGTAAAAGTTGGCATGTAAGACAAGAACAATAATTAAATGCGTATACAGTTTCAGTAACTTTCGATAAGAAGAGAGCTTATTTTCATATCTTTAATTTTAGATTATTTTTAATGTTAAATCATTAAGTGATTAATTTGACAAGAGAAAAATCGGGACGATGATAAAAACACTAAATTTCTTTGAACCAAGCCGCGACTAAATCAGTACCAAGTTTAAAAATACAATGATATCGTTCATTTGTGAAACTTAACTGAACTTTATATAATGTTATGAAGAAACACGGCTATTGTAAATTCAGGTGTCCGAATAAAGCTTGGTATATTCTGAACGTTTTCAGGGCTCCGATACGGAGACGGTAAGAACGAAACCCTTATGGTCCGTACGATTGTCCGTCCGTCCGTCTGTCATAGCCTCATAACTTTTGAACAGAGTTGAGTTTTATTAACCCGCAGACAGATCACGGATAACATTTGGAAAAAGTTCGAAAACAAAATTTTAGAGGTTTGAGTAAAAGTAAAAAAAAAGAAATTATTTGTATAAATACAATATGGGTATCAAATGAAAGGTGACTATGCCCAAAATGGTTCCGTTATTTTTACTTTCATCAAGTTTCGAGAAGAGTCCAAAAAGACTGCAGAAAAGCTATTCCCGCGGCCAGGGCGTGTTCGTTCAGTGGTGCGATCAGAGAGCGGGAGATTCAGGCTTCGAATCCCCGAAACCACACCACACGGTACCACCTTTTGCGAACGTCTCACAAGAAGAAATTGTCATTTGGAAACGTCATAAAACTGTAGGTACCAACCGTTCGTGCGGTGCATAGTACGAGTTGCTTCGAGAAGCTAGGCCAAGCTCTGTATGGGTTAGCCCATAAAATATTTATTTATTACTTTAATTCTGATGAAATCTGTGTAAGAGTTTTGAAAAATATATACATAGGTACATACATATGTACATAATTTAATTAGTTCATTGTTGAAATCTGTATCGCTGTGCCCTAAACAACTGACATTTTTTTTGTCCATTTCATCTAATTCGGAGGAAAATCGAAAAAAAAACTGTTCGGATGAAAGTTTTTAGTGTTCTGTACTAAACCGGTACATCTCTGGCACCGGAATATGGCGCAGTTTATCCGGCTCACAATGCATAGAAACGTCATATATCCGGTGTCGGCGAAGTGTGTAGCCGCTCCCATTGAGTTCACACTTCGAGCCGGATATGTATGAAACGAAGCTTATGCATTCAACACGGTGTCTGTTCGTACTTCGGATAAAGCCAGTGAATATTAGAAAATAGATAAACGAAAAGATATTACAACGGACAATGAAAAATGGTTAGGTAGATAATAACTGGAGTTTATAACAAACCTGTCACCCAGACGATTGGGAAACTCTAAAATGTAAAACATATGTCTAATTTGTTGTACTCTTTCTTATTTGATTGATTTATGCCTATAGGTGCTTTAGCTATTGGTTCATACCTAGTCTAGTCATAAATACTGATACAAAGAAAAACTTATGCCCAATGAAAACGCGCTGATATTTTTAAAAACAAATTTATACTTTTTATTTGTCAAGTCCCTAGCTACAAGTTATGGAAGACGGACTGGCCAATCATCAATCGCTTTAGAGATTACGCGTTGTCGACAGCGCGAACAAGGGCTCGCTTCAAAGACTCAATATTTCGGTGATGAGTAGAGCAGGCCATTCCCTCTAAAACGGACCACAACTTGTAATCCAAAGCCAATCATCCGGTGATATGAAGTCGGGTACATTTTTTTTTAGCCATTCTTGAGTGGTTTTCGCCTTGTGGACTGGAGCAGAATCTTGTTGGTATGTCCAGTGCTTGTTTGCGAATATTGTTCGGCTTAGAGGCTCAACGACGTCGTCTAAAACAGTGGTTTGGTAAACTTTCGCCGAAGTCTTGACTTATTTTTCACAAAAATGGAGGTTGTAGTAGCTCATTCCCCACCATACCATTACATTTGCAGGGTGGTGACCTCTTTCAACTCTTGTAATAAGTTCTGAAGCTTCTTTTGATGTCCGAGAATACACTTGATAATTTTGTTTATTAAAAGTTTCTTCAACGGTAAACATTTTCTCGTCGGTGAACAGAGTTTGTCTGTGAGCATTTTTAGCGTACCGCCTTAAGAGAGCTTTTGATTTTTGCTTCAATGCGACTATTAGCAGTTGTCCAGTGTGTCTTTTGTAGGCACTAAGTCCCAAGCCTTCTTTGATGATGCGAGACATGGATTTTTGCAAAATGTACATTTCCCGCGACAAGATCTTCTGCTTTGTCAGTGGTTTGCGTCTGATTCGAGCCTGCACGGCTTTGATGGCTCCCGGAGTCCTCACTGTGCGTGGGCGGCCAATATCCGCGAATAATTTAATACGATAAACAAAACAGCGAGCGATTCCAAGCGGTCGCAAGGTCCAAAAGATATCACCTTTTGCCATATTACACTTGTATAAGCCGATCACAACGACATGATTTTCGATGTCACCCCATTCCATGATTGTAAACGACTAAAACAAAAATCTTTTCCGCGACAAAGAAGCATTAAAGCAACGGGTTAAATAACGGTTAACATGAAAAGAGTGCAACTAGTACTTTATTTAAAATGGTTATAATAAAAATTGTATCAATATTTATGACTAGACTAGGTACTCGTATATGTAAGTACATTATTGAATGTTTCTTCGATCATATCCAAGCTTATTTAAGAATATTATTCTACCTGTACATCGTTCTGATTTTTTGCGCTTAAGATCGATCTTTCTACCCATCCTATGTATTTATCTACTTAAGTGAACGCTATACAAAGTCTATTTCTATTGTTCTAGATTGACTCTAGGGATGGTAGACTCTACAAAAGAGTCGAGGGTATTCCACCCTGCATTATTTTGAATCGTTTTCATAACTTCAATTTTATCCAATCCAATCATTCGTAATAGTTAAAGAAATAATTTCTTTTCAGGAATCAATAACCGCATTTTACAATCTACATACATACGAGTATATGGGTATTGTAGTTTCGTTATGGTTCTGACTATGTGAATGGAAACACGAGTTTTACTTTTATTTGTTCGTATGTACATACTGCACGACATCAAATGTTCTCTTAACCTTATTACATTAAAAATATTTGCAATGATTGCTTCCTTCAGAATGATATTCTCACACAGGTGTTATTACAGAAAGACTGTAGGACAATGCAGTATATTTCCTCAAATTGGATCGTTGCCAACAGTGTCGTTTGTATGTAGTATGAAACGAAAGTGAAAACTTCTTGTGCATTTAATGTAAAAAAGTGCTGTCAAATGGTCGTTTAAAATACAAACAAAGGCTGCAAGGCAGACAAACCTTTCGCACGGAAAATCCGAATTTTAGTAAAGTGGTTAGGTGACATAGTTTTCATGTTTGTAGTTTGAGGTTAGTAGGATGTCGTTTCCGGTAGTTAAGTCCTTGCGATAAACCGTACATACTCGTATAAAGAAAATTTCTTCATTAAAATGGGTTCACTGAACTTTATTTTGCGACAAAGGCAGCCATCGCATGTGTCGTAATATTATACTTGTATGGGTTTACGACAAACAAAAGTTAATTAGGCGATTGTTTGAAATTGTAGCAGTTGTGTGTGACATCATACTAATCCTTTATAGCTGTTTGCTATTACTAAATTGAGTTGTCGTAGGGTGGGTATTGGGTTTCTAATTTGTTTGCTTACTCATGAAAGATGGTAAATAGCAATCGCTGTACAGTACATGAATGATCCATGAATTTTTATATCGGTTGACAGTTTATGTAAAAATATGAAGTACCTGCTAGAAATTGCATTGAAAAAATTTATAGTATTATTATAACTATTGTGCGGGATGCATGCAGAGGGTTTAACAAAAGTTTTAAAAAAATTGTTGGTAAACCAGAAATACCACAAAGGCCAACAACTTTTTATCGCCCTCGCGTATCAATGAATTTTCAGCTGTTAACAAAAATCAAATAATAATTGAGGGAAAGACGATTCAATTCCAATGAGGAGATCATCAATGCAGACATTTAGAAGTTACAAAAGACGATTTTTCCCTATTTTTTTTATAAAAATATTTTTCTCAACCAACTTAGTGAACGTTTATTAGCTCTCTCGTACTTTCAAATTTTTTATCGATCATTTTATTAATTCTGGACCCTATTTTTCCAGCGACTTATCACTTATTATTAATTACGTTGTCCTAATTTTCGATAACTTTCGTTTTACCAAACAGAGAAGTGAAAAGATAATTCATTAGTAAGTACTCAACTTATCAAATTTCTACTTAGTAATAAGTTTTCTGTAGAAGAGTGATAAGTTCAGCTGTTTTGATAAATTTTTGTTCGGTTCGTGTCTCCAAATAATTTTAGTTATCATTTTTCAATAACAAAAAGGAAAGATTTGTTGGTGTTTCTGGGACTTAAATCTGAGTCCGCGCACTTAACCACTCATCCCGATATGTGTGGTATTTGAAGTTCGAACCTTTGCTCGGTATTTGTACTGTCATCAACAATGTCCAAGATGTACAAGATAAACTTAACAAAATTACTCTAGACATAGTTTTCACCACGATGTCTTTCCTTACTGAGTTTCGGAGGTACCACGAAAACAACTCATCAGTAAATAAAATGTGACCGTTGATCTGGCTGTGGACCATTTAATGTCACAATTCTACTTAATCAATATTTACACCAAAGATGGAGAATAGCAATTGTGTACTTATCACACTAATTTATGTAACAAAAAATCGATAAGTGAGTGGAATTACAGTTTTATTGGTGAACGAAATATTTGTCGGAAATAGTCCATTTAGGGGCTAGGACCTAGTCCACACAAGTGGAAGTCTGAAATGTATAGTGTATTTCTTCGAATCTTAAGAAATATGAATTATATAAAAAATGTATGAAAATGTAAGATACAAAGGCATACTGCTGAATAAATATGATCTCAGAAAAAAGAGAAATGTAGTTAGAGCCTTTGCATAATTTATTGCAGTGTAATTGTATGCCGTTTCGGAATGGCGTAATTGAGAATCTTCTCTTCACAATTTCACTCTCAGATGTTTTGTGATACGATAGCGAAAGGTTTTTTTTTCTGGGATTTGAACTTTAAACCTTTCCCTCAGTAGTCCAATGCAATAACCACTGAATCGTTGTACCCACCAAGCCTTTTACTACCTCAATTGTAACAAACTATTCAGTTGCATTTAATCTCTAGTTAGGTATATGAAATTGTATATTTAATATATACAATTCACCCACTTTACTAAAAATGTAAATTTTTCAATATTTTTACTAAAAACTGAAAAGAAAATGTAAAAACAAAATATGCGAAATATTTATAAGAGTATTTTTCTAGGGTCTCGAAGAGGATGATAACTAACTATAATACTTGCCTTAAAAGAAAAAAACTAACCATATCCATACATATTTAACAGGGTTTTGAGTTGTTAAGGACCCTACAATTTTTTTTTTTTAGGGTGCCGAAGATATATATATATATAAGCCTTATGGATACATTCACGGTTTGACTTTTATACATTTAAGAGGGGATATGTGGGGATCCCACCATTTTTTCTAGAGGGTTTCGAAGAATATCCATACCAAATTTAGTGCGAGTGAATTAAACGGCTTAAACTGACAAACTAACCACATTTTTAAGAAAATCTGTATGGTTGGGTGGGGTGAGAACCTTTCAAATGTTTTTCTAGAGCGTCTCGAAGAATATTCATAATAAATTTGGTGTGGATACGTTAATGCGGTGGGGTGTTAGTCTCGAAGAATATTCACACAAACTTTGATGCGGATGCGTTGAACTGTATAAACGCCCTTACAGGACAAACAGCCATATATAGATACATATATCTTTTTGCTTTTATGCACGTACATACATATGTACATATATCATGTATAGTGAGAAGTAATATTTTACTTTGAAATAAATGATGAAAATTTGCAAAGAAATAAGATTGATGGAGCTGTGTCCGCATTATCATATCTATAAGTAATTACTTTTACATAATAACATTAGTTAATTGGATATGAGTTGAAATCATATTTTCTTTCTTACGTTAATCTTTGTAATATTTTTTCAGATAATTCACAGCACCACAAAACCGAGTACAGGAGAAGCAAGCAGGTAAAATTAAGTATTAACTAATTGAATACACATAAGACTTGGTCACCTCATGGGATTCATATTTCAAGTTTTTAATTTTGCTTTGTTTTATTCTTTATTTTCAGTTAAATTAGTGTTTTTTATTGTTTTTACTTTAATTTCAGAATATCGTAACGGTCAACACAATTTTAGTGGTTGGATCATTTATTTCATAGTATATATAAATTAACTTTCACCGTCATACAAAGAAAATTTTAACATATGTGAAACTTGTTTTAGAGCAATAATTGTGCTGCTGATTGTATGCTTCACTCATAAATTTATTTGTTATGTTGAATTATTTGTTACGTCCACGTTATAATATTTTTTACAAACATTATTAAAAAGACAATTTGATTTTTTTCATGAAAGTTATGTTTTTCTTGATTAAAGTGAAACCCATAGGTAAACAAAAAAAAGTTTGTCGTGAATGCTGTACAGCTGACTAGAATTTATTTTTGTAAAATTATCATATCGAATATTAGACCCACAACTTATGTTATATTTCTACACGGGAGTACCCTTACTTATGAGCGTATGTATTTACATTACTGTTAACGTGAAAAATCCGATATTTCATGAACTAACTGACTGAACCAGTTAAAGTGTATAATAATTTGTTATTTCATACTTTAACTGGTTGAAAGTCCCATTACAAATTTGGGACATAGACATACCCGGCATCGAAAATACTCGTATATCCGGCCCGAACTGTATACGTATAGAAACGTATATTCGATGCCGGAAATGTGGGAACGTTTCATTGAATTCCATACTCTTCGAGTTGGATATCCGCCGGCGCATATTCGATGCAGGATATGTGTGGATCGGGTCTAAAGCTTAAAATGCAAATTCCTTTCAACAACGGAACTCTTCCGGTAGAGTTGGCTAAGTCAAACATGATAATAAAACGTTTTTTTCTGTGTAAGGTGATCATAGTGGGTAGTGTGTCTCCTTTTGACCCGAATGTTCCAGGTTCGAGCGCCAGTGGGAAACAGCAACCTAAAGCCACTTGAGCATAAAATAGAATCGGATAAAATCTAAGTTTCTCTAACCACTAATCAAAAGAGGATCCCTGCCTGCTACTGCAATGACCTGAACCAAATTGAGTTTGAGTACTTTAGGATTTGGTTTTATTATAAAAAAAAAGGTGATCATAAGAATAATATTCAAATACTGGTAATACTAACAATTTTAAATTTGTAATTTTATTATCAATGTTGTCTTTCCTTATAAATCATAATTGGATGAAAAATTATTTTTTTTTTTGTCAAAGCGACAAAAAATTTGTCTAAAAACTGTAAAAATAGGACCAAGTGTGGGTGGCAGGGTCATCTTTGTTTGCTGTCTAACTCAAAAACTCCTGAACGAGCTTCGATGAAATTTGGCATGTAATCTTAAACTGATACGTTAGTAGTTCCACTTAAAATTAATCGAAATCAAATTGAGTGGGAGTAAAATAAGGAGGGTCTTAAAACATTTTGGATTCATATTTCTCATATGTCTAACTCGAGAACCACCCAGCGGATTTTGATGAAATTTGGGTTTTGCATTATGTCGGACATGCAATTTGTTTGACAGCAAATCATAAAAATCCTGTGCAGGCAGCTTAGGCAGGCATCGACGATACCATGGTCTTTGAGTTTTTTCAAGAAACTATCAAAAAAAAATATCTTTTCATATTTTTGGTCTTCTTCTGTCACATGATGGAGTATTTTTTCTTTCTTAGGGTACATTATGCCCCAAAAATTCCCCCACAGAAATATTTTTTTCACTGATTATTTTTGGCTCACTACATGCTATATTAGCACATAATTTCATATTTCTAGGTCAAACGGGTCAAAAGTGACAAGTGTGTGAAGTGTGATAGACACCGAATTGAATCCATTAGTGTTCCGTTTATACCATTCCGATATGGAACACTAAAAACGACAGTCACATTACTTGGGACAAGCAAAAAAGATGATTTTGAATACATGATATTTGAGTGAGCGTACGATCGACTGCCTAGAAATGAAATACTGAAATATCTCACATCAAAAACTATGATACATCATAATTTGTTTCTTCTTTCGTCTGTTAATAAAATACATCACTCGTCATGTACATAATTTGTATTATGTTGTTGATATGTCTCCCGTTATGTGATGAGTTTTCCGTTCACCGATGCGGCAATTCGACCACAGATTGTAGAGCAAAAATTATGGTTTGAGAGTTGGGCTGCTTCTTTTAAACTTAAACTGCGTCTCATCCATTATTGCAAACGATAACTAGTTATTCCACAGAATCAGTTAAAGTGTCAGAAGCGGTTATTTCATGAAATACCTAGTTTTTTTTATGAAATAATTGAACTGATCACTTTATTTAAAAGGTCTTCTTCTACTGTGTACTGTTCAATTTAACCATTCTATAACGATCGCGGCTGCTAAAACGCGGCTAAACGGTTAATTCCACACGAACAGTTGGGATGCTGCTATGCCATTTTCACTTACGCAGAACAACACGTACTTAGGAATAGACAATAGACATAGGGCACGACTGAGTCGCACGTACTTGCTCTATATGTGCTATTCGTCTGAAAATTGTTTAGATTTCAAATCTAAGCCAAGTAGTTAAGAAACGACAATAATTGACTTTTTCGTAAAATGCGTTAAAAAGCTGAAAAACAAAAAATTTGAATGCCATGCCCTTACATACATAAAATCGACTCAGCCATAGCCGATATAAAGCCAATTTTCCCAATCCCGCCATTAAATGCTCTTATTCTTATTCTTCTACGCTGGCAAAACCTCTGCGTAAGCTTCTCTGTCTATCCTACTTTTCAGGGCTCTTTCCGAGTAGATGGAAAACAGCATTTGTCCAGCCCGTCCCTAAAAAAGGCGAATCTTCCTCCCCTTCCAATTACCGACCCATTGCACTTACGTCCCTTCTTTCCAAGGGCATGGAAACGCTGATAAATCGTTATGAAATAAACGGTTATGAAATATCTCGATTCACGACAACTCCTTAATGACCGGCAATATGGTTTTCGTAGCTACAGGTCCACTGGTGATTTGATGGCATATCTCACCGAAAAGTGGAACCAATCTCTGCATCACTTCGGCGAAACCAAGATGGTTGCGCTTGATATTTCAAAGGCAGTTGACAGAGTTTGGCATCAGGCTCTTTTGTCGAAAATGCGTGCATATGGCGTCGATGAATCTCTTCTTCAATGGATTAGAAATTACCTTTTGGGGCTATCAATACAAGTTGTTTTGGACGGCTTCAAGTCTGCTATTCACCAAATAAATGCTGGTTTTCCCAGCTCTGTTTTGTCTCCGACTCTCTTTCTTATTTTTATAAATGATCTCTTGTCTGCAACTTCTAATCCAATCCATTCCTTCGCTGATGACAGTACCCTCAGTTTTTCATATTCGTTCCCTAACTCACGTCCCCGCTCTTCGGCCGTAGAAGGGGAACGGCAACGTATGTTAAACACATTAAATTCCGACCTGGACAGCATAATTAAATGGGGTTCAACCAACAGAGTGGAATTTAATGCTTCCAAAACACAAAGCTGTCTTCTGTCTCTCAAGCGAAACCAAAACCCTCAACCATTGTCCATGGATGGTACTTGCATCATTGAAACCGGTATGTGTATTAATAACCATCTTCAAAAATGCTGCAAAATGTCTAGTATTCTTTAAACGGTGCAAGAAATATTTTACCCGATCTGATCAGGCCTCAATTTATAAGGCATTCATCCGCCCTAAGCTGGAATATAACGCCCATATCTGGTCTGGTACATCCAAGACCGTTCTGCACATTCTTGATAGGGTACAGAATCGCGCGTTAAAACTTATAGGCGATAGAGACATTGTGAATTCCATTCATTCACATCGGAGAAATGTCTCCTGTCTCTCCCTGTATTATCGTTTTTTTTTTATAAAAAATGCTCCAGCGAAATAGCCAGCTGCATTCCTCCCCTTCAAAATTTCACCCACAATACGCGACATGCTTCGAATGCACATCAGTTTACCCTAAAGCCAAATTTCGGTCGTACTGTCATATAGGGATTCATTTACAAGCCGAACAACACGAATGTGGAATGATCTACCAGGCTCTGTATTTCCCCATCACTACCACCTTCACACATTCAAAGCCAACGTGCATAGGCTCCTCCTCTGTTCCTCTTCCCCCTTTTCCCTGACGCCCGTGCCCTGAAACAGTTTAAGGGTATTCATATCCCCTTCGGCGCGCGCAGATTATAAAAAAAAAAAAAAAAAATTAAAATTTTACCAAAAAACTGAGTACGCAGTCTTATTGTAAACGTCCATATCACTCCAGATGTGAATTTTTATCGAAATAACAAAGCCGTTTTTGAGAAAATTGACCGTAAGTAAAGCACCGTTAATTTTGAGGCTAGAATGAAAATTCGAATCTCTGGCATTACCACTCAGACTCCAGATATGAAGTTTGAAGAAAATTCGTCCAGCTGTTTAGGCTGCAACTCAAGGTAAAGACAGACAGACAAAATTACGAGACCCACTTTTTTGGGTTCCTCTATTATAGTAATGTCAAAATTAATTAAAATCTCAAGATCGAAAATTTCCACGACAACAATACTTGCTCTATATAACCAAGTAAACAAAGTACAAGACTGGGTCGCACGTACTCGTCCTGCAAAAACTTAATTTGATTTTTTTTTTTTCAAATCCTTTAAAATTAAAACTAATTTCAAATGTCCAAAACTTGGTATGCCATGACCTTGCATATATCAAATACGTGTTTTTAGGTATTGATTTCAAACAAAATCGATAGAACCATGGCCGAGAAATAGTAATTTTTTAAGAACCAGTCAATAAGTAAAGAATCGTTATATGTACTTTTTGGCGAAAACATGGTACGCCATCTGGTGACACATGTGACACATTTGTCCAAAGCGGTTTTCGTGTAAATCAATTTTTATCAAAATCGGTCATCGGCCGTTAATTTTGGGGTTATAATGAAGATTTCGATTTCTTCTCGAATTGTGACCTCACAGACCACAGATACAAAGTTTGAAGAAAACCCGTCCAGCCATTTAGGCGGCAGTCGTGCGTTCAGACAGACAGACAGACAGGCAGAATTAATAGGCCCACTTTATTTAGTTTCTCTATCATAGTAAAGTCAAGTTTGATCAAAATTTCTAGATCGACAATTTTCAGGAAACCAATACTTGCCGTTGTAGGTGCAAGTAAAAATGAATGAGGGTATTATCACTCGTCACCTGAACAATGTAATTTAAATATGGCAGAGGACTTTTTTTCTGAGAACATATTTAGGAATAAATTTTATGTTTTTATATGCAAAACATTGATTTTTTTGTAAATTTTGTCCATACGTACGATGTACATACATACATTATATTTTTTGTATTTTTACATTCTTTTGTCTTTTGTTCCACATACCGCTCTAAAAGAAAAAAATATGTATTTACAAAATATATCCTACCACAAATATTTTACAGCAAAGTGAGTGAAGCTGATGATGCTGTGAAAGACGAAATTACAATAGATTCAGTTTGTGAGGATTTCCATGCTTTGCAGACTTCTCAGTCCGAAAAAGATATTGGTCAGGAGAATAATCTGGAAGCTACTGATGAAGCAAAATTAGAAATTCAAGAAGAAAATATAAATAACATATCTGTGAATTTAGCTAATGCTGAGCCCAGGGTCGAAACAGATGCTGTTGCTGACAACTTTTCGCAAATTAAGAAACCAACCTCATTTCAGCTAAGCAAACAACATACGGGCTTAAAGAATATTTCCTTCAACGTAGGCATGGCAGTCACACCTACAAATAAAATGGAATTTGATCAGGAGCAAACAGATGAGTTTGGTATAGTAAAAATTAATCGTCCTCCTGGCAAATTAGTTTCTCCACCGCCACCAGACAACACTGATGCGATGTCAACAGTTTCATCGGGAGAAGGCTTCACCGACCAGGGCTATTATGACTTGAAATTTTATCATAATAAGCTCTGGTAATTTATATTGCCGACTTTAAAATAGTAATATAAATTGTTATAAATGCATTTAGCCCAGACATAGTGTAATGGCAAGATATACAACTTTATTACATACATATATTTGATATAATTATCTATTCAATTGCTTTTATTTTGTTGTTCATCTTATTATTGTTTATATAGTATTATTTGCAATTTGTTATAACCTGCACAGACGCACCAATTTAGTTAATTTAGTTATAATTAGAAAAACAAAAAAAAAAAAAAAGATTATTGAGTACCTCATGAACTTGTTATTTTACAGCTCTTCGGTTAATAAATATTACCAAAACTTAATGCTATAGAATATGAGAAAAACAATTACATATGAACTTGGCGACTTAGCGGAAATGAAGCTTCAATAAACATATGCATTTTTAGAATATTAGTAAGTTTTGATATCATATTGGAGACCAAATGCAAAATTTAAATAAACCATTTTGTATGAAGTAACATTTCACGGACTTCCTTTTCATGGAAACTTCCATAAACATTTTTAGATCTATATTACAATGCAAAACGATTAAATTGTAAAAAAATAGCATGCAGGTCTTCATGCTTCACAAATCATTAATAGAATGTTATACCCAAAATTCGGCTAATCAGTTAGTACGAAAATGTACAATTTCTTTTTGTTCAATCTTGCTAATTTTATATGACTTATTAATAAATTTGATACAAAAACATATTTCAAATATATTCGTACGTAGTAGCTATCAAGAAGTACATTGATTTATACAAAAATGTGTACGAAAAGAACAGTGAATATTTTTTCGCTAAAGCAAATAAATAAAACATTAAGCAGCTAAAATATTTGTTCTATTTCATTTATTTGACGTGTATCTGGATTTCAGGAGCGGCGGGATATGTATTTAGAGTGTACCAGTAAGTAAAGCACAATGCAGGTAATCAATTTAATGAAAAAGTACGTTGCATTCGCATTGCATAAATCAACATTACCGATAGAAAACTTGTAAATTGCTTTTATGAACATTAAGTTTGCTGAATTGTTGAATGCAACTTGCAGCAACCATACGGTTTTCCAAACGTTCATAAATAAGTAACTGAAACGCACTTTACATAAAATGACAGAAATAATGTTAAAATTCATTTGTTTCTGTGATTTCTGAATATGTCGATAAAGTCAACCGAAAATCAAGCCATTGATTTCGTACGGCTTTTTCGACTTGTCTCGAAGGAATGCCTTGAATTCGATTAGGTGGTGAATGTGTGAAATAAAATTCGGAAGCCATCGAACCAAACCACGAAAATATTGTAGCATAATAATAACTACGCCCCCTAAAAATATGACGCAACAAATTCCGAAGTGACTTCAATCTGGCAGAATTTTGGTTCGAACTGTCCTTTCATTCGAGGTTCGTGTCTGGGACGAAGTCTCCACAGCTCATGTCAACGAAAGAGACGAATAATATCAGGGATAAAAGGGAATTATAACTGCAAGAATTATTTCTCTTGTTCCAGTGGTCGAAGAATTTGCTAGAAGTTTCTGGCTATCAGAAACTTCTGCTATATAAGGACAGATGGCGATCAAAAAAAGACAGTTGGTTTAGAACCGTGGCGAAGAGATTGGAAAAGTGATAATGGGCGAAGTTGTAATTTGGTGATAAATTGAAAGTTGAGAGTAAACAAGAAAAAGTAATTAGTTTGGATTTGTGAATTAAGTAATTGAAAGGAGATAAAGTGATTTGAGAGGAAAGAGACCTTGTAAGAAAAGAATTTGCAAAGAATAGTATAGTGTGAACTTGAATTGTTCTATAGACTAGAAAATAAAGAAATAAATTTCACAGAATATCGTTTTATCTACTCGAGCCGTAGCCAGCATATTACATTGGTGTCAGAAGCGGGATAAAACTTATTCTGTGAATAACTATTTCCGTGGTGTGAAATTGCACAAAAAAAAAAAAAAAAACGATTTCTGTGTTGAGTTAATTAGTTGCGCAAAATGGGTCGCAAATTGGGAAAACTAACTATAACTCAACTAAAGGCAGAACTCAGTAAGCGGAACCTCGACACAACTGGGGGAAAAGATGCCCTGCTGATTCGTCTGGAAGAAGCAGTAACGCAGGAAGGTGAAAATCCGCACGACGTAGAGTTTGACGTGAAAGAGGAACCAGCAAGTACAGCAGCCGACCCGGGTATAACAAGTCTGCTCCTGCAACTTAAGTTAGTCATGGACGAACAAAAGAAAGCAATAGAAGACCAAAGGAATTCTATAGAACTTAAGCTGGACGAACAAAAGAAAGCAATGGACGACCAAAAGAAAGCAATGGACGACCAAAAGAACTTTGTAGAACTTAAGATGGACGAACAAAAGAAAGCAATGGACGACCAGAGGAATTCTCTAGAACTTAAGCTGGACGAACAAAAGAAAGCAATGGACGAACAAAAGAAAGCTATAGACGAACAAAAGAATTCTCTAGATGCTCTGGAAAGTAAACTTGATGAGCAAAACAAGAACTTGGAATCCAAATTCGAAGTGATCGAAGAGAAAATCGAGAAGGTCGAGACGCAACTCGAAAAAGTCGAAACTAGATTCGATGAAAATTTTGAGAAACATGAAACTCAGTTCGGGAAGATAGAGACTCAGTTTGAAAAAGTAGAAAAGCAAGTCGAAAATCTTGCTAAGGAGCTCAGCAACGTGAAGAGACAGAAAGCACGGGAATATTCCACTGACGGTCTGAGAAGAAAGGAGATGCAGCCTCCTATCTTCGATGGTCAAACATCATGGCCAATTTATAAGAGGCAATTCGAAGCGGCCGCAATGACCAATAGCTGGGACGATGAAGAGAAGTCTATTGCACTCACGCTTGCACTGAGGGGTCCAGCTGCGGAGCTCTTGCAGACCATCCCGGAAGATAAACAGCAGAACTACGACTCTCTGGTTCAGGCTATCGAGATGCGGTTTGGGGATGAACACATGCAGCAGGTGTACAGGGTTCAGCTGCGTAGTCGAGTCCAGAAAAGGGGGGAAACGCTCCAACAGTTGCAAGCGGATATAGAGCGACTAGCCCATCTTTCATACCCTAAAGCCGGTGAGGAGCTTATCAACGAAATGGCGGTGGAAGCTTTTATTCAGGCCATAGAGGACAGACAACTGCAAATGGCTGTAAGGATGGCTGAAAAGCGAACACTCCCCGAGGCATTGGCATTCGCTTTGTCAATGAAGGCTGCGGACCAAGCATAACAGGGAATACACCGTGTCAGGGAAATGTCCGTCGTGGAATGCTCATGCCAGAGAACAGCCGTCATGGATGAAGACAGAGCTCGCGGAAGTCAAATCCGTTGCTGGAATTGCAACCAAACCGGACACCTACAACGGCAGTGCAGGAGTGCACCTAGACGAGGAAATTGTTCACATTGCGGAAGTAGGAGAAGCAGAGAGGAAGCATCTGGCGGTGATAACATCCATCCTGTCAGTCAGACTTCCCAAAACCAGGACCAACGCGTAAGGACCAGCTTCGCGGGGCAGAAGTTGGTTACTGGAATCGAGGCCCCCAGGACCACCATTCAAGTTTCGCAAACCAAACGGGGTAACAAGAGCCTGACAGTGGAGGCACTAATCAACGAGAAGAAGTGCGTAGCCACCATCGACACAGGTGCCACTGCCTCCATTGTAAGAAGAGATATCGTCAAAAGCTCCTGGCTGCACAACACCAACAGCTACTGCCTGAAGACTGCAACAGGGGAAATGGCGAAGGTATTTGGAGAAGTTCGTCTTACGATTACTCTGGCAGGACTGACGTTCTCCCATGCGTTTCTGGTGGCAGATATATGCGACGAGTGCATCATCGGAGTAGACTTCATGAAAGCAAATGAAGTAATCTTGGACATCGGGATGCAAGTACTGAGGTATCGAAATGTGGGGATTCCAATGGTGTACGGAAACGAGAATGCCGTAACTCTCAGGACAGTCATCAGCAAAGACGAAGTTTTGCCGCCTTCTTCAGAGACAATCATTTGGACGAAGCTGGAAGGTGATCTTGGGAGCCACCGATTCTACATAGTAGAACCAGACCCAGAGAAGAATTCTCAAGACTACATCGTGGGAAAGACGTTAGTCGAACCAAAGAACACCATGGTTCCAGTGAGAGTTTTGAACACAAGACCACACACTGTCAAACTAAGGCGAGGGGAGGTGACTGGAAAATGCACGCCGATTACCGCCGTCGCAACAATATCTGAACGTGATGCTCCAAAACTTCTCCCATCACCTTGGACAGCGGAAGTGAGAGAGACGATTCTCCAGTCCAGTGAGCTGAATCAGGAGCAGCGAACTATGGCAGAGAATCTTATCAATGAGTACGCTGATGTATTTGCCTCACAGGACGGAGAATACGGCCGAACACACCTGGTACAACATCGAATAGACACTGGTGATACTAGACCAATTCGTCAGCCTGCTAGGCGCCTTCCATTGGCAAAGCAGACAGAAGTTGCAGAGATGGTGTCGGCAATGGAGAAAGAAGGTCTGATTGAAAGTTCCAAAAGTCCGTGGGCATCACCGGTTGTACTGGTTAAGAAGAAAGATGGCAGCACGCGGTTCTGCGTGGACTATCGGCAGCTCAATTACGTCACCAAGAAAGACAGCTACCCTCTGCCACGGATTGACGACACGCTAGACACACTATCAGGAGCCCGATGGTTTTCCACTCTCGACTTGAAGAGTGGCTACTGGCAGGTACAGATCCATCCAGAAGACCGGGAGAAAACCGCCTTCACCGCAGGAAATGGGCTATGGCAATTCACGGTAATGCCATTCGGGCTGTGCAATGCTCCGGCGACTTTCGAGCGATTGATGGAATGTGTCCTGCAAGGGTTAACATGGAAAACCTGTTTGGTATACTTGGATGATGTCATCGTCGTAGGAAAAACGTTTGCGCAACACCGAGACAATCTAAGGGATGTGTTTCAAAGGCTTCGAAGTGCCCACCTGAAGCTCAACCCCAAGAAGTGCGCCCTGTTTAGAGCGGAAGTCAAGTACCTGGGACACATAATTTCAGCGAAAGGAGTGAGAACCGATCCGGAGAAGGTCGAAGCGGTGAAAAACTGGCCAGTCCCCAAAGACAAACACCAACTAAGGAGCTTCCTGGGCCTAGCCACCTACTACAGACGGTTCGTGAAGGATTTTGCCGGGATCGCAAAGAACCTGCACCAGTTGACGGAAAAGGGAAAACAATTCAAATGGTCAATTGAGTGCGAGAAGAGCTTCAAGGCACTTAAACAACGGCTATGCGATGCCCCGATACTGGCTTACCCCACTCCCGGGGAAACGTTCGTTGTGGATGCAGATGCTAGTAATGTCGGGGTAGGAGCCGTACTCTCCCAGGTGCATGACGGCCAAGAGAAGGTGGTTGCGTACTTCAGCAAGGTGCTCTCTAAGCCAGAAAGGAACTACTGCGTGACAAGGCGGGAACTTCTAGCTTTGATCTTGGCTACGAAGCATTTTCACAAATACCTCTACGGGAGGAAGTTCGTTCTTCGCACAGACCATGCAGCCTTAAAATGGCTATTACAGTTCAAGAGTCCTGAGGGTCAGGTCGCAAGATGGATCGAAAGGCTGCAAATCTACGACTACGAAATACAGCATCGTAAAGGAAAACTCCACTCTAATGCGGATGCACTGTCCCGGAGACCATGCAGAACGGATTGTAAACATTGTGCGCGTCAGGAAGAACGGGAGCTGGTTTCCATCCAAAGAATGAGAGCCGAACCTATCGCCGGCTGGAGCGTAGATGAGATCCGGAACGCTCAGAAGGAAGACCCGGATATCGAGCCGATTCTGGCCTGGAAGGAGAACATGGAGAAACCGGATCATCAGGACATCTCTCACAGAAGCCCGACCTTAAAGGCATATTTTGCGCAGTGGGACTCCCTCCATGTCCAAGAAGGTGTTCTGAGAAGAAAATGGGAATCCTCCGACGGAAAGTCGTTTGTAATGCAGCTTGTCGTACCGCGGACGAGGGTCAAGGAGGTGTTACAGGAAATGCATGGCGGGGCGACCGGAGGCCACTTGGGAGTGAATAAGACGCTAGAAAAGGTACGAGAACGTTTTTATTGGTTAAAAGCGAAGGAAGATATCGAAGACTGGTGCAGAAAATGCGACGTGTGTGCAGCTAGCAAGGCTCCGAGAATCAAAACTCGAGGTAAGATGCACCAATACAACGTGGGAGCACCTTTTGAACGAATCGCCATTGACATCGCAGGACCCTTTCCGGAAACCGACAATGGTAATCGGTATATCCTCGTAGTGATGGACTACTTCAGTAAGTGGCCGGAAGCGTTTCCGATCCCTAACCAGGAAGCCAGAACCGTGGCGGAGCAGATCGTCTACAATTGGGTTAGCAGATTCGGTGTGCCCTTGGAATTGCATTCTGACCAAGGGCGGAACTTCGAGTCAAGAATCTTCCAAGAGATGTGTCAACTACTCGGAATCAAAAAGACAAGGACAACCCCGCTTCATCCACAGTCGGACGGTATGGTGGAGCGTTTCAATAGGACTTTGGACGAACATCTCTCGAAGGTCGTAGGTGACTACCAACGGGATTGGGACCGGCAGATTCCCTTGTTTTTGATGGCCTATAGAAGTGCCGTGCATAGCACTACTCGACATACGCCGTTCGAAATCTTATTTGGTGGAATAGCTCGTTTACCCAGTGAGGTGAAATTTGGATCTCCTACCAATGAGCCCAGAAATGAAGAAGAGTACGTGGCGGACCTTAGGGAAAGGCTTAGGGACATACACCAAAGGACCAGAAGCCAGATTAAGATGACGAGCGACCGCATGAAGACCAGGTATGATGCCAAGGCAACAACGTCAGGATTCCAGGAAGGAGATCTGGTGTGGCTGTATAATCCCCATCGCCAAAAGGGGAAATCACCTAAATTACAGCGGAACTGGGAAGGTCCCTACAGAATAGTAACCCGCATCAACGATGTTGTCTACCGCATCCAGCGAGGACCGAGGGCCAAAATGAAAGTGGTTCATGTGGACCGACTGAGTCGATACAATGGCCGAAATGAGGATGCACTTGTTCGGGACGAACATGTCTAAGAGGGGGGCAGTGTAGCATAATAATAACTACGCCCCCTAAAAATATGACGCAACAAATTCCGAAGTGACTTCATTCTGGCAGAATTTTGGTTCGAACTGTCCTTTCATTCGAGGTTCGTGTCTGGGACGAAGTCTCCACAGCTCATGTCAACGAAAGAGACGAATAATATCAGGGATAAAAGGGAATTATAACTGCAAGAATTATTTCTCTTGTTCCAGTGGTCGAAGAATTTGCTAGAAGTTTCTGGCTATCAGAAACTTCTGCTATATAAGGACAGATGGCGATCAAAAAAAGACAGTGGGTTTAGAACCGTGGCGAAGAGATTGGAAAAGTGATAATGGGCGAAGTTGTAATTTGGTGATAAATTGAAAGTTGAGAGTAAACAAGAAAAAGTAATTAGTTTGGATTTGTGAATTAAGTAATTGAAAGGAGATAAAGTGATTTGAGAGGAAAGAGACCTTGTAAGAAAAGAATTTGCAAAGAATAGTATAGTGTGAACTTGAATTGTTCTATAGACTAGAAAATAAAGAAATAAATTTCACAGAATATCGTTTTATCTACTCGAGCCGTAGCCAGCATATTACAATATAAAAACTGTCAAATTACTTACTTCTGATAGGTTTGATAGTAAATAGGATTGAAAATCAAAGGAAACAAACTTAATAAAGTTTATTGGATTTGTTTTGGGGAATCTGCGATTTCCATTAATTGTTTGAAAGCTACTTGAAATTGACGTTTCTCAAGATTTCATACGAAAACCGTACACATATTATACTTCTTTTTTTTTTTTTTAATTTGAGTGAACTCTCGTTTTCTGAAATTTGACATTTTTCATTTTTCTTTCAGGAAAGTGCACGCACAGATCTACTATCACGATAATGTCTAGGAAAACCTGTTGCATCTTAAATTAGATTAAGATGCTGACGAGACACATTCAAAAAATATTTTCCACGACCTATTTACGAGAATAACGATCCCGCAACATTTTGCAGCCAACAAAAGTCAAATCTGCGTCCTCGACGACTCTTTTTTTTTTTTCTTTTTTTCAAGTCCCTGACATTACTTTGCAGAACATTAGATTCATTCGGGTACCCATGTGCAAAAGTAATATTACGCCTGAGAGCAACTGCAAACCGTACTGAGAGACTTACTTAAATTGAGAGATAAATGATTTGTTCTTCGTTAATTTTTCTGCAAATTTATTACAGAGGAATTTCGTTTCACGAAAAATTGAAATCTATCAAATTTTTTACAGCTGACGGGTTTGACAACAAAAAGGTTTTACAATCAAAAGAAACAAATTTTTAGATTTGATAATATTTGACGTTTTTTAAGATTTCGTAGTCTTACAATATAATTTCGCGAGAGTAATGGAACAAACTCAATATAATAAAAATTAAAAAAGGGTGAATTATCGATATCAAAAATTATATAGTCTACTGGGGGCCTATTGTCAGACCCGTGCTCAGTGGTTAAGTGCGCGATCACAGAGCGAGAGGTTCAAGGTTTGAATCCAAGAAAACACAAAAATAAAAAAAAAAGTTTTCTCACGGTCCCATCTCTCGCGAACGTCTGATAAAATCCGAGAGTAAAATTGCCATGAAAAGCGTCTCTCAATCGGAAAAAATTGTCCTTCGGAAATGGCATAAAACTGTAGGTCGCAACCATTTGTGCGGCGCCCAGCACGAGTAGCTGCGAGATGTTAGGCCAGACCCTGCATTGAGGTGTTAGCGCCAAAATACAACGGTGGGATTTAGTTATTTATTACTGGGGGCCTATTGTTGAATTGTGTGTGAAATATTCTAGTTAACACGCCACACATCGATAACGCGCCAAAAGGGTGAAGGATGAAATCGTCATAAGTTGCTGAGTCAACAGATCTCATTTGTTTAGGTGCGGGCATGTTCCCACAGTGTAGGAATGAAGGGATCGTCTTATATTGCACTGAAACGGATGCACGTGCATGTGAAACGGTGGGAAACTGATGACGGTTCAACTCCAGAGATTGGAGCTTGCTTGGACATGGTGTGGTAGATTGGAGTTAGTTCTAAGTTACGAGTATATGCATATTTGTAATCAGTATTAAAAGTTATGTCAATTTACTCATGTTCGTCCGTATGTATGTTACTAGTTTTTGGGCATTTAATTCTGAGCTAGGAAGACAAAGTATGATATATAGGCTTTTTAAAATCCGAAGCAATGCTAGTGTAAACATTTTACCTCCGCCTACAAACGGTCCCACCTTTCAAAAAATTACTTCTTCTCACTATTTTTACTAAAAGCGGAAAAATACTACCTTAACAAAATATATAGACGTTATAGACACCCTCTCAAAGCTATTTTCGGTGATGGTTAAGTGTTATGTCTATAAACTTCTGTTATAAGCAAGCTTTCATTTAAGAATAAATGATGAATTACATACATACTCGTAAGTATAAAATGAAGGTGCATACAATTTCCTTATAAACAGTTATTTCAGTTTTCCTTGATGGTTTTCATTGATAAAAAAAAAGTTTAAAGTAGAAAGAGAAAAATACTAGGCGAATTATAATTCGTTTAAACGTTTTTTACAAAAATCTTATGGAAATAAAATAATAATAAAGCACATACGTATGAATGTAGTTGGTGCAAATTTGCTGTTTGTAAAAATAAGGGTTTTCCTTTTTTTTTATTGACAATTGACCATTCATAGCAGAACGGAAGGGTAGAACAAATCTTATGTTCTTTCTATTCACTTGTTACAACAACGGTTAGGTAGGTAGTTAGGTAGGTGTGGCTGTGACAGCAAGCCATGCTGAAACATAATTAGCGCAGAGGCGCCGTTTTAATACCACAACTCAAGTGACCTAATTTGTTGTAAAAACTGACGTTGGACTTGTGGGAAAGGAGAGAAAAGATTATTTAAATCCACCCCGTGGCATTGAGGAAACTGATGACGTCCCCGATGCTTGTTTCCGCTAACTCAACAGTTACTGAGATGGTTCAGAAAACCGAGGGAAGGATATGCATTTTTTTTTCATATTTGGCGGATTTTTAATATTACAATATTCGTATAGACAATTAAAGTGCACCATTTGACGGCATGTACATAGTATGTACATATTTGAAATTAACGCAAAATCACTGAAAATTATTTCAACGATTTTTCAAAACTTGGTATTCCATGACCTTGTATATGTCTAATATTGCTTTGATATTAATTTTGAACAAAATCGATTCGTGTTAGAGATGAGCAAAAATAACGGCTAACCAGCGTCGATCAACCAGTTAATAATCGTTGTTCTCGATTGAATCAATAACGGTTATTTATAGAATAATAATCGGTTATTTATTACAGAAATAACCCGTTATTCTCTGGGAAAAATGTCTTGTTATCGGTAGCAACAATAATGGAATCAATATTTAAACAATTGAAGTGCCGCACTCGATATTATCTCAAATTCAGCGAACTGCGAGGGAAATGAAGTAAAACTAGATACAACTAATTAAACCATTTGAGGCGACGGCTATGCTCAGGAATTCCCGCCTGAATTTAAATTATATTTAAATCTCTCTTCACCGCCACGATCTCCCGATCCAATCTAGTACTTATAGTAAAAATGTTTAATTGGGCAGTGCTTCAACATATGATGATAAATACATTTTACAACGGAGAAGGCGTTCAACACCGTATGGTTAGAGGGACTCCTCTACAAGCTGGACAGGCTGGGCATAAGCAAACCACTGTTGTAAATACTGCTCACCAGTAGAGAGTTCATTGTCAAAAATGGCAATGTGACTTCTGCTAGAACATTTCAAATCAAAAACGGTCTGCAACAAGGTGCGGTGAATTCACACGAGCGATCTCATAGGATCACTTCACCATTCCATAGCGTACGCAGACGACTTGATCGCGTATAGATCAGGACCAAAAATTGAGGTCATTGAACTGCTCTTGCAACGTGACTTCGATAAGATTCAGCGATATTGCGATGACTGGAAGTTGAAGATCAACTTCTAGAAATTGGAAACCATTCTTCTTAGGAGGCCGTTGTCTGGGGCCTCTAGGGATACCAGAAAGAATTGGCGGAAGTTCTCAATCGTTGCACTGCACGGACAGCCACTTGCGAGTCGAAGTGTAGTCAGAACCTAGGGCTTTGGATAGACCAATATTTATATTTTAACAAACATATAGATGCTGCTCTGGCCAGAGCCAGAGGTGCTTTTGCCCTTACAAAGAGACTTTTTTATAGCAAGCAACTCGATGCAAGGGTAAAGTGATGGATGCATCGTGTGGTTCAACGTGGAAAAGATTCGGTTGTTTGTGAGGGCTTGCCTTAATTTATACAGAACACCAGAGTCCCAGTACATAAAATTGTATCCCAATGAGGTCCTGTACAAAAGGGCTAACCTAATAAGAGTGGATAATTTCGTTATCAAGATGATTCGAAGGCACGTTGTAGGAGC
The DNA here is from genome assembly GCA_963082735.1 of Pocota personata. Classification (NCBI taxonomy): domain Eukaryota; kingdom Metazoa; phylum Arthropoda; class Insecta; order Diptera; family Syrphidae; genus Pocota; species Pocota personata. The sequence continues at coordinate 70,136,188 of OY720431.1, forward strand.
AATGAGCTCGATGAACAACCTGAGTATCACGAAAGTGTGCGCCTTAACGGCTTTGTTCCACCAGAGGCGTTCCTGTATCTTGATGAGAAGGGTCTGATCGAGGACAGATTGGCAGTGCCGTTAATCTTCCACGTTGCTCGGACAGCTGTGGATAGTATTTTAAGTACATAATTAGTGTAAGATAGGATAAGGTAGTTTAAGATTTATTTTAAGGTAGTTTTTTAAAAAAAAATCCACTAAGTTTTTTTAATTTTATCAAAAAAATTTTCTTAGTATTTATTATTAATAATTAAACAATAAGAAGAAAAAAACAATTAAGTAAGGTACGTCGAAAGACATAGTTTTAAGTAATTGGTTTAGCTTAGAGCGCCCGCATAGGGCCAGTATGTTAGAATAACATAGTTAAGTTAATTAAGCTAGTTTTAAGCGTTTTTGTTTAGCATTTAAGTTGTAATTGAATTGGGTTAATAAAAATAAATAATAAAAAATATTTTACAATTGTGATAAATACATATATTATAATTTTTGAAAATTATCTATGTATTTCTCGACTATAACTTGATCGATATTGTTCAGAATCAATTTCTGTTTGAAAGTTCCTGGGAAATTAATAAAATGTTTTTTTTTTAAACGGATTTAAAGAAACATAATTTTTACGATTTTATTTAAATTTAAAATCTGAGCGATCTCCCAATAAACAACATATACTCGTAGGAGCAAATACAAGGGACCCAGTTTCACTTAATGATCTTAAGGGTGTCAGATATACGAGTAATCAGAGGTAAGTACTCCGTGACTCACTATTTTTTTAAGATGGTTGGCGTTGGTTGCATAGTTCGAATCGATGAGGACTTTTGATATGCTGGTGAGGAAGGCAATTTCAATGGTCATAGGAAACATTTTTTTTGTTTAATTCAAGCATTTATTCAAAACTTAATAATATTACTGTACTAATAAGCAATTTTAAACCGTCCTAATTTGTTAAATGAACATTTATCCAAGAGATCCACCCAGTAGCGTTTCTTGGTTTCCGGTGTATATATTTAATCACATCTTTACTATGTGCTTCGTAACGGCTATCCCACTATTTTCTCTATTACCTACACCAACTCAAATGGTTTAGTTCGTTTAATCTGCGTACAATGTTCGTTTGGTAGGAGCCGTGATAGTTCGATGTTTGGGTCTTCTTCCTTCGTGTCTTCTAGAATTTATTTGAACTACTTTTGTGACAAGATCCACTTTTAGGTCCCAATGGAGGTCATTATTTCATACCAGGATGCGTCGGACTTAGTACCTTATCTTGGGATAGCAAGGCCTACTCTCAAATTTTTAAAAATGTGAAAAAGAATGAGGAAACTTCCATAAAAGAAATGCTGGAACTTATCCTGAAAATAACAGGAGACAACCTAAAACAAAATAGGAGTACCTCGTCGAAATAAAAGAGTTGATATAAAAAAAAAGAAGTGCTAGTAGAAAATAACAAACCACGAAGTTCCCAGGCGATAAGGCTGTTTTCAACCGTCTCAATAATGAACTTAAAAAACGAATCTGTGAATTCAAAAATGATTCACTTCGTAGATTTCTACGAAGTTCAACGACGGATGTGTCCACTGACTATTCCTTGTGGAAAGCAGATAAGTATCTAAAAAGACCTGAGTTACAAAATCTACCCTTGAAAGCAGCAGACAGAAAATAGATCGGAAACCCGAAACAAAAGACTGGCCTCTTTGCAGAACATCTGTCAAAAGTCATTCTATTCAAATGCAGCAACTGGAAACTTAGAGTTTGTTGATAAAAGGGATGAAGGTGAAATTCCACTTGTCACACTCAGAGAAGTAAGAAACTTGTGATAACACAATTTATCAAACAAAAAAGCACCAGGGCACGACCTAATAACTGTCCCATGAACAGCCTTAAAGAAATCTTCAATTTAAAAAACTCCAAATTTGCATACCTAAAGCTCCGATATTTCCCAAAAGTCATTTTAACACCCAAGCAAGGAAAGCTACTAACAGAAGTGACATCTTATAGACCAATATCGCCTATACCAATTATGGCGAAGGTTTCTGAAAAATTGTTCCTGAAAATGCTTAGCAAAATCATAGAAGAAAAAAGTCTAATCAAGAATTATCAGTTCGGATTTCTAAATAAACATTCCATGATAGACCAAGTGCATCGAATTATGGATGTAGTGGGAAAAACACTGGAAGAAAAACAGGTCTGTTCGGCACTATTTTAGATGTTGCTCAAGCTTTTGACAAGGTTTGGTAGAAGGACCTTGAGTACAAACTGCACAGGAATTTACCTAGACAGTATTACGAAGTACTGAAATCCTATAATTCAGATCGACTCTTCCGAGTTCGATACAAACAGAATATTCGGAACTAAAGAAAATTAAAACAGGTGTTCCAAAGGAAGTGTCCTAGAACCAACCCTATATCTTTTGTATACCAGAGATATATCAGTGGATAACAATGTCATGATGACTATATTTGCAGATGACACTGCAATATTAGTACCTGATAAATGCACTGTGAAGGCAACAAAGAAACTACGCAACAATGGCGTATCAAACTCGATGAGTCAAAATCAGCTCACATAAACTTCGCAAATAAAAAGATAAACAATCTTCTGATAATTATTAACAACCAAGTTGTACCCCATGCCAATACAGCCAAGTACCTAAGAATGACTTTGAACGCGAAATTAAAATGGAAATAGCACATCACAAAGAAAAGAGAAGAACTGGACTAATGCCATCCAATTATGGGGTTGTACAAAGAAACCAAATATCAAAACTATACCGACATTCCAAAGGAAGTCCTTCGGGGAATAATAAATGCCCCTTGATATATGTATAAGAAGTGGTTAGAAAGCACTCTGTGACAGACAATCAATGACTGTAAAATCACATCAACTCCGACCTAATGGTCTAGAAGCTATCAGAAAGTACTTAAAACTTTAAACTTTCCCTAACGCGAATTTGAATGTAAGAAAGAAAAATCATTTATCGATCTTTTATAGATTGGTTCTGATTAAGGAGGTGTTTTTAGTGGCGGTAGACTCTCACATTACTTTGTAACCGAGAATCACCAAATATCTTTCGAGATTTTCACCTTCGTTACAAGAAAAAAAACTGCTCTTTCCATCGAAGATTAGCATCTAAGCTCATTCCAAGGTACTATTTGTCAGCTTGGTATACAGTTCAACCTTTTGTTAGTGAAGTCAGAATGGACTGACTTAATTTCATTTAGCCTAATATGCCATCGTTTTGTCCAATTATGTATTTGATTGACAGCTAGTTGTAGGTTTTGTGTTGATTCTTTGTTGTTCTTACTAGCTGCCAGAATCGCTGTGTCGTCAACGAAGGTAGCTATAGTGTTATTTTCTAGCATTGTGAAATCACTGGTATATACATACATATGTATATACTATATACCTATAGGTAAAAAAGGTGCATGACTGGTCCCGGAACACTGCCTTGTGGTACTCTCGCTTTGATTTCCATTAATTCTCAGTAGGAGTATTTTTGCTTGATTCTGAAGTATCTATCTTTAAGATATTGTAATATGCGAGCTACGGCTCGAGTAGATAAAACGATATTCTGTGAAATTTATTTCTTTATTTTCTAGTCTATAGAACAATTCAAGTTCACACTATACTATTCTTCGCAAATTCTTTTCTTACAAGGTCTCTTTCCTCTCAAATCACTTTATCTCCTTTCAATTACTTAATTCACAAATCCAAACTAATTACTTTTTCTTGTTCACTCTCCACTTTCAATTTATCACCAAATTACAACTTCGCCCATTATCACTTTTCCAATCTCTTCGCCACGGTTCTAAACCAACTGTCTTTTTTTTGACCGCCATCTGTCCTTATATAGCAGAAGTTTCTGATAGCCAGAAACTTCTAGCAAATTCTTCGACCACTGGAATAAGAGAAATAATTCTTGCAGTTATAATTCCCTTTTATCCCTGATATTATTCGTCTCTTTCGTTGACATGAGCTGTGGAGACTTCGTCCCAGACACGAACCTCGAATGAAAGGACAGTTCGAACCAAAATTCTGCCAGAATGAAAAGTCACTTCGGAATTTGTTGCGTCATATTTTTAGGGGGCGTAGTTATTATTATGCTACACTGCCCCCCTCTTAGACGTGTACGTCCCGAACAAGTGCATCCTCATTTCGGCCATTGTATCGACTCAGTCGGTCCACATGAACCACTTTCATTTTGGCCCTCGGTCCTCGCTGGATGCGGTAGACAACATCGTTGATGCGGGTTACTATTCTGTAGGGACCTTCCCAGTTCCGCTGTAATTTAGGTGATTTCCCCTTTTGGCGATGGGGATTATACAGCCACACCAGATCTCCTTCCTGGAATCCTGACGTTGTTGCCTTGGCATCATACCTGGTCTTCATGCGGTCGCTCGTCATCTTAATCTGGCTTCTGGTCCTTTGGTGTATGTCCCTAAGCCTTTCCCTAAGGTCCGCCACGTACTCTTCTTCATTTCTGGGCTCATTGGTAGGAGATCCAAATTTCACCTCACTGGGTAAACGAGTTATTCCACCAAATAAGATTTCGAACGGCGTATGTCGAGTAGTGCTATGCACGGCACTTCTATAGGCCATCAAAAACAAGGGAATCTGCCGGTCCCAATCCCGTTGGTAGTCACCTACGACCTTCGAGAGATGTTCGTCCAAAGTCCTATTGAAACGCTCCACCATACCGTCCGACTGTGGATGAAGCGGGGTTGTCCTTGTCTTTTTGATTCCGAGTAGTTGACACATCTCTTGGAAGATTCTTGACTCGAAGTTCCGCCCTTGGTCAGAATGCAATTCCAAGGGCACACCGAATCTGCTAACCCAATTGTAGACGATCTGCTCCGCCACGGTTCTGGCTTCCTGGTTAGGGATCGGAAACGCTTCCGGCCACTTACTGAAGTAGTCCATCACTACGAGTATATACCGATTACCATTGTCGGTTTCCGGAAAGGGCCCTGCGATGTCAATGGCGATTCGTTCGAAAGGTGCTCCCACGTTGTATTGGTGCATCTTACCTCGAGTTTTGATTCTCGGAGCCTTGCTAGCTGCACACACGTCGCATTTTCTGCACCAGTCTTCGATATCTTCCTTCGCTTTTAACCAATAAAAACGTTCTCGTACCTTTTCTAGCGTCTTATTCACTCCCAAGTGGCCTCCGGTCGCCCCGCCATGCATTTCCTGTAACACCTCCTTGACCCTCGTCCGCGGTACGACAAGCTGCATTACAAACGACTTTCCGTCGGAGGATTCCCATTTTCTTCTCAGAACACCTTCTTGGACATGGAGGGAGTCCCACTGCGCAAAATATGCCTTTAAGGTCGGGCTTCTGTGAGAGATGTCCTGATGATCCGGTTTCTCCATGTTCTCCTTCCAGGCCAGAATCGGCTCGATATCCGGGTCTTCCTTCTGAGCGTTCCGGATCTCATCTACGCTCCAGCCGGCGATAGGTTCGGCTCTCATTCTTTGGATGGAAACCAGCTCCCGTTCTTTCTGACGCGCACAATGTTTACAATCCGTTCTGCATGGTCTCCGGGACAGTGCATCCGCATTAGAGTGGAGTTTTCCTTTACGATGCTGTATTTCGTAGTCGTAGATTTGCAGCCTTTCGATCCATCTTGCGACCTGACCCTCAGGACTCTTGAACTGTAATAGCCATTTTAAGGCTGCATGGTCTGTGCGAAGAACGAACTTCCTCCCGTAGAGGTATTTGTGAAAATGCTTCGTAGCCAAGATCAAAGCTAGAAGTTCCCGCCTTGTCACGCAGTAGTTCCTTTCTGGCTTAGAGAGCACCTTGCTGAAGTACGCAACCACCTTCTCTTGGCCGTCATGCACCTGGGAGAGTACGGCTCCTACCCCGACATTACTAGCATCTGCATCCACAACGAACGTTTCCCCGGGAGTGGGGTAAGCCAGTATCGGGGCATCGCATAGCCGTTGTTTAAGTGCCTTGAAGCTCTTCTCGCACTCAATTGACCATTCGAATTGTTTTCCCTTTTCCGTCAACTGGTGCAGACTCTTTGCGATCCCGGCAAAATCCTTCACGAACTATCTGTAGTAGGTGGCTAGGCCCAGGAAGCTCCTTAGTTGGTGTTTATCTTTGGGGACTGGCCAGTTTTTCACCGCTTCGACCTTCTCTGGATCGGTTCTCACTCCTTTCGCTGAAATTATGTGCCCCTAGTACTTGACTTCCGCTCTAAACAGGGCGCACTTCTTGGGGTTGAGCCTCAGGTGGGCACTTCGAAGCCTTTGAAACACATCCCTTAGATTGTCTCGGTGTTGCGCAAACGTTTTTCCTACGACGATGACATCATCCAAGTATACCAAACAGATTTTCCATGTTAACCCTTGCAGGACACATTCCATCAATCGCTCGAAAGTCGCCGGAGCATTGCACAGCCCGAATGGCATTACCGTGAATTGCCATAGCCCATTTCCTGCGGTGAAGGCGGTTTTCTCTCGGTCTTCTGGATGGATCTGTACCTGCCAGTAGCCACTCTTCAAGTCGAGAGTGGAAAACCATTGGGCTCCTGATAGTGTGTCCAGTGTGTCGTCAATCCGTGGCAGAGGATAGCTGTCTTTCTTGGTGACGTAATTGAGCTGCCGATAGTCCACGCAGAACCGCGTGATGCCATCTTTCTTCTTAACCAGTACAACCGGTGATGCCCACGGACTTTTGGAACTTTCAATCAGACCTTCTTTCTCCATTGCCGACACCATCTCTGCAACTTCTGTCTGCTTTGCCAATGGAAGGCGCCTAGCAGGCTGACGAATTGGTCTAGTATCACCAGTGTCTATTCGATGTTGTACCAGGTGTGTTCGGCCGTATTCTCCGTCCTGTGAGGCAAATACATCAGCGTACTCCTTGATAAGATTCTCTGCCATAGTTCGCTGCTCCTGATTCAGCTCACTGGACTGGAGAATCGTCTCTCTCGTTTCCGCTGTCCAAGGTGATGGGAGAGGTTTTGGAGCATCACGTTCAGATATTGTTGCGACGGCGGTAATCGGCGTGCATTTTCCAGTCACATCCCCTCGCCTTAGTTTGACAGTGTGTGGTCTTGCGTTCAAAACCCTCACTGGAACCATGGTGTTCTTTGGTTCGACTAACGTCTTTCCCACGATGTAGTCTTGAGAATTCTTCTCTGGGTCTGGTTCTACTATGTAGAATCGGTGGCTCCCAAGATCACCTTCCAGCTTCGTCCAAATGATTGTCTCTGAAGACGGCGGCAAAACTTCGTCTTTGCTGATGACTGTCCTGAGAGTTACGGCATTCTCATTTCCGATTGCATCCCGATGTCCAAGATTACTTCATTTGCTTTCATGAAGTCTATTCCGATGATGCACTCGTCGCATATATCTGCCACCAGAAACGCATGGGAGAACGTCAGTCCCGCCAGAGTAATCGTAAGACGAACTTCTCCAAACACTTTCGCCATTTCCCCTGTTGCGGTCTTCAGGCAGTAGCTGTTGGTGTTGTGCAGCCAGGAGCTTTTGACGATATCTCTTCTTACAATGGAGGCAGTGGCACCTGTGTCGATGGTTGCTACGCACTTCTTCTCGTTGATTAGTGCCTCCACTGTCAGGCTCTTGTTACCCCGTTTGGTTTGCGAAACTTGAATGGTGGTCCTGGAGGCCTCGATTCCAGTAACCAACTTCTGCCCCACGAAGTTGGTCCTTACGCATCTCCCGACTGCTGGTTTTGGGAAGTCTGACCGACAGGATGCTTCCTCTCTGCTTCTCCTACTTCCGCAATGTGGACAATTTCCTCGTCTAGGTGCACTTCTGCACTGCCGTTGTAGGTGTCCGGTTTGGTTGCAATTCCAGCAACGGATTTGACTTCCGCGAGCTTTGACGGCTGTTCTCTGGCATGAGCATTCCACGACGGACATTTCCCTGACACGGTATGCTTGGTCCGCAGCCTTCATTGACAAAGCGAATGCCAATGCCTCGGGGAGTGTTCGCTTTTCAGCCATCCTTACAGCCATTTGCAGTTGTCTGTCCTCTATGGCCTGAATAAAAGCTTCCACCGCCATTTCGTTGATAAGCTCCTCACCGGCTTTAGGGTATGAAAGATGGGCTAGTCGCTCTATATCCGCTTGCAACTGTTGGAGCGTTTCCCCCCTTTTCTGGACTCGACTACGCAGCTGAACCCTGTACACCTGCTGCATGTGTTCATCCCCAAACCGCATCTCGATAGCCTGAACCAGAGAGTCGTAGTTCTGCTGTTTATCTTCCGGGATGGTCTGCAAGAGCTCCGCAGCTGGACCCCTCAGTGCAAGTGTGAGTGCAATGGACTTCTCTTCATCGTCCCAGCTATTGGTCATTGCGGCCGCTTCGAATTGCCTTTTATAAATTGGCCATGATGTTTGACCATCGAAGATAGGAGGCTGCATCTCCTTTCTTCTCAGACCGTCAGTGGAATATTCCCGTGCTTTCTGTCTCTTCACGTTGCTGAGCTCCTTAGCAAGATTTTCGACTTGCTTTCCTACTATCTCGAATTGCGTATCCACTTTTTCAAACTGAGTCTCTATCTTCCCGAACTGAGTTTCATGTTTCTCAAAATTTTCATCGAATCTAGTTTCGACTTTTTCGAGTTGCGTCTCGACCTTCTCGATTTTCTCTTCGATCACTTCGAATTTAGATTCCAAGTTCTTGTTTTGCTCATCAAGTTTACTTTCCAGAGCATCTAGAGAATTCTTTTGTTCGTCCATTGCTTTCTTTTGTTCATCCAGCTTAAGTTCTAGAGAATTCTTTTGTTCGTCCATTGCTTTCTTTTGTTCGTCCAGCTTAAGTTCTAGAGAATTCCTTTGGTCGCCCATTGCTTTCTTTTGTTCGTCCATCGCTTTCTTTTGTTCATCCATTGCTTTCTTTTGTTCATCCAGCTTAAGTTCTATAGAATTCTTTTGGTCATCGAGCTTATGACTTTGATCTTCTATTGCTTTCTTTTGTTCGTCCATGACTAACTTAAGTTGCAGGAGCAGACTTGTTATACCCGGGTCGGCTACTGTACTTGCTGGTTCCTCTTCCACGTCAAACTCTATGTCATGCGGATTTTCACCTTCCTGCGTTACTGCTTCTTCCAGACGAATCAGTAGGGCATCTTTTCCCCCAGTTGTGTCGAGATTCCGCTTACTGAGTTCTGTCTTTAGTTGAATTATAGTTAGTTTTCCCAATTTGCGACCCATTTTGCGCAACTAATTAACTCAACGCAGAAATCGTTTTTTTTTTTTTTTTTTTGTGCAATTTCACACCACGGAAATAGTTATTCACAGAATAAGTTTTATCCCAGCTTCTGACACCAATGTAATATGCGAGCTACGGCTCGAGTAGATAAAACGATATTCTGTGAAATTTATTTCTTTATTTTCTAGTCTATAGAACAATTCAAGTTCACACTATACTATTCTTCGCAAATTCTTTTCTTACAAGGTCTCTTTCCTCTCAAATCACTTTATCTCCTTTCGCTTACTTAATTCACAAATCCAAACTAATTACTTTTTCTTGTTTACTCTCCACTTTCAATTTATCACCAAATTACAACTTCGCCCATTATCACTTTTCCAATCTCTTCGCCACAGTTTAAAAACTACTGTCCCTTTTTTTGATCGCCATCTGTCCTTATATAGCAGAAGTTTCTGATAGCCAGAAACTTCTAGCAAATTCTTCGACCACTGGAACAAGAGAAATAATTCTTGCAGTTATAATTCCCTTTTATCCCTGATATTATTCGTCTCTTTCGTTGACATGAGCTGTGGAGACTTCGTCCCAGACACGAACCTCGAATGAAAGGACAGTTCGAACCAAAATTCTGCCAGAATGAAAAGTCACTTCGGAATTTGTTGCGTCATATTTTTAGGGGGCGTAGTTATTATTATGCTACAATATTATTTTGCAATTTCGGCATACTATTTTGGAACGAGAATTCTGAGCTTGTGATTTAGTTCCTCATGCCAGACTTTATCAAAAGCCTCTGCCTCATCGAAGAAGATCGTGAAGCAAACTCTCTTTTCTTCTAAAGCCGTTTCAATTATTAGGGTTATCCTGTGAACTTGATCAATCGTCGAGTGTTTATTTCGAAAATGAAATTGGTGATTAAGTTTAACTTTTTAACTAATAATTTCTCGAAAACCTTAAGTGAGAAACAAATTCAACATTCGCCTGCATAAGCAAACCCAAGAATACTCACAATCTTAAGGCTGAACTATATCAGTACAATGCTTTCGTACGACCACTTCCGAAACAGAGCGAATACACAGGATTTGTATTGTGTGACCATAATAGCTTTTTGCTTCGATTCGTTAAGTTTCGTTCACTTCTGCTCACTTATGAAAGAGCGAATGGATTCGCTCTTTCGTAAGTGTACGTATGAAAACTTGACAAGCGGTCTCCCATCTAAGTACTAACAGCGCCCGATGGTGCTTCATTTCGGTGATCGGACGAGAACCTTTGCTTTCGAACACATACGCCTATTATGGGCTACTTGAGCAATTGACAGTACTGAAGGAAACTTAACGTAGAATTATGACATTAGCTTCCGATTGCTTCCGACTATTATAGTTCAGCCTTTATAATCCAACACATAATAAGCCCAGCGTCGATTCGTTAAATCTTCGTTCACTTTTGCAAACCTGAGCGAACATAAGAGAGAGCGGTCTCAGTCGCTCAATGAAAATTTTCCAAAAAAAAATGTCAGACTACGAATTTGTGCACATATTAATGAGAAGTGTTCGCAAAAATAGGTGCCTTTTCGATAAAGAGATGCCTTTTATTTTAATAAAATAAAAAAGGAAAGGGCATGGGATGTTTCAGAAGAAATGGACAGATTGATTTGACAGATAGATATACAGCAAAAGTATTATGGTCATCGGTCGGAATTGACAGAACATAGTTCAGTTATGACATTAGCTTATGTTTCCCAATGTTGAGTATGGTTGAGCCTTTAAAGTTTAAACAGTAGCGAGATCGGTCAATATGACACTGTTTCGTTAGGTGGTTTATCTGGGTTGAGGATCATGATCATTTTTGCAATTTTCCTCTAACTGAGTACATATTTCAATTTGAAAGATATTGTAAAATATCAAGAAGATGTTCGAAATGAATGCACAAAATATTTATTTCTGCAATGCATTCAATTACAGAATGTTTTAAATATACATTTATATTAGTACTTACCGCGGTGCGCAAATCTTGGATCTCTCACAGATGAGTTTATGAGGTTGTTAAGCTTTGCTAATGCTTTTATCGGCAGATGCTTCAAAACCTCTTCAGTTATGAGATCGTATCCAATAGCTTTTTTTGAGTTTATATTTATCTTAATTATATTCTTTGCTTCAGTTGGCGTTGTGAGTCTTATTTCTTAATTTTCCTGTTCAGCTACTTCCTCTGCTATTTCGCTTTATTCTACTTCATGGGCTTGGAATATATTTTTAAGATGTTTTGCGAAATTTCTACTTCATGGGCTTGGAATATATTTTTAAGATGTTTTGCGAAATTCGGAGCTTTAACTTCGTTGCTTCTATTCCACTTTCCATGAGCTATTTTTATTGGCGGAATCTGTTTAGTCTTTTGATGCTATTGATTACTTTCTAAAAAGAATAATCAGTATTAATATCATTGCTAACTTTCCTCAAACAATTATTAACAATGTCATTCTTCAATTCTTTAATTTCTCTTCTTAGTTGCTGAGTAATTCTTTTTAAATTAGTTTTGTTCTGAGGAGCTCTTGACACTTTTTTCTTTCTCTTCCTGTTTTGGCTAAGAGGTTGTTATGCCTAAAACACAATATCGCCTCGCTCTCGGCTTCTTCCGATATCTATGACTTATGTTAGGTTAGGTTGAGGTGGCTGTCAGCAGAAAGCCAAGACACTTAGACCAGTTGGTCCATTGTGATACCACATAGGTTTGTGACGCAGCCTTTAGCCTACTCGTTGAACCATTTGGAGCTTCTGATGAAGCGTAGAAGGTCCCAAACGTCTATATTATTCAGATCATTTAGGTCGTTGAAACAGAAGGCTCCTAAGAGGAGTTTCCTTCTTTGGGAGAGAGCTGGACAGGTGCATAGAAGGTGAAGAATAGTCTCTTCCTCCTCCTCATCCATGCAGCTTCTGCAGAAATCATTTGAGAAGACCCCAAGCCTTGTTGCATGCTTGCCTATTAGACAGTGTCCAGTTATGAGACCTTAACAGCGCTGATATGCTTCCTCTTGAGAGAAATCAAATTGTTAGAGCGTTTTAGATCCAGCTTAGGCCAAATCTGTTTTGTAGCCTTGTTCACCTAGAATTTGTCTTTTCAATAGCATCCAGCTTTAATTTAAGTTTGCGTGTAGCGATAGGCATACCCAGTGAACTTTTGCCTGGAAGGATGGGTATTGTTGTTCCACGCCTGGCAAGTTTGTCAGCGTTACAATTTCCTGGAATATCCCTATGCCCCGGCATCCCTATGCCCCGGCTCCGCCATCTCTATAAGAGACGATCGGCAGTATAGAGTTGTTAAAGAATCTATTGAAGATGATTCCAGGGATTTGATTGCTGCCTGGCTGTCTGAGAAGATGACGTCTATGAGTTAAACCATAGGAAATCAATGTATCCTATCACAATGTCGCTTCCACATGCTACGTAACGACACTCTAACCAGAGGCAAAAGTTGAAATGAGCTGAACTTTTGCTTGCTTTGAAAGATGAGCAGACAAAAGAAAGAAAAAAAATGTATGAACAAACTAATTCAAAGCGCTCATAAGGCGAATGATACGTAACGAGACAAAGCCAAGGTCGAGACGATATTGTGTTTTAGACATATCCCCCTTTGTTTTTCGTTTAACTTGCGGTGTGTTGTTCCAGGCTGATTATTAGACATGGTTTACGAATTTTTACAATTCTCCTTCTACTGCTCTACATTTCCTTAAGTTGATTTAGTCTTCTAATAATTGTTTAAAGCCTTTCCAACCAGTGGGTTTATTAGTTAAAATTGGATTAGAGTCTTTTTGTACAATGTTTTCACTCAACTTAAAGTATATAGGATCAGAGCTCAAATCCTGACTTTCATATATATCTAAATAGTTAGCAAATACACAGATTACACAAAAATTAATTAGATCTAGAATTTAATTCATATCAGTTGGTCAATAGGTTGGATTTCCAGTTGGCAATGCTTCGCATCTGAATTCTCTGATGATATTGAGTGATTCTTAGCCTTTGTGGTTATTAGTCTGGATCTGCAATGCGTACTTCTTGTATTAAAGTCTCCTACAATTACAAATTGATTTTCAAGGGTTTTAAAGAGATCCAAGTAACTTTCTTCTTCCAACCTGTGTTTAGGGGGACAGAAGATTCCCACAACACTGACTGAATAACTTTTAGTCTTAACATTTGCAACTGTTGCTTAAATTTATTATGTTCCACATTTGAATTCTTCATGATGATGAATACTAATATGTATCTATGATTATAACAGCATCTCCTTTGGGTGGGAAGTGCTGCTATAATCATCATCCGTTTGCAGCATTTTTAGGGTTCATAATTTCTGATTTTACAAATTAACATACATACATACGTCAATGTTTTCTGTGTCAAAGACCGCCTATTCTTGTTGATGACATGGCAGTACATTGGCATTCCATGATAATATCTTAATAGCCTTACCCAATTTTCTCTTTAGATATAGCTCCTTTAGAGCTCCCATTCATGTGTCGCATAGTACAAATGGCAGTGAGAAGCTACAGTCCGCGAAATTCATTTATGCGCACTTAATTTTTTCCGGGTTTCTTCATATAAAAGTTGTGCATACAAAAGCTGTAAATTGTAATGAAAGGGATATAAAAATCCATTATCTTAGACAATAAAACAAAATCAATCAAAGTTATATAAAACTATTTATTTAAACAGAAACAATTTTTCCCTGAAAAATTCACTTATACGCACAGTAAAAAAACTAAAAAAAAATATAATGAAATCACATTTTGTTCTTAAAATAACTAATTAATATTTAATGTGTCCTCATTTCCTTGAATGAAAGCAAATATTCAATCCGGCATAGAATTTATTAGATTAGAAATAATGTTATTGCTTATCAGGTCCCATATGCGATTTATTTCCTTTCGAAGTGTTCGAATGCTTTCAAACTGGCGTTCTTATAAATTTCGCGTGCCAAAATACGCGAAATGCAGTTTTCTATGGGACTGCATGCCTAATAACGTATGAATGGGATGTCTCGTTGCCTCAACCATTCTTGCGAGTACCGAGAATCATGAATAGCTGCATTGTCCTGTTGAAAAATAAAATCTCTGTCACCAACAACATCTTCTGAAAATGGAATAAGAGATGACTCCAGCATTTCGCAGTACATTTTTGTTGGAACGCAGCACAATTTCGCTTTTCCACGAGAAGAAAAAGCTTCCCAAATCATCACTCTTCTTCTGTCGAAGTTTCTGCTCATTCTTGGTGGACCTTTGTAGCGTAAGCTGAAACCACATGGGCCATCTAAATTAAACTTTTTTTCATCAGAAAATATAATTGTGTTCCACTTTTCGTCCCAATTCATATGATTTCTGGCAAATGTTAGTCGGGCCGTTTTATGATGAATTTTCAAAAGGTTTTTCCATTTGTTTTTTATATTCAACATTTGGAGTTTTTGATAAAATTTATTGAACAACAACAATTTGGCCAGCAGTCTTTTTATTTTTGGTTGCTTCTATGACAATCCGATTTTTTTCTCTTCGAGTTATTTTGCTCCCTGTTACCACTTGTTACCACCATTCCACTGTTACCACTTGTTACCACCATTCTTTCCATAAGGCTGGCCTTATTTAAAAAAAAATTCTTATGAGTCCATCAGAGCACCTTGTTTTTTAAAACCTCTATTTTAACTTCTTTCTTCGCAGTTAAGTATTTTCCTTTTCCCATAATCGTTTTTTTTTTTATAATTTTACTTAAAAATCAATTTGAAAATATTGTTTTTATTTAAAAAACTACATATTTAACTTTCACTTTCTGTTTCGCGCAAAAACTAACTAATTTTACTGATAAACGTACGCGTATAAACGAATTTCGCTCCTAAAACTTCTTGAATTGACACTCTGGTTCATAAACTAATAATCCACCACATAAAGATTTCCATGAAGAGCCTCAAATAATGAAAATTCAGCAATTTTATATAAAATTTGAGATGCGTATAAATGAATTTCGCGGATTGTATGCTATGCTTTAAATGGGACTGTTAGTGTCAAATATTTTTTGTTTATTATAATTAATTGCACTTTTGGGTTGCTCTTGTCACTTTGCACGTTTTCTATTTCGTTTCCTTGTTTCCAGGAATGGACCACGGAAGTTCATCTCACCACCTTCTAACACCTAAACTATACAAATTACGAGTATATTCACGATTTTAGCACCACTTATGAGGAAAAATAATCCAAACATAATAGCGGTGCCATGTTTTAAAATACCGTTATATTGCTCCGGTATAGGCAAAGGTCGTAATGCTCCGGCGCGACTATCTTAGGCCTAGGCTGTTCATATTTAAGTAAAACTTTCGAACATCACTTCCAATATAATATCTCTCTATTGTCTCGATCGAACGCCGTGCTCTTGTTCCCTGTAAATGAGAGTTAAACTTTCTCGTAGTACTTTTTAATGACGTAGTCTTTAAGATGTTCGCATTTGCACTCACATTGGCAGCAACTACTTACCTACCTGTCGTGTTTAGCTGTGGTGTAGTATGTGTTTTCCGACTAGATCTTCTCCAAGCACAATCTTAATTTCATATCGGGGCTCGTAAGTCCGGCCTAGAACCTCATTCTTTGACCACCCGGTAAATACCATGGGTATTTACCCTCTAAGGGTATTTACCGGGTATTTGCCCATCACTAGGTATGAGTAGTGATGGGCAAACAGACATGCATTCTGCTGATTCAGTAGATTTTGATGTGCTGGATATGTTAGGATTGGATGAGTAACTGCAACTTGGTTTATTAACTTCTGATGTGCTGGGTATGTTGATATTTGTTAAACTGGAACCTGGTTGGGGTTTTTTTTTCTGCTACAGTTTGATGTGTTGTTTGTGCATGCAATTCAATGTTCCAATTATGAGATATGCACGTCAACTTGCCCGCCCGTTCGGTGGTAAGGCGATTTCGTTTCTTATTGTGAGTCCAACTGCCGAAGTTACAGGTGCTGATAGAATGCGTGCTCCAACTTTGCTTAAATTTTTATTATCACAAAGGCCTTTCCAAAAAATCAATGGTTCCATGGAGGAATCATTTGACCAAATGAATTCTTTATCCCAAATGCCTTCATTGGACCGATAAAGGGCCAAATCGGTCATGACTTCAATTCGCATACTTTTGGAAACTTCATAAATAAATTCCATTGCTGTAATTTGGTCAGAATCACTTAGATGGCATCCTTGAATTGATGGATCAAGAAGAGCAGCGGCGAGATATATCGGTGATTCTGCGAATTCCATTCGGTCGTTAAATTTTTCGTTCAGCTATTTCTTCTCTAAATCGTCTAGAAGTCGAACTTTATCGGTTCCTAATAAAGTAGACATTGAATTTCCCAGCACTTTATGGACTTTGTGTATTAAACAATTATTAGATTCAAATTTCGTTATCCATACAACTATTGGCTTAATAATCTCAATTACAACAAGAATATCATTCCAAAAACAATCTTCATCCAGCAATGCAGTCTTAATGTCTCTAGGGAGGGAGGAAGCCTCGTTGACAACCAATATCTGTAAGCTGACTCTATTACTCACTAGGCTTTCTAAGAAGAATACGTAGATAAATACCTACCGGGTAGGTATAAAAAATTTGCCCATCACTAGATGTGAGCACATATTAGATAGATAGTTTTGAATTTAACCTCGTGCCTGAAGCTCAAGACAACTTGCCTGAGTCTGCCTTTGGCCACAAATCTGCATCCAAATACACTCTACTTGTGCTGCCAGTAGCAATCACCTTAGAACATAAATCATATGCGTTCTGACATTTTACAGTGTTGCCAGCTTCAATTACAATATTAAGTTATCTTTACAATATATATGTTAAATTAAACGCCACAACTTTTCTAACAAAAAAAAAAATATACAAATCAGGCAGATTGCCTGTCCTTTATTGAAATATACAAATTACAAACTGAACAATTAAATTACTTTATATTTATTTATATTGTAACATCGTCTAAAAGTATGCAACAATAATGTAGAATAATAACTACGCTCCTACAGCCCATTCCAAACTGTACTTTCATTCGAGGTTCGCAATAGCTGACAATGCCACGGATAAAGAGAGAATTATAACTGGAAGAAATGATTGTCATCTTGGAATTATTTCCAGTGGTCGAAGAATTTGCTAGAAGTTTCTGGCTATCTGAAACTTCTGCTATATAAGGACAGATGGCGATCAATAGGAAAGACAGTGATTTTTAAACTGTGGCGAAGAGATTAGAAAAGTGATAATAGGCGAAGTTGTAATTTTGTGATAAATTGAAAGTTGAGAGTTAACAAGAAGGAGTAATTAGTTTGGATTTGTGAATTAAGTAATAGAAAGGAGATAAAGTGATTTGAGAGGAAAGAGACATTGTAAGAAAAGAATTGCGAAGGATAGTACAGTGTGAACCTGAATTGTTCTATAGACTAGAAAATAAAGAAATAAATTTCACAGAATATTGTTTTATCTACTCGAGCCGTAGCTCGCATATTACATTGGTGTCAGAAGTGGGATAAAACTTATTCTGTGAATAACTATTTCCGTGGTGTGAAATTGCACAAGCAAAAAAAAAAAAAAAAACGATTTCTGTGTTGAGTTAATTAGTTGCGCAAAATGGGTCGCAAATTGGGAAAACTAACTATAACTCAACTAAAGGCAGAACTCAGTAAGGGGAACCTCGACACAACTGGGGGAAAAGATGCCCTACTGATTCGTCTGGAAGAAGCAGTAACGCAGGAAGGTGAAAATCCGCACGACGTAGAGTTTGACGTGGAAGAGGAACCAGCAAGTACAGCAGCCGACCCGGGTATAACAAGTCTGCTCCTGCAACTTAAGTTAGTCATGGACGAACAAAAGAAAGCAATAGAAGATCAAAGTCATAAGCTCGATGACCAAAAGAATTCTATAGAACTTAAGCTGGATGAACAAAAGAAAGCAATGGATGAACAAAAGAAAGCAATGGATGAACAAAAGAAAGCAATGGACGAACAAAAGAATTCTCTAGATGCTCTGGAAAGTAAACTTGATGAGCAAAACAAGAACTTGGAATCCAAATTCGAAGTGATCGAAGAGAAAATCGAGAAGGTAGAGACGCAACTCGAAAAAGTCGAAACTAGATTCGATGAAAACTTTGAGAAACATGAAACTCAGTTCGGGAAGATAGAGACTCAGTTTGAAAAAGTAGAAAAGCAAGTCGAAAGTCTTGCTAAGGAGCTCAGCAACGTGAAGAGACAGAAAGCACGGGAATATTCCACTGACGGTCTGAGAAGAAAGGAGATGCAGCCTCCTATCTTCGATGGTCAAACATCATGGCCAATTTATAAGAGGCAATTCGAAGCGGCCGCAATGACCAATAGCTGGGACGATGAAGAGAAGTCTATTGCACTCACGCTTGCACTGAGGGGTCCAGCTGCGGAGCTCTTGCAGACCATCCCGGAAGATAAACAGCAGAACTACGACTCTCTGGTTCAGGCTATCGAGATGCGGTTTGGGGATGAACACATGCAGCAGGTGTAGAGGGTTCAGCTGCGTAGTCGAGTCCAGAAAAGGGGGGAAACGCTCCAACAGTTGCAAGCGGATATAGAGCGACTAGCCCATCTTTCATACCCTAAAGCCGGTGAGGAGCTTATCAACGAAATGGCGGTGGAAGCTTTTATTCAGGCCATAGAGGACAGACAACTGCAAATGGCTGTAAGGATGGCTGAAAAGCGAACACTCCCCGAGGCATTGGCATTCGCTTTGTCAATGAAGGCTGCGGACCAAGCATACCAGGGAATACACCGTGTCAGGGAAATGTCCGTCGTGGAATGCTCATGCCAGAGAACAGCCGTCATGGATGAAGACAGAGCTCGCGGAAGTCAAATCCGTTGCTGGAATTGCAACCAAACCGGACACCTACAACGGCAGTGCAGAAGTGCACCTAGACGAGGAAATTGTCCACATTGCGGAAGTAGGAGAAGCAGAGAGGAAGCATCCTGTCGGTCAGACTTCCCAAAACCAGCAGTCGGGGGATGCGTAAGGACCAACTTCGCGGGGCAGAAGTTGGTTACTGGAATCGAGGCCCCCAGGACCACCATTCAAGTTTCGCAAACCAAACGGGGTAACAAGAGCCTGACAGTGGAGGCACTAATCAACAAGAAGAAGTGCGTAGCCACCATCGACACAGGTGCCACCGCCTCCATTGTAAGAAGAGATATCGTCAAAGGCTCCTGGCTGCACAACACCAACAGCTACTGCCTGAAGACTGCCACAGGGGAAATGGCGAAGGTATTTGGAGAAGTTCGTCTTACGATTACTCTGGCAGGACTGACGTTCGCCCATGCGTTTCTGGTGGCAGATATATGCGACGAGTGCATCATCGGAGTAGACTTCATGAAAGCAAATGAAGTAATCTTGGACATCGGGATGCAAGTACTGAGGTATCGAAATGTGGAGATTCCGATGGTGTACGGAAATGAGAATGCCGTAACTCTCAGGACAGTCATCAGCAAAGACGAAGTTTTGCCGCCGTCTTCAGAGACAATCATTTGGACGAAGCTGGAAGGTGATCTTGGGAGCCATCGATTCTACATAGTAGAACCAGACCCAGAGAAGAATTCTCAAGACTACATCTTGGGAAAGACGTTAGTCGAACCAAAGAACACCATGGTTCCAGTGAGAGTTTTGAACGCAAGACCACACACTGTCAAACTAAGGCGAGGGGAGGTGACTGGAAAATGCACGCCGATTACCGCCGTCGCAACAATATCTGAACGTGATGCTCCAAAACCTCTCCCATCACCTTGGACAGCGGAAACGAGAGAGACGATTCTCCAGTCCAGTGAGCTGAATCAGGAGCAGCGAACTATGGCAGAGAATCTTATCAATGAGTACGCTGATGTATTTGCCTCACAGGACGGAGAATACGGCCGAACACACCTGGTACAACATCGAATAGACACTGGTGATACTAGACCAATTCGTCAGCCTGCTAGGCGCCTTCCATTGGCAAAGCAGACAGAAGTTGCAGAGATGGTGTCGGCAATGGAGAAAGAAGGTCTGATTGAAAGTTCCAAAAGTCCGTGGGCATCACCGGTTGTACTGGTTAAGAAGAAAGATGGCAGCACGCGGTTCTGCGTGGACTATCGGCAGCTCAATTACGTCACCAAGAAAGACAGCTACCCTCTGCCACGGATTGACGACACGCTAGACACACTATCAGGAGCCCGATGGTTTTCCACTCTCGACTTGAAGAGTGGCTACTGGCAGGTACAGATCCATCCAGAAGACCGGGAGAAAACCGCCTTCACCGCAGGAAATGGGCTATGGCAATTCACGGTAATGCCATTCGGGCTGTGCAATGCTCCGGCGACTTTCGAGCGATTGATGGAATGTGTCCTGCAAGGGTTAACATGGAAAACCTGTTTGGTATACTTGGATGATGTCATCGTCGTAGGAAAATCGTTTGCGCAACACCGAGACAATCTAAGGGATGTGTTTCAAAGGCTTCGAAGTGCCCACCTGAAGCTCAACCCCAAGAAGTGCGCCCTGTTTAGAGCGGAAGTCAAGTACTTGGGGCACATAATTTCAGCGAAAGGAGTGAGAACCGATCCAGAGAAGGTCGAAGCGGTGAAAAACTGGCCAGTCCCCAAGGATAAACACCAACTAAGGAGCTTCCTGGGCCTAGCCACCTACTACAGACGGTTCGTGAAGGATTTTGCCGGGATCGCAAAGAACCTGCACCAGTTGACGGAAAAGGGAAAACAATTCAAATGGACAATTGAGTGCGAGAAGAGCTTCAAGGCACTTAAACAATGGCTATGCGATGCCCCGATACTGGCTTACCCCACTCCCGGGGAAACGTTCATTGTGGACGCAGATGCTAGTAATGTTGGGGTAGGAGCCGTACTCTCCCAGGTGCATGACGGCCAAGAGAAGGTGGTTGCGTACTTCAGCAAGGTGCTCTCTAAGCCAGAAAGGAACTACTGCGTGACAAGGAGAGAACTTCTAGCTTTGATCTTGGCTACGAAGCATTTTCACAAATACCTCTACGGGAGGAAGTTCGTTCTTCGCACAGACCATGCAGCCTTAAAATGGCTATTACAGTTCAAGAGTCCTGAGGGTCAGGTCGCAAGATGGATCGAAAGGCTGCAAATCTACGACTTCGAAATACAGCATCGTAAAGGAAAACTCCACTCTAATGCGGATGCACTGTCCCGGAGACCATGCAGAACGGATTGTAAACATTGTGCGCGTCAGGAAGAACGGGAGCTGGTTTCCATCCAAAGAATGAGAGCCGAACCTATCGCCGGCTGGAGCGTAGATGAGATCCGGAACGCTCAGAAGGAAGACCCGGATATCGAGCCGATTCTGGCCTGGAAGGAGAACATGGAGAAACCGGATCATCAGGACATCTCTCACAGAAGCCCGACCTTAAAGGCATATTTTGCGCAGTGGGACTCCCTCCATGTCCAAGAAGGTGTTCTGAGAAGAAAATGGGAATCCTCCGACGGAAAGTCGTTTGTAATGCAGCTTGTAGTACCGCGGACGAGGGTCAAGGAGGTGTTACAGGAAATGCATGGCGGGGCGTCCGGAGGCCACTTGGGAGTGAATAAGACGCTAGAAAAGGTACGAGAGCGTTTTTATTGGTTAAAAGCGAAGGAAGATATCGAAGACTGGTGCAGAGAATGCGACGTGTGTGCAGCTAGTAAGGGTCCGAGAACCAAAACTCGAGGTAAGATGCACCAATACAACGTGGGAGCACCTTTCGAACGAATCGCCATTGACATCGCAGGGCCCTTTCCGGAAACCGACAATGGTAATCGGTATATACTCGTAGTGATGGACTACTTCAGTAAGTGGCCGGAAGCGTTTCCGATCCCTAACCAGGAAGCCAGAACCGTGGCGGAGCAGATCGTCTACAATTGGGTTAGCAGATTCGGTGTGCCCTTGGAATTGCATTCTGACCAAGGGAGGAACTTCGAGTCAAGAATCTTCCAAGAGATGTGTCAACTACTCGGAATCAAAAAGACAAGGACAACCCCGCTTCATCCACAGTCGGACGGTATGGTGGAGCGTTTCAATAGGACTTTGGACGAACATCTCTCGAAGGTCGTAGGTGACTACCAACGGGATTGGGACCGGCAGATTCCCTTGTTTTTGATGGCCTATAGAAGTGCCGTGCATAGCAGTACTCGACATACGCCGTTCGAAATCTTATTTGGTGGAATAGCTCGTTTACCCAGTGAGGTGAAATTTGGATCTCCTACCAATGAGCCCAGAAATGAAGAAGAGTACGTGGCGGACCTTAGGGAAAGGCTTAGGGACATACACCAAAGGACCAGAAGCCAGATTAAGATAACGAGCGACCGCATGAAGACCAGGTATGATGCCAAGGCAACAACGTCAGGATTCCAGGAAGGAGATCTAGTGTGGCTGTATAATCCCCATCGCCAAAAGGGGAAATCACCTAAATTGCAGCGGAACTGGGAGGGTCCATACAGAATAGTAACCCGCATCAACGATGTTGTCTACCGCATCCAGCGAGGACCAAGGGCCAAAATGAAAGTGGTTCATGTGGACCGACTGAGTCGATACAATGGCCGAAGTGAGGACGCACTTGTTCGGGACGAACAAGTCTAAGAGGGGGGCAGTGTAACATCGTCTAAAAGTATGCAACAATAATGTAAAATAATAACTACGCTCCTACAGCCCATTCCAAACTGTACTTTCATTCGAGGTTCGCAATAGCTGACAATGCCACGGATAAAGAGAGAATTATAACTGGAAGAAATGATTGTCATCTTGGAATTATTTCCAGTGGTCGAAGAATTTGCTAGAAGTTTCTGGCTATCTGAAACTTCTGCTATATAAGGACAGATGGCGATCAATAGGAAAGACAGTGATTTTTAAACTGTGGCGAAGAGATTAGAAAAGTGATAATAGGCGAAGTTGTAATTTTGTGATAAATTGAAAGTTGAGAGTGAACAAGAAGGAGTAATTAGTTTGGATTTGTGAATTAAGTAATTGAAAGGAGATAAAGTGATTTGAGAGGAAAGAGACCTTGTAAGAAAAGAATTGCGAAGAATAGTATAGTGTGAACTTGAATTGTTCTATAGACTAGAAAATAAAGAAATAAATTTCACAGAATATCGTTTTATCTACTCGAGCCGTAGCCTGCATATTACAATATTATCCAATACTTGAAGTCAGCTGCATGCAATCCAGACGACTTCAGCGATTTCTTCTCAGGTGATTATCCAGGTATGGAAATGAGAATGCACTGCATTGGGTAGAGTCAGCGGAAACGTGCATAGAAGTGTGAATGCACTAAGTTGAGGTCATTAGATTGAGTCAGCAGAAACGTGTGTTGATGAATGCTTTGAGCTGAGGTCATTCCATTGGATCAGCAGAAACGTGTGTTAACTTATATAACAATAATACTATAACAACAAGACTTAATTGGCAACCTCGTGAACAAAAATCGGTCTTCTGTTTCGTAACTGCCTTTGTTAAAATATTTCCTATCATTTTGACCGTCGCGACCTACTTTAGTATTATACAATGTTGCATTCGTTGACTTGATTTCTAACGAAATGATGACGCACATCTATATGCTTCGTACGCCCTCTATAAACGTTAAGAGCAGCTAGATCCAAAGCACTTTTGATGTCACAGTAAAGCGTTATTGGAGCTTTAACTTCTAATAAATTTCCACTAAGGCATCCTTCCTTAGATACAGGCGGCAGCGAAAGAATTCTTCAGTGAACACCTTATATGGGCTGCTTCGATATATTTGGAGATCAGGCCTATAAGTATGTTGAAAACTGCATCAGGGTTT
Organism: Pocota personata; assembly: GCA_963082735.1. Lineage (NCBI taxonomy): Eukaryota > Metazoa > Arthropoda > Insecta > Diptera > Syrphidae > Pocota > Pocota personata. The sequence continues at coordinate 70,160,253 of OY720431.1, forward strand.
TTTCCAAGAACGATGGTGGGGGAGGACCGGTAGCGCTTGCATCCCCATAGTGGATTACTGGCAACCAAGAAGACCTCCAGGTTGAGGGTTGTGCGTCGGAGTACCTTCAATAAAATGGAACAAATCTATAGTTACGAAGTAACCACAAGCCTCGGATACCGATAGATCTACTGCTGACAACTCCACCAAACGAAATAAAGACAACGACCTTCGGACCCTTAAAAGTGCAATGAGATCGCTCGGGTAAAAGGAGGGTGAAATACTGTAACATTTACTATGGTGATTGCTGCAGAAAGCAGAAGCAGAGCTTATTCGAATGCAAATTTGTCATAAGCGGCAGACTTAGGTAAAAAGTCTAAAACTTCCGACACGTAAGCGAGCGTCTTATGACAATTTGAATCGAGGCTAAATTCGCCAACATAAGCCTTATATGCACTCATGTCTCCACAGAGGACAAGGATAATGCCACCAAATAGTGTTTCTACTAGCTCCTCTACAAAACCTATGAGCAACGCCCAAACCTATGATATTTTAACGCCCAAATGGGAAAGGAGAACATTTATGGTAGGACAGTTGGTAAACATAGCCTACACGACACAACGTCCGGAAAATAAAAGGCATATAAAGCGGCACTGCAAAGAAGGACGAGGGCTGTTCGCGAGCTATACGAGCAAAAGAGACGGGAAAAACATCGGGTCCTCCAAAACAAGAAGAAGAAAGAGCAAGAGAAGAAGAAAGCGCGCGATCGAAGTTATTGAGAGATTCTACTCCAGGAGTAACGGCGATCAACATCCGTCTGAGAGGCAGAACGAACCATTTAACCTAGAAGATAATAGCCAAAACTTCCGTCCACCTGATAAAAACAAGCTTGAATCCAACAAGACTGCTGGATCTGACGCCTTACCGACAGAGTTATTGTATTTGAAGCAGTTGAAGATGAGTTGGTAGAGAATATACTGGAACTCTTTTGAATTTCAGCCAGTTTGCCCGATCCACAAGAATGGAGATCCTCTCAACTGCGCCAGCATTTGTATTGTCTCTAAATCTTCTTTTCGGGGACCGATTGGTCCTGTAAACTACGGTCGTGACAGCTTCGCCTCAGAACTCAGTATTTTAATTTGCATCGAATAAATACTGCCCTCTACGAGGTAATATAAGATTGAAACAATTCTTCAAGTTAAAGAATTCACCCAGGTTGCATTTCTTGACATTGAAGGGGCTTACAATAATGTGAGTAGGCAATTGTAAGTAGTATGAGCAGGGTCCACATAATACTTCATACTCAGATAATCAACTCGAGGTAACATCAATGCTTGTCACGCTGTTGATTCACAGTTCGAATCCTGATGTCAAGAATCATCTACTTATTTCGCATGAAATAAATAAAAAAGTCGATCACTTGCGAAAGCTAAGTCAACTCTACTGTGAAGGCATTACACTGGCAGTAGGGTGGTCATATGGCTAAAATGCAACTTAATCGTGATGATGACATCAGGAGGACGGAAAAAAATACTGTGAATCATAAGCAACGACAATAGTAGCGAAAATAAACAAAATACTCCCCAGTTATCTGGACAGCCACCCTTGGAGTTTACAGAAAAATAATACCACCTGAGTTTCAAACCACACCACTCTGTCTTTCTCTCTGTCTCTTCCTTTCCACAAAACGTACGTGTTCTAAAAAAAATTAGTATAAGGGTATTCATATCCCCTGCTGCCAGACATTTTATTAATTTGTTAAGCAATCACAGAAACTCATCGAAAAATAGATTAAGGAGTATAACACAACCAATTCAAACTAATTTTTTCATATTTTTCGACTGAAATCAAATATTGTGATTATTATGTTATAATAATATAATAATACTGCTCTAAAGGCAACCTAAATAAAAAATTTTCACAAATATGCAGCACACCCTCCTCATCTACGTTAATGTTAGTCACTGACTTTTCAGAACGCGAGACTAGCAACAAAATGCGAAAGTTGTGGCAAGATGTTTACTGCATCTATTTCGAAAGGGTTAGAACCGTGATTCCCAAAGTGGTCTATATCGACCCCCAGGGACCGACGACGCCTTGCAAGGGGTCCATGTTAGCGAAAAAAAAAAAAATTGGAGGTCCATGAGGTGTAAATGGGGGTCAACGAAAGTGGATCTCATTTAAGCAGCTCGTGTCTTTAATTTTGGCTTTCCATGAATGGAATAATCCACATAGGTACACATATAGTACACAGATAGATTTTATAGTGCACTATTTTATTCCATTTACTACACCCAATTAAATATAAATTAAATTAAATTAGTATATTTCATAAAATTGAACTTGTAAAAACTTGCACATAGTGATATGCAAGTATCATGATGTTACACGAATACGCGCAGTAGAAATTCTTGTCCATTCTTGTCTCAGAGCTTTGCGATGACAGCGAAGGTAGACTCGTACAGGGTGGCTGATGAATATTGCTACATAAAGAAACTCAAATAACTTTTTTTTCAGTGTATGGAATTCATTTTTCTTTTATTCATGTTAAAGCTCATTCAATTTTATTAAATATAGCTTAATTAGTTTTAAAAATAATGGAATTTAAATGCCCCCCTGCTCGTTGATGCATGTGCGGCATCTTACCAAAAAGTTGTTCATTACTGCTTGGAGAGTTGAGACAGGAATAGCCGCAATTGTTTCTCGAATGGATTGCTTTAGTTCATTCAAATTTGTTGGTTTTGCTTTGTAGACTTCCTGTTTGCAATAACCCCACAAGAAAAAGTCAGGTGCAGTAAGGTCAGACGACCTGGGGGCCAAAGGAATGTGGAGTTTCTGGATATCAGCTTATTGGAAAATTTTCGTCGCAATTCTGTCATAACAGGCCGGGCTATGTGAGGAGTTGCACCATCTTGCTGAAACCACACAGAGTTGAAAGAAATTCTCATTCGGCGTAATTCTGGATAGAAAAACTCTCTCAACATGCTCAAGTAACGGTCTCCAGTAACCGTAACGTTGTGACCGTTTTCTTCGAAGAAGTAGGGCCCGACAATGCAGCGTGATGAAACTGCACACCACACTGTGACCCGAAGTGGATGCGATTCCGTCTCATGGAGTATCTGTGGGTTGGAAGCACTCTATATTCGACAATTTTGTTTGTTTATGTTGCCGTTTAAATCGAAATGGGCCTCGTCAGACATAAAAAGATAGTTCAACATGTTTCCGTCCTCTTCCACCATTTGAAACATCTTCTGGTAAAATTCCAAGCGAATCGGCAAGTCCGCTGCATTCAGTTTGTTGGCCATTTGAATTTTATATGGGAATAAGTCCAAATCATTGTGCATAATTGACTGCAATGACTGTCTGCTTATACCCATTTGAGCAGATAAGCTTCTTGTCGAAACTCTTGGTATGGCAGCAGCTACAGCAACGAAAGGAAACCTCCGTCTGAACTGAAGGGTTTCGATGGTAAGGTCTTCTTTCGACTATCCCATGCTAGGCAAAATTGTTAACAAGTCTCATTATGGTCCATCTGCTCGGAGGATTGCAGCCAAACGTGCGGCTATACTCTCTTTGAACCGAAACTACGGACTCCAGTGCGTGATAGCGGCGGACAATCCAAATTCTTGTTTCAGTGTCCCAGTTATCCATTTTTGTTAAATCTAAAAATCAATCTGCAAAATAAAAAAAAAAAATTAACCAGATTCATTAAATAGAAAAAAAGTTATTAAATTTATTTTTGGTAGCGGCTTTCATCAGCCACCCTGTACTTGCACTGACTTGTTCAATTCGTCAGTCAATAAATACGAATGTGAGAGCCAAATACGTCCATTTGTTTCCGGAGTCTTGAAAAGGAAAGTGTTAAGAAAATATTTTCAAAAATATAAACTGGTAGTTAGGCACATACAAATTAAAGTGAATCAATGTCATTTTGTTTGGGAGTGCCGGAGAAAAGTAAGTGTTGGGTGAACTATAATATATTTATTTGAGGGGTTATATTTGAGGGAATAATTTTTTATTATTGATACGAGTATGCCTTATTTAAATAGATTCATTTTGTCCACAAATAACTGATACTAAACTTGTCCGAATCTAAAAAGAAATGTAGACAGTACAGTGTTGATTATTTGAAGTTTGGTTTCATTCTATCATTGTCGGACAAACAATTGCTTATGTGCCTTTTATGCAACAAAGTCTTAAGCAATGGCGCTATGAAACCATCTAAGCTGGAGGATCATCTGAGAAGATGTGATTAATAAATGTATAAAACTTAACATGTTTTTCTTCACTACACTTCACTACAGTTAGAAATTTAAATCTTTCAAAGTGAGCAAAAAATTAATATCAGGTAAACAGGGGGTCTACCCAAAACCGAAAAACATGGCAAGTGGTCTACGAGGCAAAAAAGTTTGGGGACCTCTGGGTTAGCACTTTCGAATAGTTTTTAAATTCGAAACGGAATAGAGAGTAGCGTCCTGGTATCCGGTAAATTACTTCCGCATGACTTAATTATGAGCTGCTATTAGTGAATAATTGGTCTTAAGGGCGAGTTCTGGGAGTGAATCCATCGAAAACCGAGTTAATCATTTCACTAGGAGAAGATAAATGCCCACATATAAATATTCTCGTATGAAAGGAGTTGATCTGATTCCCAAGAAAACTGCGAAATACCTCGGCGTAATATTAGATTCCAAACTAAATTGGAGAAATCATTAACGAAAGAATCAAGAAAGTTTGCATGGCCCTTTGTGCATGTAAGGGGGCTTTCGAGAAAATATGGAGCTTTAAACCAAAAGTGGTGCGCTGGCTATACACAGCGGTGGTAAGATCGATATTAACATGGTGGAAAGCAATTAGGAAGTAATGCCATCTCACGAATGGCACAAAGATTCAACGGGCAGGCTGAAATCACTCTTTTAAACTTCAAGATGGCTGCAGTGTTTTTCAACCCGAAGTTATTGCCATAAAGAAAGCTGTGGAAATGAAATCAATATCTATATTGATAGTCAAGCAGCCATTAAGGCGTTACAATCAACTTCAATAAGATCCAAGCCCGTAAAACTTTTTAAAACTAAATTTAATGAGATATCACTAATCGGTACGACACACAGCATTGCTGAGTCATGTGTGTTTCCGGTAACGAGAAGGGGTTCGGTGTGAATTTTTCACAGGCTCTGATCGAGGCTAGTACACTGTACAGGAAAATAGACATACTCGTAGAATTCACCGAGAAGGCTAATAGATATTGGGGTCAATTATACACATGTGCTACAGCTAGATCGTTATGGCGAGTCTCCGACAAGAAGAGATCTATTAGTCTAGTAAAGCCAAGTTGTAATGAAATTCGAACAGTCGCTGGCATTCTTATTGGACACTGCTCGAAAGGTAACCATGCAGCACGGCTGGGTCGCCCATACAACGAATACTGTAGAATCTGTAGGGACGAAGAAGAAATAGAGTCCAGTCGTCATCTACTCGTACTGCGTCTGTCCTGCACTAGCCCTCAAAAGAAACACAGTTCGTGGCTACTTTTTCTCTGGACTAGACTATAGACTCCCTGTGTTATTCATCTATCTCAGTAGTTTTAACCAGCAGTTGACTTAAAAATGTTGGGTTCCCAGGTGTTCCACAAATTGTGACTATGTGGTCTAAGTGAGTTGTTGATAAACCTGTAAACAAGGGCACCCAGTTATCTTGACTCAAGAGACCAGAACAGAAAATAATAGGTTTTTGCGTTTCGAAAGTTCTGCTCTTTTTGTTCATCGACGCTGATCCTGACAACACTCTTATTGCCTTTAACTGTTGAAAAACTTCAATACTCTACGAAGGCATTTGGAGTTGAACCATCTTCGAAATACCGACTCATATATGAGGGTGGATCAATAAGTCCCTGAAAAATGAAATAAGGATCACTCACTTCATCCGACGTTTCTCCAATTTTTTGATGCCCTCCAAATAATACGATTTCTCGAGCCCCTCAAAATAAGCATTTGTTTCAGCGATGACCTCTTCATTTGACCCAAATCTCTCCGAGCCATTTCTTCATGTTTGAAAACAAGAAATAGTCGCAGGGGGCTAAATCTGGGGAATATGCTGCATAAAGGAGGAGTTCGTAGCATAACTCGTGCAATTTTGAAATTGCGACTGCGGACTTGTACGCCGGTGCGTTGTCCTGGTGAAAAAGAACATTTTTCTTCGCCAAATGCGGCCGTTTTTGCTTCAAATCGGCTTGGAATCGATCCAGCAGCTCTGCGTAATATGCGCCGGTGATCGTTTTACCCTTTTCAAGGTAATCGATGTGAATAATACCGCGCGCATCCAAAAAAACTGTCGCCATAACCTTGTTTGCTGACAAACCTGCCTTGGCCTTCTTCGGCTTCGTGTTGTGGTGAATCCAGGTTTCATCCACGGTTACGAAACGGCACAAAAACTCAGCCGAATTTTTCTGGAACATCGCCAAGGTGTGTTACCTTTGAAGTTGTTAAACGAATGCGTTTGTTGTCGATTGTGAGCAAACGCGGAAAGCTTTTTCATGTCCAAATATTTATGTAAAATCGAATCACTAAGCCATGTGATAAGCCTGTGGCCTCTTTAAGCTCGCGCACTTTCACTCGCCGATCGTCCATTATCAATTCTGGTGTGGTGACCTCAATTGGGCGACCAGAACGTTCGGCGTCACTTGTGCTTGAACGACCGCACCGAAATTGAGTAAACCAGTGGTGAATGGTTCCAATCGATAGTGAAGAGTCCCCATAATATTTGTCAAGCTTTTGTTTGGTTTGCGTGATAGTTTTTTCTCGCAAAAAATAGTGTTTAATGAGCACTCAAAATTCACTTTTTTCCATTTTAACGATAATGCTAGTAGGCGTCTATATAAAATGGCTGCCACAACAAAACTATTTGACAGATATGTCTGGAAAATTTGGGTGCGTTCTTTTGAAAGATGATTCTTGACAAAAAAAAATTAAATTTAAGGTGACGACACAATTTGTGTTAATTTTCAGGGACTTATTGACCCACCCTCGTATTTTATTAACCGAGTCTATATTTCTAGAAAAACTACAATTTTACTGGGGTGCGTAATACTTATGGCTCTGGAACCACGCCAAATGACACAAGTAAGACAAAATGTTTTATAAAATATATATATATATTTATATTGATTTAATTTCATATACAAAAAAATATAAACACTTTGCTTGCGCAGACAAATTATTTATTTTATGTTAACATGGTTTCAATCATAAATTTTAAAAGTTTATCTTCACTGAAATGGCTTGATGCTTTAGTGAAAACATTCACTTCGTCAATTCTCCAAATCGAGCTATAATAATTGATTAATTTTCGAATTCTACAATGGGGAGATATAATTATAGCTATACGCCGTAACAGATGCTATTGATTCTGTAAATTGCACATTTACATTTAATACAACAGATTAAACAAAAAAAAAAAACAAAAAAATATTACATTTATGTGTAAATATATGACACCGATATCAAAAATGATTTGATTATTAAGTTATAATTAGATGTGCACAAATAAAAGCTTTATTCTCGTATTCTGATAGTTGTGTCGGCAGCAAATCGTGCGATTAAGAAGTACTAAATGATTGGTATTACGGTGGAATTCAACTAGTCAAGTCAGATACAATTTTAACACCGTTTCACACAGATATGCGACGCCAGAAATATGATCTGAAGTGTATGAAACTCGGATACTCGATACCGATTATTTGTGAAATTTTGGCAAATATTGAAAAAAAAAATCCATGAGCGTTTCAGTCATGAACAATCGAACGGTTGACACGTCTATCAGAATATGGGTGTTAAGTTTACGATAGCATTTATGATCGTAAGTAGTGAATCTTATAATATAATTCTTTTTGAAAAAGAAAAAAATGCATACATACAGTATGTGTTTTTAATGTGCAACGCATTTCTTTTCCGAAAGTATGATATGGATTTACTTCTTTTAACGATTATTTTGTACTAAATATTTACAAAATTGTGTATACGCGTTATGTATAATAATTGTTTTATTGTGTTTATTTAAAAAAAAAAAAATGCAATAATCATAACCGAGTAGATAAATACAGTTCGGTAATTGTCTAATAATGTGTTTATATGTTATACATTAAACTAAGAGTTATAATAAAAAACAGAAGTAGGCTAAGAACTTATAAGGTTTCCTCCTTATTTTTTTATACCCATTTTTCTTTCCTCTCGAATTTTTTTAAATGCATCCGTTTTAACAAAATCAACTAAATTGTAGACTACACTGCTCTTAACTGGAACTCTGGCAGACGGATCAGCAGATATACCAAGTTTTGACCCTGTAGCAGTTAAATTACTAGTACTCATGCTGGCACGATTAATTGGGGGTGGATTTGAAACATCCAAATCGAAATACTGCAGCTTGTGCTCGTTTTTTTGGGGCGTTGGCGTTGCTTTACTCAGCGACATTGCCCTATTCACTGTGTTACTATAAATACTAGAAATATGCCCACGTGGCTGACGTGGCAATGTCCGAGTTTCCATAACGTAAGCATCACCTTCGCTTTGTAGAACCATTGATGTTGGTATTCCCGACCTACGCGTGTTGCAGCCGGGAGAAGAAAATCCGTGTGCCTGCTTTGAGAAAGTATACAAGTAAATTAAATTACATTCACAAATGTAAAACAAATATATACTTTAAAGGCATTTGGTTTTGATTTTCTGTCAACTGATGGTGGCTGCATGGGAGAATTTTCTCCACTGCTATGCATAGTTGTTGTCATTAGCTTCTTGGTTAAACTATTCATTGAACCCTGCCCGTTATTTTGAACCGGTGGTTTTGCTGGCTGCTCTTCTGGTGGTTTGTCCTCAAGGCTAACTTTTGGTTTTAACTTCCTGTTTACTGGAGGCACACAACTCTGAGAGATTATAAAGAAAGTATTAGAGTAAAAAAACATACTGAAATATACCTATATGTAGCTGTCGTAACCCTACCTGATCAATAAAATCATAGCGAAATACATTTCCCTCCATTTTAGTAGGTGCTGCATTTGTGTAGCAATGCGGTCGTGGTAGGGTGCGATTTGAACTCGTTGCGGACAGTGGTTCCGCGTCCATTAATAAATTAGGTGTCGATGCCGCAACAGGATTCTCAGGGCTATTTACTTTATCAAATAATTGACTCATATTGTAATAAGGCAAATTGTGTGAACGAGGAATATCGTAGCTTTCCTCAACGCACTGTAAATGATCTATAAATTATATATTCTAATAAATATTGTAAAGTATATACCGATGACGCGTCTTTCGGTCCGATAGCAGGCGAAGTATTTTCTGTATCCGAAAATTGAGGTAACTCCCTCAAAATTCTGCGAAACAATGATAAATATGCACTTAATTCTTATTTAAATTTTTCAGTAACTTACTTTTCGTGTTCATTTGTTATATCCAGTACTAAGGTTTTCTTTCGTTTTACAACTTTGGATGCATTTTCGGCTGCATGTTCAGAACATTCTTCATCTTTATTGTCTCCAGGGAACTTTGAGAATCTTTGCGAATAGGTAAAGACGAACGATTCATTTTCGACTGAACTATCGGATGGTCTTGTGCTTCGATCTGTTTGAAAAATTAACATTTGTTAAGTAAATTAAATGCAAGTAGTTTTATTAACTATGACCAAAATTGCAAGCAGCTTTTTCTGCTGATCCCTACGCTAAACTTTGTGTTCTTTGGAAATACGACCGAAATTTAACACGAAAAAGAAATTACTGGAGCCGTTAACGTAAATTTATATTCTCGGTGCAGCGTTGCTAAAAGCCGAGAGGGAATCATTAAAGAATTAGACTTACTGGTGCGCTATAACAGTCTGAAGTGATCATTGAGACTGAAAAAAAAAAAAAACAAATGTTTGTCCCCGGGTGATATCGAATGAACCAATATAACAACGAGTGTTCTATCTTTTGTGAGGTCATGGTCCTTTCTTCCATGTCTTGCCTGCAAAGGACTGTAGGAATGTATTATAGTTTTTTTGGAATAAGTTCTATATTTTTACCGGCCAATGGTTCTAAGTGGAATGGCCACGTTAGGTGTAACTGCGGCGTATAGCTTTCTTACGCATGCTCTACTTACTACCGACTTTTTTTTTATCTAGAAAACTAGGCTGAAACCATACAATTTGGCATTATATAGGCCTAATTCAGAGCTTAGAGAGGATATTCTGTATAATTTATTTAATTGTAATAACCAGGCACAACTATAGAAAACAATATCATCTGCGTAAGCGGCCTACCTACAGCCCAGATTAAATAGTAATTCATTTAAACAACTAAGCTAAACACTAAACTAAGTATTCGTTATAACTGAGGTCGTTATATGTGACGCCGACTGTATTTGGTATACCAACATTTCGAAAAATAACCCCTCATTTTAAAATAAATACCCTATATTACACTAAATGTGTCAGTATATCCCAAAATCCGAAGCTAATTGTGGAACTCGATTTTGAGTGCTAATATCTCAAAAACGATGTGTCCTACGAACAAGAAATTTTAAGTCTTGAAATTCTTTACACAATAGATCCCGATTTTTTTTAATTTCAAAAATTGTAAGAACACAATACTCCAAAATGTCCGAATTTACCCGAGGCTAATGGTGGAATATCTGCAAAATAGTGCGTACATACGTGCGCTACTGGGTCGCACGTGCACGACTGGGTCGCACATACCTGCACCTACAAGAGGTTTTAAAATTCGAAATTCGAATATTTTTTTGGCAAAAATCTGGTACGCTATCTGTTCACCGATATTTGAACAAATATCACTGATATTTGAGTTATATCAAATTTGAACAAAATTAAGGAGCCGTTTTCGAGAAATCGGTCAATAGTAAAGTACCGTCAATTTTTGGATTACCTAAAATCATCAACCACAGTGCGGCCCACTTTAAACTCTTTGTACCACTCGTACGCTTGTGTTTTCGACATTGTCGAGTCCCCGTAGGCTACCGTTAACATTTCAACGCTCCCGCACATGATATTTTGTTAGATACACAAAATTTCAGGCAAAGTCTTTCCTCAACTAAATTTGACATTACGAATTTCACAGAACACAACAAACACTGACTTGTTTACAAAGCTATCACGCACAAACTCCCAAACAAATATTTGAGCTCTAGATGACAGATGTACCAACTTAAAAAAAGCTTTTGACAATATCTCAAGCGCGGTTTGAAATTCCGGATACTTTTGACCAGAAGGTAAAATGAAAATCTGGATTTCGCCTCGAATTGTGACCCTACAGACTCCAAATATGAAGCTTGGAAAAAATCTATTCAGCCGTTTAGGCTGCAGTCATACATACAAAAAGATAAAAAAAAATTGAGGCCCACTTTTGTTTATATTCTCTATTATGATAATGTCAAGTTTGATTAAAATCTCGAGATAAAACATTTTCAGGAAACCAATACTTACCCTTATAGGTGCAAGTAAAAACTAGGTCTTGAAGACTTTAACCCAGAAGCTGTTTGCGGAAATCGTTTTTAAGTGCGAACATCTCGAAAACGGTGCATACTACGACAAATTTAGGTTTCTAAAATTCTTTAAAGATGAATTTTTTTTTTTATTTTTCGAAAATTGTAAGTATTTAATCCTCTAAAATATCCGACTTTACACCGAGGCTAATCGTTTTTGAGTGCGAAAACTGCGAGTCGTAAGAAAAAAGAAATCATTCCGATAAAAAATTTCGATTTTGAAATGCTTTACAAGATGAATACTGCTTTCAAAATTGTACGAGGGTGGGTTAATAAGTCCCTAAATTAATTTTTTTTTGTCAAGAATCATCTTTCAAAAGAACGCATCCAAATTTTCAGACATATCTGTCAAATAGTTTTGTTGTGGCAACCATTTAATATAGACACCTACTAGCATTTTCGTTAAAATGGAAAAAAGTGAACTTCGAGTGCTCATTAAACACTATTTTTTGCGAGAAAAAACTATCACGCAAACCAAACAAAAGCTTGACAAGTATTATGGGGACTCTTCACCATCGATTGGAACCATTCACCACTGGTTTACTCAATTTCGCTGCGGTCGTTCAAACACAAGTGACGCCGAACGTTCTAGTCGCCCAATTGAGGTCACCACACCAGTAATGGTCGACAAAATCCATGGTTTGATAATGGACGATCGGCGAGTGAAAGTGCGCGATCTTGAAGAGCCCACAGACTTATCACATGGCTCAGTAATTTCGATTTTACATAAATATTTGGACATGAAAAAGCTTTCCGCAAGATGGGTGCCGCGTTTGCTCACAATCGACAACAAACGCATTCGTTTGACAACTTCAAAGGTGTGTTTGGCGATGTTCCAGACAAATTTTTGCGCCGTTTCGTAACCGTGGATGAAACCTGGATTCACCACAACACACCAGAAACCAAGGAACAGTCAAAACAATGGACTTTTCCTGGTGAATCGAAGCCGAAGAAGGCCAGGCGGGTTTGTCAGCAAACAAGGTCATGGCGACAGTTTTTTAGGATGCGCGCGGTGTTATTCAGATCGATTACCTTGAAAAGGGTAAAACGATCACCGACGCATATTACGCAGAGCTGCTGGATCGATTCCAAGCCGATTTGAAGCAAAAACGGCCGCATTTGGCGAAGAAAAAAGTTGTTTTTCAACAGGACAACGCACCGGCGCACAAGTCCGCAGTCGCAATGGCAAAATTGCATGAGTTAGGCTACGAACTCCTCATCTAGCATACTCCCCAGATTTAGCCCACTGCGACTATTTCTTGTTTCCAAATATGAAGAAATGGCTCGGAGGTAAGAGATTTGGGTCGAATAAATCGCTGAAACAAACGCTTATTTTGAGGGGCTCGAGAAATCGTATTATTTGGAGGGCATAAAAAAATTGGACAAGCGTTGGATGAAGTGTATAGAGCTAAAAGGAGACTATGTTGAACACAAAAAGTTTTTATACCGAAAAGAGTGTTCCTTATTTCATTTTTCAGGGACTGATTGACCCACCCTCATATGTATGAAATTCTGCAAAATATCAGACTGTAATATAACTAATTATGTACGAGAGAACACTTGTGTGTGTACCTATATAAGTTGTTAGAGTATTGCTCAAGAAAAAGAACAATAAAGCTGGTTGCAACCCAGCCCACTTCAAATTTATAGCATATGGTGACAAGAATAAAAGTGAAGTTATTTAAAAATAAGAAAAAAGTATGAAATAAGATCAAGTGCGAGATTAGTCATAATAGGAAATGATCCGGATGATGGAAAGTTAAATGTTGTATACACAAAAACATTTATGGGAGATATAGAGTCGAGATGACAAATTATATAACCAGTGAATGACACAGCTGCTAAAGATAAAGAATCATTTTTTATAAGTATGACTGGAAAAGAGTTATACAAGATTCTTAACTCCCTTGTATCACCACGGATCCTGCTACGCTTAAGTACATACATGTCATTGTATAAAAGCTTTCAAATTATTTTGCGCCAAAAACTAAATTCATCGCTCAGTGCTTCAACTTTTATAAGCGAAGCAAAAACATCATGAATCAGTCGCAGATTTTAGTGTGGTGCTGAAATTTCTGATATATGTATATCGGCAATTCTGGACTGTTTCTTGTGGAAGCTTTGAGAGACAAAATTCATGAACGATTACTTAATGAGGATTTGAACTTCGAAAAAAGTTAAGAGATTGATCTAACAATGGAGATGACAGAGAGCGAGTTGATCTGATGAATCGTAAGTGCAAGTTTCCTAAAATGTATTATAATTATCGAAACAATAACAACAAAGAGAATAAGAAGTTTTTCAAGAGGGTGCACACGTTATCAATGCAAATACTGGGTACAAATCCCGAAAGATTGCAAATTTAGTGTTGCAGTAGACAACGAAAATAGACAATAGAAGCACATCAAATACTGGCTTTCATTTTTCACCCGGGAAATTGCACCATAATCGACTTTTATTGATATTATTGATCTCAGTTACTATAAACCTAGAGCTTTATTAATTCAAAAGGATGATTTGTCCTTATTTCCTTTGTCTACACGCTAAAAGGCTTGACCTCTTTTCAAATGATTACTACAGAAGCTGCATGACGTTGTACCTGTCCAGCCCTGGCTAAAAGAAGACTGCTCCATCAAGGGGCTCCATTCTTCGACGACCTCAGCTACATACTGAATATTGATGTCAGAAGCTCCGACTGGTTCAACTAACCCTTAGGTTGTTAGAATAGCAATAGATTCCGTGGTATCACAATGGACCTACTTTGGGCTAAGTGTGTCTGTACTAAAGTACAGACAGATGCTCTAACCTAACCTAACCATATCTTCTTACACATATTTTCATATTTTCTTTTGCATACTCCATCCACACATGCAGGTAGGCTCAAAGATCAATTGCTTTCAGGACATTTTTCTATTATTGATTCAAATGCAATGATATCTTGTAGCTCGAATGGTGAGCGTGGCTCTCAATATTTGTTACCAATATTCACTTATTCTGATGAGATTCTCAAAATAACTCAAAAACGTCCCAAAAAAGTGGGCGTAGTCATACACAATGCATAGACAAATCATAGAGAATATCAAAGCCTACATATTTTTTTCAGTTTCTAGTAATAATATTAAAAAAAGAGAACATTTTTGAAAAGTGGTCGAATTTAAAAATGGTTACACTTATACTGCTTCTAGAAAGCTTATATACAAAATTTCTTTTTCTTAGCTCACAATTTAAGGCCCGAAAACATAACTTTAGATGCTGATCATAAATTTGTTACAAACTTTGTATTAAAATAAATATAGCCAAGACACGACTAATTATACTCAATAATCAAACAGGTACTTACCAATGTTTTCTCTTAGTGGCAAAGGATGCGTCCATTCATCATCATCTGTAAAAACGCTTTCGGAATCTGTTGGACTGGAACGACCACTACGTGCTTTTGATGTCGTTTGCTAAAAATCCAAATTGAGATGTTATACATATGGTCTAGCATACTTTTATTGTCTAACATACCAATCCACAATTTGTTATCTTAGGCGAATACGACTGGTCGTTTGTTAAATTTAAACCTATATTGTTATGACAACGGGGTGTGTCATAAAATTTCGGATCCAAATTATTCAGTGGTGTCGAAGGATTTCCATCCGTCTAAGAAAAAAAAGTTAAGACTGCCGACAATTTTCAAATGCATCAATTTACTTACCATAAATTTTGGACTTCCTGAAAAACATTCACTAATTGGAATGTAAGGCCCCGACGATGTGCTTAAAGCTGGCGAGGGCTCGACATTGCCCTCAACTAATGTTGTGGTGTTCAATACCAAATTCTCAGGTATTTTTCGAACCACGCCTTGTGAACTCACCGCTAAACGTGAGTTCTCCGCATGTTTCACTGTTGGCTTCGATTTGTTTTGTTCGAGTTGAGATTTGTTCAATAATAACGGTCTATTTTCACACACCATGGTCTCTCTGTTGGTATAGTCCGTATTTACATACGAGCAATCGTTGCTGGGATTTGTGCTACTAATGGATTGGCGTAAGCAATCAGAATTTGCTGAGGATTGCCGTGTCATGGAAGTTTCGTGTTGAGAGTCTGAAGTGTTTACCGTTGTGCTTGCGGTTTCATTTGATGGATTATACTGTTCTGTTAAACTGGTGGCGGTATTTACTTTTTCATCTGCAACGATCAGAAGGTGAACAACTTACAACAGCAACAACTGTTCACAGAAATTAATTTACCTTGTAATTCGTTCGATTGTTTTGTATCGTGCAAATGGCACACTTGACAAATGCAATTCACCCAATCACGCATATCAGCTTCTGTGTCGGCAGCTAGATAATACGTTCGTCTAGGAGTTTTTATGTCGAACATATACTGGAATTTTTGTTTTCTATTCTCTAATCGCAGGCCACAGTCTACTTGTTCACATTGGTCTAGATCTATTACACCTTTTAACTTTCGACAGTTCCTATCTGTGTAATATTCAAGACAGAATTGCTCTGGAATTTCGCCTTGCTTCAAAGTAAACCAGCGACGTCTCCAGCGCTACAAATTTAAATCAATATAATAAATGCGAACATTTGACTATGTATTTTTATTTTAATGAATGATAATGATGGTAGTAATACGAGTGCAATTGTTATTTTCAATGGAATTTGAGTTTGTATCGTACAAAACAAAATCAAGTATGATTCATATTAGTTTACTCGAAACCGACGCTCACACTCAAGGTTTATTATTTACAATCTAAATTAAATGCAACAATGAATTAAACTTGACTAATAGGCCGACGATTATCTGATTGGGGACGAACTTAGAAATTAAATTAAATAGTTAGCTGCAGCCATAGAACAAAATAATTCGAAAGTTACTAGTTCCACTTTCATAACAGAATTGCATTTTTTTTTTTTCTCTGGAGACTATTAGAAGCGGTAATCAAAATTCTATTCATGTCTGGATGAATGGTAAAGTAACTCCCTTCACCCCCTTCGCGATTAAAAAAAAAAGTGAATGTACCAGTTATCACCAGCTGAAGAAAATAGAAAATTTTGAATTCACGTAAATAACTAATTGCTTTGCTTTTGGGACCATTTAATTTTTTTTTTTATTTGCGGAAAGAACAAAACAAAATGACTCACAGCTCTCCATATCCTTTTGGTTGGTGGTGATTTTATCAACCAGCCTTCGTAATGTACTTCTTTGTTCATTGTTGCTCCCTCCCTCAGCAATGCATTCAAGCACTATTTAGTTATTCGATTACTAAGTAATTATTGTATTAATAACATATACGGCTCGTTTTTCTTAGAGCAATTATAAATAATGCACCGAATTGATTAAAATATGAAAACCTATGATTTTACACATACGAATTGTGTGTCGATGAAAAATGTTGTTTTCAACTTCTGTCAATTAAGAACATGTAGGGATGGGCAGTTCCGTTAAAATATTGACCAAGGTAATAGATTTAATGCCGGTAATGCAGTTTGTGTTTAAATGAAATATTAGGCGTGCTCCACTTAGGAATTCTTCGGAGGAGAAAATTTGTTCAGTGGAACTCGAATTCTCTTGTTAAGAACAAATGTGCTGTGCATTTTATAGCTATTTCATATTAAAATAATTGCAAATAAAATAGATTGCTCTCATTTGTTATTTTGAAACTTCAAATAACGCTCTCTGGATTCTTCAAAGACAGTAAGGAGACAGTTTTAAACGTAGAAAAAAATGCACAAAAAAAAATTGCCGAAAAAAATGTTTCTTTTATGCATGGCTTCGGTATATAATTTGAAATCCAATCAAATGACCTCATTAAAAGTTTATAGTATATATAATAATAAGCTGTATGCCCTCAGGTTTAAATCCAATGCAAACTTTCAAACTATAATAAGAAAACCGATTTAGACTACCTCGAAACCCGTGTTTTTTTTTAATTGGTCATATTATTGTGTTACTTTACACTGCGACCTAATGGTCTATTGTGCCTCGGTCATCTCAGAAGGTAAGCCCCAACTCGAAAATCAACATTATGTTATTTTCACCTCAGAATTATCTATACATTCACTACTGACATTTTGATACACATTTGATACGCCCTGTATATTTTACGCATAATATGTGCATACCTATTTTGTAAGACGTCACAAAATCCAGTTTCCTTATTCAGGAAAATCCAGTTTCCTCAATGTTATTAGCTGAGTTTTGTTATTGAAATGATGAATATTCAGACATTTTTTTAATGCTTGACGAACGAAATTTAAGACAACCACCCTTGGAGTTTACAGAAACTTAATACCACCTGAGTTTTAAACTACATCACTCTGCCTCTTCCCCTTTCTACAAAACACACGTGTTCTAAAAAAAATTAGTATAAGGGTATTCATATCCCCTTTAACACGTGCAAATTGTAAAACAAAAATAAATTTAGGGGAAAACAGAAGGGAGGAAATGCTTTGAAAATCGGTGTAAACAAAAAAATAAAAAAAAGTTATAATCTATTTTTCACATGGATTTTAATTTTTTATGGAAATTTAAAGAAAATTCAATCATATTTATAAGCCTAGTGCCTATATATATTTTCCCACAAACGCTTAACAAATGTATAACAACTATAAAAACACTATTAAGCAGATGCCGTGTCCTTGTTTTCCAAACTGTGTGGAAATCATTTGTTTTTGCTCTAGCAAACAACCAAATGGGGATGTATTTTCGGGTAGATCTTTTTGTAGTGTGCCAAGTGAGTAGTGCCGATAAATAAAAAAAAGTGGAATATTCAATAATTAAGATCAAATAAGTGAAATATCATTATAGCCGACATGAATAAGAATCATTACTAAAGGATCACAAGAAAAGGTATAATCTATGTATATCAAAAGTTTAACAAAAAACCTCACGTTGCATTAGAACAACACTTGATGCCCTCGCTTTTGGTGTAGACACTCTTATGGAGAACAGACCTGGTCCCGCAGTCTCATCACCATCACCAACCAAACACGCTATTGCTTCTTCAACCAATACAGTGAGCCAAGACGTTATAGAGATCAGACGCTAACTGAATAATCTAATCACGCTCAACAGAGAAGTCCTCAATAAGCTTTCGGGGCCTTCCATCAACAACAGATCATGTTCATGCTTTCAATCTGATACAAGTGCTACCTCACCAGCACCAACCGGTGTGTGTTACTTCAACAGCAAATGGAGCTCCAAAGCCGTCACGATACCTTTCGGCCTTTTTGAATTCTTGAGTGTGGCCTATGTTAAGCCCAGCAGACGCTTCAGAGGTACATGGATAATCTCCTGAGGACGTCTCTTTTTCTACTGAGAGCAGCACAAACACAATTTGGAAACAATCTTCAAGATTCTGTGCAACCGAAGTGCCAATGGGGCAAGGAAGAGGCAACTTATCTGGGCTATTCTATCAGCACACATGGGTATTCCCCGCCTCAAGACAAAGTAAAAACCATACCCTCTTACCCAAAGCCGGAAGCTATTACGGACCTTCTACGTTTCCTGGGAATGATAAACTATTACCACCGTTATATTTCGCATGCAGCGCAGGTTCAAGCACCAATCAACAGCTATCTCAAGAACGCTAAGAAGCGCGACACGCGTAAGATTGAATGAACACCAGAGTCGGAGGCTGCTCTTGATAACTCTAAGAATAGCGCTGCCGTGCCCTCGGAGCCTCTTCCCTGCCACCGACTGCACCACTTTCAAAAGGCGTTTTGGATTTTGCCATCGGCGCGGTACTAGAATAGTTAGAAGACGGCTACTGGAAGCCACTTGGGTTTTTCTCACGGAAGCTCAGTCCAGCGGAGACGCGCTACATTATTTATGACAGAGAGCTCCTCGCTATCTTTGCAAGCATAAAGTTCCTTAAACATATTCTCGATAGCCGATCCTTTGTCATCAAGACAGATCATCGACCTCTTGTATACACCTTCTCCAACGTTTAGTCAGAGCATCGCCCAGACAACTTCACCAGCTTAGTTTTATCCCACCACAATTCACCACTGGGATAGCCCACATTAAACGTGAGTACAACGTTATCGCTGACGCACTATCGCGCATCAACACCATTTCTATGCCCAAGATCCTAGACGTTGTAATACGCTCGATCATGCCCACTTTGATGTTATCGAACTTCTACAAGTTAAAGGTATTCGTTATTGCCTTAACATGATCGACAGATTCTTACGCTGACCCGTTCGAGCATCACTTTCTGATATGGAAGCTGCCACAGTCGCTACGGCTTTTTACACCAACTGAATTGCCCTATTCAGCACTCCTTAACCATAATCACAGACCAGGGAAGACAACAGTGTCACGCTCCAACGCCCTGGCCTGATCTACTTTCAACACTCCTCTTCAGCCTTCCGACCTGCATCAAGGAAGGGGTATGCATGTAAATGCTTCATCCGGCGCAACTACTTTTTGGTACTGACCTAAGAATATCAGGAGAATTCTTTCTCACAGCAGACCTGATAGTCAATCCTAATATCTGCCTAGAGAAGTTTCGTGAGCATATCAGGACAGCTCATTATACGAGGTCATTCTTTTTCATCCTGAAGGACCTGTATACTCGTACATGCTCGCATATCTAGGATTGAATGCTATCAGACGACCACTGAATTCTCCTTACTCTGGTCTGCATGAGGTGATTAAACATATTGATGACCAAGTATTCATCATTCACATCAATGACCCTAGAAAGCTATCTCAACGGAACGTCTCAAACCGGCATTAATTGCCAAGACGGACACAGGATAGTCGATCAAATCCGAAGTCATTGTCTGCTGCTGAGAAAAACTCATCAACAACGATGGATAGACCGCTCAAAACTTAAAGCTGAACTATAACGGCCATATTATTCACTCACTTTAATCCGGTTTAAAACTTACACCCGGATTAAAAGTGAGTTTAACCCAAAAATTAAACCCAAGTCCATAATATTCACTCGTTAAACCCGAACATAAACCCACTTTTTTAAACTTGACGACTTTTAATCCGATTGAATTTAAACTGCACTCCGGAGACCAGTTTAAGTTCTTTAACTCGGGTTAAAACTCAATTTCATAATATTCACTCTTTTTGTTTAGGTCAGTCACATTTTTGACATTTCTTCGCTCGCAGTAGGCAGGAAATGAATATATTCTGTGAAATTTATTTCTTTATTTTCTAGTCTATAGAACAATTCAAGTTCACACTATACTATTCTTCGCCAAATTCTTTTCTTACAAGGTCTCTTTCCTCTCAAATCACTTTATCTCCTTTCAATTACTTAATTCACAAATCCAAACTAATTACTTTTTCTTGTTCACTCTCAACTTTCAATTTATCACCAAATTACAACTTCACCCATTATCACTTTTCCAATCTCTTCGCCACGGTTCTAAACCAACTGTGTCTTTTTTTGATCGCCATCTGTCCTTATATAGCAGAAGTTTCTGATAGCCAGAAACTTCTAGCAAATTCTTCGACCACTGGAGCAAGAAAAATTCTGATATAATAATTCCAAGATGACAATCATTTCGTGCAGTTATAATTCTCTCTTGTTCTCTTTTATCCGCGATATTATCCGAGCTGTGGTGACTAATTTCAGACACGAACCTCAAAAGAAAGCAATGAAAAGACACTTCGGAATTTGTTGCCTGTTCGAGGGCGTAGTTATTATGCTACATTATGTTACACTGCCCTCCTCTTAGACTTGTTCGTCCCGAACAAGTGTGTCCTCACTTCGGCCATTGTATCGACTCAGTCGGTCCACATGAACCACTTTCATTTTGGCCCTTGGTCCTCGCTGGATGCGGTAGACAACATCGTTGATGCGGGCTATTATTCTGTAGGGACCCTCCCAGTTCTGCTGCAACTTAGGTGATTTCCCCTTTTGGCGATGGGGATTATACAGCCACACTAGATCTCCTTCCTGGAATCCTGACGTTGTTGCCTTGGCATCATACCTGGTCTTCATGCGGTCGCTCGTCATCTTAATCTGGCTTCTGGTCCTTTGGTGTATGTCCCTAAGCCTTTCCCTCAGGTCCGCCACGTACTCTTCTTCATTTCTGGGCTCATTGGTAGGAGATCCAAATTTCACCTCACTGGGTAAACGAGCTATTCCACCAAATAAGATTTCGAACGGCGTATGTCGAGTAGTGCTATGCACGGCACTTCTATAGGCCATCAAAAACAAGGGAATCTGCCGGTCCCAATCCCGTTGGTAGTCACCTACGACCTTCGAGAGATGTTCGTCCAAAGTCCTATTGAAACGCTCCACCATACCGTCCGACTGTGGATGAAGCGGGGTTGTCCTTGTCTTTTTGATTCCGAGTAGTTGACACATCTCTTGGAAGATTCTTGACTCGAAGTTCCGCCCTTGGTCAGAATGCAATTCCAAGGGCACACCGAATCTGCTAACCCAATTGTAGACGATCTGCTCCGCCACGGTTCTGGCTTCCTGGTTAGGGATCGGAAACGCTTCCGGCCACTTACTGAAGTAGTCCATCACTACGAGGATATACCGATTACCATTGTCGGTTTCCGGAAAGGGCCCTGCGATGTCAATGGCGATTCGTTCGAAAGGTGCTCCCACGTTGTATTGGTGCATCTTACCTCGAGTTTTGATTCTCGGACCCTTGCTAGCTGCACACACGTCGCATTTTCTGCACCAGTCTTCGATATCTTCCTTCGCTTTTAACCAATAAAAACGTTCTCGTACCTTTTCTAACGTCTTATTCACTCCCAAGTGGCCTCCGGTCGCCCCGCCATGCATTTCCTGTAACACCTCCTTGACCCTCGTCCGTGGTACGACAAGCTGCATTACAAACGACTTTCCGTCGGAGGATTCCCATTTTCTTCTCAGAACACCTTCTTGGACATGGAGGGAGTCCCACTGCGCAAAATATGCCTTTAAGGTCGGGCTTCTGTGAGAGATGTCCTGATGATCCGGTTTCTCCATGTTCTCCTTCCAGGCCAGAATCGGCTCGATATCCGGGTCTTCCTTCTGAGCGTTCCGGATCTCATCTACGCTCCAGCCGGCGATAGGTTCGGCTCTCATTCTTTGGATGGAAACCAGCTCCCGTTCTTCCTGACGCGCACAATGTTTACAATCCGTTCTGCATGGTCTCCGGGACAGTGCATCCGCATTAGAGTGGAGTTTTCCTTTACGATGCTGTATTTCGTAGTCGTAGATTTGCAGCCTTTCGATCCATCTTGCGACCTGACCCTCAGGACTCTTGAACTGTAATAGCCATTTTAAGGCTGCATGGTCTGTGCGAAGAACGAACTTCCTCCCGTAGAGGTATTTGTGAAAATGCTTCGTAGCCAAGATCAAAGCTAGAAGTTCCCGCCTTGTCACGCAGTAGTTCCTTTCTGGCTTAGAGAGCACCTTGCTGAAGTACGCAACCACCTTCTCTTGGCCGTCATGCACCTGGGAGAGTACGGCTCCTACCCCGACATTACTAGCATCTGCATACACAACGAACGTTTCCCCGGGAGTGGGGTAAGCCAGTATCGGGGCATCGCATAGCCGTTGTTTAAGTGCCTTGAAGCTCTTCTCGCACTCAATTGACCATTTGAATTGTTTTCCCTTTTCCGTCAACTGGTGCAGGTTCTTTGCGATCCCGGCAAAATCCTTCACGAACCGTCTGTAGTAGGTGGCTAGGCCCAGGAAGCTCCTTAGTTGGTGTTTGTCTTTGGGGACTGGCCAGTTTTTCACCGCTTCGACCTTCTCCGGATCGGTTCTCACTCCTTTCGCTGAAATTATGTGTCCCAGGTACTTGACTTCCGCTCTAAACAGGGCGCACTTCTTGGGGTTGAGCTTCAGGTGGGCACTTCGAAGCCTTTGAAATACATCCCTTAGATTGTCTCGGTGTTGCGCAAACGTTTTTCCTACGACGATGACATCATCCAAGTATACCAAACAGGTTTTCCATGTTAACCCTTGCAGGACACATTCCATCAATCGCTCGAAAGTCGCCGGAGCATTGCACAGCCCGAATGGCATTACCGTGAATTGCCATAGCCCATTTCCTGCGGTGAAGGCGGTTTTCTCCCGGTCTTCTGGATGGATCTGTACCTGCCAGTAGCCACTCTTCAAGTCGAGAGTGGAAAACCATCGGGCTCCTGATAGTGTGTCTAGCGTGTCGTCAATCCGTGGCAGAGGGTAGCTGTCTTTCTTGGTGACGTAATTGAGCTGCCGATAGTCCACGCAGAACCGCGTGCTGCCATCTTTCTTCTTAACCAGTACAACCGGTGATGCCCACGGACTTTTGGAACTTTCAATCAGACCTTCTTTCTCCATTGCCGACACCATCTCTGCAACTTCTGTCTGCTTTGCCAATGGAAGGCGCCTAGCAGGCTGACGAATTGGTCTAGTATCACCAGTGTCTATTCGATGTTCTACCAGGTGTGTTCGGCCGTATTCACCGTCCTGTGAGGCAAATACATCAGCGTACTCATTGATAAGATTCTCTGCCATAGTTCGCTGCTCCTGATTCAGCTCACTGGACTGGAGAATCGTCTCTCTCGTTTCCGCTGTCCAAGGTGATGGGAGAGGTTTTGGAGCATCACGTTCAGATATTGTTGCGACGGCGGTAATCGGCGTGCATTTTCCAGTCACCTCCCCTCGCCTTAGTTTGACAGTGTGTGGTCTTGCGTTCAAAACTCTTACTGGAACCATGGTGTTCTTTGGTTCGACTAACGTCTTTCCCACGATGTAGTCTTGAGAATTCTTCTCTGGGTCTGGTTCTACTATGTAGAATCGGTGGCTCCCAAGATCACCTTCCAGCTTCGTCCAAAT
Organism: Pocota personata; assembly: GCA_963082735.1. NCBI lineage: Eukaryota > Metazoa > Arthropoda > Insecta > Diptera > Syrphidae > Pocota > Pocota personata. Next base: position 70,184,541 of record OY720431.1, read on the forward strand.
GATTGTCTCTGAAGACGGCGGCAAAACTTCGTCTTTGCTGATGACTGTCCTGAGAGTTACGGCACTCTCGTTTCCGTACACCATCGGAATCTCCACATTTCGATACCTCAGTACTTGCATCCCGATGTCCAGGATTACTTCATTTGCTTTCATGAAGTCTATTCCGATGATGCACTCGTCGCATATATCTGCCACCAGAAACGCATGGGAGAACGTAAGTCCCGCCAGAGTAATCGTAAGACGAACTTCTCCAAACACTTTCGCCATTTCCCCTGTTGCAGTCTTCAGGCAGTAGCTGTTGGTGTTGTGCAGCCAGGCGCTTCTGACAATATCTCTTCTTACAATGGAGGCAGTGGCGCCTGTGTCGATGGTGGCTACGCACTTCTTCTTGTTGATTAGTGCCTCCACTGTCAGGCTCTTGTTACCCCGTTTGGTTTGCGAAACTTGAATGGTGGTCCTGGGGGCCTCGATTCCAGTAACCAACTTCTGCCCCGCGAAGTTGGTCCTTACGCATTTCCCGACTGCTGGTTTTGGGAAGTCTGACTGACAGGATGAATGTTATCACCGCCAGATGCTTCCTCTCTGCTTCTCCTACTTCCGCAATGTGGACAATTTCCTCGTCTAGGTGCACTTCTGCACTGCCGTTGTAGGTGTCCGGTTTGGTTGCAATTCCAGCAACGGATTTGACTTCCGCGAGCTTTGTCTTCATCCAAGACGGCTGTTCTCTGGCATGAGCATTCCACGACGGACATTTCCCTGACACGGTGTATTCCCTGGTATGCTTGGTCCGCAGCCTTCATTGACAGAGCGAATGCCAATGCCTCGGGGAGTGTTCGCTTTTCAGCCATCCTTACAGCCATTTGCAGTTGTCTGTCCTCTATGGCCTGAATAAAAGCTTCCACCGCCATTTCGTTGATAAGCTCCTCACCGGCTTTAGGGTATGAAAGATGGGCTAGTCGCTCTATATCCGCTTGCAACTGTTGGAGCGTTTCCCCCCTTTTCTGGACTCGACTACGCAGCTGAACCCTGTACACCTGCTGCATGTGTTCATCCCCAAACCGCATCTCGATAGCCTGAACCAGAGAGTCGTAGTTCTGCTGTTTATCTTCCGGGATGGTCTGCAAGAGCTCCGCAGCTGGACCCCTCAGTGCAAGTGTGAGTGCAATGGACTTCTCTTCATCGTCCCAGCTATTGGTCATTGCGGCCGCTTCGAATTGCCTTTTATAAATTGGCCATGATGTTTGACCATCGAAGATAGGAGGCTGCATCTCCTTTCTTCTCAGACCGTCAGTGGAATATTCCCGTGCTTTCTGTCTCTTCACGTTGCTGAGCTCCTTAGCAAGATTTTCGACTTGCTTTCCTACTATCTCGAATTTCGTATCCACTTTTTCAAATTGAGTCTCTATCTTCCCGAACTGAGTTTCATGTTTCTCAAAATTTTCATCGAATCTAATTTCGACTTTTTCGAGTTGCGTCTCGACCTTCTCGATTTTCTCTTCGATCACTTCGAATTTGGATTCCAAGTTCTTGTTTTGCTCATCAAGTTTACTTTCCAGAGCATCTAGAGAATTCTTTTGTTCGTCCATCTTAAGTTCTAGAGAATTCTTTTGTTCGTCCATTGCTTTCTTTTGTTCGTCCAGCTTAAGTTCTAGAGAATTCTTTTGTTCGTCCATTGCTTTCTTTTGTTCGTCCAACTTAAGTTCTAGAGAATTCCTTTGGTCATCGAGCTTATGACTTTGATCTTCTATTGCTTTCTTTTGTTCGTCCATGACTAACTTAAGTTGCAGGAGCAGACTTGTTATACCCGGGTCGGCTGCTGTACTTGCTGGTTCCTCTTCCACGTCAAACTCTACGTCGTGCGGATTTTCACCTTCCTGCGTTACTGCTTCTTCCAGACGAATCAGCAGGGCATCTTTTCCCCCAGTTGTGTCGAGGTTCCGCTTACTGAGTTCTGCCTTTAGTTGAGTTATAGTTAGTTTTCCCAATTTGCGACCCATTTTGCGCAACTAATTAACTCAACACAGTTTTTTTTTTTTTTTTTTTTTTGTTTGTGCAATTTCACACCACGGAAATAGTTATTCACAGAATAAGTTTTATCCCAGCTTCTGACACCAATGTAACATGCGAGCTACGGCTCGAGTAGATAAAACGATATTCTGTGAAATTTATTTCTTTATTTTCTAGTCTATAGAACAATTCAAGTTCACACTATACTATTCTTCGCCAAATTCTTTTCTTACAAGGTCTCTTTCCTCTCAAATCACTTTATCTCCTTTCAATTACTTAATTCACAAATCCAAACTAATTACTTTTTCTTGTTCACTCTCAACTTTCAATTTATCACCAAATTACAACTTCACCCATTATCACTTTTCCAATCTCTTCGCCACGGTTCTAAACCAACTGTGTCTTTTTTTGATCGCCATCTGTCCTTATATAGCAGAAGTTTCTGATAGCCAGAAACTTCTAGCAAATTCTTCGACCACTGGAGCAAGAAAAATTCTGATATAATAATTCCAAGATGACAATCATTTCGTGCAGTTATAATTCTCTCTTGTTCTCTTTTATCCGCGATATTATCCGAGCTGTGGTGACTAATTTCAGACACGAACCTCAAAAGAAAGCAATGAAAAGACACTTCGGAATTTGTTGCCTGTTCGAGGGCGTAGTTATTATGCTACATTATGTTACAATAGCAAGACGATAAAAAAATAGATTTTATTCGTGATATTGACGAAATGTTGATGGCTTCATCGTCAGAAGACGAATTAACCGAAGAGCTTATGGAACAGCAGATGGTTAGTCAACGTCGTCCTCGTCGTCGAATGTACCAAATGCACAAGCGGGCTTGATTACGATGTCGTGGATTTCCGTAAGTATTTCCGGCTGGAAAAAGAGGCATTTTGGTGGCTACATTCGATGATCCGATAGGATTTACCTACATATCGTTATCGGTTTATTTATTTTGTTTTCATTTTAGATCAAGAGAGTTTTCAGTCGAACATAAGCTGTTGGCTGTGTTGCGTCTGTTTGCCTGCGGCAATATGGAGCAAACTGCAGCCGATTACATAGGCATTGCCGAACCTACTGTTGCTAATATTTTGTCAAAGGTATGTGATGCTATTTTGCGACACCTTCACGCAATCATCCGCATGACACGGACAGAACAAGAGCAACTTGCCCAAGCCACAGCATTCGCCGAATTGACCGATTTCCCCCGATATATTGGAGCCATTGATTGTACCCATATTCGCATGATTTCGCCGGGAGGTGCAATCGTATGTATTTGTTTACATATTTTCTTCGCTTTTATTCAATTGATTTTGTTGTCATTCACAGAGTGAAGCATTTCGAAATCGCCATGGATATTTTTCATTGAACGTGCAGACGATTTCCGATGCCAATTTGCGAATCCAAAATGTTGTCGCCCGGTGGCCAAGTTCTGCTCATGATCAAACCATTTTCAACCAGTCAAATGTCCACAAAGAATTGGAAAATGGTGTGTATGGCGATTATGTCATTTTTGCCGATAGTGGCTATGCGAATTCATTCTATCTTTGCACACCATTCACACGTCATCGGAACTTGGACCAACTCACGGTTGCAGAGAAGCAATATCAAAAATCGATATTAATGTAACATAATGTAGCATAATAACTACGCCCTCGAACAGGCAACAAATTCCGAAGTGTCTTTTCATTGCTTTCTTTTGAGGTTCGTGTCTGAAATTAGTCACCACAGCTCGGATAATATCGCGGATAAAAGAGAACAAGAGAGAATTATAACTGCACGAAATGATTGTCATAATTTTTAGGGATTTTGTTTTTAGGTATTTTTGTTTTTGGTCGAAGAATTTGCTAGAAGTTTCTGGCTATCAGAAACTTCTGCTATATAAGGACAGATGGCGATCAAAAAAAGGACAGTGATTTTTAAACTGTGGCGAAGAGATTAGAAAAGTGATAATAGGCGAAGTTGTAATTTTGTGATAAATTGAAAGTTGAGAGTGAACAAGAAAAAGTAATTAGTTTGGATTTGTAAATTAAGTAATTGAAAGGAGATAAAGTGATTTGAGAGGAAAGAGACCTTGTAAGAAAAGAATTTGCGAAGAATAGTATAGTGTGAACTTGAATTGTTCTATAGAGTAGAAAATAAAGAAATAAATTTCACAGAATATCGTTTTATCTACTCGAGCCGTAGCCTGCATATTACATTGGTGTCAGAAGCTGGGATAAAACTTATTCTGTGAATAACTATTTCCGTGGTGTGAAATTGCACAAAAAAAAAAAAAAAAAAAACGATTTCTGCGTTGAGTTAATTAGTTGCGCAAAATGGGTCGCAAGTTGGGAAAACTAACTATAATTCAACTAAAGGCAGAACTCAGTAAGCGGAATCTCGACACAACTGGGGGAAAAGATGCCCTACTGATTCGGCTGGAAGAAGCAGTAACGCAGGAAGGTGAAAATCCGCATGACATTGAGTTTGACGTGGAAGAGGAACCAGCAAGTACAGTAGCCGACCCGGGTATAACAAGTCTGCTCCTGCAACTTAAGTTAGTCATGGACGAACAAAAGAAAGCAATAGAAGATCAAAGTCATAAGCTCGATGACCAAAGGAATTCTCTAGAACTTAAGTTGGATGAACAAAAGAAAGCAATGGACGAACAAAAGAAAGCAATGGATGAACAAAAGAAGGCAATGGACGAACAAAAGAATTCTCTAGAACTTAAGATGGACGAACAAAAGAATTCTCTAGATGCTCTGGAAAGTAAACTTGATGAGCAAAACAAGAACTTGGAATCCAAATTCGAAGTGATCGAAGAGAAAATCGAGAAGGTAGAGACGCAACTCGAAAAAGTCGAAACTAGATTCGATGAAAACTTTGAGAAGCATGAAACTCAGTTCGGGAAAATAGAGACTCAGTTCGAAAAAGTAGAAAAACAAGTCGAAAATCTTACTAAGGAACTCAGCAACGTGAAGAGACAGAAAGCACGGGAATATTCCACCGACGGTCTGAGAAGAAAGGAGATGCAGCCTCCTATCTTCGATGGTCAAACATCATGGCCAATTTATAAAAGGCAATTCGAAGCGGCCGCAATGACCAATAGCTGGGACGATGAAGAGAAGTCCATTGCACTCACACTTGCACTGAGGGGTCCAGCTGCGGAGCTCTTGCAGACCATCCCGGAAGATAAACAGCAGAACTACGACTCTCTGGTGCAGGCTATCGAAATGCGGTTTGGGGATGAACACATGCAGCAGGTGTACAGGGTTCAGCTGCGTAGTCGAGTCCAAAAAAGGGGGGAAACGCTCCAACAGTTGCAAGCGGATATAGAGCGACTAGCCCATCTTTCATACCCTAAAGCCGGTGAGGAGCTTATCAACGAAATGGCGGTGGAAGCTTTTATTCAGGCCATAGAGGACAGACAACTGCAAATGGCTGTAAGGATGGCTGAAAAGCGAACACTCCCCGAGGCATTGGCATTCGCTTTGTCAATGAAGGCTGCGGACCAAGCATACCAGGGAATACACCGTGTCAGGGAAATGTCCGTCGTGGAATGCTCATGCCAGAGAACAGCCGTCATGGATGAAGACAGAGCTCGCGGAAGTCAAATCCGTTGCTGGAATTGCAACCAAACCGGACACCTACAACGGCAGTGCAGAAGTGCACCTAGACGAGGAAATTGTCCACATTGCGGAAGTAGGAGAAGCAGAGAGGAAGCATCTGGAGGTGATAACATCCATCCTGTCAGTCAGACTTCCCAAAACCAGCAGTCGGGAAATGCGTAAGGACCAACTTCGCGGGGCAGAAGTTGGTTACTGGAATCGAGGCCCCCAGGACCACCATTCAAGTTTCGCAAACCAAACGGTATAACAAGAGCCTGACAGTGGAGGCACTAATCAACAAGAAGAAGTGCGTAGCCACCATCGACACAGGTGCCACTGCCTCCATTGTAAGAAGAGATATCGTCAAAAGCTCCTGGCTGCACAACACCAACAGCTACTGCCTGAAGACTGCAATAGGGGAAATGGCGAAGGTATTTGGAGAAGTTCGTCTTACGCTTACTCTGGCAGGACTGACGTTCTCCCATGCGTTTCTGGTGGCAGACATATGCGACGAGTGCATCATCGGAATAGACTTCATGAAAGCAAATGAAGTAATCTTGGACATCGGGATGCAAGTACTGAGGTATCGAAATGTGGAGATTCCGATGGTGTACGGAAACGAGAATGCCGTAACTCTCAGGACAGTCATCAGCAAAGACGAAGTTTTGCCGCCGTCTTCAGAGACAATCATTTGGACGAAGCTGGAAGGTGATCTTGGGAGCCACCGATTCTACATAGTAGAACCAGACCCAGAGAAGAATTCTCAAGACTACATCGTGGGAAAGACGTTAGTCGAACCAAAGAACACCATGGTTCCAGTGAGAGTTTTGAACGCAAGACCACACACTGTCAAACTAAGGCGAGGGGAGGTGACTGGAAAATGCACGCCGATTACCGCCGTCGCAACAATATCTGAACGTGGTCCTCCAAAACCTCTCCCATCACCTTGGACAGCGGAAACGAGAGAGACGATTCTCCAGTCCAGTGAGCTGAATCAGGAGCAGCGAACTATGGCAGAGAATCTTATCAATGAGTACGCTGATGTATTTGCCTCACAGGACGGAGAATACGGCCGAACACACCTGGTACAACATCGAATAGACACTGGTGATACTAGACCAATTCGTCAGCCTGCTAGGCGCCTTCCATTGGCAAAGCAGACAGAAGTTGCAGAGATGGTGTCGGCAATGGAGAAAGAAGGTGTGATTGAAAGTTCCAAAAGTCCGTGGGCATCACCGGTTGTACTGGTTAAGAAGAAAGATGGCAGCACGCGGTTCTGCGTGGACTATCGGCAGCTCAATTACGTCACCAAGAAAGACAGCTACCCTCTGCCACGGATTGACGACACGCTAGACACACTATCAGGAGCCCGATGGTTTTCCACTCTCGACTTGAAGAGTGGCTACTGGCAGGTACAGATCCATCCAGAAGACCGGGAGAAAACCGCCTTCACCGCAGGAAATGGGCTATGGCAATTCACGGTAATGCCATTCGGGCTGTGCAATGCTCCGGCGACTTTCGAGCGATTGATGGAATGTGTCCTGCAAGGGTTAACATGGAAAACCTGTTTGGTATACTTGGATGATGTCATCGTCGTAGGAAAAACGTTTGCGCAACACCGAGACAATCTAAGGGATGTATTTCAAAGGCTTCGAAGTGCCCACCTGAAGCTCAACCCCAAGAAGTGCGCCCTGTTTAGAGCGGAAGTCAAGTACCTGGGACACATAATTTCAGCGAAAGGAGTGAGAACCGATCCGGAGAAGGTCGAAGCGGTGAAAAACTGGCCAGTCCCCAAAGACAAACACCAACTAAGGAGCTTCCTGGGCCTAGCCACCTACTACAGACGGTTCGTGAAGGATTTTGCCGGGATCGCAAAGAACCTGCACCAGTTGACGGAAAAGGGAAAACAATTCAAATGGTCAATTGAGTGCGAGAAGAGCTTCAAGGCACTTAAACAACGGCTATGCGATGCCCCGATACTGGCTTACCCCACTCCCGGGGAAACGTTCGTTGTGGATGCAGATGCTAGTAATGTCGGGGTAGGAGCCGTACTCTCCCAGGTGCATGACGGCCAAGAGAAGGTGGTTGCGTACTTCAGCAAGGTGCTCTCTAAGCCAGAAAGGAACTACTGCGTGACAAGGCGGGAACTTCTAGCTTTGATCTTGGCTACGAAGCATTTTCACAAATACCTCTACGGGAGGAAGTTCGTTCTTCGCACAGACCATGCAGCCTTAAAATGGCTATTACAGTTCAAGAGTCCTGAGGGTCAGGTCGCAAGATGGATCGAAAGGCTGCAAATCTACGACTACGAAATACAGCATCGTAAAGGAAAACTCCACTCTAATGCGGATGCACTGTCCCGGAGACCATGCAGAACGGATTGTAAACATTGTGCGCGTCAGGAAGAACGGGAGCTGGTTTCCATCCAAAGAATGAGAGCCGAACCTATCGCCGGCTGGAGCGTAGATGAGATCCGGAACGCTCAGAAGGAAGACCCGGATATCGAGCCGATTCTGGCCTGGAAGGAGAACATGGAGAAACCGGATCATCAGGACATCTCTCACAGAAGCCCGACCTTAAAGGCATATTTTGCGCAGTGGGACTCCCTCCATGTCCAAGAAGGTGTTCTGAGAAGGAAATGGGAATCCTCCGACGGAAAGTCGTTTGTAATGCAGCTTGTCGTACCACGGACGAGGGTCAAGGAGGTGTTACAGGAAATGCATGGCGGGGCGACCGGAGGCCACTTGGGAGTGAATAAGACGTTAGAAAAGGTACGAGAACGTTTTTATTGGTTAAAAGCGAAGGAAGATATCGAAGACTGGTGCAGAAAATGCGACGTGTGTGCAGCTAGCAAGGGTCCGAGAATCAAAACTCGAGGTAAGATGCACCAATACAACGTGGGAGCACCTTTCGAACGAATCGCCATTGACATCGCAGGGCCCTTTCCGGAAACCGACAATGGTAATCGGTATATCCTCGTAGTGATGGACTACTTCAGTAAGTGGCCGGAAGCGTTTCCGATCCCTAACCAGGAAGCCAGAACCGTGGCGGAGCAGATCGTCTACAATTGGGTTAGCAGATTCGGTGTGCCCTTGGAATTGCATTCTGACCAAGGGCGGAACTTCGAGTCAAGAATCTTCCAAGAGATGTGTCAACTACTCGGAATCAAAAAGACAAGGACAACCCCGCTTCATCCACAGTCGGACGGTATGGTGGAGCGTTTCAATAGGACTTTGGACGAACATCTCTCGAAGGTCGTAGGTGACTACCAACGGGATTGGGACCGGCAGATTCCCTTGTTTTTGATGGCCTATAGAAGTGCCGTGCATAGCACTACTCGACATACGCCGTTCGAAATCTTATTTGGTGGAATAGCTCGTTTACCCAGTGAGGTGAAATTTGGATCTCCTACCAATGAGCCCAGAAATGAAGAAGAGTACGTGGCGGACCTGAGGGAAAGGCTTAGGGACATACACCAAAGGACCAGAAGCCAGATTAAGATGACGAGCGACCGCATGAAGACCAGGTATGATGCCAAGGCAACAACGTCAGGATTCCAGGAAGGAGATCTAGTGTGGCTGTATAATCCCCATCGCCAAAAGGGGAAATCACCTAAGTTGCAGCAGAACTGGGAGGGTCCCTACAGAATAATAGCCCGCATCAACGATGTTGTCTACCGCATCCAGCGAGGACCAAGGGCCAAAATGAAAGTGGTTCATGTGGACCGACTGAGTCGATACAATGGCCGAAGTGAGGACACACTTGTTCGGGACGAACAAATCTAAGAGGAGGGCAGTGTAACATAATGTAGCATAATAACTACGCCCTCGAACAGGCAACAAATTCCGAAGTGTCTTTTCATTGCTTTCTTTTGAGGTTCGTGTCTGAAATTAGTCACCACAGCTCGGATAATATCGCGGATAAAAGAGAACAAGAGAGAATTATAACTGCACGAAATGATTGTCATAATTTTTAGGGATTTTGTTTTTAGGTATTTTTGTTTTTGGTCGAAGAATTTGCTAGAAGTTTCTGGCTATCAGAAACTTCTGCTATATAAGGACAGATGGCGATCAAAAAAAGGACAGTGATTTTTAAACTGTGGCGAAGAGATTAGAAAAGTGATAATAGGCGAAGTTGTAATTTTGTGATAAATTGAAAGTTGAGAGTGAACAAGAAAAAGTAATTAGTTTGGATTTGTAAATTAAGTAATTGAAAGGAGATAAAGTGATTTGAGAGGAAAGAGACCTTGTAAGAAAAGAATTTGCGAAGAATAGTATAGTGTGAACTTGAATTGTTCTATAGAGTAGAAAATAAAGAAATAAATTTCACAGAATATCGTTTTATCTACTCGAGCCGTAGCCTGCATATTACATTAACAACGCGTAATGTCGTCGAACGCCAGTATGGAGTTTTAAAGCGTCGCTTCCCGATTTTGGTAACGGGAATACAACTTTATCGACTCGATTTGGTGCAGAAAGTTATTACTGTGTGCTGCATGCTGCACAATTTGTGCATTGATTTCAATGACGTACAGATGATTTGTCGCTGCCACGAGACGTGAATGAGCAAATGTTAAATGAAGTCCAACCTTCACCAACCTCAACACCACCGCAAATCCGCCCTCATGCTCGCCCTGGTCGCTGTTCGTCGGCCAATCAGATGTTGCTCGTCCGATCCCTAAGCTCTTTTTCTGTTCTTTGCTGTTTAAACGAAACTATATTAGAGACGAAAATAATGAACAGCGAATGAATGAAATACTCATCACGACACCGGGGGAGGCATTAAACGACATTGTTATTAACTCCCATCCCATCGAGCGTCCTTTGGTTGTCATTCGATTTGTCTCCATGCTGTTAACATTAGAGAATATCACAATGGACAACAGAAGGTCTGTTTCCATTTGTGAAAACCGCTTTCCTCTTTTTGCTGGCGTTAGTTTCGGCTCATTTTCGCGATCACTGCTGTTGTAGTTGTCCTCATCGTTTACCTTACCGCCGTCTTTGATTTTTCGTTCCATCTCAATTTATTTCAATAAAAATTACACAAAACTTTGACACACAACAAATCAAATCAATTTCCAATTAAAATGTGACAAACACCAAAAAAAATGCATACATATGTCAATTTATGTGAAATTTGACATTACGTAGGTTTAAAACGGGTTAAAATCGGTTTTAACCGTTTTAAATCCGGGTTAAATGCATCTTTAATCCAGCGGGTTTAATGCATGTTTTTGAGTGAATATTATGAATATAGTTTTAAATTGTCGGGTTAAAAAAATGAGGATTAAATGGTCGGGTGTGAGTTTAACTTAAACCTGATTTACACCCGAATGGAATAATATGGCCGTAATAGTCGGAAGCAATCGGAAGCTAAAGTCATAATTTTACGTTGTTTCCTTCATTACTGTCAATTGCTCAAGTAGCCCATAATAGGGGTTTGTGTTCGGAAGCAACTGTCAAATTGCTTTGCTTGTCATTTGAGCTATTGTGTCAAATTTTCGTATGAAAGAGCGAATAGATTCGCTCTTTCGTAAGTGAGCAAAAGTGAACGAAAACTTAACGATTCGAAGCAAAAAGCTAGAATTCTATCATTCTTCGTCACACAATACAAATCTTTTGTATTCGCACTGTTTCGGAAGTGGTACGAAACCATTCTTCTATTATAGTTCGGCCTTTACACAAGGGTAAAGAAGTTATTTTCGTTCCCCTTATCTTCGAGCCTGGTCGCTGGGAGGGGAGTGGAGATGATGGCTTTGTCACCTACATCTTCTACCATCTGCAGCAACAACATCTTCTTCTAGGAAGATGTCAGGATCTGACGGTGGATCTTCGTGGGTGAAGAATTCTCCGGAATCCTGAGCGTTGTACCATAAAAGTATTCTGCGGTTGATGCTTTTAGGCCTTCTTTGTAGCATGTGCGTAAACCCAACAATACTGTCGGAAGAATTTCTACCCAGTTTTTCGTTTGGTGGCAGCGTATCGCGGCTTTGAGAACTCGGTGCCATCTTTCTATCATTCCGTTAGATGCTGGGTGGAAGGCTGTAGTGCGTATCCTCCTGGATCCAATCAGTCGCGACATAGCCATGAACAGTGTGGACTCAAACTTGGTTCCTTGGTCTGTAGTGATCCATTTGGGGCAGCCGTAGCGAGCTATCCAGCAGGTAAAAAAGGTCCTTGATTCTGTGCTGGCAGTGATGTCTCTAATTGGTATAGCTTCGGGCCATCTCGAGAATCTGTCGACCATTGTTAGGCAATATCGGAATCCTTCAGCTTCTGGAAGTGGTCCAACTATGTCCACATGAACATGGTCGAATCGCTGGTCAGGTTCAAGGAAAGTTTCAGGTTGTGTGTGGATGTGTCGTCCGACTTTGGAGCGTTGGCAGGCAATGCAGTTTCGTGCCCACTGAATGATGTCCTTGTTCATGGAAGGCCAGACGTACCGTTTACATATAATTTTGCATGATGACTTGCTTCCTGGATGTGCGAGGTTATGGAAGGCGTTGAAGACTTTCTGTCTAAATGTTTTTGGTACGTACGGGCGGATATCTTCCTGGGAAATATCACAATAGATCTCGCTTCCTTGTCATGGTCCTACGGATAATTTCTGAAGCTTGAGTGATGTTGAGCTATCGTTGAGCAAGCGTTGCAATTCGTTGTCGGTGGTTTGAGCTTCTGCCAGAGCTGCGAGGTCAATGGTGTTTGCGATTTGATTTGGTTGTGTACTAGTTGCATCTATTCTCGAGAAGGTATCGGCGACGATGTTTTCCAGTCCTTTTATCGGTATGATTTGCGTAGAGTACTGGCTGATGAAGTTCAGTTGTCAAACTTGGCGTGGTGATGCTTGTCCGGACGTTGATTGAACACATGTGTTAATGGCACGTGGTCCGTTCGAATGCAAAAGTTGTTGCCTTCGATCCATGGTCTAAAGAATTTGACTGCTTTGTATACAGCTGTGAGCTCTTTGTCGTAGACACTGTAATTCGTGTTGGCCGGTGTGAGTTTCTTGGAGAAGTATCCCAGTGGCTCCCAGTCGTTATTAGCGCGTTGCTCTAGTACTGCACCTACTGCTCTGTCAGATGCGTCGGTGGTTAGGCGTAGTTCTGCGGCTGGTGCTGGATGCGCTAGGAGAGCGGTGTTGGCCAGATCCTCTTTGCAGCGTTCAAAAGCGGCTAACCTGGTCTCTGTCCAATTTACTGGCCTTTGGTCCTTTTTGCGTGCATCCTTGAGCAGTTCGTGGAGTGTGGCTTGTGTAGCTGCGGCTCTTTTGATGAAGCTGTGATAGCGTTTCTGGTCGTTTTGATTTCGACAATTGTCTTAATCTTTTCAGGCAGTGGCTGTGAACCTGCAGCTGAAATCAGGTACCCCAGGTATTCGACGCTTTGTTCACCAAATTTGCATTTTTCTTGATTGATGGTGAGGCCATAGATCTGCAGGCGTCCAAATACGGTCTTCAGTTGTTCTCGACGCTCTTCCTCTGACGTCGAGGCGATAAGGAGGTCATCTAGGTAGGCGTGAAAGAAATCAAGGTCCTTTAGCACTTCTCGGATAAATCTCTGGAAGGTTTGCGCAGCGTTCCTTAGGCCGAATGGCATGACCAAAAACTCAAACAAACCGAAAGGAGTTATGACTGCGGTCTTGGGGATGTCATCTGGATTCATTGGTATCTGGTAGTAAGCGCGGACTAGGTCGATGGTGGTGAAAATGGTCTTGCCGTGTGTGATCGATGTTTAGTCGAGAATGTGCGATATAGGGTAGCGATCGGGAACAGTTTGTGCGTTCAACCGCCTATAATCGCCGCAGGGTCTCCAGTCGCCGAATTTTTTGGGTACCATATGTAGGGGGCTAGCCCATGGGCTCTTTGATGGACGACAGTATCCCTGTTCTACCATATACTGGAATTCGCTCTTCGCTCTTGCTAACAGTTCGGTAGGAAGGCGACGAGCTCTTTCATGAACTGGTGCTCCTTTGGTCTCAATGTGGTGAACGACGTTGTGCGTGAAACTCGTGAGTTTTGCGGATGTGTCAAGAATTTCCGGAAACAGTTGGAGTAAGTCCGAATATGGCCTGTCTTTATCCAGCTTCGAGAGTCCTACGAGTGATGCGTCGCTTAGCGTGCCTATTGTCTGGATCCCAGTTTGTTCGTCCAAAACCCTCCTCTTAGTAACGTCCACTACGAGGTGATAATACTGCAGCAGGTCGACACCGATTATGCCATACGGTACTTCAGCTATCTGGAAGATCCACTTTACCGGTCGCCTCAAACCAAGGTTGAAGGTCAGCATTCGAAACTTTTGCTCTTCTGAAATTGAAAAACGGTTTAGAAGTGCTTGTTTAACTGCAGGATACCTGTCTTTCTCTGTTAGGTGAAGCAAGATGTCCTCGACTACCGATAAGATGTCTTGATCCAGCTTGCTTATCACACTGTCGAATTTGGATGAGTCGGCGGAAATGCGGTTAAATTGGAACTGAGATTCCAAGGTTGCAAACCAAAGTTCAGGTTTCTTGACCCAGAAATTGGGTATATTGATGCGTTTCATGCTGCCGAGCGTCGACATAGCTGCGTGGTTCTCAATCGATTGCCGTCCGATGTCGTTTAAAAGTTGTTCCGTATTTGCCACAGACTATGCAGCTCCGTCACATGGTGGTAGATCGGAATTTGGCATGTTGGAAGGTAATTTTAATCCGTTCGGATCACGTCGGGGTCACCAATATGTGGGGGTTAAAAATCCCACATGTAAAAAACAAACAACAAAGTTCTTATAACTTCAACTTTTTATTCTTTAAGTTATCTAAAACGGATTATAAAGCGCGATAAAATTACTTGTCGGACGATAGGAGCTGGCCTATTGCTTCGCCAGAAGGCACTAGAAGGAAAAAAGGAAAAGTAGAAAAAATTCCAATGAAATGGCGACTTAAATAGCTGTCAGCAGCATCGTGTCCAATGTTTGAGAAGAGCGAGCGAAACAACAGTTGCGACAGGAGTTTTTGTTACTCCATAAACTTAACTAAGCTTTCATACTTTGTTATTTGCAGTGCAATAATTGGTAGAGGTTTGGCTAGCTTTTGAATTATATTTTCTTTGTTTGGGACATACTACGTAACTTGGTAGTTTTCTAATAAAGTTTACTAATTTTCGGTTTTTTTTTATTTTTATTTTTGTTCCCGTTTTTGGATTTTCCTTCTGTCTCTTTTAGAAGATCTTACTCATCAGTTGAGAACTCAACTACTTTAATTTAATCTTTTTCTCTATGATCTGTTGATCTGTTGTTTCAACGCTTGCAACTCTTGCTTTAAACTATTAATTTAATGAATTAATGTCTCGTTTAGTTGCTTAAACCCATCTCTTTCTTCGCAGGCTTTTGAGTATTTACCTTCAGAGTTTGATTTACATCCACTGTATGTGATGGGGGTGTTCTCTCTACCCTCTTCCATGGTCCAAAGGTGTTTTCGGTGTTCTGAACATAAAGAAATTTACTAAAAAGAAGAAAAACTGACTTAAACCGATTTTTTGTCGATAAAGCGAACTTTATTACTTCCATTACTTATTTTTACAATTCTTGGCATAGCAGTTATTGAATTGTTGCCTGTGGTATATTGCTCCAGCAATCCAACAGTATATTCCACAACGCAGATTCTGATGATGGGCATTGATCCCGGACCCTTCTATCCAATTCCTCCCACAACAGCTCTAAAGGGTTTAAATCTCGTGATTGTGGAGGCTATATCATGATTTGTAAAATTACTTCATCTTGCCTGTTTTAGGTAGTCTTGTCAAAGTCTTCACGTGTGTTAAGGCTCGTTGTACTGTTGAAATACGAATCCTTCACCAATTAATCTTAGTCCAGATGTCACAGCGTTTTCTTCCAATATTATTTTGTATGCCTCCTTATTCATTTTTCCAATCACTCGAGCCAGACCTCCCACTCCACTTGAAGAAAAACATCCCCAGACCATAACAGAACCGCCTCCATGCTTGACGGTAGAAACCACAGTCTGGTAGCATCTTTTGTTCAGCGCTGCTTTGAACGAAAACTCTTCGCTTTGTACCAAATACCTCAAACTTGAATTCATCGCTCCATAAAACTCTGTTGAAATCTTCTTCCGTCCAGTCGTTATACTTTTTGGTCCATTCTCCCCTTTCTGTTTGTTTTGTGGTCGAAGCAGAGGTTTTCGAACAGCAACTCGACCAAATAGCCCAGCACGTCTTAATCTCCGTTTGACCGTTGTCAAGGACAGCGGTTTATTCCGTTTTTCATTTATTTAGGCGCGTATTTCGGGTTCTGTTTTTCGTCTACTTTGTTTGCTTGTTGCGACTATTAGCCAATCCTCATGTTTACCTGTAGCTCTAGCCCGACCTGACCGTGGTTTATCCTCAAGATTTCCGGTTTGGTACGTTGACCACAGCACTTTGATATCTTCAACTGCGAAGCAACTTCCCGCTGCGATTTGCCTTCTTTAAGAAGGGTGATGATTGCAGATCGTTTCTCGATTGTGGTTTCCGCGACTTTTCTCATTTTTAACGCATTGTTTACTCAAGACGTGAAGAATCTCAAATGAATTCTTATGACACCAAGATGTAGATATTAGGTATTTATTTATTTATTAATCCTAACTTAGTAATTACAAATTAATAGGTTAGGCCGAAGTATTGAGCTCTAGCATCAATGACTTTCCGCTCTAAATTAAAATGAAAGCTAAATTACAATCTTATGTTTAATCTATTAATTAATTGGTCTATAGTTTGAATATTTACAGCATCTGTAGTTTTTAAGATTTCGTAAATGGAGGAGTTTGACAGCATTGAATTAAGGTGGGATAATAGATGTTGCAGGTTGAACACTTGGTTGCAGGTTTGGCAGTTGGGAGCGTTGTCTTTTTTTAGCAGGTATTGGTGTGTTAGGCTGGTGTGTCCTAATCGCAGGCGTACAAAGTTGGTGATCATTGCTTTTGATACTGTTGTAGGGTATATGGGCTGGGTTTTAGTTGGGTTTACTCTTTTGTAGTGGTGAGTATATGCCAACCAATCGTTATATTCCTTAGTTTTGATTTTGCACTTGATAAGTTTTGAATAGTCAATTTTGTTGTAGGTGTTGAATGCCAAAGTAGGATAATTTTTGGCTGAATTGGCTGCATTATCAGCGTTATCATTCCCTAAGATGCCAGTGTGACCAGGAACCCACATGATTTTTAGTGTTTTCGGAGTTCTGATAACTATGTCTCTTAACTTGGATGTAACTGCGGAGGTGTTGTTTGGGTTCATGATAGCTTTTATAATTGCGAGACTGTCCGTGTAAAGGACCCAGTGGCCTTTGGTTTTACTGGCGTGTTTCATAGCTTCCAAAAGTGCAAGCGCTTCTGCAGTAAAAATTGAGGAATAATCCGAAAGAAGACCTTGTTTAAAGAGTGCGCCATCTTGGGTTGTTACAGCGAAACTGGTGTGGTATTGTGTTTTCGAACCATCGGAAAAAATAAATTTCCAGCCCATAGATTTAAATTCGCTCTCAAGACTTTTAAAAATCGAACAAAATACTAGTGATGGTGTGTGGTCTTTTGGGTAATTTGCCAACGTCAATTCAAATGATTCGGGTTTTAGCAGCCATGGTGGGTATAGTGGTGAGGGTAAGTGGTGTATTTTCTGTGGTATATTGAATTTTTGTATCCGGTTCCACGCACAAGAGATGGCCGAAGGACATTTTTTTTTTTGCGCTGTGATCGAGGAGCTTTGATCGCATTTTTTGCCGTTATAGAGTTGGAGGAAAACAGTAATTTTGTGCCAAGCTTAAGCGTACTTTCCTCGTACCTTTCGTCTAGCGATGGAAGGCCAGACTCTGCTAAGATGTTCCTGATTGGTGTTGTTCGGAAGGCGAGTATTGATCTCCTCACAGCTTGGTGGTAAAATGGTTTCAAAATGTTGAAAGTTGATTTTGGACAGTTGCCGTAAATACTTAAACCATAGTCTATTTTGTTTAAAATTAACATTTTCGTTATATAGCATAAGGTGTTTAAATGAATTTTACATTTTTTTGAGGAAAAATATTTTATAACATTAAGTCTAGGTGTTAAGGTTTTCTTAAGTTCTATACAATGATATCTCCAATTGTATTTATTGTTAAAATTTAAACCGAGTATGCGGAGATTATCAACATTTTGTACGGAATTGATTGTTAGATTTAAGTTAGAACAGTTTCTTTTTCTACAAATGTGTAGTGTTTTACACTTTTGTAGCGAGATGTTGGCACCTGAGTAGGTGGACCACTTCTTTATGTCATTAAGTATATTAGTAAATGTTGTTTTTGTTACTTCATTGTCGTTGTTTTTACATAAAATAAATACATCGTCAGCATAACAACAATGATCTACAATTTTATATTTTGAAATAATTTTACTAACGTCATCGAAAGCAATAGCAAAAAGTATCACCGATAAAGGCGACCCCTGTGGGATACCGTTCTGTAGAGGAAAGGTATTGGAATAAGTGTTGTTAACCTCAACACAAAACTTTCTATTAGAGAGGAAAGCTTTTATAAAGTTAAAAATCTTTGGCCCAATATTCCATTCTACCAGTTTTTTTTAGAACTATGTGTATGCCTAACCTATCAAAGGCCTTTTCAAAGTCCAATGAGAGGATGGATACATGATTTTTGGCCGATATTGCATTAGAAACGTAAAAATCAATGTGAACTAACGCGTCGAGGCAGCCGTGGTTTGGTTTAAATGGAACTTGGTTTTGGCTTATTATTTTTTTGGACTCTGTATATCAAAAGAGTCGTTTGGCAATGATCTTTTCCAGAATTCTGGATATGCACGGCAATAAAAAGATTGGCCTATATCCATCAATGCTGTTCATTTCCTTTTCTGGTTTTGGTAACGAAATAACAGTGGCCGTTTTCCAGCTTTGTGGAATGATCCCAGTGTTGAAAACGTAATTGTAGAGTAAAAGAAGCGTATTTTGGCAGGAAGAGGTAAGTTCTTAAACAGTGGGTAGGAGAGCCTATCCCTACCTGGTGTTTTACCTACCAATTTGCTTAGACATGTTTCTAATTCTACTAATGAGATCGGTTGTTCTATAAGTTCACAGGTCTTGTTGGTTACAAATTGTTTGGGTTTTTGTGAGATACGAAGTTATTGTGGAAGTTGGTGTCATTAGAATATTCTGCCCATTTACGGGCAAAAGAGTTACTGATTTCAGCAGGTGAAAGAAGGAAGCCTGAAATTGTGTTGATACATTTTATCTGCTGGTGGGTGGGGGTCAGACCGTTAAGACGTCTAATTTTGTTCCAAATATCGGTAACAGTAGAGTTGGGGTTAATAGTAACAGTAAAAAGATCAAAGCTTCTAGTTTTTCTGATTTTTGCCTGCCTTCTAAAAATAGCGTTTGCTTTTTTATATGCGATTAGGTTTACATCGCTAGGGTTTTTCTTGAATCTCCTCCACAATCTCATTTTATCGCCTCTCAGAATACTGAGTTGTCTGTTCCACCAGGGAACTCCACGGTTGATCTGGTTGGGAGATGATTGGGGAATAGACTCATTTGCAGCGATACGCAAAGATTTTTGGAAAAATGCAGCTGATCTGTTGATGTTGCTGTCCACTCCGGAAGGACTGATCACTCTCATAGCACACTTTTTGTATTTTTCCCAGTCAGCCTAGTCTGTTTTAAACTTTGGCGCTTGGGTGCTTGACTTGTTAGTACAACCTAGAGTGACTGTAGTCAAAATAGGTAGGTGGTCACTATAGTGGAGGTCGTCAATGATTTTCCATTGTGTTCTGGAATATAACTCCGAAGAGCAACAAGTGATGTCGACGTGTGTAAATGGTTTATGCGTGGAGAGATGTGTGGGGGAGCCGTCATTAAGTATGAGGAGGTTGGAGTTAGTAATAAAATCTTCAAATATACGACCTTTTTTGTTCGTACGTGGCGAGCCCCAAAGAACACTCCACGCGTTTACGTCTCCACCAAAAATTATGGGAGTTTTGACCTGAGCCAGGATGTTATGCAGGTCGTTTATGTTGACAACTGACTCTGGCGGGGCATATATTCCCACATACGTGATTTTCCTATTTAGTTGAAGTTCCATTGCTAGAACTAAGATGTTTGAGCTTATCGGAACTATCTTATGTGGAATGTTTTTCTTCACCAATATGCCGATACCCTGTTTGCAAGTTGTATTGTTCGAAAGATTTTTGAAGTATCCAATATAAGATTTGGGAGTGAGAGGGGAGAAGTTATATGGACAGTGGGTCACTTGAAGCGAAATGATGCAAGGTCCGTGTTGTTTTATCAATATGCTAAGCTCATCAAAGTTGTTTGAGACGCCTTTAATATTCCATTGCAGAATTAGTAACTGTGCATTGGAGTTAAAAGTGGATTGTTGTGTGTATATAGAATTGTGTTGTAAACGGTGTTGTGGTATGATGGGGGTATTAAAGTTTTGGCTCTGCACATTTGGGACTGTATCACCCTGGCATCGTGATGAGTCAGGATGGTTCAGTCCCAAAGGTGTAGAGCCGGAATTAGGGGTGCCTATTTTATTGTTATATGTCGTCATCATCCTCAGTTTCAGAAGGATCTACGAAATATTGGTTTTTTGTTAATAGGTCTTGGGTAGTGGCAGAGAGAGGTGAGAGGGTTGGTGCATTACAGT
The DNA here is from genome assembly GCA_963082735.1 of Pocota personata. Classification (NCBI taxonomy): domain Eukaryota; kingdom Metazoa; phylum Arthropoda; class Insecta; order Diptera; family Syrphidae; genus Pocota; species Pocota personata. Next base: position 70,204,791 of record OY720431.1, read on the forward strand.
CACAGTCGCTCTTTGTGATATTTGGTGTTGAAGGTGAAAGTAGAGAGTTGTTAGAATCGCGGATAGACGGGGGTAAAGGTTGTTTATGGGAGATAATGCTGTCTGTGAGTTGTTTATGTTTATTAATAATATGAATTGATCGATCAGGCAATTGTGGTGGTAGTGGAGAAGGTGTAGAAGTTAGAGTGTTACGAGTAATTTTTTTTGGATCGGTGGGAATATTTGATGTAGTGTTGTTTGATTTTGTGTTGGATTGAATAGTAGGGGTATTAGGTCCCTTACATTGAGTCAAGACGGATGAATTTGAAGTTTTAGATGAAGTTTCAGTTTTAGATTTGTCTGCAAAGGATTTTGCGGACAAGTTAGGTTGGGGTGGGTAAATGCGTTTGGCGTCACTCATAGAACATTTTTTTTCTGTGTTTTGATTTTAATGATTTCTTTGGCTTGGGCGTATTTGGGGCACGTTTTGGAAGACGATGGGTGGGGAAGAGAGCAGTCAGCGCACATTGTGCGTGTGAAATCAGACGGCGAATGGGGTGGGAGACTACATGAGTCACATTTAGCATTCCCATTGCAGCGCCCAGTCGTGTGACCCAGTAACTGGCAGTTCCTGCAGCGCATCGGGTTTGGGGTATATTCACTCACCTTGGCTTTGTACCAACCTATTTCTACTGATTTGAGAGCTTGGAACAAATCAAAAGTCAGCAGTACTAAACCGGTTGGTTTTTTAATCACATTATCTGTTCTTGTAAATTTAAACACTTCACATACTCCCTGAGGCCTCATTTCAGCTACTATTTCGGATTCTGGCACGTTGATCAGACAGGGAGCATAAACAATCCCTTTCGTTGAGTTTAGTCGGTCATGGAGTTTAACAATTACTGGGCAAACATTGGCGAGATTGTTGACTTTAAGGAACATATCGGCAACTTTTTGCGATTTGGCTAAAATAAGTAAATTCCCGTCGGGAAATTAAACCGGTCGAGAGTGCGCGCACTTGGCCGCGAAAAAGTAAACAAAGCACACAGACAGCTGAAAACGATGCGTTCGGTTCGAATGCTAGTCGGTGACTGAGATATTAGGTAAAACCCTTGCAATTCAAGTCGGCAAATTTTGGGATTTGAGAACCCTTTTAATGTATGGAGTTATAAAGAAGTGCTGCATCAACAACCAAGTCATAAAATTTAATAATTATGAAAAACCTAAACACTACTCAACAAACCACAAAAGCGGTGTTGTAAACAAAACGTCCACTGTTCAAAAAACGTGGGATTAAAATCCTACTTTTATTATTTGAATGTGTTGTTCAGGTAGAAAATTTAGGTAAAAAAATCCAATGTAATTCATAGTGCACTATCACTGAGCAGGAAGTTCAAGGTTCGAATCCAAATGCGAGAGTAAAAATTGTCATGAGGAGCTTCTCTCAATCGAAAAAGTGCCATTCGGAAACGGCATAAAACTGTAGGTCTCAACCATTCGTGCGGCGCACAGTACGAGTGGTTGCGAGAAGCTAGGCCAGGCCTTGTATTGGGCTCTTAGCGGCAAAATATTTATATTTATTTATTTCATTTCTTCGTTCTGTCGGTGTCTTGCTACACAATTTTCATTCGTCTTTGCACTGTGAATAGGATTTAAAAGGACCAGGACAGGAACGGTGGTCAGGAAACCCTGGTTTCATAAGTTTTGATCCCTTTGAATTTCTTAGATGGCAGTGATGTCTAGGGCCTCCGCTGATCTTTCGGCTGCATGTGGTATACTAATTTGTATGTAGATGGGATCCGAAGGTCACTGTCGTTACAATAAAACAATTTTTTTTTTCATTTAGTTTCTATTGCTATTTTTATTTTTAAATATTTTTTTTTTACACTATAGTATATATATTTTTTGATATAACTAAATACAGATTAATACAATCAATGAATAAAATTAGAATTGATGTTTAATGTGTTCTGCATTAATCTTTCAGGTCAATTCTTGTTGTAAAATGACATTTCTGATGAGCATTTAGTGAAATCCTCTTTATTTTTCATGTTACATTGTTTTTGTTTTTGTTTCTCTCTCTTTGCGTTGCAATGTTATTGCCCTTAGACTCCGATAACTTTACATATAAATAAAGTTAAATCTAACAAGAAAGATTTTTATTAGTTCCTCAAACATTCATACACTGTTTTATAGATCAATTTACCTGCACAACGCCTGCGGTAATGACGAGATGATGGGTCCATAACCCTGTGAGTTGTCATACAATTCGAAAAGCGGTGCAGCAACTAACTTGTAGTTTTTAGGTACGGCAAATAGTGCTAAAAAAATATAAACGCATTATAAATACGAATACTAATTTATTTGTATTGATTTAATCTTAAGAATTTAACAATTTTACAGAACTTTCTACTTATTAATGTTAAAACCTCGAAAACTAAAAAAATCTTTACGTGTACAAAAAATAACTAAGCGCTATTCGAGTAAAGTGGATCAGTGACTAAGCAAGATGTTTTTTTTTTTTTTTTTTTTTTTTAAATAGAAGTTGACTAATTTTTTTTTTTTGTTTTATACAAATTAATTAAATACAATAGTCACACTATAACACTTTCCACGACAACACTTCTGGATTAAAATTTACAATATTCTGAAGAATTAACCTGAAATAACTTTGAATAGAGAATTTTTTTTTTTTGTTCTCCTGACAAATAATTACGTACAAAAACTCAATCAGTTAAACTTCCATAAGTACAATGGTGATAGTTATTACAGAAATTTTTTAAATGAGTTTTAAACTATAAAATACATGAAGATGTTTCTTTTTTTTACACAGTCACTAGAAACATCTGTAAACAGATTTCAAAGAGTATAAAAATGATTTGCCATTAACAATGCTATAACAAATTCTTTTACAAATTTATATACAAAAAAACATTGATTCTTTTATTCAACAACAAATCGGAGGCAAAAAGAATCCGTATAGCGGCAAATTGATTTCAAAGTACTGACTTAACTGAAACAAGTTAAAAGAAAAACATGTTTAGTTACACAATGTTTAATTTAATCGTACCCAGATACAACATTTCAATATTATACTATAGATGGTGAACGCGGCTTAGGACAAGTAACATTTCAAAAGGTACGTCGATTCGGTCGCAAAGACTATGCAGTGAAAGGTTTAACAAAATAAAAATATAAAAAAAAAATAATAAATCAATTAATCTTAAATCATGGATATTTTTACATTTTCTAGAGCTAAGAAAAATAACAATATATATTTTGGTTAATCGATTTCCAAAAATTCTTATTTATAAAATAAATTACAATTTTCTTTTTTGAAACATTACCCTTTTCGTGAAGTTGTACCAAAAACAGTCGTTTGTGTTCCTTCGGTTTGGTGATGTGTGGTGGGATGTATGGATATTGCGGTGGTTCAAAATTTGGTCTCCACCAATTCCCGATTGTGTCCTCGACAATCCACTCTTGCTTAACTCCATCTTGTCTGCCTAATGTCTAAATAAATCATACAATCATATACAATCTAACATAAATTACAAATTATAATGCTTTTACACGTCGATATTACACTTTTCGTCACATCTATTTTGTTGTATGTTAATCTTTAACAAATTTATGCATTTCTATGCATACGCATCTGTACTTAAATATAGAATAAGTTGTTTACATATATTTTCGCATACAGTCCCCATTACAAAATTTGTGTCTCTTTGTGTTCGTAACACAGATTCGAACAAACAAAATAGCTTCGTTTACTTAGGAGAGGTGTGTTTAGTGTAATAGTTAACTTACCTCTGTTAGCAGTCTTTTCAGACCTTCCACCTCATCTTCGCCGGCGTTTAATTCGCCTCCAGGAAGTTTGAAAAATGTTGTACCTAATTGTAGAAGCAAAACATGAGGCAAGCCGTGCTCGTGAACTAGCAAAACACCTTCGACGGACCGACGCATTCCTATTCTGTCGAATTCATCACGCATTCTCTGGAAGCGCGCTGGCACTGATGGATCCTTTTCGAATAGGGGTTCTTTTGTACCGAATGTGTAGTTAGTTAATGGATATCTGGTTTGAGTAAATGGTTATTATTTTAAGCAAAAATAAATTAGATTATATTTAATAATTTTCAACTCAATTTATCAAATTGAAATTTATATGCAGTGAACCGAAAACAAGGATGAAACAAATATTTTGTTTGAATGCATCATATGTATATCCCAAGAAGCCCCTTCGGGTTAGGGGTCAGAGTATACCTGAGGTACACATGTCGTAAAAAGCGACTAAAGTCCAAACTTTCAAAAAAGTTAAATGAAAAAGAAATCATGTAATGAGCAAAACAACAGGAAGTAATAGACCAGGTTTACTGGAAAATCCTATGGATTCTGGGGAGGACACATTATTGCATTTAATTAACCCGTTTAGAAAAGATTCGAGGGTCATTAGACCACCCTAGATCAGCATCTAATAAAAACTAACATAATTTATAGTTCCAATAAACATTCTAAGCATGTGCAAGCCATACGGTCTCAAACAAAGCCGGCACCTGATCACTTACACCAGTGGTGGAAATGAAACCCAGATTGACTACCATTTGGTAGCCAGTTTCGTGAAGCCCCTGGTTAAAGATTGCAAAGTGATCCTGGGAGAGGCGATCGCCCAGCAACAGCGTCCCCTCCTGACAGAAATTTGTATGGAGACGAGGAAGAAAACAAATAAGCAAACAAAGGTGGCTGAGAAAATCAATTGGTACAAGCTGGTCAAAAGAAAAGGCGAAGTTTTTATTACCAACATGACAAATTACCTCTTTACTATCATCGATGAGGTCGGTGAGGAGGAGTGCAGAGCACAAGATATGTGGGATTCCCTACAGCGATCTTGCTTGGAGAGAGACAAACCACTGCTTGGAACGTCGAAAGGCCCCTGCCAAAACGCCAAAGAAACATGGTGATGGACAGATGAAGCTAAAGTAGTGATACGGGAAAAGAAAACGGCTTTCAAGGCTTGGTCAAAGTGCTCTTCTACTAATAGAGATGAAAAAGCTCGCCTTGAAGTGATATATAGATGTTGCAAAGGTCTCGCGAAGAACTGCGCCCAATTTCAAGCAAAAAGTATGGAAGGCCTCTATTGGGAGTTGAAGGAAATATCGCCTTCGGCGTCTGATAGGCACCAGGCTATCCAGGAGGTTCGACAAAACAACTTGAATAAGGGAGAATAAGGGAGAAATAAGGAAGAAATTAGCCGCCCAGAGAAGAAGAAATGCTCAAGAGATTCGTTCCCCAAAGTTCATTAACAATCCTCAAGGCCAGCTTCTTGTAGAAGACTACAGAATTTTCCACAGATGGCGACAGTATTGTGAAAGACTTCTGAACGAACAGTTTCCCCGGGTATACTTTCCAAGAGCCGCTCCTAAGAAGTTAGGAATGCCGTCAAATACTCCAAAAAAAAGAAAAGCGGTTGGGCCAGAAGAGATACCCTCTGAGTTCTGGAAAAAGATGGGAGGCATCGGGTCCAGATGGCTCATGATTCTTATCTCCAAACTTATGAGCGGTGATACAATGCCTAATCAGTGGAGAGAAAGTTATCTTCTTCCTTTGCGATAACTACCGTTCTGTCAAGCTGATGTCACACATGACATGAAGATCGTTGAGCGGGTATTAGATGGCCGACTGCGGAAAATAATACGGCTATCTGATGACCAGTGCGGGTTTGACTCGGGTTAATCAACAACAGATGCAATCCAAAGTATAAGGATCATAATGAAAAAACATTGTGATTCCTTAAAGGACTTGCATATGGTGTTGGTTGATTTTGAAAAAGCCTTTGATAGACAACCAAGAGATCTGTTATGGGTGGCGCTAAGACAAAAAGGGAGTTCCAAAAACTTACGTGAGCATGATCATGGACATGTATGAGGGACCAAGGACAAGAGTAAGATGTCCCGCAGGATTCACCGAAGAGTTCTCGATCAAAGTCGGTGTACACCAGGGAAGCGTCCTTAGTCCTTTGCTATTTATTGCAGTCCTTGATTATCTGCTTGAAGGAAAAGTGATGGGCCCCAAAGTGCATCAGTTATTCTTTGCTGACGATGGAGCTATCATAAGTGAAGATCAAATGGCCCTGCAACGAGCACTTGATGTATCGGTGGATGTTTTGGAGGGAAATGGGTACCGTATTAGTTCAAAAAAGACAGAGTATCTGTGCTGCCCGTTCTCTGATCCACACCGGCCTATTCCAGCCATTGACTTGAATGGAAAAGTGCTTCCCAAGTGCGAAAAGTTCAAATATCCGCGATCTAAGATCAATAGCGAAGCAACTTGTGATGATGACATCAATCATCGCGTAAGCGTAGGGTGGATGAAGTGGCGGGAAAACTCCGCTATCTTCTGTGATCGAAAAATGCCCCCAAAGCTTAAAGGAAGGCTGTACACCGCAGTTGTATGTCCGGCGCTCACATACGGTTCACAATGTTGGACAATGTACAAAAAGTATGAGGACAAATTAACGGCAACTGAGAAGATGCTTCGCATGACAGCAGGAGTAACGAAGATTAATAGAATAAGAAGTTCAAAGATTCGAGGAAGCCTTCATGTAAAAGAACCCATCACAAGCAAGATAGAGCACGACCGGCTCAGTTGGTATTGTCATGTTCAAAGGAGAGATCCTTCGAACCCCATCAAAAAGGGAATATCAATTAACGTTCCTACACAATCACGCAAAAAAGGCAGACCAAAAAACAACTGAATCACAAATATGCAAAAACACCAGCATTCGATTGGCCTCAGTGACGAAGTGATCCGAAACCGGGAAGCCTGCCGGTACTTCCGGAGGTCAAACCGGCAAACCCCGGACCAGTAGGGATGCAGTAAAGTGGGAGGGTTGTGATCCTTCTACTCCGGATCATAACTTCGCCGTAAGAAGAAGAATATTGTGATCAAAGTCCGCAGGATTGAAAAACCGTTTTCACTTTTTGAAGAATCCCAAGCACCCAGCACCATCTTTTGCAGCATTAGTAATCTGCAATTTAATTGGGTTAACACACATGTTAAGCATTGACAAGCCATTAGATTCTTCAAGATCAACTCCCATACTTTAGTTTAGTATCCCTCTTCATAGACAGAAGACAGCACTGGGTTTTTGACGCGTTGAACACAACTCTGTTGTTTGCACCCCAAATTGATGTCAGAGTTGAATTCGGTAGACATTTGCTTCCGCTGAGACTCGACGATATGAGGTTCTTGCCGTGGTGGCGTAGAGACCATATTCGACTTATGCGTATAAGTGTATAACTTATTATTTCCACTCATGTTTATAAGTCTTTTGAATCGTTCGGAAATGTGTCCTGATCGTGTTTTGACGCAAACCTACATATGTGAACGAGGGCGGTTTGAATTCAGTATAAAATGACCAGGATATTTAGAGCAAATGCTTATCCGCACTTTTACACATTCAGCAGAGGGGAAACGCGGTTATGAAGGATCTGCCTTAACTTGCATAATAGATTCCAAAATGGCCAAGGATCAAAATGTTAAAATTTCGATTCATTTTATTGCCGCTTCAAATCAAACGCTTGTCAAATACTTAAATAATATTAATAATTGAAAGTAAGCTATTCAGCGGATGCGTCCGTCTACATATAATGGTGTACAGTACTATTGGCATCATGAAAGATAAACCAACAGTGATTGATAGGTATTTTGCAACTTAAAACTAGGTACGTATATTCGTTGGTGCCCGGTTCACGGCATTCGCCATACACTAGCATAGAATGCGGCTAATGAAACAGTAATATTGAGTTCGCCAAATTGTGTGGCAATTATTTACAATAAATACTTACAGATTAATAGTTCTATTAATCGTCATTGACTGGTTGACTTTATTATTTGGTGTTCCTTCAATTTGTCCCTGGCTACTTCGCCGTGGCCAACCTGTTCCAGCTTTGTTTGCAACTTGAGACGCCATTTTCGGAAAATTTATCCCAGATTTTAGTCTTTAATTGGCAATTTACGTTTAACACAAACTCTACTGGAGGTAATTTATTTTCGATTATAACAAAAACAGATTCAACTTTTGTTTAAAACACAATTCCTCTTAATTCATTCAAAAATAAAATTTGCCACTATAAATTTCTGCACATTCGCCTCTTTCACACAATTCCCACGCCGGCTATTGTGAACAGTTTTAAGGTGACACCGGTCAGAACCAAAATTATAAAAATGTCTTCCTCCGAGTCTCGAGAAGTGTGTTCAGTGGGTTAATTTTAAGCGCAACTTTTTTTTTTAATGCTGATGTGAACTCCTAAATGTTTTCGGAAATTTTTTTTACAACATTCAAGAAAAAGTTCACAAACTCGTAAAGACGACTCCGTTCGCACATAGCGTTATAGCGAAGATGCCTCAAAATGGTAAAATCGTGTTTCCAGCATGCATTCTTAATATTTGCGGAGCGAAGAGTGCTGGTGAAGTGTACAGCGCGGACGGGGAACGGAGAAATACGAGAAGTACAAAAAAACATTACCTACATTTTTGGATTTTCGAGGTCACGTCCTTTTTAATGTTTGGGATTAGACTGTATTTTAATGTCGTTTTAAAGTGCCATGTTTTTTTTTATTAGCAATTATGAAGAAAGCATTGATATTATTATTATTACTATTTATCAAATTGTAAATAAATGACAATTTAACTTAAATACAAAACTACAGCAATAGCTATATTTCGGTGCGAACTATAGAAATATAGAATTGATGGTCAATTGTTGTGCTTGGGTTTTCAGCTTATAGATTTTAGTCTTCCTTGCTCAAAGTCTTTTATTTAAGTCTGTGAAGCAATTGGGCAAGACGTAAAAGGATTTTGATAATTTGCATTAACGGTCCTCATGTTTTTACTTATTTGTTTCTAAAACTTCGTTTCGTCGATACTGTTTTTTAAGTGTTCTTATTCACAAACAATTTTTTTATATAATTAAATACCTACTAATTACTTAGAACGAAATGCAAATTCAATAATACAAAAAAAAAGAGAACGCTTTAACAATTTGCATTCTAATTTCATAATTTAAATTCATCAGCAAAAAATAAGGCACCGAATGCAAACGTTGTTTTAGAACAAAGAAATGGAAAAGTTGAAAGTAACCTGAAAGGGAAGGTTTGTGGGTAATTATTCGGAACAAAAACAAAATGCATGGTGCTAACTTGAATATTTTTCATAGAAAAATGGATAGGGCATTTTGCGGAGTTATTTTGTTGCACAAATTCTGAATTAACAAACCGATTTGACCGATTTTTGTTGGTTAAAGGATTTTCTTGGGATGTCTCGAGATAGAATATTATTTCCGGTGCTCTTTCAGGATGCGTAAGGAAATGATATGAAATAAACAGTCAGTTACTTACTCAGAAATGCGATATTTCGGAAATTAATAAGAATATCGAAATGTAACGTTTTGTAGTTATAGATCCGAAAATGTTATGTTACCATGATTTTTCGCTGATAATACTCGACCGTGCATGACTTGTGTACAAATCGTGCATATAGCTTTTATAGTGCAGAAGGTGATACATGTGTCATAATGGATGGACAGATGTGCTAGTGAGAGAAATAGGGTTCCGTGTTCTTTCAGATAATAGCCCTGTGAACATTCGTGTTCGCGAAATCGCAAGAACTAGCAAAATTTATTGTTCTTTGATTGTTACTAAACTCAAAATTAATGATAGTATGTCCAATTAATAACTTCACCTCCTGTATGGATTAGCACATTTACTTTCTGCCCATAAATAGCACAAGAATAACTGTCAAAAATATCAGTTGTCAGTCAGACATTTTGATATTCTATGTAATGAAATATCCCAAAATAGTTCCCTCACTTTTCCATTTCTTGAAAACCATTTCTCCCACCACACGAATATATTGTATTTACTTAGGCATTTTGATCCGATCTGTTGTTTCCGGCTGCTACACATAATGCTTCTGATCCGATTCGGCATTTGACGTTTCGCCATTACCCAAAGTAGGCGAAAAATATAAGATTATAAATGCAATTTAAGTTTCTCAACAAACTCTTTTGTTATTCGATATGTTCTGCAAAACACTGTACGTACTTATTTACGCCAATTCAACCAGCAAATAACAAATTTATAAGTTACGCCTTCAGACCTATCCGACAAAGGTCGACATTTCCGATCCCATCCGTTCATTTTATACTTTACGGCAATAAATGAGTTGTCAATTTTTCAACTTTTCCGAGCCACCGAAACGGATCTGATAGGAAGCATTCTGTTCTCCGCTTAATATAAAAGTTCTCATAAATCAAATTGAATGAAATTAAATTCAAATACGGTCTAAATAATGCCAAGATTACTAGTGGGCTTATTAAATATTTCAAACACGTAACTAACAAATTTGCCTCTGAAGAATGAAATGAATGGCATTTTTCCCCAGCTCAAAATACAATTTTTCAGAATTTTATAAAGTAAGTAAATAAATACATACATACATAAGTATGTAGGTAGCTACATAAGTAGAAACATAAATGTATGTATCACACAGAGTACATAAACAGATATATTTTTATAAAAGGTTTATTGAGTTTTTCACCGAAACGATTGATGATTGAAGGAAACTTTTATTTTCAAAGATGTTATCTGCAGTTTGTACTGGACATCGGTTAGTGAACTTGTTCAGTTATTAGGTACAGTAATTTCCAAAATAATTGGCCTCCCCTAATTACTTTTCTCCCTTAATTGAGAAAATATACTTATACAATATATTCACACTATTCACGAGACACTATCCTATCGGTCCGCCAAAAGGCTAGGCCTCTTTTCAAACGATTTGTGTAGGAGCTGCAGAGATGAGAAGGAGGAGGAAATAATCCTCTATTTTATCTGTCCAGCCCCTGTACAAAAGAGACTACTCCATCTGGGACTTTCTCTTTACCCCCTTCGGCAACCTCCGATTCAAGCTCCGATTCAATTAGTTCTTTAGGTAGTTAGAATAGAGATAGATCCCTTGGTATAACAATGGACCTTTAAGTTTCACCATCTTTGTTTTACATAAACATTATGTAATGGACTTATGCATACGTATACGAAGAACAAGTATTTCTTTTGATCTCCCCAATGATAATAAATCTAAAATCGCACATTCACATCTTGAGGACTTTCCCCATCTTCCAAGACCAGCAGCAAAGAACCCCAGATTAATCCTAATTTCACCCAGCAATCCAGTTAAGCCTTTAACATCTGTTAGTGTCTTCGTGCTTCGAAAGGCAATCGACGTGAAAAGCACTGAATACGAGAATATTAGGCAACCTAGAGACGGCAACCTACTCATCCTCGTTAAAAATCTGCAAATTGCTGATAGATTTTGTGAAATTACTAATCTCGCCAACCAGCGCCCAGTGTCCATTAAACTTCTCGATAGCCTTAACTGCTGCAAAGGTATAGTCTATGCACCCGGTCTCATTAATATCCAAGAAAAAGAAATCGTTTCAGAAATGAGTTCACAAAAAGTCACTGATGTGTATAAGTTCACTAAAACTGATAATGGGCAACAACGTGCTACATACATATTCGGTTGAGATAGGCTGGTATAACGCAAAGGTAACGGAGTACATTCCTAATGCGATGCGATTCCGTAATTGTCAAAAACAAGAGATGTGAAGGCAATTCGGCGTGTGTCAACTGCAACCTCCCTCCACATCAACCATCCGAGTGCGCACGTGCTATGTGTACCAATTGTTCTGAGAACCATCCGTCCTCTTCAACAGAGTGCACTAAATGCATCCAGAGTAAAGAAATACTTAAAATGAAAACAAAAAAACAAAATAATGCAGCGTGACAGAAGCCAGGTGGACACATAACCTGCAAAACGCAGCTCATCTATTCAACCTAACATCATATTCAGCCAAAACAAAAGAGTTTCCACCCTCAACTTCAAAACAAACAACCTTACAATCCTCCTTACAAGAGAAACTTTTTTTACCAACCTTCAAATTCCCTCAAAATCAATTAAAGAAACTCCATATAGTACAACAAAACCTAAAAGTTCCCTAACTAATTCTTTAATCACCAGCGCAACGCAAAATCAACAAAATCAAAATAAACCAATACTGATATCTAATTCCCACTCCCAATCAAACTTACCTCACAATACGCTTACAACACAACCAACAATCTCTACTCCTACTTCACCTCTAACCTCACTCACTCAATCTTCAATATCAAACGACAATTATTTTGTAAAACATTCTGATCCCCATGATACATAACATCGTTTCGTTCTTTCGGAACAAGCCATTTTTGCGTATGCTGGGGATGAATGGCGGAAGGTTTACCTCTTTTGGTTCACTTTTCGCCCCTTACCACCAGCATATACATCGGCGGCTTACTTTTGGACGTCTTGAAATTTTGTGTTACTGCACTTTAATTCTTTATAATGCATTCAGAGCCTTTCCAACAGTTTTATTGCGTTACCGCAATAAAATTCTGTTAACTTTTTTTAATGCCAATACAATTTTTAATGTTCTTAAGCCATCATTATATATTATAATCCTATAATACCAAAACAATATTTAGGGTAATTTGAAAATTTCCCCACCAACTTGACCTCGAAACAAGGAATTGGGGTCTTATTCAACAGAACACTTCGCACAAACAAATCCTAATTAACTCAAATTTAGCCTTTGAAATCGATTTACTTCTCATATTTACTATTATTTCCTTATATATTTTACATAATCAGTCATTTTCTCGGTCAGACTCAAATACAAACAACAATATTTATCATAGGTGATGTTAATTCGTGGAGCGTATTCTGGGGCTCGCTTACTACCAGTAGAGGAGGAGATATCCTAGAAATTTTTTTCATAAACTCCAACCTTATCTTGTTAAACGATGGCTCTCCTACACAGTTCCCGACACATAAAACCTTCACTCACATACATTACCTGCTGCTCACCCATTCTACTCTCAAAAGCTCGACGATCTACACAATAGTGATCACTTCCCGATCATCTCTTCTATCCAGCTGTGCCCTAATAAACCAATTTCATACTCCAATCCCAAATTCAAAATAGACTCAGCCGACTGGCCTAAGTTTCAATCCAACATCCTAAAATATATTCCACCAATGTCAATAGAAAAGCTGCTTTACTGCATAAGTCCATTCGTTTCGCAGCCAATACTTCTATTCCCCAAATTGCCCCAATTCGCCCAAAAGGAATTGTGCCCTGATGGAACTCCAACTTAAAAAAAACAAAGCCCTAAATGACCTCACTTCAAAAATATGCCCTAACTATTCGCCTGGTAAAATGTGGCACGATATACGCTCTCTTACTGAAAATTATATCAACCAATACATAAAATGCATACACACGCCAAAAGTTCCACTTCTTCGTTGCAAGAAATCAGCAACCTTTTAGCCTCTACTTGGTCAAATATGACAAAAGACCACATGTTTTCGAATAGCTTCAGAACTCTAAAAAGTGTGAGCATCAGCGTTGATCTATCAGAATTTACCATGAGCTCATCAGCAAAACATATATAAAAGGACATTACACTCTTAGAATTAGAAAGCTGCTTAGTAGTGAAAACACCAAGTAGTGATAGAATATTCTACCCACTGTTATATCCTACCCCGGTTCAATAAAATCTTGACTTTTATAATTATATAATACCATTTTTAAGACGGGTACCATTCCTCAAAATTGGAAGGTAGCAATAGTAATACCTATACTCAAACCAAAAAAGGACCTAAACAATGTCTTGGGATATCGACCAATCTCACTCGCATGTCCAAAGTTTTGAAAAAATAGTTGCCAAACGGTTGTCTTGGTTTCTCGAAACTAACAAACTTCTAAGCTATAATTAAGTTGCTTTTAAACCAAACAGAGGATGTACTGACGCTGTTGGCGATTAAAACCAAGAACATAGTAACGTAATCAATACGTTATACACAAAACGCTAAATATAAATTGTGTCGTCACCTTAAATTTTTTTTTTTTTTGTCAAGAATCATCTGTCAAAAGAAAGCACTTGTAGTATTATAAAATTAGAAAACAAAAAATTTCGTTTCGGAGTGTACTAGTATTATACCCGCCCAACTTCAGGTTGATCGTTGACAGAAACCGAGCTGCGACCAACTTCAAGTGGGAGTCGGCCATTCCGTTCCGTAAGCTAGACACGTCGACACCCGAAATCTAAGGGAATATTGTGAAATTGTAATAAAACTTCTAAAAAACCAAGAAAATAAAATCAACATCTACTTCTAAAACATCAGATGTGGGGTCACACACGAATTTAAGTGAAAACAACGTGTGGATGACCCAGTAATTTTTCGATAAACCAGAACACGTGTGAGATGAGCAACAAGTTCAACAAGGCGCAAATGCTGGAGGCGCTGCAAGCCGCTGGTATTGAAGCCCCACCCTCCGCTTCTGTTGTACAGCTGCGATCGCTCTACGAGCAAGAACTCCGGTCAACGATGGAAAACACCGTTTCTGAGGAATCCGAAGTGGCTGCGCCTTCTGCCACGTTGACTAGCGGAGCACCTACTACTTCCGTAACCACCGCTACTTCTGTCGCAGCGTCTAAATTAAACAAAACCTCCGTAGCTTCCGAGACTTCCGCAACTGCTGTAACTTCTGAAGCTTGTGCTGTTCCTGGAACTTCTGCCGCGTTGGGTACACCAACCACCTCGACTTCTGCCACTTCCGATGCAAACGTGCGTACTTCAGCGACGGATTCTGATGCTGAAGAGGAGCGGGAGCTATCCCGCCTTGAGAGGCGCAAGCGAATTGCCGATCTCCGACGAGAACTCGCTGAATCCGAGCCGAATAGTTCATCCGGGAGAAGAATTAACTTCACAGACGTCGAAGATGCTGTGCCGCCATTTTCTGGCAACGATTCTTATGCGATACGCAAATGGATTGCCGACTTCGATGATGTGGCGCAGCCCTTGGGGTGCGACGACCGATCCAAATACATCTGTGCACGCAGGTTGTTACAGGGGACAGCGAAGTTACTCATCCGAACAGTCAGAGTGTGAACACCTGGGATGCCCTCAAGTGCCTCCTAATGAAGGAATTCGACAAGCGCCTAACCAGGCAAGAGGTATATCGACAGCTGAACCTTCGAACACGTCGCCGAGGAGAAACCCTTCTTCATTATGTGCTATCGATGCAAGAGATCGCCACACATGCCGACATTGACGAAGCTGACCTCATTGAGTTCGTCATTGACGGGCTCTGCGACAACACAGCAAACCTGTCCATCCTGTATACGGCGAAGTCTCTATCAGACCTTAAGAGCTTGTTGCCGCGTTATGAAAAAGATGTTCATCCACGGCCGTGCGGGCCAACACCAAAGCCAGCGCCCCTCGCCCATCTATAGTCACCACTTCCGCTAAGAAAACTACTTCAGACCTTACACCTTTAGAGGGCCAAATAAGGTGCTTCAACTGTTCTTCTTTTGGCCACATTTCCGTCAATTGTCCCAAGGAGAGAAGACCACCTGGATCATGCTTTCGTTGCACAGACCCAGGACATGTGTATAAACAATGCCCTAAGGCGCCGAAGAGACAAGTCAGCGTTATAAGGAGTGCCCTTCCCACCGATGACGAAGATATTGAGGACTACGGACTAGAAGAGTCCTTAAATGCAGTACAATTGGTAAGCGTTGCTCCTTTTATTGATAAGACTAAGTGCACAGATTTTATTGAATGTAATTGTCTCCTTGATACCGGTAGTCCGGTTAGTTTCATTCACCGGTCGAAGTTGCCAGAAGAAATCCCAGTCGGAGACCTGTCCTACTCCCACTATAAAGGGTTGGGAGACGTGAAGATTTATACCTATGGTACTATATTTTGCTATTTAAGACTTGCTAAACAAATACATAAGGTCCTCCTTTTGATCATTTCAGATGGGGTCACCCCAATGCCTCTGCTGGTTGGTCGCGACATTTTGCAGATTTTTAACATTAATTTAAGAATAACACCTGGCATTTCTTCTGAGCAACCTTGTACATCTAAGCGAAATAAAAAGCTAATATCAAATTGTTTGTATATGTGCACTTACTCTCCTACTCCGATAGAATATAGAACAACAGTGACCAATAAGTTAACTAACCCGAGTGGAAATAAACTCTGCAGCGAAAGTGTATCCGCGATTGGTGACAGCCCAGTCAATAAGAATAGTGAGTGTCGTAGTGACGATTCTGTTCCTCCGTCTATGGTCGATGATAGGAAGGTGTCAGAGATTTTTGCTATAGAACTTGAACCAGAACTAGTTGATATTAGGACAGGTCCAGAGCTAGAGCTGATAACTAGGGACAAAGTGCTAAAAATAGTTAGCGACAATTACACGAATTTTGATCAATCGAAGGTTTCGCCCTTGGAGTTCGAAATGCAAATTCGACTCACGACAGATACTCCGTTCTTCTGCCCCCCACGGCGGTTGTCCTTTGCGGAAAAGTGCCAAGTAGATAAAATCGTAAAAGAGCTCCTAGCCCAACAGATTATTAGGCATAGTGACTCCCCTTACGCATCACCTATTTTCCTGACAAAAAAGAAGTCGGGTGAGATACGTATGTGCGTGGACTATCGGGCTCTAAATAAATATACTGTTCGTGATAACTACCCCCTTCAATTAATAGAAGATTGATTAGAGTACCTTGGTGGGAAAAAGATATTTACATTGCTTGATCTCAAGAGCGGTTTCCACCAGGTCAGAGTTTCTTCCGGTTCTACTCACCTTACATCTTTTTTCACTCCAAATGGCCAATACGAGTTCTTAAGAATGCCATTTGGACTTAAGAATGCCCCCATTGTATTTCAACGTTTCTTATCCCGTGTCTTCCAAGAGTTTGTCGATTCCAAAAAGATCCAACGACAAAGTGATGAGCGGTTTCACCCAGTGGCTTACTTTTCCAAGAGTACCACTAGCCAAGAGTCGAAGTATCATAGCTTCGAACTTGAGACCTTAGCGATTATATCTGCACTACGACGTTTCCGAGTATATCTGCAAGGAATTCCCTTCACCGTGATAACCGATTGCAACTCACTTACGTTAACACTAAGTAAAAAAAAGTGTAAACCCCCGCATAGCGCGATGGGCTCTAGAACTCGAAAATTATAACTACAAAGTGAAGCATCGAAGTGGGGCCAACATGGCCCACGCTGATGCGCTTAGCAGGTATTATGTGATTTCTGTAGTGAACTCGGAAGACATTGACTTTCAATTAAGAGCAGCTCAGAACCGCGACCTAGCCCTTTCTGCCTTACGAGAAAGGTTATGTTCCGAGAATTCTAACCTGTACGAATTACAGAACGGGGTTATATTTAAAAAATGTCGAGACGGTAGACTTTGCCTGTACGTTCCTCCAGAAATGGAAACTAATCTTATTCGGCACATTCATGAGAAAATCGGTCATTTAGGTGTCACGAAATGCTATAACCAAATACTTATGCATTATTGGTTCCCATGTATGATGAATAAGATCGATACGTTTATTAAGAATTGCATCCGATGCATCATGTACTCCTCTCCTGTAAAGTCAAGTGAAGGCAATCTCTTCAGTATCCATAAGAAACCCCTCCCGTTTCACACCCTTCATCTCGACCACCTCGGACCCCTTCCCGCAATAGACTCTAAAAGAAAACATATACTTCTGGTAGTTGACGCCTTTACCAAATACGTGAAGCTGTATCCCGTTATTTCCACTAGTGCCTCCCTCAATAAATATTTTGAGTACTATAGTCGACCCTCGAGAGTAATTACGGATAGGGGCACATGCTTTACCTCCTTGGAATTCAGTTCATTCTTGCAAGATTTGAACGTCACCCATGTTAAGACCGCCGTTCATTCCCCCCAGGCTAACGGGCAGGTAGAGAGTGTTAACCGGATTTTAGCGCCGATGTTAGGAAAATTAAGTGAGTCATTGCAGCATGCTGACTGGGTGCGAACTATGTCACAGATAGAATACGCTCTGAATAATACCGTTCATAGGTCAATACGGACTACCCCCAGTAGACTTCTGTTTGGAGTTGATCAGCGAGGCATTGTAGTGGACAAACTAACTGAGTTCCTAGATGAGAGAGGACTAACAATAGACGAGCGAGACTTAGGAGCCCTAAGGGGAAGCGCGTCTAGAGAAATACATGGAGTTCAGGATTATAACCATAGGCAGTTTGAGGAGCACCATCGTCCTCCGCACACTTATAAAAGGACCGTACATTATCCACAGAGTTTTGCTCCATGACAGTTATGCGGTGCGCGATATAGAAAATTGTCAAATTACCCAGTTGCCGTATGATGGCGTGGTAGAAGCTAAAAATATCCGATTATGGAGAAAACGTCAATGACGTCACTATTGTTCGGGGCAGCGTTTATCACTGTACTATTAAGTTAGGTTAAGTTAAACTAAGACTAATGTAGTTGATCGAGGTCGATCATATTGTCAGATTGAAAGAGATGTAGTATTATAAAATTAGAAAACAAAAAATTTCGTTTCGGAGTGTACTAGTATTATACCCGCCCAACTTCAGGTTGATCGTTGACAAAACCGAGCTGCGACCAACTTCAAGTGGGAGTCGGCCATTCCGTTCCGAAAGCTAGACACGTCGACACCCGAAATCTGAGGGAATATTGTGAAATTGTAATAAAACTTCTAAAAAACCAAGAAAATAAAATCAACATCTACTTCTAAACACTCAAATTTTCGGACAGATCTGTCAAATAGTTTTGTTGTGGCAGCCATTTTATACAGATGCCTACTAGCATTTTCGTTAAAATGAAAAAAAGTGAATTTCGAGTGCTCATTAAACACCATTTTTTGCGAGAAAAAACTATCACGCAAACCAAACAAAAGCTTGACAAGTATTATGGGGACTCTTCACCATCGATTGGAACCATACACCACTGGTTTACAAATTTCGGTGCGGTCGTTCAAGCACAAGTGACGCCGAACGTTCTGGTCGCCCAATTGAGGTCACCACACCAGAAATGGTCGACAAAATCCATGGTTTGATAATGGACGATCGGCGAGTGAAAGTGCGCGAGCTTGAAGAGGCCACAGGCTTATCACATGGCTCAGTGATTTCGATTTTACATAAATATTTGGACATGCAAAAGTTTTCGGTTGAGTTTTTGCGTCGTTTCGTAACCGTGGATGAAAACTGGATTCACCATAACACACCAGAAACTCGTATAAACAAATACGTTGGCATATTGTGAATTTGCGCCAAAAATTAAAGTACATAGTCATACATAAATACTTTCAGATGTACAGTCCAAAGTACAATCGAATAAAGACATTTGTAACAATTAGTTTGGTGCGTTTTCATTTACATAAGTAATATTTCTTTGTTCGCAGTCATTGGAAGTAAAGTCCATAGAGTTTTCTTTTCCACCCCAGTACAATTCCGTGGTAAAAACAGACGCCTTACTGCACATCGACTCATACATAACTAAAGTTCTTTCTTCTCGTAATCATACGACGATCCTTTCCTTAGACTTCGAAAAAGCCTTCGACCTTGTACTACACAGATTGAAAAAATGGGGTATATGCCGAAACATCTACCAATATGTTAAATGATTTCTATCCAATAGCAATCAGTTAAAGCTAATAACTCCCTTTCTCTAATCTTTCCTTTTCACAATGGAATTCCACAAGGTTCTCCACTATCGGTGACTCTGTTCAACATCGCGTTTGATGAATTGAGTCTTATAATACCAAAACATAAACACATTGCCTTTACGCAGATGAAGTCTTCATTATGTGTAAATTCAACGATCTATCATATAAAGAATAAAAATAGAGTTACAAAACGTAATTAAAGATATCCTGGTCTGGTCGGAAGACTCTGGAGCGAAACTTTCACCAGAAAAGTGTAAAATGCTACACGTTTGCCGCAAATTATCTTGTATACAACCTAGTTTAAATGTAAATAATATTATCATAGAAAGTGTTACTGACCTTAACATCCTCGGTATTTTATTCAACAAAAGATATAATTGGAACCCAAATTGTATACAATTAAAGAAGAATCTAATTAATACGTACTAACATCATTACTTACCTAGCTAGTATGGTAAACTGGGGCACATTCGTCGTCGAGGCACATTCGTCTTTGCAATTTTCTCGAAAACTGTGATCTGTAAACCCATAATTTAAAGGACGAACGGCCCCTTTTGTAAACCTATGCCTTGTGTTGTAGTTTGACAGTTCTAGTTAGTCGGCAAAAAGAGTTAGAAGTAATTGGGTTAAGTTATACCAAAAAGTTTCCTACTTCAGATTAAAGACAAGATATCAACGTTTTATACAATGCCTTAAACTTTAGAAAAAGTTCAATAGTTTAGTTCTTATGATGCTTTGAAATTTTGATGGCAAATGTGCTCCAGTTTACCATAAGAAGTTAAATGTTCACACTAATACTTTATGCTACTTAACTAAATCACTCATCTTAAGTAAGATCAATTATGGATTATTTCTATATGACAGCTATGCAAAATCTAAGTTGAACATCCTAAAATCTACTTACCACAAGGCTGCTAGAAATAGCAATAAAGCTGATTTCCAAACTATTTTTATCAGCTAATTCGGTCATTGACACAACGATCTCATCATTCAATATCTTCAAAAGAAATAAGCGTATAACATCAGCTACAGATCGTACAATAAAACTTGCAAGATATCATGATCTGCCTGTTATGAAAGTTGGCCACTAACAATACAGAAGCAGTATTCTCTGTTCTCTGTTTAAGGGTGACGGTGGTGTAGTGGTAACATCATCGCTTGTCACGCTGTTGGTTCACGGTTCAAATCCTGATGTCAAGAATCATCTATTTATTTCGCATGAAATAAATAAAAAAAATCGATCAATTGCGAAAGCTAAGTTAACTCTACTGCGAAGGCTGGCAGTAGAGTGGTTATATGGCTGAAAGTGCAACTTCATCGTGATGATGACATCAGGAGGGCGGAAAAAAATACTGTGAATCATGAGCAATGACAAAAGCAAAACAAACAAGCTTCCCAGTTGTCTGGACGATACCCTTGGAGTTTACAGAAACTTAATACCATCTGAGTTTCAAACCCCTACACTAAATCTTTCGTTCTCTCTCTCTCTACTTCACAACACCCGTGTCCTATAAAATTATAAGAGTATTCATATCCTCTTTGGCGCGCGCAAATTATATATAAAAAAAAATTAATCCACGGAGGATCTAAAATCAAGAGGGTGGAATCTAACTTCCTCAATTTTTACCGCAGAAGCCGTCGCCATCCTAGAAGCAACAAAAATTACTTGCGAAATGCGTGGAAAACATATAATATGCAGTGATAGCCGGTCTGTTATTAACACAGTAAGGAACCCAAACCACAATATCGATGCTATAATATAAACAAAATTAGAGACACCCTTATCAGATGCCCAACAAAAATAAAGTTGATGTGGATAGGCACACTGGCATTCTCGGCAACGAAATGGCTGACAAAACTGCTAAACTTTATAACGATTCACCGATATATTTATTTAACTACGTGACCAAAGTGGACTTAAAAATATTTATAACCGTAAATCGTCACTTGAACTGGTTCAACCATAACCATCACTACTCAAAAATCAACAAGGACCGTACTCCTACCTACCCAACCACCACCACCAAATCGATGAATTCTAACTTTATTAGATTGTGTTTGGGACACACTGCCTTAAGTCACCAATATCTTCTCAAAAAGGAACCACCTCCTATTTGTCACAACTGTAAAGTAGTGATCAACATAGAACACATCCTGGGTCTTAGTCCATGTCCTGTATCTTCATCTTTATGTACAACGATATGCACAAATCAATCAATATATGAAGGTAAACCAAGAAAATATCTTTAAAATTAATAATTATATTAGTAGCAATAATCTTTTAATCTAAGTTCATCTCATAATTAACCCATACATTAATATAATCCCTAATAATATCTCTAACTCTATCTTTACGAAAGAGTCGCTCGTACTCTCCTATAGAATGTAACATGAATTTTGTAAGAAAAAAAACATTTTTGCACCTCAACATGCGTGACATATTTTTTTTGTTGAACAAATAACCTCAAAAACCAGGTTAAAAGCGATGTTGATTTCACTACTATTTCATTAAAGTTA
This sequence comes from Pocota personata, assembly GCA_963082735.1. Classification (NCBI taxonomy): domain Eukaryota; kingdom Metazoa; phylum Arthropoda; class Insecta; order Diptera; family Syrphidae; genus Pocota; species Pocota personata. Next base: position 70,226,921 of record OY720431.1, read on the forward strand.
CTACTCTCGTTTGTACTACTCTTAGGTTAAAGCGGAAATGGACCTTAACCAATTCAAATTGTTTACTGAAGATAAGCATTAAATTTAAATAAGAAAAGCAATCGAGGAATACGTATATAGAATGCTGCGCTAGAAACGATTTCTTTTCCAGTTTTGTTTCATTATTCAAAATAATTTGGACAATTTAAGATTAGTAGTTTTCAGTTTTACGTTAAATAAAATAAAAAAAATATATATAATTGGGCCTACCAAAATTGAATAAAAAATATGTAGTCCTGGATTAGTTTATCGTTAGGATACCAAGATTCTAGCTAATACTTTCGGTTTAAGTTTGGAGCTGAAAGAATGTATTTGAACTTTTCGACTTTAAATTTATTAGTTCACTTCTTTTTCATATAATTCACTTCTTTTTCATATAATCTTTCCGCGCAGGCACTGCTGTGCAGAAAAGCTAAGAGGGCAATGACAAACTTGTATAACTCTTCATATACGAGTAGGAGTTCTCTAAGTCGCGTATATGTCCATCCTACTTTAAACCAAAACTCTTCAATGTCTTTCGTTGCAAAAATATCCTTCAAACCGCGATCTTCTGGCTTCATCTCTAACATTTTATAAAAAAAATATTTAAATTTAATTAGCGTTAGTGAGCAATGGTAAGTAAAATATTTTTTTTTGTTAAAACTGAATATTCGCCACCTAGGCGGTAGGACTACGAAATAAAAAATGTCTACATACTATAAGATTCGTATATCTACGTATGTATATACATATGTACATTGACATAAGTACTTGTATATGACATAAGCGCTGAGTCCACTTGCAATAACACTTGCAGATTTCAGAGCTTGCGCTATAGATATCGAAATTGATTAAAACCCTACTCACATTAGCTCAAGCTATAACCGATAAAAACGAAGTGCGCAATGAACAAAGTAACATAAATTGTTTAATCAATAATATGTTATTATATTATTATTTTTTTTTTTTGGAAAAGTAGATAATACTTTAGTGAATCATGTCCCTTGTTTATATTACTTTTCACGATGAGAATATTCGTAACATCGAAAAAGAAACCACTGCGGAGCTTCATTATAAATTTCCTAAATATGAATCTATTCACCGGAGAACCGTAACAGATCCGCCTATTAACCAAACCGACAAGCAAGGTAAAAAGGTAATATCCACCTCGCACAGATATTCACATAAGACTATGGGTTATGCTGAAACCCCGCTGGATAATCCATCTAAATTTCTGAAGAAAAACGGTGGCGTTAAGTGGCAAAGATTTAATGATCACGTTTGTCCCCCAGGCAGAGACTTACCACCAGTTCCAAAGAGAAGCGAAATGCCAAAAAAGGGGGATCCTAAAAAAGATAATTTTATTAAGAAAAATATTAAACGAATAAAGAAAGCACAACGCACAAATATTCCAAACAAATATGTTGATACCGTGGTTGGTGAGAGGCATAACTTAGATAAAACTGGTTTAGTTCTTGAGCACGTGTACTCTAAGGATTTTGGAAAACCACCTACCTATTTGAAAACTATTCGAAAAATATTGGCAAAGAGAATCGATTGCCGACACGTGGAACAGGAGGATAATTCTGTAGGAATAACAGTGTTAAGCAATTCGGATCGTAATGCAATTCTAATGGTAATTGGAAAATACTCTAACGTATCAACAATATAATCTTAATTACAATTTTTTAGGGTCTGCGAGCCAATCACTCAGAACTTGAGAAAACGTACCAATTGTTACCAATTTTCACCGATACCATCCCGAAAAAGCAACGGAAAGGAAAAATAGAACAGGAATTAAAGCGACTGGAACAAGATATACTTCTAATCGAGTCTAATCCAACTATTTTAATATGCGAAGATTGATAAAACATATTTTCAAAATTGTTTGCGCCATCACATTATTTTATACGAACTATAATCCACTTTTTTCTACAAATTGATAATATGTAATTGCAATTGATTCCACTTCAAAAACACGTACATTATATATATCATATAAATAAACACTGAAACTCGTATTGCAACTTGAACCAAGGCGTATGCAATTAATTTCATTGGGTAAAAATATTTCTTTATGGTCTGTAACTGTTATGACTTATACGAAAAAAGTCGCATTGTAACAGTCAATTGAGACTTTTGTAATAAAAGCTATCATGTAACAGTTATTTTCAGATTTTTATTTTTTCAGTCAGCAATAAGAGTTATTAATTGATTTTTATTTTTTTCCGTTACCCATAATGGTTTTCTTGAGACTTTTATTTTTTAGTGGAATCCCAGGAAATATCAAAACGTTTTTTCACGGTCTCACCTCTCGCGAACGTCCGACCAACATACGAGAGTAAAATTGTCATTTCAAAAAGGAATGCTCTTCGGAGACGGCATAAAATTGTAGGTCCATGGCATTCGTGTGTTACATTGCACCAATGACTTGAAGAAGCTAGGTCAGGATCGGTATGGGCTGTTAGCGCCAACAAAATTAATATAAATAAATCTTAAATAAAAATTATGTTATAATCCGACTCTTATGTTTTTCGGCCATGAATCAGTCACTTGGTACTTTGTAATGTTAGAGTATTTGGGAGTTTTGTTGAAGATAAATAATTTATTTGGCTTATTACAAGGTACAACTAACTTAGGGCTAAAACTTAAAACTAAAACTTAAAACTAAGACTTAAAGCTAAGGACAATGATGAGGGAGTTCGGCTTTGAGGCAGGGAGTGCTGAGGTTAAAATTAGTTTTGAGTTAACTTTTCGCAGCATATGGGAAATTGGTTCATTAGATCCATAGGAAGCGCGGTGGGACGGTAGATAGAAAAGACCGTAAATTTCGTGGGTTAGTATTGAAGAAAATTGGGTTATAAAGAGATGTACAATCGACAGAGCCTGAAAGAAGTCGATGAATGGAAAGAATGTCTGTGACATCTCTGCGTTTCTCGGGAGTACTCTGGTTGATGAGATTGAGGCGGTCTTGATAGAGAGGCAAGATAAAGGGATCGTTCCAAGGAAGACCTCGAAGGGCAAATCGAAAAAATCGACGTTGAATATTCTCGATTCTGGTAACACGGACTTGCTGAAAGGGTGACCACGCTTGACTGGCGTATTCCAGGAGGGGGCGAACGAAGGTAAGGTAGAGGGATCTGGTCACGTAAGGGTCGGAGAATTCTTTGGACCATCGTTTGACAAAGCCAAGTGATGAGTTAGCTTTAGGAATATTCCAAGATCGCGGAAAGATTGAACGATGGATATAGGTTGACCATGGAGAAAGTAAAGGCGAGCGGAGGACACCTGGTGCTTATGTGATAAGGTAATAAAACGTACATGGATAGGGAAAGAAAAGTGTTTAATAACCCTCTCAACATCGTTTATGGTTAGAATGAAGAGAAGGGTACCTAGATGACTGCCTTGTGGAACACCAGAGGTGGCCAAGAAGGGTGTCGATAGGACGGATCTGAAGCGAACTGTGTAAGAACGGTTTTCTAGGTAAGAAAATATCCATTTTAATAATATGGGTACGAAACCGAGGGCAAACAATTTGAAGAGGATTAAGTTATGAGATATCTTAATAAACCTTACTAAAATCAGTTGCAATAACGTCGACTTCTTTGACATTCTCTAAGGCAGAAAGGGGTAGGACACGAATTCGACTAAGTTAGTGGTAGTTGATCTACCTTTCAGAAAGCCGTGTTGAGTGGGAGAGATAAGAGACTTGCACTGAAAGCTAAAGGCTTCGTATAAAATACTTTCGAAAAGTTTTGGGTAGATAAGAAAGTTTAGTAATGGGGCGATAGTTTGTTATTTCGTTTTTTAATCCCTTTTTGTGTATGGGGGTTATGAAAGAGGTCTTCCAAATCTGAGTTAATTCTCCTAGTGATAGAGACAAACGGAAAAGATGAGAGAGGGGGAGGGAGAGAATGGGAGGAGAATTTTTTAAGACAAATGGCAGGGAGACCACCTGTCATGTCGTCATTAAGATTTTGTAGTTTGTTTTCAATTATAGTAGGATGAAAAGGCAGGGACAGAAAGGGGACAACGGAGAAGTTAAGAAGGTGACTGAAGTAAGAAGGGTCTGGTTCAAAAGAGTTGTCGGCGAATGATTGTTTAAAATAGGTGGCAAAAAAGTTGGCAATACATACACGTATACGGATTACTTGATGATATGTTTTCAAAAGAGAGGGACGGAGGCTAACCGTCAGATTTTTTTTCATAGTTGACGAATTGAAAAAATGCCTTGGGGTCGTTTATAAGATTTGCTTGCGCATTAATTAGGTGCCGTTGGTAGAGAGAGTTATAAAGATGATTGAATTGAAGGTAGGGACCGAGATAGTTGGAATAATCCGAAACAGGATTGGTACGAAGGAAAGCTGCCCATAACTTGTTTCTCTTGTTATGTAAGGCGCAAAGTTTGCGATTATACCAAGGGGGGGATGGAGATAAAGTTTTATGGCGAGAAAAGGGAGGGTGAAAGTTATCAATAGTCGATAGAGATAGGGGACAAAGCGAGACTGAGGAGTTAATGGGATCGGTTGTGAATATATGGTCGAATCACCTTCCCATGTAATTTAAGATATTACTTGACATAGACTTGAATCAGTGTAGGAAGAGATTGAAGAGGAAGATGAGACATTAGATGTGGGGTTCAGAATAAGAGAGCTAATTTATCTATAAGTTAGGGTATTTGGCTCCAGTTGTGAGGTTGAAATTAGGGAAAGAATTACTGGTGAGAGCAGGTGACGTGGAGGGCTGTAGCGGTTGAGAGGAGACAGTGTTGGAAGTTGGGCTTAATTTAAACGAAACTCGCTTATGTATGGGCTTCGGTGGCATGGTGGCATTAAGTGCATTTAAAGGAGAAGAAGAAGTCGCTTGGTTAGGGATGGTTGGGGGGTAGAATTGGGGAATATTTCAGTTTCTAGGAACCAGTTAGTGTCAGATTTGGGTCGGGAGTTGAAAACAGGTTTTGGATTATTTACAGTCTTATTATTAGACTTAGATTTAATCATGCAGAGTTTATCGGTCATTTTACTGATGCGCATATTACCAAGCTTGAAGTCAGTACCATCAGAGCTTTGAAATATTCATTCGTATCCAGTCGGTAAATTTAATTTGAAATTTCGATTACTCTTGTAGCTGGATGGTTAATGGTAATACCAAATCTTTTTTCGAAAAATTGTGTAATCCATGGGACATCAGCGTAGTGAGGGGCGTCTTTGATGAGGAGGGTGGTGAACGTCTGGTTCTCAAACCTTAGCTTGTACAATCTGTGTTGCCACTCAGAAGGTGTCCATGTAGTGCCAAACTGTTTGATGAGTTTACGTGGGGCGACAGCTGGAGGAGACGACGTTACCGTGACTTCAGATTCGTGAGTTGTAACGCTTGCGTTGGAGTTATACGTTTAAGCCAGCCGTTGGAGACAGGAGGATGGAGAGGTTGGATCCACTTCAGTATCTAATAGTTCAGTCAAGATTGACGTGTTGTACTGAGCAATTGGGTTATGCTGAGTATGGTTTAATATGTCATCAATTTCGCTGGATACTGTTCCAATGCTATCCTCAATATTACAAAAAGTCGACCGTACCACGAATTCGTCACCGACATCATTAATTTTATCCAAAATCACTACGAGCATGCGATCAGGTTGCTTGTGAGATGGTTGATTGATCGAGGGGGCTTGGAAATGAAAAGTCTTCACGCATTGCGTTAATAAATTCGCACGTATTTTGGTGTGCGATAATTTGCGCGGCCGATTTTGCTTTAAGATCACTTATCACAGTATTAAGGTGACACACAGGCGAAATTCAACTCAAAAAGACCAGTTGTTGACTAATTATTTCTCGATGTTAACGAGTTTAGATTTAATTACGTCTTTTAAAGACGTCAACACATCTTACATTGTTTTCAAGACTGGACAATTTGTCTATTAACTTTTTAATGATGCTTTTATGATGGGTTTCTTTAGAGTCACTAAGACATTTTATCGCGAGGAGCACGTGCGATAGCGATATATTTTTACACTCTTCACTGAAGAAACGGAGGTTGGCCGATATTTCTTTAATGAAAACCTTGTTTCTTTTGTTAAGCCCGACACAAATTGCATGGAAGGATTTGCCACAGATGCCATTACAAGAGATTCAGTCGGCGTCGAGAAGTGACAAATTAATAATGAATTAATTTGCGGAGAAAAAAGAAAAATGCGACTGAATACGGCGACGGTTGTAACGTAGATTATTTTAGAGGATATTAAAGAATCTGAACGTATGTACTTACATTTGCATGTGTGAATGTACATTAGGGGACGCTAGCAGAAGTGAAATCGCAAAATACAAAGTGCTTATCGCAGTCACAGACTTGGATATTGTCATAACAAAGGCGGAGATGTGCCAAGCATTATTGGAACAATTCCAAGAAATCCAAAGTCCAGATGTGAGCGTCGCGAAGACACTCCGGACAGCATACTTCGGAACAAAGACAGCAACAAATGAGCTGCCAGCGGAAATACGAGTAGCTACCAAACTAATCTCCGTAGGTAAAGTCCGTATTGGACGGATCGTCTGTCGCTTACGCTGTATAATGTGTACTTCCAGTCAGGTGTTACAGATGAATAGACTGCTCCAACCGATGCATCAAATGCGGCGAGTGTGGGCACATCGCAAAATCGTGCACACAAAACCCTAAATGCATACTATGTTGCGGAAAGAAGAACATGAACAGAGACCATATAACAAATCAGCAAATCTGTACAAGCCATAAAAATGCTAATCAGGGCATGTGACGCTACTATGGTACTGACAAAATAGAGTAATCACTTCCCACCAGCTTACTGGTGGAATGAGGAAATCGGTCAGTAAGGAGGCTATTTACGCGCTCTAGAGCAACGCCCGCCTCTATTGAATTACACCACTGCTACAAGCCAGGTCATAAGAAGCTCAAATCAGCCATCATCAGAAGTAACAAAAAATGATTCCTAGAGCTATGCAATGAAGCAGACCAAAACCCCCGGGGTATAGCATACCGGGTTATTAAGAAAGAGTTTAAGGGATTGCAGCCATCGATTTTCACCTGCCCCAAGTTTTTGATTAATATTGTTTTCATTTATTTAGCTTAATATGAGAAAATAGAACTTAGGGTTAATTACGTAATAAATACTTTAAGCTAAACAACTACATAAGCCTAAATTTAGGAGTCTAAGGATAGATTTGCTGCTGTGCATGTAAAAGACATTAGGGAACTTATTTGCATTACGTAGCATTCTGGTCAGAGGTTAGTACTGGCCGTATGCAGTTCGGTGGTAGGCAAGGCGGAAAAGGGGTACTGATCTTAAACGTCGAGGGAAAATCAGTTGTAGCAGTCAATAGTCCCGGCTAATAATTGATATACAAAAGTATATCGCAACGTATTTTCAAGGATTGTAAGTCTAACAATTTTAGTCGGTTTTCATACGGAGGTAAGTTATAGGGGTCATTCCAACCTAGACATTGCAAGGCAAAACGGATGAAACTGCGCTGAACAGCTTCATTTCTCTGAATGTGGACTTGGTGGTAGGGTGACCAGGATTGGCTGGCATTTGGTTGCGTAGGGTTTGGAAAATTCTCTCGACTAACGTTTTATAAAGCCTAAAGTTGAGTTGGCTAATTAGGTTATCGATGTGAGAACGGAAGTTATGTCCAGTGTCATAAATGAACTAACGAGATCACGAATTGAACTAACTGTGTGGGAACAGGTTCACTGTTCTAAATTGGAATTTTGCAACGTTGAGCTTTAAGAAGTTTTGTCGGCACCAGGTGAGGAAAAGGGTAAAGTCAGCCTGCAGCAAGTGAAAATCAGTAATGCAATGAATTTATTTTAAGATCCTCATATCGTCTGTGTAGATTGCCATGTCAGATCCCGTAATGAAAAGCTCGGCATTGTTTATAGTCAATACGAAGATCAGAGGTCCTAAATTGACACCCCAAGGTACACCTGAGGTCGCAATGATTGGGTTTGAAACGAAACATCTGAAAAAGACACTGTATTGGAGATCTTCTAAATATGACTTAACCCGTAAAATTAATGAAGATTGGTGGTTGTAAATGTACCCTTTAGGAGCCCATGTTACTTTGAGGAGAAAATCAATTTGTAATGGAAGAAGATCGAGTCATAAACGATACGCTCAAAAAGCTTGGGTATGCACGAAAGCTTAGCAATGGGTCTATAGTTTGATATTTCGCTCTTGCAGTCTTTCCACAGTTTGGGGAAGTCATCGTGTGAAATTGATAGTTGAAAAAGAGTAGTACTGGGTCGAGTTAATTTGCAAACACATTTTTTTCAAAACTATGTCGAAAGTCCGTCTGGGCCGGAGGAGTAGTCGTCCTTGAGAAGATTGATCTTGTCAACCACTGTTGACACGCTTATACTTGAAGATTTTAGGGGGGTTTGAGCGCAGCCGCCAATTAAGCAAGGTAGTTAAGATCGGTTACATTTGAAAACGTCTGACTGATGAAATCAGCAAAAGTTTGGTGATTATTTTACGATCCGTGGACAGGCAGTCTCAAATTTTTAACGTAGAAGGATAACTTTCAGATTTTCTTTTAGTATTGATGAACTGGAAGAACCGCTTTGAGTTAGAAATAAGATTGAACTGCATATGGTCAAGGTATTCAGAGTAAAGAGATTCACACAGCGCGGACAAGTTGATATACGCTAGAAGATAATTTGAAAAGTCAGACTCAGATCTGGAACTTAGATATGCCCTGCCATAGTTTACTTTGCTTATTCCGAGGTGAGTGTAATTCCTTACCCAAGAGGGAGACGATGCGACATTTGTTTGTTGCATGAGAGGGACGGATTGAAGGAACAATCATAGATATTGTAGCATAATAATAACTACGCTCCCTAAAAGTATGATGCAACAAATTCCGAAGTGACTTTTCATTCTGGCAGAATTTTGGTTCGAACTGTCCTTTCATTCGAGGTTCGTGTCTGCGGTTTCCACAGTTCATGTCTACGAAAGAGACGGATAATATCACGGATGAGAGGGAATTATAACTGCAAGAATGTTTGTCATCTTGGAATTTCTCTTGTTCCAGTGGTCGAAGAATTTGCTAGAAGTTTCTGGCTATCAGAAACTTCTGCTATATAAGGACAGATGGCGATCAAAAAGGGGGCAGTAGTTTCTAAACTGTGGCGAAGAGATTAGAAAAGTGATAGTGGGCGAAGTTGTAATTTTGTGATAAATTGAAAGTTGAGATTTAACAAGAAGAAGTAATTAGTTTGGATTTGTGAATTAAGTAATTGAAAGGAGATAAAGTGATTTGAGAGGACAGAGACCTTGTAAGAAAAGAATTGCGAAGAATAGTATAGTGTGAACCTGAATTGTTCTAGAGACTAGAAAATAAAGAAATAATTTCACAGAATATTGTTTTATCTACTCGAGCCGTAGCTCGCATATTACAATATATTAGTAAAAAGTATCGATGGCTGTATCAATGTTAATGGTCTTGTCACAGATAAAACCAAAATTAATATTGCCAATAAGATTGTTGAGTTTGTCAAAGTTGGTTTTACGAAAATTAAATTTACGGTGTGTCAAAGGGACAACATTAATGTTTTCATTGGCGGTTAAAAATAAGGAAGAGTGGCGAGCGTTAAGTTTGGAGAGGTTGTGGCTACTCACGGTAACTACACAGTTATCGATGTCAGTTGAAAAAACTAAATTTAGCTGTCTTCCCAGATTGTTTTTGATACTACTCATCTGGTGAATAAAACTTCCTTGTCAGAAGAGGCATTCATTGAAACTAAGTGGACGTCATCATCTGATTTAGCCCAGCGCAATCGAGGTAGATTAAAATCACCAACAATAATTACATCGTCTTCTGGGGTAATAATATCCATAAAAAAGTCAAGTGCATCCACAAGAAGATAGGATGTGCTGGATGGATATAGCAGCAAGTGAACTTTTTGCAGGATCGATTTTAACACACACTCCGGGTTAGGCGCAGTTGCAATTGTAAGAGCTGAAGGGTCAGAATAAGTGTGAAGAGCTAAAAGAACACCACGCCCATGGGGAGTATCGCTAGAGGGATCGTCGCAATAGAGATGGACCAGATGAAACATCATTAGCGACTGGAACGTCCTTACGAAATACATTGAAGTCAGAGGTAAAAAGTTCGGTGTCCTTATGGTTAGGTAATAGATTTGTTTCCGTTAGAGCAAAAACATCGTAAGGGAGCTTCTGGGAGTTTAAGTATACGTGCAATGTTTTTGAGTGCAGTCCTCTAACATGGTAGCAAAGGGACATGGATTTGGGATTGTGGAGGATAAAACTTATTGAAGTCAGAAAGTGTGTTTTGGAGGTGCGATGTGCGTTTGGAGATAACGTAGGAGGCGTATGTAGAGAGATCATTATCCACATGAAGGGGTGATATACTGAAGCTCTCATACAACCGAGCGAAAATTGTGTTATAGGATTATCCCCATATCACGAAGAGACCACCCTTGGGGATGAAGAAACTACAGAAATACCGAAGGTTCTCTTAGTCACCGCAAAAATGGGACAAGAAGGTACCTGGAACGAACGGTATTCCCAAAATTGCCCTTGACGCGGCAATCATAGCGGACCCAAACATATTTGCTGACGTCTATAGCTCGCGTTTGAAGGAGAGAGTCTTTCCAGGTCAATGGAAACCACAGACCTTAGTACTACTCGTACTCCCTAAAGAAAAGTATTGGATCGCGTCATCTGCAACAGACTGGAAGCAACAATAGAAACTATACGAGGGTTGTCGGAACACCTAGGGCTCTCTGCTGGGTCCACTGCTCCGGAATATTATGTATGACGGAATCCTACGCCTCCCAATTTCTGAAGAGGCAAAGATTGTAGAGTTTGCTGACGACATCGCTATTGTTTTAACTTCTGGAAGAAGTCATTTTACAGTAGGCGCACGTACAATAACACCTAAACTACAAATAAAATACCTAGGCGTCATGATATATGCATGACTTTCATTCAAAGAGCACATAAGATACATCAGTGATAAGGAAACGAATGCGAGTTAGTGCGGCACTCGCGTTCGTTGCTTTATCACTGCCCAACATACATATGTGGACCAAGGTATAGTCGAAGACTGCTTTTGGCGAAAGTAGTTGCATAGCTAGAAAGGCGTCACGGTGATGTGGAGTATAACCTAACTCAGATCCTGACAGGACATGACTGTTTCCGCTCGTACTTATTCAAGTACAGGCATTATGATAGTCTTTCTCCCCACACAGCGTGAACTGCGCAGAGAACGCCAAACACGTGCTCTTCCAGTGTCCACGATTCATCGGCGAAAGAGAAGTACTGACAAGAAAACATTGTTGGTGAAATGCTTAAAAGCCAAGAGGTATGGAACCCATAGAAAGAAAACGCAAGGATCATTATCAATAAACTTCGTGTTCTGGAGAGGGAAAGGAAAGAATCCAATATTCCAATGACAACAACAGAAGCAGGAATGACAGCTAAGTCAATCCCCCTGCGATGAAATACTTTACGGCGGTACCGCAGGGAATAGGGGGTAGAAGGGGAGGTGAGTTTATTGGATGGAAGCCCCACACTGTTACTGAGTACAGACTGGGAGATTCTCACCACCCAACGCAAACAAAATAAAAATTATGTACCTATATTAGGCTATGGATTTTAAATTACTTAAATGTAGTTATGTGAAGCTATAATGATGTCACCAATAACATTATCGTAAAAAGGGGTCAAGTTTTCTAGAATAAAAATGCTGTTAAAATGTAAGTGTGCCAAATTCAACTTGTTTCGCTTGCGTTTTATGTTCTGCTAGTTTTAAACCCATGGCTTCAAGCCAGCGTTGAACAATCCCGATTGTGTTATTGCTTATTTGGACCACTTCTTCCAGTAACTTGGTGACCACGACTATCGTAGTATCGTTCGCAAAACTTACGATCTTAGCATCTTCTGGTATAGGTAGATAGCATTCCACATAAGTGGACCCAAAACTGAACCCAATCATCTTTGTCATATATCAGGATCCTTTGTATGAAGTAATCCATCACTGCCTTCATGATTTATGCTGGTATGTTAGCGGAGTTGAATGCGTTTCGGTAGTTCAAGGAGATTATAGCACAATATCACTTAGCACCACCCCTCCATCTTCTGTCATTATTTTGACCACTTCTTCCAGTAACTTGATGACCACGACCATCGTAGTATCGTTCGCAAAACTTACGATCTTAGCTTCTTCTGGTATAGGTAGATAGCATTCTACATAAGTGGACCCAAAACTGAACCCAATCATCTTTGTCATACATCAGGATCCTTTGTATGAAGTAATCCATCACTGCCATCATGATTTATGCTGGTATGTTAGCGGAGTTGAATGCGTTTCGGTAGTTCAAAGAGATTATAGCTCAATATAACTTAGCACCACCCCTCCATCTTCTGTCTTCTATGGCTTTTTTCAACGACTACTCGGATTGTATCTATCGTTGACCGTGGCTATCGGAAACTGTATCGGTGTTCTGCCAATCGTTCTGCGTTTTCAATGGCTGCTTCCAACCTGTTGGTAATGATACGTTCCACAATTTTGACATGAGCTATAGATATTAGCGACCATGTTCGGTCGAGTTCTAATTGCAGTTTTAAGGGCTATTTTGGGTATGCCATCTAGCCCAGATGCTTTTATCTATCTCCGAATCAGTTTGTGGCTGCGGCTACTTCTACGGTAACTATAATACAAGAATTGGTCGTGTTTCTTCTGCTAGTTGGTCCTGCAGTGGGGTTTCTGTTGTTTTGGAAACACCCCGCTGACGCTGTTTTCCTGCAATCTTGGGTAGATGGGAGCTACTGTCCGAAAGCTATTCAATTTCTTCATTTCCACCTGGTACGCCATCCCCCATGGGTTTTGGTCGTCATTGTTTCACAATTCATTCAAATTCCTGTGTTTGCAGTTTACGCGCTGATTTGTATTGCTATTGGAGTTCCGTGCAAGTTTTTCTACCTCTAGAGCGTTCGTACAATCTTCTCACATGATGTCATTCGAAACGTAACTGTGAGATTTCCGCACTCCACCAGCAAACTAATGGATATCCATTGGTAGTTCTTCTTCAGGCCCCGACCCATAGAATCCGTCGACGTCTTTCGTTGAAGGTTGACGTTCACGTATTGCCGAAAAGTACAATCCCATACAATCCGTCGCATACCTTCGTTGACAGATGACATTTTGCTATTGTGAGTGTTTTCTCTTCAAGCCGATTCCGATCGTCCGATTGTCAACGGCGATGACAGTTTCTCTTTTCTCTCAATGCTTCCACCAACGAAAGTGTTTACTCTCAATTTGCCGACTGCCAACGGATCAACGGACTAAAAAAGTAGGATGTAAATCTACTTTAACCATTGGTTATGGGCCACCTTCCATATGCCTATAATTTCTTGCCTTTGGTCTAATTTCGCATAGTACTGCTTGGTCACTATGTGTGTAATGTGAGCTAATTTCCCATGTTGTTTTCCTTACTATGGAGCTATGACAAAGGTAAAATCTGTGATGGATCCTACCCCATTTCTACTAAAGGTGTTCTCGTTTCCACTATTAACAAGGATTACGTCTAAAGTTGCTAAGGCCTCCAATAGGCTATTTCTTCTCCTGTTCGTACTTTGACTACCCCATTCCAAGTACGATGCGTTGAAGTTGCCAGCTGTTATCACTGGGATTCTCTGCCTTACCTCGGTACTAAGTCTATCCAGAAAGTTTTCGACTTCAACCATCAGCTGTACGTAATGTCTATGTCATTTATTCGGAAAAGCTGCATCTATTCTTAACTCGTGTGCGGACTGTGGTAGTAGTCGAGCAGACTGACAATGGTTTAAGTATAGCTACAGTCCTTCTGATCTGATCACCTTACCACTGCGACCACTATAGGGCCTATTGTGATTTTCTCTAATCTTAAAACTCATTCAAGATGTTAGAGTTGGAGATGAATTCGACTATATTCTTTAGCGAGTTAACAGTGATGTCTTCTGCTTCAAGGTAGAATTTACCTAAGTAACGATGACGTGCGCTTTCTTCTCACAAAGTATGGGACCTTATACGAGTACTGTCACCCTATTTTTGCAAGATGCAAGATAGTTCATCTGGAGTCTCGGTCCTATTTGAGTTGATAAGCCCCATCCTGATCGAAAGAAAAACCGTCAAACTGGTCGAACGACAAAGTCAAAACGCTCAGGGCAAAATGCCTCCAGGCCCGTTGCAGGTCCCAATGATCTAGAGAAAGACCAGAGTTCTAGGAACATTTAGCTACCTTCAAGCTGGCGAGACGCGACCTTCAAAAAGGCCACCAAAGAGAGTAAATAAAGGTGCTTCAGACGACTCTGTGACTTTATAGCAACGTTGCAAAATAGCCTTGAGGAGGGGATCTTTCCTGAACCATGGAAACTTCAACATCTGGTGTTGCTATCCAAAGGAAACAAACCACCCGGAGAACCTTCATGGTATCGGCCAATATGCCTTCTAGATACTATGGGAAAGATACTGGAACATATCATATACGACACTCATCGTAGTGGCAGAGGATAGAGGAACTCTAGCAGGTGGCCAGTACGGTTCCAGAAAATCGCGTTCTACTGTCGATGCCATAAAGGCGATAGAGCAGCTGAAGCAATACTCGGGAGAAGAAAGCGAGAGGCACAAAGAACTATGCGCTTCACCAACAGGGAATCAAGTGCTACAACGTTTTCGCGGGAGTTCCACAGAGGTCAGTTCTTGGATCCCCTGTGAAACATAATGTATGACGGAGTCCTGCGACTAACGCTGCCACAAGGAGTTAAGGTGATCGGCTTTGCTGACGACATCGCCGTGCTTACTGTGGTCAAACACATCCACGAGATAGAGTCTGCTACGGACGAAGCAGTCGCCAAGATTAAAAATCGACTAGAGTCTGTCGGCATAGAGCTAGCTGATCACAAGATCGAGGCTGTCCTAATAACCAACCGAGAAACTGGAATAGGCATATTTTCCGGTTGGGAACCATACAATGAAGTCTAAGGAGGCATTAAAATACCTAGGAGTAATGCTCCACAACAGGCTAAATTTCAAAACGCACGACGAGTATTCAAGTAAAAAGGCATCATCGATAAGCCTGGATACACCAGGAGGATGCTGCTATCCAGAGTGGTGAGCTCAATCCTTCCATAAGCTGCCCCGGTCTTGGCGGGGGCAATCACAACGAAGGAAACAAGAAGGAAGCTTTCGTCTGCATACAATACAGGCTCTTCGCAATAAGAACTATAAGCGGTTTCCGAACAATTTCGGATGAAGTAGCTTGTGTTATAGCCGGTGTGATCGAGATGCATTGGGTTTACCTTCAACGAAAGACGAACTGACAAGAAGCCAGCGTTACCAGGAGGGCAAAACGAGAAGAAAGGGCAACATCTGTAGCACTTTGGCAAGCCAGGTGGGATAACGCGACAAAAGGCAGATGGACCCACACCTCGCCTTTCTGCCCAGATGAAGAGGAAGACGCAGAGCACGCAGTGTTCCACTGCGCTCCGCAGAGGGAAGAATGAGGTCAGGGGACGACTGGCTGCAGACCTGTTCCTTCATAACGAGCGTACAGAACAAGCTGAGAAGAATCGAAAGACTAAGAAGACCCGAAACGGCAAATGCAGATGATATAGCATAAGTTGCTAACCAGCCCCGCAGAGTGATACCTAACGGCAGTCCAGCGAAGAGAGTGGTAGAAGTGTGCAGGTTATGGAATATTACGTAGGCGCACTCCTGGCATCGATTATGCGGGTTTGCGAATCGTGCATGTTGATAACCAAAGTAATTAGTATCTTTAGAAGATCACCACATCCGTTGGCACATTAAAAAAAAAGTGGCTTATCTCATTATGTATGTTGTTCCTTTCCATGATAAAATTCAACAAATCGATCTCGATGCCATTTCCGTTATTTTTTTGTGTACTTTTTAACTTCGTAATTTGAAGGGTATTTGTACATTCAATCTCCTCTTGCAACATCAATCTCCTCTTCTGTGACAGCGTTGTTTGGTGGGGACCACATCAAACTTGAACTTCTCTTAAAGGGCTCCTGTGGCCGATTGAAAAATGATATTTATGTCCATATTTTCAGCGCAAAATTTAACTCTAGTGTTGAACAGTGTAAGTATGACTGAATTACATATGTATTCATTTATGAAAAGCGTTTCCCTTATTAACAATAGTTACATAATTAATTAATTAATTTTTTTTTTTTAAAGTTGGAAAATATGATTTTAGGATCTGGCAGCACTGACCTTGGGTGACTTTCAAATTTCCCATCGGTAGCTCTGCTTTCGGGTATATTAAAACGCTCGAAATGCATTCACGTATTTGTCAAAATTACACCCGTGCCAAAAAACCCCGCACCTCTCATATTTTTAACACATACATATGTAGGTACGATTGCAGTTTTTCTGTGATGTGCTTATTCTTTTTGATGTATGAAAGAAAAACACTCAAGTCGATAACGCATTAGTGATTTAGACAGCGACAAAGTGTTTTGTGAACTGTTAAGCAATTTTACGATGGTTTGGTGCGAAGCAGATAAAGGACGTATTCTCGTGCTTCATGGCGAACATTTTTCAAATAGGCGAATCGCAGACGTTGTGGGATGGCACGAAAGTACTGTGAGGCGACTTCTGAACAATTTAAGCTCGACGGATAGTACAGAGAGACAACCTAGGAGCGGAAGACCCAAAAAAAAACGACCACACGGCAAGATTGGATTTTGGAGCGCATGTCTCTGAAAAACCGTTTCGCAACTGAAAAGGAATTAAGAAAAGACTTGAACGAGAGATGTTCTATTAGTGGGTCTTCAAGCCCGTGGGCTTTCAAAAAAGCCGCTTCTCTCTGCTGTAATAAAGAAAAAAAGATTGATGTGGGCTAAACCGGAATGGACCACCAACGATTAGAAAAGGGTCATATTTTCTGACGAAACCAAGTTCGATTTGATTGGACCTGACGGAATGTAGACAATGCAAAGGAGAGCTAAGGAGCGATATTTAGACGAATGTTTGTTTCCCACCGCTAAGCATTAACCATATGTTATGGTTTTGGGGATGCCTGACAAATTGGGGTCTTGGCCGTATTTTGCTTTTGAATGGTTCCGTAAATGCAGCGAAATACAAAGAAATCATTGCTTGTGGTGTTGTTCCTACAATAGAGGAGTTATGCTGCTACATCCCAAATCCCATATTTTGGATGATTCCGCTTCCTGTCATAGTGCTCATTTTGTAAGTAAAAACAAATTTTGACCAAATTTAAACTCAAAACCAATGCAAGGCAGATATTGGCCCTGAAATAAACCTGACCTTAATATAATAGAGAATTTGTGGTCAATTATGGGTCAAAAAGTTCGCAACAAGACACCTAAAACAATTAAAAAGCTCAAAACAGTCACAGAGGAAGTGTGCACTAAAGATATAACAACAGAGGAAATCCAAAAAGCGGTCATAAAAGCTTAAGGCGGTGCTACAAAGTACTAAGGAAAAATAAAAACTGGTTTCGCCGTAATAATGACTAATTAGTGTTATTCAATGTTCTCTTCATTACCTTTAATAAAATAAATTTTTATTTTGTTTTTTGTATTGATATGTAGTACCATCAAAATTCCTATTTCGTCTACCTGCTCTTGCACTTTTGTCGCATTTGTTGGAAATTTGACAATAAATAGGTAGTTAGTGTTAGGAAGGACAATGACAAAAACATTATAGATATATTTATATTTCAGTGAAATACAATGCGTTTTAGAAAATATGCATGGGTGCGGCGTTTTTTTTGGAACGGAGTGTACATATCGAGAATCTCTTGGCTTGAATGCGTTCGAAGAATTTCTTCTGATAAATAGAAACAGCTAATAGTGAACAATAATTTCAAGTTTTTTTTTTTTTTGAAAGAATTATGATTTGATTTTGATGCTAACTTAGTCAAAAAACAAATAATGCCAATGGATTACGTATTTTCCACAGCTATTCGCCTTAAAGTATATGGCAACGCCTCCATCTTAAACAAATTTAATATCTTACCTGAAGACATTGACTACACCATACCCAAGTTAAATTTTGACAAAAACTTCCAAGTTACCATCCCTTCCAGAGCATTCTGGGAAGAAGGTGGTTTCACGAAAGATAAGTCGGTACATTTTTATACCGACGGTTCAAAAACTAATGACGGGGTGGGTGGTGGTGTCTTCTCTGATAGGCTTAATTTAAACCTCTCTTTTCGTCTCCCAAACCATTGTAGCGTGTTCCAAGCGGAGATAATGGCAATAAGGGAAAACTTGTCTTGGCTAAAGAAAAACGTGATATCGTCCATTGATATCCGCATCTTTTCAGACAGCCAAGCCGCAATCAAATCCTTGGAATCACCCTCAATAAATTCTTTAACAGCTCTAGACTGTCGATTGTCTCTTATAGAGATGGCGGAGCAGTTCAATATTCACCTAATTTGGGTGCCGGGGCATAGGGATATTCCAGGGAATTGTAAGGCTGACGAACTTGCCAGACATGGAAAAACAATACCCATCCTTCCAGGCAAAAGTCTACTGGGTATGCCTATCGCTACATGCAAACTTAAATTTGAGCTGGATGCTATCGTAAAGACAAATTCTATGTGGACAAGGAGTACAACTTGTCTAGCGTAAAACAGATTTGGCCTATGCTGGAGCTGAAACGCTCTAGGAATTTGTTTTCTCTAAATAGAAAGCACATTAGCGCTGTTATAGGTGTCATAACTGGACACTGTCTAATAGGCAAGCATGCAACAAGGCTTGACGACTTCTCTAGCGATTCCTGCAGAAGCTGCATGGACGAGGAGGAGGAAGAGACTATTCTTCACCTTCTTTACACCTGCCCAGCTCTTTCTCAAAGAAGGAAACTCCACTTAGAGCCTTCTTTTTCAATGACCTAAATGATCTGAATAATATTGACATTAGTGACCTTCTACGCTTCAGCAGAAGCTCCAAATGGTTCAACTAGTAGGCTAGAGGCCACGTCTGAAACCCATGTGGTAACACAATGGACCTATTATTGGTCTAAGTGTGTTGGCTTCTTTTTTTTTTGCTGACAGCCACTTCAACCTAACCTAACCTAACGTATTTTCCGTAACCCGGGTTAAGACGATATGTAGTGTACACCAGTACAGCAGAAAAAAAACGAGGTTTAGTGATAATTTGCTACATATTTTTGTTAAAATTGGGCTCGAAATATATTCGTACACTTTTGCCTCCATTTGGCTGGTAATCTCTCTGAGTTTTCTCTCTTAATCTTGTGCAGAATTTATTCACTTGAGTAGCGAAATGACCTACCTATAGAAAATTTGACATCCGTTTTTACTGTTATTTTGTATAGCCTACATCCCATAGAGTGTATTAATTTTGAACAATTTGTGACAGAGAAGAAATAATTGATATACTATATGTATATTTATGGTCAGCAGCAACAGGGTCTGTTTATGTTCCGAATGGACATTACACCGTCCCCCTCTTAAATTTGTTCGAGTCGAAAAAGCTCATCCACATGTTCACCACTTTAGATACGCAAGCATCCAAAAGGACAATTTCCTGCTTTGCATTAAGTAAGTGTTTTATTCGTCATTCTCGGATGATTTTCCTTTTCTTCGATGGGTGTTGTACAGCCATACGTGGTAGTCTATCTGAAAGCTCTTATCGCATTAGCTTACCCTTTTACTTCCAGTTCTTTTGTCTGTCTGTCTGCGATATTCTGCTAAGAGCTCTCTGCGCAACTGACTTCACTTACCAATAGGTTCACAGTCTGGAACCCTCTTCACAACGCCTCTACAATTCGATTTCTCCTTCTCGACAAAGAGAGAGATTAATTCCTGGTAAAGTACAGACGAGTTTCGCTATTCAAATTGCCTTCTATGTGTTAGCACAAGTCAATTTTTATTGCATCAAAAGTTTCTCTCATATCAATATCAAACAAAAATCCGCAAAAAGTGCATTTCACTTCATCGGCATCTGCAAAAATACTCTTCAAAAGCTCAATATCATCTAAATATAATCTATTACAACTGGAACAAACAACTCTGGTGAACAGTGGTACCTGAAACGTTTAGCAAGCATTAGAACAATTATTATTAGTTTTGAAAACCATTATTACCTGCAGGTACGATATAGAACAACGGGGAACAGAATGTAAACTTGAACACATCAGGACGGAAAAGTCAATCGGTAAATCACAGTAACTACAATTCTCTTCAGCAAAGTCAAAAAGTGATCCCAAATCCATGAGTAGGCAGTCACTTAGTGTATTGAGATTTTCCTGAACGTTTCTGAATACATCTTCTTTGGATATTAGTTCTGCGTGCAGTGATTTCAGTTTATATTTCATACATTTTCCAGAAAGCAACTGAAAAGGGGTATGAACCTTAAGACCACGAAGAAACTGTAGACGCAAATTAATAAACACGCATTCGATAATTTTTGTTAAAGAGTTTATTTCATTTGTTACTGCCTTTTTTACGTGATTGTACTTTAACCTGAAAGAGTGCAAGATATAGTCAATAAATTTAATATTCGATCAAGGTATACTGTTAGAAAAACAGAATCAATGAATTATCCATTAAATTGTGTTCTCAGTACACCAGCTTTTTTAAGTTTTAGCACAGCTAAGACCGGAGAAAAATAGTGATGTACGGGTGCTTAGTCTAGTGCACAGCAATGAATAAATCCAGGATTTCTAATCTGGTAACAAAAATACAAAGAGCGAACTGCCTGAGCATAACTGGAGCCCTAAAGTCATAGCTACCGCAAGCCTAGAAACCGTTCTTAACCTAATGCCACTCGATTTGCATATAAGAGAAACCACTGCATGAACAGCATCAAAAAGACCAACAATTGAACAACAACCGAATATGAACATCGCTCAGCAGTAGATGACAGCTTACAAACCGAATACCTGATTCCTTACTTAGATTTCTATCGGGAATACTCGATTTAGATACCCAATAGAGATGAACAACATCATTTTTAGCTCAGAAATCGCAATATACACAGACAAATCAAAGATGAAGGAAGGAAAGGGTGCAGGTGTCTTTACAGAGAGACTTGGTATGACCACATCTTCGAGGTCTTGCTTGGAACGATCCCTTTATCTTGCCTCCCTATCAAGACCGCCTCAACCTCATCAACCTGAGTACTCTAACCACAAAATTTATGATGCCCTCGTCTTTTCTATCTACCGTCCCAAGTCTTAGTTTTAAGTTTTAGCCTTAAGTTAGTTGTAACTATAAATAAATGGGGGCTTCTCCCCACCAAAATTAACAAATTCCCTTGTTCAATTAAATATTATAACAAGAAAGAGTGAGGCTGCTTCAAATGCATCCAACTCCATGGACTTAGGTCTACTAGAAGACCTTCACTCCACTCACAGCATGGACGAGAACGATACCATCATCGATCCATTCGTAGAAGTGGTGCTATTTCAAGAAGCCGCCCCACCTCAAATTGCTTTACCCTCACAAGCCGTCCTTCCTTCCTTCGTCAAGTACTCTATAATCGCCGACTAAAAACAGGACAGTTATCGAATGACTCGGAAAAGCCGCTACTGCTAGCTACAGAGAGACGTGTCTCTCACACAAAAAGCACCTCTTTCGCAGCTTCCCCAGTCTACCTTCAAGCAAGCTCTGGAAAATTTTTAAGTGAGTATAATCGCCTCAGGTTTTCCAGAAACTCTGCTTAGCAATCAACAAATATCTGCAATTCAAGACGCTATTTTCGATACAATACCTAATCTCATCCTGAATTGTAAGATAAACCTACCGCTGGCTCGCTGAAAATGACCTAATTTAATGTCTCCCAATGGCGAGTAAGTAAGCTGAAAATTAAGGGTAATTTTATAACCTTTGCGATATCCATTGACCACAAATGAATGGACTAGTTGAAAAAAACAAAATTATGAATTTCAGGTTCGGGGAAGTCATTCTAAGACCTAAAGGTAAGCCCATAAAGCACACATCTCCATAAACCCCTCTACCTCTAGTGCGACATCCTGCAGAGACTTGCTCCTTCAAACCCACTTCTTTGACTCTAAAGTTATAGACACACTCACAACCTCTGTCTACGAACATCTCCATCATTTTCCAAATAGACACACCAGAAGTAGCTCAAAAAAGATCTTCACTCGTTTATCAGTTAAATGGGCTATTTCTACTCAAAAGCTTCAAAGCACCCGGCGGAGACGGCATATTTCAAGCTCTAATCCAACACGGTACTGATATACTCATCGATTCCCTAGTTTTGATCTCAGTTTTGAATTTATCTATTTCCCTACAGCATGGAGATATGTAAATGTAATATTAATTCCTAAAGCTGACTGGATAACCCTCAGACCCAAAATCCTTCAGACCAATCAGTTTCTCCAATTTTTTGATGCCCTCCAAATAATGCGATTTCTCGAGCCCCTCAAAATAAGCGTTTGTTTCAGTGATGATCTCTTCATTCGACCCAAATCTCTTACCTCCGAGCCATTTCTTCATGTTTGGAAACAAGAAATAGTCGCAGGGGGCTAAATCTGGGGAATATGCTGGATGAGGGAGGAGTTCGTAGCCTAACTCATGCAATTTTGCCATTGCGACTGCGGACTTGCGCGCCGGTGCATTGTCCTGGTGAAAAAAGAACTTTTTTCTTCGCCAAATGCGGCCGTTTTTGCTTCAAATCGGCTTGGAATCGATCCAGCAGCTCTGCATAATATGCGCCGGTGATCGTTTTACCCTTTTCAAGGTAATCGATATGAATAACACCGCGCGCATCCCAAAAAACTGTCGCCATGACCTTGTTAGCTGACAAACCCGCATTGGTCTTCTTCGGCTTCGATTCACCAGGAGAAGTCCATTGTTTTGACTGTTCCACGGTTACAACACGGCGCAAAAATTCAGCCGAATTTTTCTGGAACATCGCCAAACACACATTTGAAGTTGTCAAACGAATGCGGTTGTTGTCGATTGTGAGCAAACGCGGCACTCATCTTGCGGGAAGCTTTTTCATGTCCAAATATTTATGTAAAATCGAAATCACTGAGCGATGTGACAAGCCTGTGGCCTCTTCAAGCTCGCGCACTTTCACTCGCCGATCGTCCATTATCAAACCATGGATTTTGTCAACCATTTCTGGTGTGGTGACCTCAATTGGGCGACCAGAAAGTTCGGCGTCACTTGTGCTTGAACGACCGCACCGAAATTGAGTAAACCAGTGGTGAATGGTTCCAATCGATGGTGAAGAGTCTCCATAATATTTGTCAAGCTTTTGTTTGGTTTGCGTGATAGTTTTTCTCGAAAAAAAATAGTGTTTAATGAGCACTCGAAATTCACTTTTTTCCATTTTAACGAAAATGCTAGTAGGCGTCTATATAAAATGGCTGCCACAACAAACTATTTGACAGATCTGTCTGAAAATTTGGGTGCGTTCTTTTGAAAGATGATTCTTGACAAAAAAAAAATTTAATTTAAGGTGATGACACAATTTGTGTTAATTTTCAGGGACTTATTGACCCACCCTCGAACATACTAAGTTGGCAAATTAACAATTACAGCCCTACACCACCTTGCTGACAGGATTGAATAAAGAAGTAATCCTCTGTGCCTTCTTAAACATCTCTAGAGTCTTTGACAACAAATCTTTTCAATCAATCAAATCTCTCGCCGATGCCAAAGGCATTAAAGGGCATTCCACCAAACGTATTTGCTCTATGCTGCGAAGTAGGATTATGTCTGCCAAGCTCAATATACTCTCAATTACCATCAAATCCATAAAATTTTGTCCGCAAGGAGGTGCCCTATCACCCCTATTATGGTCTATTGTGCTTAACCAACTTTTAATCGACCTAAATAATACTGGATGCCTGGAAAGGTTATGAAAATGACCTCGTCGTAATAATAAAAGATAAACAAGAATCTATCATTAATAGACGAATGCAAAGTGCCTTAAACAATATCAACGACTGATGCCAACTCGAAGGGTTAATAATTAAACAATCATCATCCCGTTCACTAGAAGGAGAAACATCAACCTCCAAACGCTAATTCTAACGGGGTTCACCTTAGCTCTTCTAGAAGTAACCCTAGATCATAAACTCACTTGGAAACCTCATATTGAAAATATCACAGAGAAGGCAACTAGACCCTGGGTCTATTCTCGGGCTTTTGGTAAGAAACTTAAACCTAAAATGACTTATTACACATCGTCACCCCAACTGTGTGGTGGGAAAAAGTTGAATAAATTCACACCCGGTCCGCCTTCCAACAGATACAAAGACTTGCCTGAATATGAATTAAGGGTGCGATGTGAACTTATCCAACTGTAATTCTCTAACCGCTTAGATATCCCTCCCCTACACATGAGAATAATAAAGACTACAATCAACAGCTCCCTAAAGCTTCATCTCTTATCCGACCTCCGATTTATCAGGATATCTAAAGATCTTAAATAAAACTCCGCAGCTATCCACTCCAGCAGTATGCATTTCTGACTTTATGCCCAAAAAAAAGAAAATCTAAATCACTTCTCAAATATTATCATCTCGAAACGCTCTTATTGGGATAACCCTCAAATCCCTTGAATGGAGCATCAATCCAACTGGTACATCGACGGCTTGAAAATGGCAAATGGAGTAGGTGCCAGAGTATTTGGCTCGAACTTCAAACTATCTGTGTCATTGGGAAGCACCATCTCCATCTTCCAAGCAGAGGTGGTTTATGTTATCGAGGTCTGTGCTAGAGAATGCATCAAGTATAAACATTCTTGCACCATCTGCATCTTACAAGCAGAGGTTTATGCTATCGACGTTTGTGCTAGAGAATGCATCCAAATAAAAACATTTTTTCAACCAGCAAAGTGGCCCTTAAAATCTCAAATCATTAAACTTTGAGTCTAAGCTAGTTTGGAATTGTTTACAAACTCTCTTGTAGCTCGCTGCACACACTCACTCCTCTGGATTCCTGGTCACAATGACCATGCCTCACTGGCAACAAGATTGCTGTCAACTTAGCCAAATTAGGCTCCCAATCTTAATTTATTGGCCCTAAACCCTTCTGTGACCTTCTTACTAGCCAACTAATAGATCTAAATCGCTGGGAACAGCAATAAAAGCTTTCCCACTGCTACTCACACACAGGTCTTCGACAAGCCAAGAAATTGATCGATTTCTCCAGTAAAAGATCCGGCCATTGTTCTCTAAAATATCACCTCAAGAAAATAGGCAGAAGTCAATGCGAAACCTGCAGACTATGTCTTGAGGACACAAAAACTTTCGAACACATTCTGTACGAATGCCCCGCCATTGCATACACTTTCAGTTCACCTACCAATCTGACTTCATCTCCATCTCAGCACAAGAAATTCTAAGTTTCCTTCGAGGTCTTGACTTTAGCTAGGCGGCACAAATCATACAATGCGCACACCAAGGGGTTACCACTTAAGATCTCCTTACAGGTAGCAGTGGAAAGGCCTACCTCTCATCTTAACAAAAATTAATAAAAATGGAAAGGAGTGCATCATTGGAACCACCGTCGGGAAATACAGCTTGCACGACAACACCACCGGAAACGGACTCAGGCTAATCGACTTGGTGGCGGCGCGAAACATCACTGTAGCGAGCACACGATTCCCGCACCTCGAGGATTCCCGCACTTGGCGCTCTCCGGATCCACTAACTGTCATCTAAATTGATAGGTATTTTCGATGTTCGTACTTTTCGAGCAGCTATCATTGACTCGGATCACTACCTTGTTGCTGCCAAAGTACGGTACACCACAACACCAAAAAAGTACTGTGAGAAAAGTTATCATCCAGCGGGTACAATCGCAAGAGACTGCCAGAGCCTTCGCCGATCGAGTATCCTCGAACCTATCAAGAAGCCCAATGCCGCCAACGCTAAGCGCAGATGAGCAATGATATTATTGTCTGCAAGCCATCAAAAAAGCCGCCTCTAATGTACTGGGTTTCTCGCATCCACCATAAAGAAACCCTTGGTTTGATGAAGAGTGCCGCCAAGCGCACTTTGCAAAACAAGAGGCTTACTTCCGAGGTATATAAAGCAGCGGGATGATTTGGTACGGAGCATACATCAACTCATCGGTAAGATATGGTTGGATAAAAGTATGCCCGACGAATGTAACCTCAGCATCTTTTGCCTGATTCTTAAGAAAGGATACCATCTGAAATGCGTCAACTACAAAGCTATTAGTCTCATCAACATCGAGTATAAGATCCTATCTGCCATACTAAGTGAACGCCTTAAACCTTTTGTTAATAATCTGATTAGTACGTATCAGTGTGCTTTTAGGTAAGGAAAGTCGATCGTAGATCAGATATTCACATTGCGGCAGATCTTTGAAAAAAACAGGAACTCCAATTCGATACTCACCATCTTTTCATCGATTATAAAGTAGCCTGCAATGATAGCATTTATATAGAGCCATGTCTAGTTTTGGCATCATTGCTAAACTCGCCCATCTGTGCAGGATGACGATGGAGAATGCACGCTGCTTCATCAAGCTCAGTAACATCACCTAATCTTTTGATATCAGGAAAGGACTACCACAAGGCGACACTCTGTCATTTCATTGCTTTAACATCGTACTCGCGTACTATAACGAAATTGACGTAATTGGAACACTGAATGCAGTGTGCTGTAAGTGATGCTTTCGTGTGTATTGATACAGAAGCAGCGAAAATAGGTTTAACAGTGAAAGAAAAGCTGTTATCAAAAAAGGACAGCGGCGACTTGGACAGAACGTCACAATAGGCAGCTATAATTTTGTAGTAGTTAAAAACGTTGTCTACCTTGTCTCCGCTAACAATGAACTTGCCAACCGCTGTTTCTTTGGACTAAGAAGGCAACTGAGTGGCAAAGCCAACTCACGGAGAAGTGAGGTGACTTTATATAACACCCTCATCATCAGAAGCGTGGACGTTATTAAAGGTGGATGAAAACACCCTTGGTTGTTATAAAAGAAAGACTCTTCGAATGATTTTTGGTCCCGGTGTATCGATGGGGAATTGAGGAGAGGATACAACCAACTTTACCGGTTCTGCAGCGGCATCAACTTAGTTAGAAGGATTCGAGTTCATCGCCTGAGACGGGTAGGACATGTAGAGCGAATGGACATCAACGGTCCGGCACGGAAAGTCTTCGAATTCATCCCGGAGGTACGACGCGATAAGGGAAGACCTCACCTAAGGTGGCGCTCAAAAGTGGAAAGAGACTTCAACCAACTTCTTAAGGCTAGCACAAAATCGAACTGGCTGGAGACGCCTCTTGGTTGAGGACCGTTGTTCTTTGTAGTGTCATTTCGAATCAATTAAACAATGATCAAGGGCATTGTTTAATAGGTACCGCACCCACACACGTGAAGCCATTGTTAGATCGTTGGGATTTTGGAACACAGCTTGTATATACTGACTTGACTATTGTTAAATTCAACGGTACTTATACAAATTCTCGAAAATGCTCAGGAAAGGCGTTACCCCCCCATGAATGTGTACTAAATACACTTTTCGTTTAGTCTCGGCACAAATATGAAATACGAATACTTTGCTGCAGTCTAATTGCAACAATAAAATCAACTGTATATTTACTTACCGTTGATAGGTTGATCCAGCATTTGCAACTAACAATTTTAGTTGAAGTTTTCTGAAAAATTGTTTGTCGATTTTGACTTCATCAATACAAACATTTTCGAATTTGGCTGAAATGTTGTTTTTCAAAATTTCCAGCCTAACAATCTCGGCGCAATCTAAGCAATTGTCCCTTGGGCCACCATCGTCTTTCAAAATAATGAAGGCATCTTTCAAATTTAAACTGCAGATGGCGATAATACCGTCCTTGGCAGAATATTGCGATGGATGGGTGTAGGGTTTATTGTGATATAACATAAATGTCCATGCGACTCTGTTGGGTGACGACACAAGACCCAAAATTTGATAGTTTGTGTGATCGAATTCGTAATTCACTTTCTGCACATTAATCTGCAATTTGTTATCCACTATTTCGAAGCTTATCAATTTAACCGCTCCAGTGATAGTGACAAAAATGTATTCATAAGTAGATAGCATATCGAAACCTTTGAAAACATTATTCTTAGACTTATTTAGTAAAAATTAAAACCATAAGAACCTGTTATTTCCATGTTTCCTAAATATTTGGTACTCCTTAGCTGAACCACGCCCTGTTTCGACAAAATAAATACCAAGACGTGAGATGCCTTCGAAGTGACTAAAATCCATTTGTCGAGTTTGTTAGAAAAGCACATTTGCACTTTTTGGCAGGGGATCCGATCAGCTTTATGCCAGAGTGTATCAGCTTCTTCAA
This sequence comes from Pocota personata, assembly GCA_963082735.1. NCBI lineage: Eukaryota > Metazoa > Arthropoda > Insecta > Diptera > Syrphidae > Pocota > Pocota personata. The sequence goes on from OY720431.1 coordinate 70,255,279, forward strand.
CTTCAGTGCCGCTTAAAGTAAAAGTTTTCATAACTCCGTTTGCCGAGCAAGCGAATATGAGATTTTTTACAAAATAAACGCAAGATATCCGGCCTAGCGAAGTTTTATACTTGCCGTAACAAGTTATTTGTCCCCCTTTGCCAATCATGAACAAAAGGATCCATCCGGTGGCATTAGCTGTTACGAATATGTTAAGTAACTCGGATGAATTCATATTCCACGAAAATGATGTGGTGCAATTGTTTTCAAAAGCTTCTTTGAGCTTTTCAAACGTGTCTACACTTGTAGGGTCCTGGATAGGAAACATTTCATGGTACAGCTCATTTAAATTGCATACAAGGATATTCCATTCTCGGCTTATGGTATCCTTGCACCTGAGTTCACATGTACCATTGTTTGAAACTATTGCCAACGTTCTTTCATTAAATGACCTTTTCGGTGCCCATGCCATTGTAACAGGCTGGAATTTGACAGGCTCCTCTGATAAATCCGAAACGTACACAGGATCTAGTGCAAGGTACTGGCGCTTTAAAGCACTGATGTTTGAATATATTGCCGCCATATCGACTTTATTCAATATGTCCGGGATGGGACGTGTAGTAGGAAGTTTCACAATCTCGACACTATAAGGAAATGTATGAGATGCTAACGAGGAATGCTTCATTTCAAGAACTATTGCTTCCGATGTAGATCCTAACATTCCAACATGAAATCCCGATGATACCAAGTTGAAGGAGTGAATGACATTCTGTTTGAATTGGCATGTAGCTAGCTCTTTAAATTCCATTGTGGCTTCGTAATAGGCTGTGAAAAATAATAAGATATTAAGGTTCTAACGCATAAGAATACAACTTACCTTCACTAGAAGCGAATCTAAATCCAAAATAGATACTAAACGATTCTACTTTGATCGGTTTACTTTTTTTTTAAAAAAAAAAGAGGCGCGTACCGCAATCAATGAACTAAGCAGCTTTCTTCTTAGCAAATGAATTTCTGTTTTGTTTACTTATGGCATGATGACAAGAAGTGTCAAATTATCGAGTATCGAACTCATCTCAAAGTTGGAAGTTGATGGAATCAATGGTTAAGTTCAGTCCACATCATCGCTTGAAACCCTTAGAGCTGTGTCAATCATGATTGATTCGGAGCCCTCGAACAAGGTCTGTTGTATCTGCCGAAAGACTGTAAATAACTTGCCATAATGTGAAAAGTAAAGGTACAAATGTATAAAGTGTATACCGTTAAGTGTTGAAACAGCATCCAGCAACAATAAATTTCAAAACAAGATAACCAGCAAGAATCATAGCAAAGACAACAGTAAAAACCCATAATTAGTATAACGATATTTTTCAACATAACAAGCAAGAATTACCAGCTAAGTAATTATATTATAATATGCATGTCTAATAGAAATATCTATTCTATATTATTTTCACATCCAAATAATTGTTAGTAGTCATAGAACAAGAAGAACAAAAAATTATTAGCATTATCGAACAAAAAAAATTTATTTTAACTTAATACCCTATATATCGTAAGTATGTATAGGTATACCCCATATGTCGCATGTACGTTTTTTTTATTGCTTTTTATTAATTTTAATTAATTTATACTTACATGCTAGACAAAAACGCTAAAAACTAACTATTTTATTCTAACTTACTGGCCCTATGCGGGCACTCTAAGCTAAACTTCATCCTTAACTATTTCTTTCGACTTAATCTATTACTTATTACTATTTTATTGGAAAACAATTACGACTAAGAAAAATTTTGATTTTTAAAAAATCCAGTACCAGACTATTTATTTTTTGTACTTAACTTAACTTTTTTTTTCGTCTAAGTGCTCTGCCTTAAAATACTAAACCTACACTTAGCCGGGCAAGCCAAAAATATGGCGGCCAACTTTGCACTTACCCCGGATCAAAAGGGATCGGTGAGAGAGCTCCCTCTAGTAACCACCAGAATTGCTGGTGCTGCTTGCTTACGTGCCCTGTGCGACGTTTCGGCTGTAGTTGAGCCGCCTATCCACAGTTGTCCGGGCAACGTGGAAGATTAACGGCAACGCTGATCTAACCTTGATCAGACCTGCCTGATCTAAATAGAGGAATGCTTCTGGTACCTAGGGTAGAGGTAATAAGCCCCGAAGATCAGGTTATTCATCAAGGTCATCATGCCAAAGTCCAAGGTATCTGACAATATTTTGACACGCAAGTGGTGCCCGTGCTGTCCAACGATAGATAACTTTCGCCAATTCTTTCTGGTATCCCTAGAGGCCAGAGACATCGGCGTTCTGAAAAGAATGGTTTCTGACTTTTGAAGGTTGATCTTCAACTTCCAGTTGTCGCAATATCGCTGAATCTTATCGAAGTCACGCTGCAAGAGTGTTGTCGTATATACGTTCGCCACATATTAATGTACTCATATAAATCATCTTATTACAAAGAAAAAATTAGAAATCGGTTGTAAGGAGGAACACATATAACATATAATGTACATTGTGCATGTTTTCATCTCTTGTCATCTAAAGGGTGGCCATGGTGTAGTGGTAACATCATCGCTTGTCACGCTGCAGGTTCACTGTTCGAATCCTGATGTCAGGAATCATCTATTTATTTCGAATGATTCGCGTCCCAGTTATCTGGACGCCACCCTTGAAATTCACTGAAATTTAATAATACCTGAGTTTCAAACCAACTACACAAATTTGTCTTCTCTCTGTCTCTTTCCCTTTCCAAAAAACGCTCGTGTTCTAAAATTAATATAAGGGTATTCATATCCCCTTTCACACGTGCAAATTATAAAAAAAAACATGTTTTAGTTACGTTAATTTTAATTTTGTATACATACTCTCTCTCTCTCTCCAAAGAAACGGGGTCATGACACAAACGTTACAAAAAACGGTAAAACTACCGGGACTAAAGAAAAGAGACAAACCGTTAATGTTTTATGCATATGTATGTAAACTGTAAGAAAGCAAAAGCTGATATGTCATCATATGTTGGTGGGTGAAAGCTCTGTGGCCTAAACGTATTCTCACAAAGGTCTTGTTCATTAGTTTTGAAGTTGTGGTGGGGTAAGTTGGCTGGGATCTGCCCGTATTAATAAGCAAGTAATGGTGCTGGTAATTATGCAACACCGAAAGTTGTTGGATCTAATCTTGTGGTCGATGGTTCGTATCATGTCTAGTTTAGTGTACTGTAGATAGCAAATTTGTGAACTAGAGTGTAGTGTGCAAGATTGGCATCGTTATCGGCGTCTTGAATTCCTATGCGACTGGGGACCCACATTAGCTTTAGGTTATTTGGGGTTCTTGAGACAGTCTTTTGTTTACAATTACCGTATTATGATCTGGATTTTTTATTGCATTGAGTAGGTACTGATAAGCTATCTGAACATGTAAACATGTAACATATTTGCAACGTATATTGGTAGCTATTGCTGTGGTATTTTGAATAGCTAAAGCTTCAGCGGTGAAAATAAATGCGCTTGTAGGTAACAACCCTATACTAAACAAAGAGCCGTCTTCGTAGGTAGCTGCGAAGAATGTACTGTAATTGTTTCTAGAGCCATCTGTAAAATATGTCTTTGTTATATTTTGTCAAGTCCTTGATGAAAGATGTGTGTTTTATGCACTACGGTGGATATATCGGACTATGTACAAAAATCCTGTTTATCGGATGTTCAATTTCGTTGGCTCAGACAAGGGAGAGGGAGATAGCGGATAGAAGGTGCTTTGCAGTTTCTGTATTCATAGAAGAAATAATATCTTTGTCAATGAATGATCCCTTGAAAACACCAGCTTTATGTACATATAGCTTATCCCTGGTTGCTTCTATGCTATGTTCTATTGTAGGCAGATCAGTTTCTACCATATTCTTCACAGTGGTTGAGGGAAAAGTATTAATGCTTATACATGCGGCTTGATGGTAAGGACCCTTGATGATGTCAGTTGTAGATTTTGGGAAGTTTCGGTAGATAAATAGACCGTTATTAATCTTGCTAAGAACAATAGATTTTGCAACTGAACACAAAATATTGATATGTGTATTACATTTCTTACTAGCTAAATGACTTATTATATTGGCTCTCGCAGCTAGGCTTTTTTTTAGTTGTAAACAATGATCTTTTTAATTATACTTATTGCTAAATATTCGACCTAGAATACTTTTTCTTTTATAGTTTTATTGATTTTTAAAAAGCTGTTAATTTTAAGAGAAGTGAATATTGAACCTTCAGGCGTTTCCATCATGTTTATCTATTATGAAATATTGTTACCGGCCAGGCAGGGAATGTTTTTTTTAAAATTTTTCTAGTAGGTGTTTTGGGATTGAGGGTTAATTTTTTGAATCGAATTAAGTTAATGTTAGTCTGATGCTTTCTAAAAGTCCGCCAGACCTTTTTTTTCATGCCTTCAAGTTCCCAACTTTGAATTCCACAAGGAAACACCCCGCTGATAAGTCTTTGAGGAGGAACCCCACAGTAGGGGGTGTGGATCTGGTTGAAAATACTTTCTAAATCAGTGCTGGGAAATACTTGGTCGGGTTATAAATGTAGACAACAGTAGACTTAGGCACAAGTTGTATCTTAACGGGCTACAGCTAAGATGTTCGAGTTGATGGGTATTCGTTCAAGTGGAATGTTCATTTTAGAATTTGTAATTGTTTTTTTTCTCTCTTTTTGTTTTTATATTCAGGAGATGGGTCAGATGTCAGACCGCTAAAACGATTGCCCGAAAGCACTCGTGACCCTTCGACTATAGTATAGCAGATTTTATTAGCGGCTATATGCATATTATTTGACTCACTACCAGGTCGCGAAATGGAAAAATAGTAAACCGTTTGGTTGGTATTAAGAACCGGTACGTACCACGAGAGGAAAGATCAGAGAGAACACTATTAGGTGAAATATGTTGCAAAGTCGAGTGTTAGTCGGTGACTGGCAAATCATATTATATATTATTATATTTGCCAACAATATTATTAACATCACTGGCTTTTCAGCTGCTGTTCTTCGGTTAATTATACAAATGATCTGGAAACTTTAATCGTATTTATTCATACGTATGCCAATCCTAACTGATATACAGGGGAATAGTCGATTTCAAAAAGGGCTGATTAATTATGATTTATTCAGCTATCGCGATTCGTATTTATTTGGAATTTGCAAATTTTCCTTGAAAATACGAGTTTAAATTAAATAATAATACTTTAATACATATCGAGGACAGCAATTACGTGTCTGTTTACGCTCAGGAAGCAAAAATAATAGGTAAGCGTTGGGAAAATATGAATAAAATAAAATATTTTGGAGCTAACAGCCCAATGCAAGTCCTGGCCTAGCTTCTCGCAGCCACTCATTCTGTTTTATGCCGTTTCCGATGGGCAATTTTTTTTCGATTGAGATAAGCTTTTCATGACAATTTTCCTCTCGATGTTTGTCAGACGTTCGCGAGAGGAGGGACCATGAAAAAACTTTTTTTTTTGTGTTTTCTTGGATTCCACCCTTGAATCTTTCGCTCAGTGATCACGCACTTTACCACTGAGCCACGGTTCCCACGTTCGGAAAACTAGTCAGGCAAGCCTAGCTAGGGCCTTAGAATCCGAACGCGTATAATGTACATATGTGATATTTAATCTTTTTACCAGATCCCAAGGCATGATAGTAATTATTATCTTTTGTAATAATTGCTACAATTTAACTTCAGGGTGCATATAAGATCGCTACCAGAAAGAAGTTCTGACACCGGTGAAGAGTATGGTACAGGAATTTCAGAAATGTGAAATGAGGTTTCTGGGACCCTACAGTAGCAGGCGATTGAAATTATGAAATTGAAGTATATGGTGGCACCCAGTCCAGACACATCGATCAGTTGCGGAAGCGGATTTCAAGGGAAATAAAATAATCTAAATGTTCATTTAAATGTTTCAGTGCCAATGCAGTTAACAACTGAAATCCCTGCCCATCCGAAAGTACAGACGGGTGCAGATGACCAGTGAAACAGTATCTCCGAAATCAGCCACGTCAGGACGACCGGACAAAGAATGAGGCTAAAAAGATTATAAAACTACTAGATGGGGGAGGAACTGTAGTATAATTTCAATTAAACAGAATTAAATCTGTATTTAAGGATGCATAAACAAACAGATCGAAAGTTTTTGAGGTTTGGCAGTATATGTCTTTGATCTCTCATTGCTTTCAACAGTTTCCGAGCCATGAAAGTATAAACATCTTTTATACTGAACTAAATAAATAAAATTATGAAAATCAAGAGATGATTTTATTGCTTTTCATTGAAAATATTACTCTCGGAGAAACATTTGTACTACTCTCAAATTCGTGCTCACGGCAACATTGATGTGAAGCTGAAGTCGACTTCTACTTTAAGTATTCATTTTCAAATGGTGCTTTTTAATTTAATTTTAATTAAATATAAATTCTTTTGTTTGTATTTTAAATTCGTGTTTTTTTTTCTTTTTTTTTCAATAAAACTAAATAAAACAATTATCGTAAAATACTTTCTCTTAATAAACAGCGAAGTTTTTAAAATGCCAGAATAGTGTTGTACGGTAATCTGCTCCATGAGAGCCGAGAGAGAATACTCAAGGATGTAATCTCTCAGATCCCAGAGTTGGATATGATGAGAAGAAGTAGAGTGACAAGGAAGTGGCTGATAAGGAAATACAAATGTATAAATATTTGTAAGGGTATTTCACTAAAACTCATCAGGTGCAATTTTGTGCATATATCGTTATCTTTTCATATTTAGAAAAAAGTATTTCTATAATTAAATCCGGAAAATTTTAGTTATAACTCATTTTAAAATATAAAACTTGATCAAATAGAATAAATACATCAGAGATTATTCTGTCTGACCCACGGAAAAAAAAACAGCTGATCGAGAACTGCCAAACTTTGTCAAGTGAAAAGGTCTAACTTGCGAACAGAATTGTGGCTGTTGCCATTAATGTTGACCGAATTGGTTTACTTCTTCCTACTTTGTGGACGAAGGTAGTCATCAACAAAATTCGACGTTTCATTGTTTTCTATATTTCGTCATTTTAAATTGAATATTTCGCTGAAATTGTGTTTAAATAATAATATAATATTGTGGAATGTATTTAAATTCAATTCTTTTAATTATTTTCAATGAATTATGCAAATATAAATTGAGTGTAAAAATATTAATTGATTGTCACAAGGTTTCTATACTACTCACGATAATCAACAAGGCATTCAACATTTGACACAATTCTGTCCAACCCTTTATCCTCCACTTCAGTTTCATAATTGTGTTCGCGTAATTAAATCTCTTTAAACCTAGTATGCTCTCAAGCGAAACGAAATTTTCACGTGCTATCAAAATCTCAAACGAAAATGTAATGAACAAATAATTGAGGTGTAGTTCGCAGGCGGAAAAAGAAGAAACGTCAATAATTCACAAGAAAACTGAGTGGCTCGTTTCCTGAGAATGCAATTTTCGTCCGATTCCGTCGTTTAAATTTATTACGAAATTGTTCGTCTCGCTTTTTTCGATTTTTTCAAGTGTCATTGAATCATTTTAATGCACAACACTAATTTTGTGGAACCTGTTCAGTTTCAATACTCGAACTTGAATGTTTTAACTCAAAGGTACCCAATACCCTTTACTCCCGTTTCGTAACAAGTTAATTTTTGTGACTCCTCTTAAGTAATAAATATTTGTGTGATGTCTGGGAAAAAAGGTGTAGATTTCTTAAAAAAAATTTCCGATTTTATAGTTAAGTCGCAAGGACATGATAGAGTGATGAAAAAAGTGAGTCCTGTATAAAATTTGAAAATGCATAGTTCAATGGAAACTCGGTGCACTCATTTTTGTAAACAAATGTTGCAACCGAAACGTCAAATATGAGCGAAGTTCACAGTCGTGAGTTTATCACGCGATTTTATAGGGCTGCCGTGCAACATTTTAGCTTTATGATTTAATATTTCCGAACTAAGGCATTAGTTACAGCCATCAGAAAAATGCATATGAATTATAGTGCATAACTGAGTCACACGTATGTACTCGCACTTTTAAATCGTTTTTTGTCTTAGAATAGCTTAATATATTAAGTGCAACAATTATTTGACTCACGATTGCCTTTACTTTTTTAGAGACCTTTGAAGAATTGTATTTTGATAGGTAAGGTACGTGAAAATGTTGCAGTTAATTGTATGCTTTGGTGCAATTTCGAGGATATACATTCAATCTGAATTGTAATATAGAATAAGTACCAGTTTAATAGATGAAAATGACCGAAAATGGTATTGGAGCGAGTGTTGTGTTTTGTGAAAGAGACACCCCAGAGTAAAAAAGCATTTCCCGCATGCGTGTTTTGGATGTTGGCGTATTGGAAAGAACAGGCATAGTTTGTGATACATCCTAGAAATAACCACTCCAAAAATTCAATATACATAAGTAAAGTACTGTCATATGGTATTTTTTCCAAAAACTTGGTACACCATCTAGTGACATGTCTAACAACTCAAATATTAAATTTAAACAAAATCGTTAGGTTCGTTTTCTAGAAAATTGATTTTTTTTTTCATAGTCGGACATTTGTAAAGTACCATTAATTCGGACCCTCCAGATCAAGATATGAAGTTTGAGGAAAATCCATCCAGTCGTTTAGGGTGCCGTCAGGCGTACACATTTAGCAGATCTCTTCAAGTTTCTCTATACCAGACTAGTACTTGCTATTTCGAGGAAAGTAAAAACGAAACAGTGGGAATCTGAAATTTTGCAGAGAGACGATTATAGCGGCACAAATGCAGTTTAGCTCCTTAGTCTCAGAGTATACAACATGCAAATATTATCCTTTAGCACACATAGATCTAACAGATGTCTAAATATTAAAAATTCTGCCTCGTCTGCCATCCCCACGCTCATTTACAATGACATTCCAACTGTCAGCTCCTTAGACAAAGGTAATCTGCTTGCTGCTCACTTTGCAGCGAACTCCACGCTGCCAGATAATGCTTCGACTCCACCTGTATTTGAGAGCGTCAAATTTTCCATGGGACAAGTCCACTTTCGCACTCGTACAGTTGCAGGAGTACTCAAAGGGCTTAACATACACAAATCCGCTGGTCCAGATGGTATCCCCCCATAGTTCTGAAGAGGTGTTCTTCTACGCTGGCAAAACCTCTGCGTAAGCTTTTCTGTCTGTCCTACTTTTCAGGGCTCTTTCCGAGTAGATGGAAAACAGCATTTGTCCAGCCCGTCCCCAAAAAAGGCGAATCTTCCTCCCCGTCCAATTACCGACCCATTGCACTTACGTCCCTTCTTTCCAAGGTCATGGAAACGCTGATAAATCGTCAGCTTATGAAATATCTCGATTCACGAAAACTCCTTAATGACCGGCAGTATGGTTTTCGTAGCAACAGGTCCACTGGTGATTTAATGGCATATCTCACCGAGAAGTGGAACCCATCTCTCCATCACTTCGGCGAAACCAAGATGGTTGCGCTTGATATTTCAAAGGCATTTGACAGAGTTTGGCATCAGGCTCTTTTGTCGAAAATGCGTGCATATGGCATCGATGAGTCTCTTCTTCAATGGATTAGAAATTACCTTTCGGGGCGTTCAATACAAATTGTTTTGGACGGCTTCAAGTCTGCAATTCACCAAATAAATGCTGGTGTTCCCCAAGGCTCTGTTTTGTCTCCGACTCTCTTTCTCATTTTTATAAATGATCTCTTGTCTGCAACTTCTAATCCAATCTATTCCTTCGCTGATGACAGTACCCTCAGTTTTTCATATTCGTTCCCTAACTCACGTCCTTGCTCTTCGGTCGTTGGGGTTCAGTTTTCCCTAAAGCCTAACTTCGGTCGTACTGTTAAATATAGGGATTCGTTTATAAGCCGAACGACACGAATGTGGAATTTTCTACCAAGCTCCTCATCACTACAACCTTCAAACATTTAAAGCCAACGTGCATAGGCTTCTCCTCTGTTCCTCTTCCCCTTGTCCTTAAAAGCCCGTGCCCTGTAACAGTATAAAGGTATTCATATTCCTTTTGGCGCGCGCGAATTATATATAAAAAAAAAAAAAATGTCCACGTCATCTGTTGTGTAGACTAGCAATAACAACCTGGTGTTTCACTTCTGTAATATTAGATGCCTGGGATTCAACCACACGAACGTGCAGTGCATCCATCAACATCTGAAAGGAAAAAATTTCACTTGTTAATCCTAATCGAAACCAATGTCAATTCATCAACCGACCGCACATATATGCGTTGCTCCAATTACGAACTGTATAGCAGGTTTCGGTTATTTGTTCGAACAGACCTGTCTGGTGAAAGGGAGGAATCGATGGAGCCTGATGCGCTCGGTAATAATTGGCTGAAATTAGTAATTCATGGTTTTACCGCTCAACAAATGGCGACCAACAGGTCAGACTATTTCAACATCTATCTGATCAGGTCGACTGATGCAGGAAGACAAACCGAAGTCTTTGCCATTGGCAGCAATCCCACCCAACTTATAGAAAGATTCCACACGAATCCCCGACAACCATAACAACTTCGCAAACACTCTAGACCTCTTTTTCTTTTCAGAGTCAGACAGTTCCCCATCAAAATATCTGGCCCTTTGGGAAATTCGGATCATATCCCAATATCAGCAATAGACAGATAGGGCAATAGAATGACCATTGCCTGATTTGGAATTACAAGTTGTTTAACTAGAATGAGCTACAGGATTGTTCCACTTTTATTCCTTATTTTAATAGCAGTGATGACAACGTTTGCGCAGAAGCTGTCACCGTGGTGATTCACCTCGGAATGAAGCTGTACATTCTTCACTCCGCGTTCGCCGAGGTTGTCGTAGGAGAAGCGCCCAAACATTTTGGCGTGCCTTCAAATAATGTAGTGTTCCGTAGTAACACCAACTGTTGTGCTGCTATGCTTCCTACTAATGGAGACCAGACTATTCGCGCGCTTCTGATCCAGCTTAGGCCAAATCTGTCTAATGACGTGATACAGTCTCCCACCTGAAGTTGGTTTCCTTGATTGTATTCGGCCTGAGCAATTGCTTGGTAGCGAGAAGTATGTCGAGATTCCCCTTTTCTGGTAGAATCTGCAAAGTTGTGCCATGCATGATAGATAGATAAGATAGAACTTCTTTGATAGCCATTATCTCCGCTTGGAAATTGCTTCATTGATCTGGGAGGCGGAAAGAGATGGTAACTATTAGTCTTTTGGAGAAAACACCGCTACCCACCCCAATGATTGTCTTTGAAAAATACGTGTAGATATGTACGGATTCATTGTCCAGGGCTACGTCTCCCTCCCATTCTTGTCTAGACGAGATAGTGGCCTGGAAGTTTTTATTGAAAGAGATTATAGGTAGGGTGTAGTGTTTTTTCTGGATCACTGCGTGGTGGCATTGAGCATTTGCTTCCCAAAGCGGCGATATCAGATGGAAGAGAATGACGCATCTGAAGGGGTGGTTCTAAGTGCACCACTAATACACAATCAAGCTTATCTTTGTACTTTCACTAGCTGGTTGCCGTGCATAGCTTTGGTGAGAGCTGGCCACGATCACATTGCACATAAGTATGGGCCTGATAACGATACATAGAGCCAGTAAGTTATACGTGGTTGCATTCCCCACATTTTACCAATGGCCTTCTTGCAAGAGTATAATGCTATGGTAGACTTCTTTACGCGTTTCTGTATGTTGTTACTTCTAGCTAAGTTTCCTATCCAAAATAAGGCCCAGGTATTTTGTTTTGTTTACAAAAATAAGGCTGGTTCCATTTAGTTTAAAAGGGACTACACGAAACAACTATAGTAACCTCGTCTGCATATGCGATCACTCTGCAGCCTTCCCCTTCCAGGATATGTAGTAGCTCGTTCACCACAAGATTCCAGATAAGTGGGGATAAGACACCTGCTTACGGTGTTTCTCTACTGACAAATTTTCGAGCACAGGCTGCGACTAGTTTTGTACTAATAATTCGATTGCTTAACAATTAGTTTCTCAGCACGCCAAGCGGAGCCTCTATCTTGTCAATGCACGTGCAATCGCCCCTGGTACAACGTTGTTAAAAGATCCGTCAATAAAAAAGGAAGGCAACTATGGTATTTTCCCTGCACTTTAATGATTTTTCAGTGGTAGCTACCAGCGTGTGTAGAGCAGTTTCCACCGATCTACTCTTGCAGTACTTATGCTGGGATGCTGACAAAAGATTAGGAGCAATACTGTAATGTCGATCAGCCTCTCTAAGATTTTAGAAGGAAAGATGATACATAGATTTATGGATCTGAGGTCTTTGGGGCAGATGAGAGATTGTTCCCCTTTCATGTGTACATACAATTTTTACTTGTGTCCATAACCTGGGTATATGGACTAAATCCCTACATCATTTAAAAATATCTGTCTACCAGGGGAGGATGATATCCGAAGTCTGTTGAATTTCAGCAGATACCATCAGGTCCTGCTGACTGAAACGGTTTGAAACTACGTATTGCCGAAAGAAGTTTCGTCTCTGTTATAATTGTAATGAGTGTTGGATTGGGTGCAACTTTAGAACAACTGGAAAAGTTAGCATGCAGCAACAGTTCGAGGAATTCTTTTACAAAGCCTTGAAGCCTCAGATGTCTCTTCAATTTTACCACAAAAGAGTCTGAAGGATTTTGTTTGCGCTTTCCTCAATTTCAGTTTTTATTTTGAGGACCTATTCGTATGAGTCCCAATCAAGAGCGTTCCTATAACGGTTAGCTTGGTTGAAAAGTCACCTGCAGTTCGCGCGTAGAGCCCTTATTCTGTTAACAGGGCTTAAATTCGATAGAGCTTCGTTAAAGGCGTCTTTAACCTGTTCGAAGAGTATGTTGAATTTTTGGGTATTATGTGGAGCTTCTTAGAGTGACCCTATATTTGAACAAATCGGTCTTCCTAACGTTCCTAAAAACTAGTTGGTTTAGAGGATGGTCAATACCAATCATACAAATAAGCCTCCTCCGAGTCCGATGCAAGAAGTTCGTTCTCATCAAAAGGAGTGCTATAAAGTTCATCGGCTACTTCCGTGTCCAAAGACCGTTCCCAACTAATCTAGAAAGAGCTGATCATGGGAAAGAGCAGCCATCTCCGTGGCCGACGAACTTCCGTTCTCTTCTAAAGATAGCTGCTCACCAACCGACTTCGTCTCGGGTGTAAGGGCAGGTTCGATGGAAAGCGTAGCATAGCATTCCGTTTCTAAGGCATATTTTTAATATACTCTTAGAGTGCCCATTAGCCTTTGCCAGAGGGACCAGGGTTCTTTACTAATCACAATAATTGCAGATCTAGTGTCCCTCTAGGTTCTTCTAGGTTGCCGATTTTCCAATTATGTGTGGGAAGCAGAGGGTTGTTGACCGTAATGATCTCTAAGATCGAGTCATGATCAGAGGGTTCCGCTGGAATCTTAGCCTTTGGTATAACTTAAAGCTACGCATTCGACCAACCTTCCCCCAGCTAAGCGATAGCTACATCAGCAGATCTCTGGTAGGAGCATGCGATGAGCTTGACATGATCCTGATGCCAATCGCGGTCTCAACAGGAGGGAGGTGAACCCGGATGGTCCCTAAAGAACTGGAGGAAGTTGGTAACCAGCTTAACCTTCAACATCCTCCCGCTGTCAGGGGAGATGCTGCCGTCCATATCGCTTTTATCGATGACTACCAGCACGAGATGGTCCGTGAGGATATCGTTGAAGGGTTAAGGTACAGTGTTGGCACACACCTTATTCCATTTAATTGTATCAGGCATATCACCAGTTGCTCGATCAGGCGATCTCAATCGCTTGGATACAGGATACCTTTGCAGGTTAGTATTTTCGACGAGAACCTTGTTCGCCCAGTCCAGGCAGATCAAATGATTTTGAGTTCTGTTATTGTCTGCAATCTTCTTAAAATAATCCGGGAAATAATTCCAGTTTAGATAGACCGACGTGTTGTGAGCCCAAAGCAGTAGGACATAAGGAATGAATATCCCATCACTGCGCGTTCTAACATTGCTCGGACAGGTTTGGGGTTACAGTCATTGCTGTCAGGATGGGATTATTTATGGTCTTTGGCATTGCTTGGACCAGGTTTGGGAGCCAAAGTTTTTGCTGTCGTTACTTCAGGAGTTTTGTGGATGCGAGCGAGAGAGTACTGCTTCCCACCAGTTTATTAGAAGTCCCGGCATCAATAAGCGATCTAAACATGTTTTCATACACCATAAGATCAACCTAATATCATTTCATTTCATTTATTTATTTAGCAAATAATAATAATATCATTTCATTTCATTTATTTATTTAGCAATATTTCGCTATTAATAACAATTATATATAATCATATTATATATACTGCATCCTTACGTAACTCACAATATTTTGCTTAAATCTAATTAAATTACGAGGGTGGGTCAATAAGTCCCTGAAAAATGAAATAAGGAACACTCTTTTCGGTATAAAAACATTTTATTTTTCAACATAGTCTCCTTTTAGCTCTATACACTTTATCCAACGTTTCTCCAATTTTTTGATGCCCTCCAAATAATACGATTTCTCGAGCTCCTCAAAATAAGCGTTTGTTTCAGCGATGACCTCTTCATTAGACCCAAATCTCTTACCTCTGAGCCATTTCTTCATGTTTTTTTTTTTTTTTTTTTTTTTTTTTTTTTTTTTTTTTTTTTTTTTTTTTTTTTATAATTTGCACGTGTTAAAGGGGATATGAATACCCTTATACTAATTTTTAGAACACGTGCGTTTTTATGGAAAGGAAGAGACAGAGAGAAAGACAGAGTGGTGTGGTTTGAAACTCAGGTGGTATTAAGTTTCTGTAAACTCCAAGGGTGGCTGTCCAGATGACTGGAGAATATTTTGTTTGTTTTCGCTATTATTGTCGTTGCTTACTGTATTTCTTTCCGTCCTCCTGATGTCATCATCACGATCAAGTTGCATTTTGGCCATATGACCACCCTACTGCCAGTGTTATGCCTTCACAGTAGAGTTGTCTTAGCTTTCGCAAGTGATCGACTTTTTTATTTATTTCATGCGAAATAAATAGATGATTCTTGACATCAGGATTCGAACCGCGAATCAACAGCGTGACAAGCGCTGATGTTACCACTACACCACGGCCACCCTCAAACAAGAAATAGTCGCAGGGGGCTAAATCTGGGGAATATGCTGGATGAGGGAGGAGTTTGTTGCCTAACTCATGCAATTTTGCCATTGCGACTGCGGACTTGTGCCCTGGTGCGTTGGACTGGTGAAAAAAAACTTTTTTCTTCGCCAAATGCGGCCGTTTTTGCTTCAAATAGGCTTGGAATCGATCCAGCAGCTCTGCGTAATATGCGCCGATGATCGTTTTTCCCTTTTCAAGGTAATCGATGTGAATAACACCGCGCGCATCCCAAAAAACTGTCGCCATGACTTTGTTTGCTGACAAGCCCGCCTTGGCCTTCTTCGGCTTCGATTCACGAGGAGAAGTCCATTGTTTTGACTGTTCCTTGGTTTCTGGTGTGTTGTGGTGAATCCAGATTTCATCCACGGTTACGATACGGCGCAAAAACTCAGCCGAATTTTTCTGGAACATCGCCAAACACACCTTTGAAGTTGTCAAACGAATGCGTTTGTTGTCGATTGTGAGCAAACGCGTCACCCATCTTGCGGAAAGCTTTTTAATGTCCAAATATTTATGTAAAATCGAAATCACTGAGCCATGTGATAAGACTGTGGTCTCTTCAAACTCGCGCACTTTCACTCGCCGATCGTCCATTATCAAACCATGGATTTTGTCAACCATTTCTGGTGTGATGACCTCAATTGGGCGACCAGAACGTTCGACGTCACTTGTGCTTGAACGACCGCACCGAAATTGAGTAAACCAATGGTGAATGGTTCCAATCGATGGTGAAGAGTCCCCATAATATTTATCAAGCTTTTGTTTGGTTTGCGTGATAGTTTTTTCTCGCAAAAAATAGTGTTTAATGAGCACTCGAAATTCACTTTTTTCCATTTTAACGAAAATGCTAGTAGGCGTCTATATAAAATGGCTGCCACAACAAAACTATTTGACAGATCTGTCTGAAAAAATGAAAAAATTTGGGTGCGTTCTTTTGAAAGATGATTCTTGACAAAAAAAAAAAAATAAATTTAATGTGACGACACAATTTGTGTTAATTTTCAGGGACTTATTGAACCACCCTCGTATTCTCTACTTTGAGTTCACTAGGTAGCTCATTAAATAGTTTTAATCAATTATAAACTAACATATTCTGAGCTGCTCGAGCTCTTAGAAGTGGAAGACGTAGATCCAACCTATTCCTTACATTATAATTGTGCACTTTTCCGACATATCTTAACTTACTACATAAATAATTTGACAACAGACCATTTTTCATCTTAAATACAAACACTAAGTTATTCATAACTGTTTTTTGATAAAGATTGCGAGAAGACAAGTAAGTTATCTTTCGCCTGGCTTAAGTAAGATCAATATTTAGAAACCAATAGAAATTTTAAGTCAATATGCAGAGTAAAGTGGCAACAATGCATCTGAATTCTGGAAATTAGCTTGGATACTTCATGGTGGAAGATGCGTCATAAGCAGAGAGTTAGGTTCAAACATCCTTCTGGCGCATTTTAAAAAAATATTAAATCCGGTGGTTAGCATGCTGAACTTTCAACGCAACGTCTGGGTTCATCGAGAAGTAATAGGAGCCCTGTCCTCTCTTAAGGATGGTAAAGCGGCTGGATCGGACGGATTACCTTCCGAGTTTTATAAGTATGGATCTAATGAGCTCAGTCACAAACTCACCCTGCTATTGAGTAATGTTTTGGGAAGCGGAGCTATTCGTCAGCAGTTTAAGGAGGTGTCGATTTTTCCCATCCATAAAAAAGGCAGCACGTCTGACCCAGTAAACTATCGTGGTACTCGTATTTCATTTTTGAATGCGTCGTATAAGATTTTTACACCGATATCGCAACGACGAAGGGACGGTAACTTATTGAAGGAATTTCAAGCCGGCTTTAGATCTGATTATTCCACCGTTGATCACATCTTTGTGTTGAGGAGTATTGTGGAGTCATTTCTCGCAGAGGATAAGAAACTCTTTGTATTCTTCGTTGGCTTTATGGCAGCCTTCGACACGGTGAACCGTAACGCTTTAATGTATAAGCTGTATGAAGACACAAAGGTAGCAGTGTGGGAAGGTGAAGCAAAGGCAGAATGGTTCCAATCTAGGTCAGGAGTTAGACAGGGATGTGCTTTCAGCCCAAGCCTTTTTGCTCTCTTCATAGAAGATATAGTTTATTTTCTGCCAGGAGGTATACAGTATGCAGGTGTGATGGCGAAAACACTTGTTTGCAGACGATATAGTCTTGCTTGCTTACTCTCCTGAATCTTAGCAGCTAATAATTAATCGACTTCATGAATACTGTCCAATGTGGAACTCAATCGTTAATTTAGATAAATCGAAAATCTTGATATTCAAAAATGGTGGAGGTAGAAAGTGCGCAAATCAAAAATGGCAATACAATGGAGATGTGATTGAGGTGGTAAAAGAATACAAATATCTTGGAGTGAATTTTACTAATAACCTTAGCATGGAAAGAAATTTTAAGTAAAAACTTAACAAATCCAAAACTGCAATCAATATGGCTTGGGGAAGATGCCTTAACAACAGGTATATTGCGCATAGTAGTAAGTAAAAAGTATTTGAAGCAGTCTCCGAAACAATGTTGCTTTACGCGACGTAGGTGTGGGGATTCAGGAAGTATGGAACCGTTGAAAAACTGCTGAAATATTATGTTAAGAGGTCATTTCAACTGCCATCAAATACACCAAACTATATGATTATGGTTGAAACGGTCTTATCTCCATTATTCATAAAAATCCTAAAATTACAAGTGGACTATATAATTAAAGTGCTTGCTATGCCTAGTCATCGGTTTCCAAAAAGAGCAGCTCTCCAAACTATACATCGCAAAACAGGTTGGTTCAAGGAGCGGATAGGGCTAGCGCATGCCTATGGGATGGAACTCATTTTCGATGACAGCAGGAGTCAAGATCTTCTAGGCTTGAAAACTAAATATAAAATTTAACACTTCTAAACATGAGCTTTCTGGTTTTACAAGCGGTGATAATACTGTTAACTCTTGATACAATTCTGCCGCATCTAAATCTTTAAAACCTCCAAATTTTAACTTTGCAAATTAAGACATGAGGAACGTAAATTGTTATTTTTCAGAGATTCGCTTATGTTATTTAAAAATGAAAAATTTGTGTTGTATGCTTCAAGCTGCTCAAACCTTTCTGTAATTGATTGAATCGCTTGATCTAGTATTTAGAAATAAAACTCTACCTTAAGTCTTTGTTTCGGTTCTAAAATAGTTTCGGAACATTCATCAGCATAAAGTCGTTTTCGCCGACGAGATCGTAAGGAAGATGTTTCTGGAAATTTAGATGCTATTTAAAGACTACTAGCAATACAATATTTTTCATCTGAACGCATTTCAACCAAAGTATGCTTAGTATTTTCTAAAACCTTAACACTTGCTGACAAATTAACGGACGGACTTGGCAAATATTTACTGGTTATGTTCAGGATTTCCTCTCTCAGATATTTCTATAAGTGCTTCATATATATCTCCTAAGCATCGAGCTGAATCATTGACTACTAAATTCAAGGAATGCGCGCAGCATGGGACAAAAAATGCTCTTTGTTCAAGGGTTCGAATTCTATTCTGAACACCAGCTTCTTTTGCCTTCATATTTGAACCATTATCACAACTTTGACCTCGACAGTTGCTTATTGAAATTCCATGGAATTCGAGTTTGTCTAAAATTAACTTTGTAAGTCTCTCTCCGGTCTTGTCTTCTCCTTTCAAAAATTGATTCTATCGTTGTGCCTGACCTCAAACCTTTTTCGAAAAATGTCCACGCTTTAAAATTTTGCATATGAAATAAACTACTCTCATGATTTTTTAAAACTGCACTTAAATGTACCTGTGTTTGACAAAGCTTGAGAATTTTTGTTCGTTGCAAACAAAAAACAGAATCTCTTGATTTCGAATAAATCAGCCAAGCCCTCGGAACTGCCTTGCCATTTGCCAAAGTTCGTTGATAACTGGAAGTTGTAAATCTCCTGTTACCAGTTTTTGGAAAAGAATGATCCCGAACTTGAATTGGGCCCTTTCCTTCGATTTTTTTTATATCTTCGCCTGATAAATTTGTCCAGTTACTTGGATCTTCAAGAAACTCCTCCGAATTTACTAGAGCTCCTACCTCAACTGTACCTAAACTACTTTCTGCTTCTACTGTAACAACATAGCTATTTACATTAATTGTGTTTCCCAAAGAACTTACCTCAACTGCAGATTCATCGCTGCATTTCAAAAATGTATACAGTTTTTTTTTTAAATAATTTATTTTATATGTACAGATTGTTGCACTTTTTTCATTTACAAAATTGAAATGCGAATTTAAAAGATATTACAATATTAAAAAAAAATGAAATTTATGGAAGAAGACAAAATAAAGTGCAAATCCAAAAAAAGTAACAAAAACAAATAAAATCTTTAAATTCAGTTTTAGAAATTAAAAGAACTTAATAGTTAGTGGCTCCTCCTTTACTTTGAATTAATGCCGCAAGTCGCTTGGACATGCTGGAAACCAGGTTTTTTAGCATGTCCCCTGGAATATTCTCCCATTCACTTTGGAGGCTTTCCCAAAAAGATGCTAAATTGCGACGCTTATCCAATGGAATCCTTTCGTCCAAAATGGACCAAAGGTGCTCAATTGGGTTAAGGTCTGGAGACTGAGGTGGCCACTCCAACATATCAATATTATTTTGGGCAAAAAACTCCTTAGCTACTTTGCTTGTATGCTTTGGGTCGTTATCTTGTTGGAAAATATAACTTCCCAAATCCATTGTAGAAGCGGAAGGAGCTAATTGTCCCTAACAATGTTGACGTAAGTTGGACCAGTCATTTTGGAGTCGATTTTGACGAGATTTCCAACGCCGCTATAGGAGAAACATCCCCAGACCATTATTGACCCTCCTCCGTGTTTTACGGTTTTTTGTATGCACCTTTGGCTGAGTCTTTCGGATGGTTTGCACCAAACTCGCTTTCTGTTTTTTGGGTTTTTCAACTCGAATTTGGATTCATCGGACCAAATTACAGTTTGCCAGAATGTTTCTGGCGTTTTCTGATGTTTATTGGACGAAGCATAGGTTTTTTCTTCGCAAAAAAGCTTTTCAAGCCGCTTTCCTGGAGTCGCCTTTGTACTGTTCTGGGTACTACATTTAATTGCAAAGTTTCTCTGATATGTCTGGTCGAAGATAAAGGGTTTTTCCTGGCCTCAATTTTAATTCTCCGGTCATCTGTCGCTGTGGTCTTTCGCTTCCTTCCGCAAGAACTCTTAAAGCTGGCAACTGTTCCTCGTTTTTCATAGTTTACGCAGATCTTCCTTGCTCCAGAAAATGAAATTCCATATTTTTCCGCTAGATTTTGGAATGTCAATCCACTTTGACGATCCAAAACCAGCAATTTCTTCACTTCGGGTGTAAGCGATTTCATATCAAAGCCTACCAAGTAAAACAAAACTTAGCATTCAAAATGAGATTTCAAATTTTGGTTTAATGCTTCTACCTTTTAATTTGTTGTTGTTAGCGAAGATTTGCCCAGAAAAATTGTAAAATTTCTGAAAATATTGCAGCGCTCAGCACATAAAACACAAAATGCACTTTATTTTGTCGCGTGCCAAATACAACTGTGGTAGAATTCCTACAACTGATAAGAAATACAAAGAAGCAATTTACCGCTAGTTTTCACAAAACTGTGAAGACATGGGTAGATGACGTCAGAACATAACAATTGAGCCATAAAAGCTTTTTCCTTTTAACTAACGGCATTTTGAAAATGAATCAACTGCTTTTGCACTTTATTTTGTCCGACTGTGTATGTACTCGTACATAAGGCCATGACAAATCAAGCTTTGACAAATTCTAAACAAATTGTTTTTTTTTCTATTTTTAACGGATTTTTTGAAAAAAAAACAATAATTTAACAATTTTGTTTAAATTTAAAACTGAGTGATTTGAAAATAAACGACATACATAAGTGCAACTATGTACAACCCAGGAGTGTACTTTATTTAATTGATGTCAGTATTCAATTGTTTATTACATTCTAACCGTTTTATTGTTTATTGCATGGCAAAATTGTTTATTGCATTTTGTAAGTAAATATGGTTACTTATCGCCACTTAGTAGTAATACTCGTATGTAACACATTTGAGATTACAATTCTGAATATACCTATACAAAATTAATAAATTTTAACACTTTTCTTGAAGAATAGCCAGAATCACATTTTCAGCTAATGTGAAACATAATGGTTTGAGTCGCGTATTTTCTACGGAAAATATGAATGTTTTAGATTGGCCTGTACAAAGTTCTGACTCAAAGCCCAGCAAAAATAATTGGCCAGATGTGAAATGGGCTTTGGAGTAAAAAATAAGAATGCTAAAGAACTTTTCGGCAACGTCAAAGAAATATGGCAAATTACTCTAGTTGGACGATATCATCATTAGGTTGCAGGCCTTCCAAAAACATTACCTAACTTAGTGCTGAGCATGGGATGCAATGTGAAGTGAATTTGCTTATTATTAATAGAATTTCTGTCCTTAATTATGTGGGCAAGCGAAAGAATCTTTCTTTCGTTTGTCCTTTTTTTTCTTTGAGTAACTTAACGTATGGTAAC
The DNA here is from genome assembly GCA_963082735.1 of Pocota personata. Taxonomy (NCBI): domain Eukaryota; kingdom Metazoa; phylum Arthropoda; class Insecta; order Diptera; family Syrphidae; genus Pocota; species Pocota personata. The sequence goes on from OY720431.1 coordinate 70,277,044, forward strand.
GAATTTAGAAACAATCCATAATTACATATGTGACCTGCATGTACTTGGTACCTACATATTGACTTTCTGGTAATTACAACCAAAATTTTGAATAACAATCATTTTGAAAAGTGATTTTGTAATATGGAACATGGAATCTCCATACCGAAATTCAAGAAAAAAGGCGGTCTCTTCTAGCTCATGAGTTATAGCCGTGTAAAGTTACCATTTCAGTACAAAATGTATGGCGTATATCCGCAACCAATGTAGTTTAGCTTCTAAACGATTTTTTTTTTAATTTTGTTTCATACCATAACGTGTTCTATTACCCTGATTTCAAAACTGAATTGAATTGAATTGATTGGATCATCGTTTGAAGTTTACAATTCAGTAGAAAATGTATGGCGTTAGCGGTGGCGAATCTGTGACCAGCATGAAAATTTCCGATCAAACTTGACATAACTATAATAGATAATTTCAATAAAATGGGTCTCTCAATTCTGTCTACCTGTTTGTATGTCTGCTTGTCTATCTATACGCACAACTGCAGCTAAATGACTGGACGGATTCACAATTGGAGGCGAAATCGCAGTTTTCGGCCGATTTTTAAACAATTTAATTTTTCTCGAAAACGGCTCTAACGCTTTATTTTAGAAAGTTTAAGGTTTTGGAATTAAAATAAAGAACACTTTTCATGTATTCATGTAAAGAAATAGGCGATCAAATTCGAATTCTCGAAAAATGCGTTAAAACCCTAAACAACTTCTTTGAACATATTTTAACAGCTTTTTATTTAAAATCAAATCGTCTAAGACATATCCGAGAAATAGCCAATTTTTGCAAGTCCACTAATAAGCAAAGTACCGTTATTAGATATTTTAAACAAAAAACTACTCTCTCAGTAACAGGGCGCAAAGTCCATGTTACTTCAGATATTGGTTTTTATCGAAAGTGTTCGAGCCGTTTTCGAGAGAATTTCACTTTTTCAAAAGTACCGTAAATTTGAAGTTAATAATGAAAATTCCAATTTCGCCTCAAATTACGGCGCCACATACCGCATATAGGTATGAAGTTTGAAGTAAATCCATCTAGTCGATTAGGATAGGATTTTTGGGGCTGGAATGCAAATTCCAATTTTGCCTTTGAGCATTAATCCATAGGTCTTAGATACAGTTGTAGTTTATAGGAAATTTGTCCAGGCATTTAGGCTTCGGGCGCCGATACATACATACTCGTACGAACTGAACACACTAACAGTGTTTAGAGGCCCACTCTTTTAGTTACTCGATCATCTACCGAAACAATAACTTGCTACTTTTCAACCTTAGATTGAAAAACTCATCAAATAAACAGTAAGTAGTAGGTTCCCCATCAAACGAAATATTCTTGTCTGTTATAGTTAGTTATAGTCTTTTTTCTTACCATTTTTATGGCAATACAATCAGACTATTTCTTGTTATTAGAAGAATAGTATGAAACAGCTTTTTGATCATTTCTGAAATGTTTGGTCTTCAATTTAAAAATTTACACTTGATGTTATTGTTTCAGGTAAAATCAATCATATTTTGTTGCGTGTCTGTCCGTTTATATGCCTGTCCATTTGGTCCTGGGCACACGTTTAATTTAAGAAACACCAAACTTATCAACAAAATTTCTATGTAGATAATTTTAACTAAAAACCATTACCGTTGAAAAGAGTGGAGCAAGATACGTGTATGAGTGTCAAAAGTCATTGCAAATTGAGATTGTAAATTTAATGTTTTAAATGACTGCAGGCAGGCTTAAGTTAAGGTACGCTGCGTGAGTTTGCTAAATACTTGAAAATAATCTTCGTCGCTTGCCTAGCTTAAGAACCATTTAATTTTGGTCAAACTTGGTTTGTCGGTGGGGTTTTTATTGAAAGCGCAAGGGTGCAACTCCGATCTAATACTTTATTGTTGAGCTAGGATTAATCAACCAGGCGAATATAATTGTGCGAATTATAAGCGAAATATTATTACAGTCCTGAGGCTGTAAGTAAGATATTAGCAGAACTCTAAATTGCCTACATATGTCAGATTTAAATTCTGATTATTTCCACCACCTGTTTTCTCATAAGTCAAAAAGTGCTGAAGCGGTCTTGATGCTGTATATGTACGGGTATACTCGTATATCAAACTTCCGTGCTATTTCCCCCCAACAACAATCTGTTTACAATGTTGATTTTGTAATTCAATTTCGTGTCTGTGAATACGTGTGAGCAAAGCAACAACACTTTATACTTCCACCAAAAATATTTGTAAGTAAGATAAATGCAATTAAACAGATGAAAAGGTATTAAATGTATACCTTACATATTTTTACGTTTCTGATAAATTGATGAGCTTCTATATTGGTCGGTTTTTCAAACGTCTTTTTGTAACTCAGGTTCCAAAAAACTTCGGCAATACTGGATTTGCTCCGTTTTATTAGCGTTTCAGATTTGTTTTTTAGGTTATAAACACCGAACGTAATGCTTCCGATCCGATCCATTGTGGTACCTCCGGAAATTTTAAATTTCAACACCCTATGTATTTCATACTCGTATTTATCCACCGGAAAGCTCACAATGAACAGATCAGATTCGAAGGAGTATGTTAAACTTTTTCAAATTGTTCGGATATTTCATGGAGAACAACTCAAAGAATTTAAAAAAAAAATCAATTTAGGAGGCAATAATAATTTGGAATAACTGGATATCTAGTCTTTTGCTGATGATTTTAAAAATTTTACTTTAATTATGTGTTAAATCTTACGGCCGGGTTGTACTTATTTAGCTTACGGATATAAAATAAAGTACACGATTGGAATATTTTGTTAATTTTACAAAACTTGGTATGCCATAATTTTGTGCATGTGAAATATTGTTCAAATATTGATTTCGAACAAAATCGATGCAGTCATAGCCGCGAAATAGAAAATGTTTAAAAATCATTTTAACGAAAACCTGGTACGCCATCTGTTAGCATATGTCTACTGTAACTCAAATATTAAATTTTAATAAAATCGTCTTAGTCGTTTTCGAAAAAATCGGCCGGTTAGAGTGAAAATTAAGATTTCGCGTCGAATTGTGAACCCATCAGCCCCTGATATCAAGTTTGAAGAAAGTTTGCCGTTTAAGCTGCAGTCGGGCAAACAGACAAACAGACAGAATTGCCAGACCCAATTTTTTGAAAATCTTCATTCGGTAATTCTGGGTAAATTCTGTCAAAACGGTTGTGCTCAGATAGAGACTTTCCGATGACAAGGTGGTTGACTTTGCAGAAGTCCATAAACCGTTCGTCATTGACATTTCGTTTCTCATCACATGTTTGAGCACAGTGTTGTCATTTTACACATTGGAATTTAAGTCCCCCATTACGATAACGATATCGCAGTTTGGTGTTGAGTCATCAAAGCGCCCAGTTTGCTATAAAAGTTAACCTAATAATTCTTCGTTGTATTATGTCTTTTCTTACCCAGTTCTAACTATAAGGTTTCCAAAATGTGAGTATCACGCCGGATTCGCGAATGCTTCCAGTTAGCTTATGTAGATAAATTGATATTAATTCATTGAAAAAGAATAAGCCCCATTTCTTTCTTGTACGGCTGATTTGCCAGTGAATTCGCAATTCGGCATTCGCATTTTTCAAAGAAATTCTTAGACGGCACCACGAGGAGGTGGAAGTAGGAGTTGCACGATGTTCGGGTGGAGTGGCTCTTTCCCGTCATTTTAGGAATTAGCCCATATTTGTAAATGCAAATTTTACGAGGCATTTCTCAGACTGTCATACGTAGTCGCGGTTGAACGATTTTATTTTCATTTTATCGATTGCTTTTTGTCACTGGTTACTTAAAACTTCGCCAATAAATGATTGTATTTTTAAGAATATCAAAATCTTTAAATTTGTGTACGAGTATTTTTAATATTTTTAAATAGCAGTAATTGTTTGTACTTTGAAATGTTGCATTCGAGTCACCAGTGGAAAGTTCACGTTTACTCGTATATTCATGTCACCATCTAGTCTAATCTTCTTTAAAAAAAATATGTAATGCTTAATGTTTTTTTTAGGTTCAAATAACTGGTGGTGGCGAAGGAAAATGTGTAGCTGAATTTACTGTATCTGAAGAACATTTAAATCGTGGCGGTGGTCTACATGGGGGTTTTACTGCCACGCTTGTGGATAACATAACAACATATGCTCTGATGACAAAGGACTCCCATCCGGGTGTTTCGGTTGATTTACATGTTAGTTACTTGAAAGGTGCAAAGGAGGGCGATGAAGTTATAGTTGACGCCAATACTGTTAAAACCGGTAAAACACTAGCGTATATTGAGTGCGAATTACGTCATAAAAAAGATGGTTCTATTATTGCAAAAGGAACTCAGACGAAATACGTCGCGCTTTGAAGCATGGAAGGATTGCACAATCAAACTAAAATATAAATTAATTTTATTTTGTTTAACTGATTAGGTAATTTTTGTTTTTTTAGTAAATACTCACATACTTTCATTCACTTTCTTAATTAAAATATACACATGTATGTACATATGATATTTGGAAAAATTTTCAAGCTGTTATGAAAAAATGGTTTAATTTTAAGATGTTAAAATTGAATAGGAGTCAAGTCAATGATATTGCAAAGCTTTGTGACTGTAGTAGTGATATTATACGACTCCTAATTGAAAAAATAATAGTCTTTGTAAAAAGTAGGTGGTATAAAAAGCAGTATTTCGATCTAGATATATCCGTCTGCCCTCGTATATCACGAGTTTTTGAGCCTTAAGTTTTGAGCTGAAAAGATAAAGTCTAGATATGGCTCCAATATTAGTCAAAGAAAAAGAGCTCTTTATTTTGTCTAAGAGTAAATGAATTTTCTTTACGTGAATAAATTCGTACCCAATGCTTTACAAAAAAAATCAAATCAGAAGAACGATTCTATGATCGCAATATTGGTAAGAGAATGAGTGGTTCCATTCACGTTCTAATTCAGGAGCTCGAAAAATTAAAGAGAACCAAAGAGTAAGCCCTCCGACATGTGACGAACAGTTAAGAAAAAGAATTCGAATAAAGTCTGTTTAACAAAAAAACATCAAAAACCAAGGCAAGGGCGTTGTCCTTTCCTCTATCTCCGAAAGTAGTAACGCTAAAAATCTGAAAAAAGTTTGTAGAGTCATGATAAGGATTCGCGGAAAAATAAAAAAAGTCAAATAAAAAAATCAAATTTCATCAAAATGGTTCTCAAGCGAGCAATGTGAGAACAAACAGACAGATAGACATGGAACAAAAAGTGCTTGTTTTGGTCAGACCCTTACAAATCATAAAATAACTGAACGGAACACTAATCGCGTGAGATTCACCGCGCACTTGACCATTTTTTTTTATTCCTTGATCTTTAAGGAAATAATAACTGAACGAAAATATTTAATTGAGAGGAATAATATTTTTTTTTCTTTTGGGTAGACCCGGAGAAAATTCGGTCAAAGCTGGAGCCGAATCGAAATACTTCAGAAGGTTTGATAAGCATCGGAGAGCAAAACTGGCAAGAAAATGCTTCTCAATTATTCCCTTAAAAAACTGCAGGTCGCTCCATTCGTATGGAATATGCAGAGTGTATGAGTGACTGCGAGAAACTAATCGAGGACTGTATGGACTGTTAGCGCCAAAAATATGTACATTTGTCCAAAGTCACTTTTTATCTCCCATAGTAAATGTTTATATCTTGCGTACACTAGAGAGTTCATAAATTTAAGACTCAAATCTGGTAATATAAACGGGAGAGCGCACAGATAGACGGATATGGCTAGGTCGACATAATTTTCATTATTTTTTTTTCCACTTTAATTATATAATTCATTATTAAAATAAACTTAAAACTACAGCTATAATGATACCCTGAAGGGTTCTCAATACCTACATACTCGAAATTTAGTATTTCTCTATGATACGATCTATTTTTCAAGACCAAATTAATTATTATATAGAAACGTGTGAGTTTAAATTATTTCGATGTAATTGGATTTAGGGTTCATACAATATAGCAAACATTTTATTATTTGCTATACCTAAAGTAAATTATACGAACGTTAATAGAATTAAACTGTTCAGTGAAACAATTTTTCACCAATTAAAAATAAAAGTGCAATATAAATTACAAACACCAGGATCAGGACTTTTAATTATTGAACTACATATGTACATTTCAATCATACATTTTACTCCCTTCGGATAGGGGTTAGAATAAATCCGAGGTAGGCATGCCTGTCGTAAGAGTCGACTAAAATTTACCCTCCGTATACCGAGCATACAACAAATGCAATGAACAAAACAATAAATATAAATTCCCCAGGTGGCAGTCCAGGCGCACTAGACAATCCACCCTCTTTAAAGGTCGGCTCTATGGATTCTGGAGAGAGCCATTTATTGCGTTTTTGCGATCCTTTTGAAAAATGAACAAGGGTAGTAAAATCGCCACCATCACGATCTCTACAAAATACGTGCAAGTCCGACGGTATCTCAAATGTCGGCGCACGAATAACGGGCTTCAGCGAAATTAAATAGTCTCAATGAGGAAAATATTGAACTTCTAGCGAGGCTAAATACCATGGAGCTTCTCTGCGGAGAGCTCAAGGAAGAAATACATACACTAAAGGCATAAAACAAAGCGTTTAAAGAAAAAAACTCGAAATGAGTCTGTTTCGAGTCTAAATAGCCCTCTTAACACTGATTATTGAACAGAAACGATGAAGAATTGTTGACTACAATAAGTTACATATAAAGACATTGCATATAAGGACATTGCTAAAGACATTGCTGACATCGGACTTTAAGGTTATATCTGCTCGCAATAATCAATGGAAAGTCATGGTTAAAAGCCCTGACAGCTACCGCTTAGTATCCAAGAAACTGAATACCGACAAAATTCAATGGTATACTTACGAAAATAAATTGAAAAGACCGATACGAGTAGTAGTTAGAGGTCTTCATGATGCGTGCTCAAAAGAAGAAGTAATGAATGACCTGAAAAACCGAAACTTAAAAATCATTGATGCTGTTAATATAGTGAAATGGGAAAAACAGCAATTGGACGGTGAGCAAACTACAGTAAAGCGTGGGCTACCTCATTTTATGCTTACCTTTGATGAAGTCGAAAACTTAGAAAACATTTATGAAATAAAAACGATACTCAATATGGTAGCTAAAATCGAACCCCTTCTTAAAAATACAAGGTCAATGCCTCAATGTAAGCGTTGACAAGGATTTAATCACATCCAAACATACTGTCAAAAAGAACCACGATGTGTTAAATGTGGCGGAAAACACTTATCTAAAGACTGTGGTGTAAACAAGAAAACTCCTGCAGCGTGCATTAACTGCAAGGGAAACCACCCGGCTAATTATCGAGCCTGTGAAGTAGCTAAGTAGCTGCAAAAAAGGCACGATAAACTAATGAAGCCACAAATTCAAGCCTCAAGCCAAACAAGAAAGGGTAAATCAAAAATTACGAAAGAAAAGCCATCGGTTTTAGACATGCAGACATACACTCAAACCATGACATCGGGAAATATAGCTCTAAGCTCGCCAAATAAAGAAAACTTAAAAGCAAGAGGAAAGCCATCTGACAGTAAAGTACAAATATACGCACAAGCCGTAACATCTGAATGCAGTAAAAATAACAGTTTACAAGACCCGGAATCTCATGTCTTTTCTATTATATTATTCTTGCCAAATTTGAGCCAACAAACTTATTTCCGAGAGATTAGTTAAACTTGAAAATAATATTCGTACGCGCACCCTAAAAAGAACATGAAAAAGATGCTTAAAAAATTTACTTGGAATGCCAATGGGCTTTTGCAAAGATTCGATGACGTATATTTGATTTCTGAAACAAATATGACGAAACAACCGCACGCAAAGATTAAAGGAAACTGTGCCTGTCACCCGTCGGAAAGGGCAAGGGACGGATCATCATTATGCCTATATATGATATAAAGGAAAGTATCGAACATTCGTCAGAACTAAAAATAGAACTTAATACAATGCAAGTATGCACCGTATGCGGAAGAAATAGACACTATTCTTTTAAAATCTCGTCTATTTATTGTCGTAATCGAACGGTGCTTGAAAAAAGTGGTTTCATAAACATTTTTAACTCGCTTACATCACTTTTTATAATCGGTGGTGACTTTAACGCAAAACACACATTCTGGGGCTCAAGATGTACCTCAGAAAAACGTAGAATTCTTTACGATGTGGGTATGCAATATAGCTGTAACTTTCGCTCGACGGGTAAACCTACTTACTGGCCAACTAATACAATACCAACAAAATACCCGACTTGATTGACTTCTTCGTCGTAAAAGGAATGCCTTGCAATTGTATAAAAGTTAAACAGAGCTGTGATCTGTCCTCTGTCATTCTAACAATGAGTGAAACCTTGAAGAGGTACCAGCCAGATAAACTAACGGTAAAACTAATTGGGAAGACTTTAAAAAAGATATTAAAGAAAATATAAATCCGAGTGTATTAGAAATTGAACTCGATTGCTTTAGTGAAATCTTGCAGTGCGCCGCCTGGAATAATACTCCCGCATTGACAACAAAGCAGGAAAATTATGCTTTAAAATATCCTCTGGAAATTAAAGAATTGGTGAAAGAAAAAAGGAAAGCGCGAACAAAATGGCAAACAAACTCGATTCCCACAACATAAAGCACATGCAAATCGATTGTGTAACTTGTTAAAAAAAAAACGATAGAAGATTTTAAAAATCGCAATAGGAATGTTTCTTGAAAATCTAACAGCGGAAAAAAGATTCTAATTATTCGCTTTGGAAAGTGGTTAAGGAGATTAAAAAGTCACAGATCCAAGCCCCGCCAATAAAAAAAAAAAAAAAATAGTAATGAATGGGTCAAGAATGATAAGGGAAAAGCGGAAATCTTTACAGCCCACATGGAAGAATCGTTTAAACCGTTCGGTGGTCAACCACTCATTGAAAATATCAATGCATGGGACATAACACTTGACAACTATACAATAGCTAGTGCAACGCTAGTTGAATTCAAGCAGGAAATTAAGAAATTGAAACCTAAAAATGCTCCTTTATATGACTTAATCATAGGAGAGGTTCTCAAAGAATTACCTGGGAAAGCGGTAATTAAACGTTTGTATATTATAAACCCTGATCTTAGACTAAAGTATGTTCCAACTCAATGGAAAATTGCAGAAGTTATAATGGTTCCAAAACCTGGCAATATCCAAAGTCTTCGAAAGGATATTGCTCAGCCGGTTGCAGCCTGTCATAGAAGAAAAAGTCTTATTCCGATCATTCATTCGGATTTCGATGCAAGCATTCTGCAATTGATCAAATGCATAGAATAACCGATGTATTTGAAAAATCTTTTGAAGAAAAAAAGATTTGTTCAAGTGTATTTCTAGATGTTTCTCAAGCCTTTGATAAGGTGTGTTTAAAGTTCAAATTGCGACAAGTTTTGCCAAGACATTTATATGACTTTTTGGCGTCATATCTCGTGAATGGACTCTTCGGTGTCCAACACGATATCGATTATTAAAAATTTAACGAAATAGCGGCTGGGGTACCACAAGGAAGTGTTCTAGGTTCGCTCTTGTATCTGTTGTACACTCGTGTTATACCGTAAGAAGAAGGGACCACATTAGGACACTGCCATTCTGGCGACGGGGAAAATTATAGAAGAACCCACTAACAAGTTGCAAGAAGCATTAAATAGGGGAAAAAAAAATTGACACACTCTTGATGAATCGCGCTTAACCAAACCAAATTTGTTCATGTAAATTTTACCTATAAAAAAGTAAACAATTTACCTATCTTTATCAATTCCAATTTGCCAATGTGGAAGACGAAATTAAAAACTGCGCGAAAACACAAAACCGATTAGAAGGAACATTTTTGAAGGTAGTTTTTTTAGTGGGTAAAAATCCCACGCATATATAGTGTCTTTTTGAATATTTTACACCTGCCCTCGGGAAAAAAAAAATTCAATCAGTGTTGCAGATCATAAGTTTCGGAAGTAATCTCATTTTCACTACTAATAATATTAGGATTGGAGATGTCCTTTCATAGGTCAGGTTACATGGTCGTTGGGAAAAGATGGTAGTGTACTTCAGCACTGTACTTCTGTTCCAAACAAGAAATGAAGCGTTACTAAGCGGAAAATTCTGGTACAATAACTTTTCTGTAAAAAAATATTTTATGGACGTTTCTACTTCGTATAGTTCGTACAGCTTTAAGATGGGTAATATGGTTTAACAATCCATAGATAAAATACGGCTACGAAGTACACACTTCTTTCTAATGTGGGTGTGGGCTGTACATGTTCACCTAGACCGTCATGTACAGCAGAAAGAGAATCCGGATTTTCCTTTTGCGCAAGTGATTTGAGAAGAAATTGGAAAACCCCTGATAAGAAGCTCTTCGTAATGCAGCTTGTACAACTATACTTTTTCAAGGACGTACTTTGACAGCTATTTAGGAATGTATATAACCTTAAAAAAAAAAAAATGAGAGAACTCTTCTTTTGGGAAGATGTCGAGGACTGGTTTACAAAATGCCAAATAAAAGCAAAAACGAATCGCTTTAGATATAGGAACCTGACGGTGGCAATCGTTACATCCTTGCTGTCATCGACTACTTTAGAATGTGGTATAAAGCATTTGATATTCCTGACAAGAAATACAGAACTGTGGTGGGTCCGATCGCTGGCAAATGAGTGAGTAGATTTGGTGAGCCTTTGAAGTGGCAGTCTTATTAAGAGCGAAACTTCAAACAGTAATACAAATACCAAAAGTAATTCTTAAATTCGCTTTTAGTTACATGCTATAGTAAGTTATTTTTAAAGTTTGTTAGAAATATACACTTAAGTCACACTGGTATTCGTACACCAGTTAATTCGAAGTAAAACAATGGAAAATGTCAATCTATCGAATCAAATATCGTTTTCTTTTACTTTTTCTTTTACGATATTAGTTTTGATGATCTTGAGATAATAAAAAATCAAAAACCAAACATTGTTTTCAGCAACAACGTAAAAAAATCAGGAAAAAACAAATACGTCATATCGCATCTCACACTTGTATTCGTACACACTGTATAAATAACGGTTGTTTCCGATGCCCAAATGATAACACTTGGGCTAATTGTTGATTTTTATTGTTGGTTCAATCTTTGCGTAGTGTGTAATCATGGGTAGAATAGCAAGCGAAACCTCTTATGGTGAAGGAAAGGAAAATCTTATGGTGAAATCGGTTTAATAGTCCAAAGAAGTCGTTCTACGGTTCAATCTGTCATAAAAAGATTTAAATTTGATGGCAGAACATAAAAATTCTTAGTGATATCGATGAACGATAAATAGTTTGTGAAATTAAAAAAAATCGGAACATTTGTGCTCCGAAACTTGCAACGGGAGTGCGCGAAACAACTGAAAAGATAGTTAGTGCAGAAACTGTGCAAAGGGTTATCAGGAGGCATGGGTATAATGGCAGAACTGCACCGCGCCGACCATACATCCGCAAAGCAAATCAGAAAAAGCGGTTCGATTTCGCCAAAGAGCACAAAAACTAAGGTTCTGATTTCTGGAATAGGGTAATATTTGCTGATGAAGCTAAGTTTAATGTTTTCCAGTCCGATGAGAGAGTTAACGTGTGGAGAAAACCAGGAACCAGCTTTAATAAAGGAAACCTTACACCAACTGTAAAGCATGGCTGTCATGGATCATGGATTCCAAGAAATATATCGACATCTTAAAGACCCACTTATATGATAGCTCCACAAAATTTTGAATAAGAAATGATTTTGTTGTACTACCAAGCCAACGATCCCAAGCACAAGGCGCTCAATTCTCGCATGTGGATCTTGTACAATTGTCCTAAAGTGCTGGAATCACTTCCCCAATCACCAGACATAAACCCAATAGAGAACTTGTGGGCTCATCTTAATTCAAAGCTGCGAGATCAGGAAATACAGAAGGCTAGGCAGGTGAAGGACGTTCTTAAAAGAGAATGGGAACGAAATCTAGAAAGTACACAAATCTCGAAAGACCTTGTTCCGCACTGAGGCGAGCGGGAAATCAAAAGGTGGGCTTGCAATAGATGATTAACAACCGGTAAGATAAAAAAAAATACTTCAGTTAGTTGAACTGAATATTTGAAGACAAAAAAAAAACCCGAATACTGTAGTTTAAAATAATCTTTATTGGTTGGCTGCTAACTGACGAGTGGATTAATATCTTCATTTTGTTCTTCTTTGACGCTGCCGATGGCTTATTTACCACTCAGCTGTTTCTTCATTAGGTCAATCACCCTGGCCTATTTACCTTTCTGCAGCGAAAAACTGCACGATCTGAAGTAGTATGGTCGTATTGTATTTTGTTTGTGTGTAGGTCTGTTGGCCATCAACAATTCCCCATATTTTCGTAATGTGTGTTAAGTGCATTGTTTTGTAAGGTGCATCTCACTCATATTCAATTCGGGCGTCATGGAATTTAACGGGTGTTGGTCAGAGAATAAACCTACATTCTTCAAATGGCGTTGCCATGGGTTAACGTGAGATCGAAATTCCTTTCTCGATCGGCATGTGAACCAATTCGGCCGATGTTTGACAGTTGTCGACTTTTTTCGTTGTGGTGTGTCGTGTGTGGCCTTTTTTATTAGTAACTAGCTTCCTGTAAACACACAGTTCCTCCATCATCAGTTCGCGTTACTTTTGTTGGGACGCAACAACTTTATCTACAAAAAAATCTCGAAAAGAAATTTGTTTTTAAGATTTTTAAAATCTAATTTTACTTCGAAAATAATTAAAACGGACCCGAGATGCATATTTTGTAGCTTTTTTATTGAAATTAATAAGGATTTAACAAAATATGTCAGAGCTGTGTGGGTATGATCGGATGGCATTTTTATTATAACATGACTTTCGTCAACTTAAAACACATTTTTCACAATTTTATTCTGATGATAGATGAAACCATTTATCTCCACTTTAATTGAGCTCTTATTTGTTGTTATTCGATTGACTTGCAAATTTGTATCACTCTTGGGATATTTAAGTTGTCGCGGTAAAATAATAAACCGGGATGTAAGAAACATGTCGCTAAAATTTTAGAAGACCTGTTTGAATTGAGCTAAAGGCTGAACTATCATATTGTAACATAATGTAGCATAATGCAACAAATTCCGAAGTGTCTTTTCATTCTGGCAGAATTTTGGTCTGAAGTGTCTTTTCATTCGAGGTTCGTGTCTGCAATTAGTCTCCACAGTTCGGATAATATCACGGATAAGAGAGAACAAGAGATTATTGGCTGCAGCTGTCATCCTGGAATTATTACATCAGAATTTTCTTTTTCCAGTGGTCGAAGAATTTGCTAGAAGTTTCTGGCTATTAGAGAATGCGGCTATTTAAGGACAGATGGCGATCGAGACCGAGCAGTCGGTTTTGAACCGCACGAAGAGATTGGAAAAGTGATAACAGCCGAAGTTGTAATTTTGTGATAAATTGAAAGTTGAGAGTGAACAAGAAAAAGTAATTAGTTTGGATTTGTGAATTAAGTAATTGAAAGGAGATAAAGTGATTTGAGAGGGAAGAGACCTTGTAAGAAAAGAATTTGCGAAAAATAGTATAGTGTGAACTTGAATTGTTCTATAGACTAGAAAATAAAGAAATAATTTCACAGAATATCGTTTTATCTACTCGAGCCGTAGCGCGCATATTACATTGGTGTCAGAAGTGGGATAAAACTTATTCTGTGAATAACTATTTCCGTGGTGTGAAATTGCACAAGAAAAAAAGAAAAAAAAAAAAAAAACCCATTTCTGTGTTGAGTTAATTAGTTGCGCAAAATGGGTCGCAAATTGGGAAAACTAACTATAATTCAACTAAAAGCAGAACTCAGTAAGCGGAATCTCGACACAACTGGGGGAAAAGATGCCCTACTGATTCGTCTGGAAGAAGCAGTAACGCAGGAAGGTGAAAATCCGCACGACGTAGAGTTTGACGTGGAAGAGGAACCAGCAAGTACAGCAGCCGACCCGGGTATAACAAGTCTGCTCCTGCAACTTAAGTTAGTCATGGACGAACAAAAGAAAGCAATAGAAGACCAAAAGAATTCTCTAGAACTTAAGCTGGACGAACAAAAGAATTCTCTAGATGCTCTGGAAAGCAAACTTGATGAGCAAAACAAGAACTTGGAATCCAAATTCGAAGCGATCGAAGAGAAAATCGAGAAGGTCGAGACGCAACTCGAAAAAGTCGAAACTAGATTCGATGAAAACTTTGAGAAGCATGAAACTCAGTTCGGGAAGATAGAGACTCAGTTTAAAAAAGTAGAAAAGCAAGTCGAAAATCTTGCTAAGGAACTCAGCAACGTGAAGAGACAGAAGCACGGGAATATTCCACTGACAGTCTGAGAAGAAAGGAGATGCAGCCTCCTATCTTCGATGGTCAAACATCATGGCCAATTTATAAGAGGCAATTCGAAGCGGCCGCAATGACCAATAGCTGGGACGATGAAGAGAAGTCTATTGCACTCACGCTTGCACTGAGGGGTCCAGCTGCGGAGCTCTTGCAGACCATCCCGGAAGATAAACAGCAGAACTACGACTCTCTGGTTCAGGCTATCGAGATGCGGTTTGGGGATGAACACATGCAGCAGGTGTACAGGGTTCAGCTGCGTAGTCGAGTCCAGAAAAGGGGGGAAACGCTCCAACAGTTGCAGGCGGATATAGAGCGACTAGCCCATCTTTCATACCCTAAAGCCGGTGAGGAGCTTATCAACGAAATGGCGGTGGAAGCTTTTATTCAGGCCATAGAGGACAGACAACTGCAAATGGCTGTAAGGATGGCTGAAAAGCGAACACTCCCCTGGCATTGGCATTCGCTTTGTCAATGAAGGCTGCGGACCAAGCATACCAGGGAATATACCGTGTCAGGGAAATGTCCGTCGTGGAATGCTCATGCCAGAGAACAGCCGTCATGGATGAAGACAAAGCTCGCGGAAGTCAAATCCGTTGCTGGAATTGCAACCAAACCGGACACCTACAACGGCAGTGCAGAAGTGCACCTAGACGAGGAAATTGTCCATATTGCGGAAGTAGGAGAAGCAAAGAGGAAGCATCTGGCGGTGATAACATCCATCCTGTCAGTCAGACTTCCCAAAAACCAGCAGTCGGGAAATGCGTAAGGACCAACTTCGCGGGGCAGAAATTGGTTACTGGAATCGAGGCCCCCAGGACCACCATTCAAGTTTCGCAAACCAAACGGGGTAACAAGAGCCTGACAGTGGAGGCACTAATCAACAAGAAGAAGTGCGTAGCCACCATCGACACAGGTGCCACCGTCTCCATTGTAAGAAGAGATATCGTCAGAAGCTCATGGCTGCACAGCACCAACGGCTACTGCCTGAAGACTGCAACAGGGGAAATGGCGAAGGTGTTTGGAGAAGTTCGTCTTACGATTACTCAGGCGGGACTGACGTTCTCCCATGCGTTTCTGGTGGCAGATATATGCGACGAGTGCATCATCGGAATAGACTTCATGAAAGCAAATGAAGTAATCTTGGACATCGGGATGCAAGTACTGAGGTATCGAAATGTGGAGATTCCGATGGTGTACGGAAATGAGAATGCCGTAACTCTCAGGACAGTCATCAGCAAAGACGAAGTTTTGCCACCGTCTTCAGAGACAATTATTTGGACGAAGCTGGAAGGTGATCTTGGGAGCCACCGATTCTACATAGTAGAACCAGACCCAGAAAAGAATTCTCAAGACTACATCGTGGGAAAGACGTTAGTCGAACCAAAGAACACCATGGTTCCAGTGAGAGTTTTGAACGCAAGACCACACACTGTCAAACTAAGGCGAGGGGAGGTGACTGGAAAATGCACGCCGATTACCGCCGTCGCAACAATATCTGAACGTGATGCTCCAAAACCTCTCCCATCACCTTGGACAGCGGAAACGAGAGAAACGATTCTCCACTCCAGTGAGCTGAATCAGGAGCAGCGAACTATGGCAGAGAATCTTATCAATGAGTACGCTGGTGTATTTGCCTCACAGGACGGAGAATACGGCCGAACACATCTGGTACAACATCGAATAGACACTGGTGATACTAGACCAATTCGTCAGCCTGCTAGGCGCCTTCCATTGGCAAAGCAGACAGAAGTTGCAGAGATGGTGTCGGCAATGGAGAAAGAAGGTCTGATTGAAAGTTCCAAAAGTCCGTGGGCATCACCGGTTGTACTGGTTAAGAAGAAAGATGGCATCACGCGGTTCTGCGTGGACTATCGGCAGCTCAATTACGTCACCAAGAAAGACAGCTATCCTCTGCCACGGATTGACGACACACTGGACACACTATCAGGAGCCCAATGGTTTTCCACTCTCGACTTGAAGAGTGGCTACTGGCAGGTACAGATCCATCCAGAAGACCGAGAGAAAACCGCCTTCACCGCAGGAAATGGGCTATGGCAATTCACGGTAATGCCATTCGGGCTGTGCAATGCTCCGGCGACTTTCGAGCGATTGATGGAATGTGTCCTGCAAGGGTTAACATGGAAAACCTGTTTGGTATACTTGGATGATGTCATCGTCGCAGGAAAAACGTTTGCGCAACACCGAGACAATCTAAGGGATGTGTTTCAAAGGCTTCGAAGTGCCCACCTGAGGCTCAACCCCAAGAAGTGCGCCCTGTTTAGAGCGGAAGTCAAGTACTAGGGGCACATAATTTCAGCGAAAGGAGTGAGAACCGATCCAGAGAAGGTCGAAGCGGTGAAAAACTGGCCAGTCCCCAAAGATAAACACCAACTAAGGAGCTTCCTGGGCCTAGCCACCTACTACAGACGGTTCGTGAAGGATTTTGCCGGGATCGCAAAGAGTCTGCACCAGTTGACGGAAAAGGGAAAACAATTCAAATGGTCAATTGAGTGCGAGAAGAGCTTCAAGGCACTTAAACAACGGCTATGCGATGCCCCGATACTGGCTTACCCCACTCCCGGGGAAACGTTCATTGTAGATGCAGATGCTAGTAATGTCGGGGTAGGAGCCGTACTCTCCCAGGTGCATGACGGCCAAGAGAAGGTGGTTGCGTACTTCAGCAAGGTGCTCTCTAAGCCAGAAAGGAACTACTGCGTGACAAGGAGAGAACTTCTAGCTTTGATCTTGGCTACGAAGCATTTTCACAAATACCTCTATGGGAGGAAGTTCGTTCTTCGCACAGACCATGCAGCCTTAAAATGGCTATTACAGTTCAAGAGTCCTGAGGGTCAGGTCGCAAGATGGATCGAAAGGCTGCAAATCTACGACTACGAAATACAGCATCGTAAAGGAAAACTCCACTCTAATGCGGATGCACTGTCCCGGAGACCATGCAGAACGTATTGTAAACATTGTGCGCGTCAGGAAGAACGGGAGCTGGTTTCCATCCAAAGAATGAGAGCCGAACCTACCGCCGGCTGGAGCGTAGATGAGATCCGGAACGCTCAGAAGGATGACCCGGATATCGAACCTATTCTGGCGTGGAAGGAGAACATGGAGAAACCGGATCATCAGGACATCTCTCACAGAAGCCCGACCTTAAAGGCGTATTTTACGCAGTGGGACTTCCTCCATGTCCAAGAAGGTGTTCTGAGAAGAAAATGGGAATCCTCCTACGGAAAGTCATTTGTAATGCACCTTGCCGTGCCGCGGACGAGGGTCAAGGAGGTGTTACAGGAAATGCATGGCGGGGCGACCGGAGGCCACTTGGGAGTGAATAAGACGCTAGAAAAGGTACGATAACGTTTTTATTGGTTAAAAGCGAAGGAAGATGTCGAAGACCGGTGCAGAAAATGCGACGAGTGTGCAGCTAGCAAGGGTCCGAGAATCAAAACTCGAGGTAAGATGCACCAATACAACGTGGGAGCACCTTTCGAACGAATCGCCATTGACATCGCAGGGCCCTTTCCGGAAACGGACAATGGTAATCGGTATATACTCGTAGTAATAGACTACTTCAGTAAGTGGCCGGAAGCGTTTCCGATCCCTAACCAGGAAGCCAGAACCGTGGCGGAGCAGATCGTCTACAATTGGGTGAGCAGATTCGGTGTGCCCTCGGAATTGCATTCTGACCAAGGGCGGAACTTCGAGTCAAGAATCTTCCAAGAGATGTGTCAACTACTCGGAATCAAAAAGACACGGACAACCCCGCTTCATCCACAGTTGGACGGTATGGTGGAGCGTTTCAATAGGACTTTGGACGAACATCTCTCGAAGGTCGTAGGTGACTACCAATGGGATTGGGACCGGCAGATTCCCTTGTTTTTGATGGCCTATAGAAGTGCCGTGCATAGCACTACTCAACATACGCCGTTCGAAATCTTGTTTGGTGGAATAGCTCGGTTACCCAGTGAGGTGAAATTTGGATCTCCTACCAATGAGCCCAGAAATGAAGAAGAGTACGTGGCGGACCTTAGGGAAAGGCTTAGGGACATACACCAAAGGATCAGAAGCCAGATTAAGATGACGAGCGACCGCATGAAGACCAGGTATGATGCCAAGGCAACAACGTCAGGATTCCAGGAAGGAGATCTAGTGTGGCTGTATAATCCCCATCGCCAAAAGGGGAAATCACCTAAGTTGCAGCAGAACTGGGAGGGTCCCTACAGAATAATAACCCGCATCAACGATGTAGTCTACCACATCCAGCGAGGACCGAGGGCCACAATGAAAGTGGTTCATGTGGACCGACTGAGTCGATACAATGGCCGAAATGAGGACGCACTTGTTCGGGATGAACAAGTCTAAGAGGGGGGCAGTGTAACATAATGTAGCATAATGCAACAAATTCCGAAGTGTCTTTTCATTCTGGCAGAATTTTGGTCCGAAGTGTTTCATTCGAGGTTCGTGTCTGCAATTAGTCTCCACAGTTCGGATAATATCACGGATAAGAGAGAACAAGAGATTATTGGCTGCAGCTGTCATCCTGGAATTATTACATCAGAATTTTCTTGTTCCAGTTTTCGAAGAATTTGCTAGAAGTTTCTGGCTATTAGAAATGCGGCTATTTAAGGACAGATGGCTATCGAGACTGAGCAGTCGGTTTTGAACCCCACGAAGAGATTGGAAAAGTGATAACAGCCGAAGTTGTAATTTTGTGATTAATTGATAGTTGAGAGTTAACGAGAAGAAGTAATTAGTTTGGATTTGTGAATTAAGTAATTGAAAGGAGATAAAGTGATTTGAGAAGAAAGAGACCTTGTAAGAAAAGAATTTGCGAAGAATAGTATAATGTGAACTTGAATTGTTCTATAGACTAGAAAATAAAGAAATAATTTCACAGAATATCGTTTTATCTACTCGAGCCGTAGCGCGCATATTACAATATAATAGTCGGAAGCAATCGGAAGCTAATGTCATAATTCTACGTTACGTTTCCTACAGTACTGTCAATTGCGCAAGTATCCCATAATAGGCGTATGTGTTCGGAAGCAACTGTCAAATCGCTTTGCCTGTCTTTTGAGCTGTTGTGTCAAATTTTCGTACGAAAGAGTGAGCGAAATATGATCACACAATACAAATCCTTTGTATTTGAACTGTTTCGGTCGTACGAAACCGTTCTTCTGTTAAGCGGCCCATACACACAACACTTGTGTCGGTGTACAAAGAAGTGTGCAGTGTATGGGCTGGTGTGCTCACCAATTTCTCGGTGTCAGCAACGGTGTGGATAAAATGAAAATATTTTGATTTTTGGTGTCGGTGTCTCGATCTATGTGATGTGTGTGGGGCTGTTATATATAAGTTGCGGTTGGAACGATGTGCTGTGAACAACGAGGAAAAATGGCTATACGCGAGTATGAATTTTGGAGATCATTCATTGATCTTTACAGATCTGTACCTGAGCTTTGGCAGGTTAAATGCAATGATTTTAAGAATAGAGATAAAAAGAAAAAAAGCATGGGAATGTATGCTAAATGTATATAAAGAAAACGAAAGCCACGCAACGATAGACGCAGTTAAGAGAAAAATAATATCTCTTCGCTCTTCATGTCGTCGTGAGCTTCTGAAAATAAAAAAAAGAGCGTTCTGGAGCGGGGGCAGATGCTGTTTACGTACCATCATTGTGGTATTTCCACGAGCTAGATTTCCTTAGAGATCAGGAAACACAAATTGAAGGGACGTCAACAATTGATATAGAGATGCTTTCCGATGAGGAAATTGAAGTAAGTACTTACGAGTTACGAAAATTTTTGGAAAAAGCTGTTGAACACTTAGATCAAGCTAAAAAAAGACGGGAGAGAGATGAGGCGGATATTTTTTCTGAAGCATGGGCCGTTGTTTACAGAAAACTAGACAATGATCAACAAATTTACGCAAAGCAAGCTATTGATGATATTCTTTTAAAAGGACAGTAAAAAATAAACAGAATTTAAATTTCATTCATTGCGTAAGAAATTAACATGCTACAAGTCATCACAAACATACAGCTTCTAGACCATCAATATCAACAAGTACAACGACATCTTGTTCTACGCCTTATTCAAATCTGTCGGAATATTCTTGTTTACCACATGATCCTCAATCCACATATGTATGTTTGCCAATAACTGAAGAACGAATTATGGTTTTCCGAGAATGTTTCCAGACATTTCAAGAGCTATTTAATGACACAGAATCAATAGTTCTTGTATTTTGACGTTTAAGTGCACATATTTTATTTATTTATGTTTTTTAAAGTACTGATATTTGTAAGCATTTTTTTGTTCAGCAAAAATCAATTAACTTTGCTTATAAAACAAACGATCTCTCATGATCGCATACCTGTAAAGAGATTCATGTTTTTTAAATTAAATCTAAAAGAATTCGTTATTTTTATGTTCTGATTTTTTTTTTCTTTTATGTCATTTGAAATGATTTTTGTTTTGGTTTATTTTTATATTTTCTTTTTGTTATTTTAATAAGAAAAGATAATTTGGTTATTTAAGCAACGAAGCAATAATTTGTTTGACTAAATAAAGATGAAAGAGTTATTTATAATCACTTCTTTATTTGGATATATCCTTTGAGAGATATGATAATGGCTTCACAGGTTTCTATAGTGATTTTCCCCAAACTCTGAGGTGATATAGCAGTCAAAAATTTAAGATCCTCGAAGCTTTGTCCGGATGCAAGGAATCGCAAAGTGACGGAAATCCTTTCGTGAGGAGAGATTGCATCGCACATGTGGGTGTCTCATTTTTTAATTATTGGTTCAACTAAGGTTAAAAGTTCCTGGTATATCATAACATCCATCCTTAAAAAATTTTTAAAATCTCCAGGCGAGTTATTTTCGAATTCTGCTAGGCTAAACACGAAAATTTGTTTCTTTTCAAGAATCAGGCCTTCGACCAAGCTCTTTTTTTTTTTTTTTCTCCGTACACAAAGCGACTATTATCGACGCGCAAACCACCATATCGATATCACTCTCACGGCTCATGATTTCGGGCTTCTCGTTATGAAATCTGACGAACTACTGATGTGTACAAATCGGTGTTACGTGTGTGGTAGAAGGCCACACCGGTATGCACACAAGTGTTGTGTGTATGGGCCGCTTTACAGTTCGACCTTACTCGTTTGCATGCATGAACAGTGAATCAAACACTTTTCTATATGAGTAAATCTAGAATTAATATTAATTTTTGATTATTACCATTGTCTCAAAAATTAATATTAATTCGAATTTTTTTTTTCTAGATTTTTGCTGTTCGAGAATTTTTTTTTCGAGATTTTGCTTCTGAGATCTTTATTCCTCTAGTTTTTTTTCTAGAATTTTGTTTTCTATATTATATTTTCTTAGATATCATGGTAAACCTATTGTTGCTTCTATCGAAGAAAAAACTAAGAAATATGTTATCTCTGCAATTGCATTATGCCTTAAAAGGTATTCTAGTCTAGAAAAGTGGGAAACAAAATATTTTTTTTTACATTTTCTTGAAAATATTATTTGGAAAATGTAAAATAATATAGAATTCCTAAAATTGAAGTTATTAGTAAATGAAGTATATATGACGCGTAGCAATGTTAAAAACGAATTGTCATATTGACTTGAAATTTTGTATGCAGATGTGCACCTATAGCAAATACTATATGTCTCTATCCTGTAAATAATAATAATAAATAAGTAGAAAAGAATTGTAATATGTACAATTGTATTTAGATCAATTCTGGTATGTATTATGAATTATTAGTATAGCGAAAATGTGGGTGTCGAAAAAGTGGGTCCTGTAATTTTGTCTGCCTGTCTATATGTACGACTGTAGTCTAAACGGCTGAACTTATTCGAGGCTAACGTATGAAAATTTCACAATCGGTCCCCCATCTAAGTACTAACCGTGCCCGATGATGCTTGATTTCGGTGATAGGACGAGAACCTTTGCTTCCGAACACATATGCCTATTATGGGCTACTTGTGCAATTGACAGTACTGAAGGTAACTTAACGTAGAATTATGACCTTAGTTTCCGAATGCTTTCGACTATTATGCCTGAAACACAATGATGCGTTGGTGCTACCGTTCTCCCGTTACGTTGAGAGTGCTTCAAGGGATGCGTTGAATGACATACTCAAATTTATTAGCTTGTTGTCTCACAAATTTGCTGAAATAAAAAAAAAAAACTTTGATGCGAACTGTCAGAACGCTCACAAAAGTTCAACACAGTCGAACTTTTTCAAGAGAGCATGCGTTTGCTACGTAATAATACGTAGCTCTTATTTTCTCTCATTCGTAAAAAACGTAGAAAGATAGCACGACGCAGCATTGTGACTGGTGCTATTGTATTCCTTTGGTTGAACATTAAACGTCATTCGACGGTAGCACCAACGCATCATTGTGTTTCATTCATTATAGTTCAGCCTTAAGGGTGCACTACACAGAAAACAAAACAAATAAAAGCAAAGTGACATGCAGCGATTCTAAGGAAATGGCAAACTGGAGGAAGTTGATACTGATCGTTGCTGTGGCATGCGGAGTTGGGGTATAGTGTTCGTGGATTGCTAAGGCGTGGGCCTGGTACGGGCTGCTGAGTCGCTTCAACGTCTGGTCGTTGTGGTGAGGCGAGGAATTGGCAAAGCGATGAAATGAAGGCGAGTTCTATTTTATCTCTCGGTGCAGTCGGTCGGTGGTCTGAAAGGTGTTGCGGCGGTTCCAATTGTAGTATTTTAATTCATTTATTGTATCCTTTAACTTCACGTGTATATAATAATAAAAATCATAGCTTTTACATGTATATATGTAGGTATATATTACCTGTATCACTAGATGGCGTATAAAGTTGTTGGAAAAGTCGTATAACGCTACTTTACTTACCTGTTAACAAGTTTTTGAAAGTTAGTTATATCTCGTATATGATAAATGAATTTGTTAATAAACGACATTTAAACTCTTTGGAAGCATTCCATGCGACGATGTTCTTTCACTGTAAATAATTTCTTTCTACTAATCACGAAAATGGTCTGGATGCTCTTGCTACCGAATGCAGTAAAGTTTTTGTTAAAATCTTTTACTAAATTAATGTCTTTAAATTATATTGTGGATTAAGTCCTACTTGGAAGCTTGCAAGTACAGAGTTCTTTTTAGATCATTCATATCAAACATTTTGCCTCTTGCCGACTCTTTCTCCCTGCAGAATGACTTAAATAAGTTCTCTAAAGCTATTATTTATTTTTGAAAGCGTCTTCTACAAATACCGAAATACTACGTAATCCCTAAAGGGTGTATTACTACTGTAACCTTAATTCGAGACTTGGGTGCTATCTGCGATAGTGAAATTTATTTCCGTTTTCATATATATTCTGAGTAAAATAAGGGCTAACTCTGCACTTGGTTTTATCAAACGTTGGTCAAAGATATTTTCAAATTCATATGATACCAAGTCTCTCCATATAACCTTCGCTAGATCATTCCTTGGATATGCTTGCCAAGTTTGGTCCATGTTATCAAGTCCACATTCAGAGAATCGAAGCTGTTTAACGCTCCATGGGGTTTGGGCCGGGATGATACTTACAACTAACCTTTCTATGAGGGCCAACTGAAAATGTTAAATTTATAGACTCTGATGTCACGTCATGATGTCGCCGACATACTATTTATAAAATAATAGTTGACAGATCTCATTCAATAAAATAAATAGTCGGTACCAATATTTTTCTTTTTCCGCCATCGTACTAACTATGGAGCCCGAACCTCTGACCAGAATGCTATGTAGGACAAATAATGTATCTAGTATATTTGATTTTAATAGTAGCAAACTCACACTGTCAAATTCCCACCGTAATACCTAAGAAATTGAGCAAGCCTAAGGCCCTCGAAGGTCATAATGCGCCCACAAGATCGTGTTCGCCCTTTGTAGCTTTGAAAAAAACCTAGGAGAAGAGGCAGGGTAACACAATGCCAGTAACTCACATCGGGGATGCGAGGGCTACCGTTGGCCTATCAAGCGCTCATACACCACAATCTCTATTGCTTGTGTCTTCTTTGTGACCTTATATTTCAGGTTGATAGCGGGTAAATTCGGAAATGTATCACTGCAATTGAGATGTAACGTCAGGTCTGTCTAACATTTTAAAATGTAAAACTGGACATCACTTTTAACGTCAAAAGTAAATTGTTGCCTATCTCATGCATCTGATGCGTAAACGTCAACAAAAATATATAGGAGAGTTACAATCCGTCTAGAACGGATCGTATGATACCCTATCCCCCATCTTCCAACTGATCCCTAATAAAATGAGCGTGGCGTTGCGACATTCACGAATTCTGATGAGATATTCACAATAAGATTTAACCATCACCGTATGTAGTTTTGAAAAAGCAGAACCTCCTCATCTTATGTAGGAATACAACTTTTATGTACATATATATGTGTGATTTTATAGATTGCCATCTTTCCACACATTAGACTTGATACTGATTGCATATTAAACTAATATTTGATGCTAAAGACTGAAGGACATTCGATTGTAGAAGAAGGCTTCGCGATTATAATCCTGATGTACATATGTTTCGTATTCTCTAACCGATTGGGCAGTTGCAGAGTTCCATTTGTTTTATCCCCCCAAAAGTATGAAACTATAAACGCTTTGCTGGATTTCAGCTATCTCTAATGAGCGTATGCCTAGTGGTTATAGGAAATACGTAGTACATCTCTGGATGGAGCGCCGAAAGCGCAAAGATTTCGATGAAAGCTGCGACACTGAAATAACCAATTAACTACTTAAGTACGTCCGTTGACAAAAGTGAGTTTTATAAGTGGCGAAATGCGATGGAAGACTTGAAATTCATCCACTCAAGCCGCAAGGCATGGAGATTGTTAAGAAAACTTGGAATTGGAAACTGGTGGTTAAATTTTTAAGTATATCGTGTGAAGAATTTCTCAGCGCTGCTTTTGTAAAAAAAAAAAAAATAAATAAAAATAAAACATTACCAAAACCATAACTTTCAAAAAATTGTTTATTTGTATAAAATGTTATCATATGTACATACTTTTAAAGACAGGGTAAAGAGGTAATTATAAAATACAATTTCCTTAGCTTTCTTCAAAAATTGTATGCCATATTTTCTCATACAGTTTGGCAAACTGGACAACATTCAGTTGAAATAATTTGGGGTTTTAAATTACCCTCGCATGTAATGGCATTACAAGTCTTTTGAATGCAAGTTATTTGAGAATTTTTACACTGGCAGTTGGTGCAAGCGTCTCGGTTCCATATTTCGTTATTCAAACGAGTTGTACCAGAGTCATCCGTGCAATGCATCTTTTTATGTGATTTGACATTTTTGGTTGCAGAATGACAAGTTTCTTCAATGCTTTGCAACTTTTTCTGAAACTTTCTCAACTCCTTCTGAAAACTATTAATGACCTCCTCGAGACCGCCTATTCTCTCATCATTTATTTCCCAATATTGTTCAAACTCGGTATTAGTATCCTCTTCGAAGATGTGTTCCGATGACAATATTGACCGCTTTTTACGTTTTGGATAGGTATTCGGTACGTAGCTTTGTAACAATGCAGGGAGTGAGTCACAGGTGCCGCAATCTTGCCAAAAGTATAAATTAATGCCAGGAATATCAAGACAGTCCTTGTAACCTCCTTGGACATTAGGCAAAATAAAAACATTATCAGTAACTTCCTTGATGTTGTCTCCATTGTCGCATAGAACACGAGCCAAGTTTGCTTGCTTGATCTGCTGAAGTTGGTCAGGAAGGAAAACAGATGGATTTTCGTAATAAAATCTGTCACCATCACGCAGTCTTCTGAACTGTTCAACTAATATACATTGGAAGAGTGGACCTATTTTTCCATCTAAAACAGGATCTTCAAGTATGCCCCCAACAAATATGTCGATATTATCGGGATGACCGTACAGTTCTTTTAGCTTGCCTCTTACTTCAGCACTACTTATTTCGGTAGAGAGATCTTCAAACGTTGCTGCTACTGTCAGATTGCAGAATTTCCTATATAAGTTGTAACCTGGAATACCATGGTCCCGTCCTCGCTGTATATTCATAGCAGCCAAATCTAAGGCTACAGCATGTGCAGTAAGGAACAACTTTTCTGTAAGTTCTGTATTTAAATTTTGGTCAGGTTTTTTTAATTTGGCAGCGAATGTGAAAAGGCCCCTCATTAAAGGATCTACTCCACCTTCGTAAGCAATCCGCCAGGGTGCGAAAAATGCTTTATTCAACGGTATATGACCTTGAGGAATGGGTTGATAGGTCTCGTTGATTCGGTGCAAAATAGGATTAATGAGAGTGTGTCCGAAACGAAACGCTGATGTAGCAAATTCGTTAGCAATTGATGGGTTGATGGTAGGATCATACCCTTTGTATTCACCTAATTGTTCCATTCCACTGGGGCCGATAACTAAAGGAAGCCAATGCTTGTATGTTATGTGCTGCATTTGAGCTCCAATAATTTTCCTCGCGTCTTGATAAACTGTGTCACCATCCCAATGGGGATTTATTTCTTTTAATTTGAGTGCAATTCTGTTGTGCTCTCTCATCCAAATAGTGTGCATAGCTAAAAGACCCAATTGCTCATTAGCACGAATGTCCCCAGCCACAAAACAATTCATATTATTTTCATTCAAATTTCTTCGGCAATCGATACCATCCTGAGGCGCTGCAAAAGGTAACATATCCTTTTGATTGGGAAAGTGTACTCCCGTTCTTAGTAGACCATCGTCAGTGGTTAGATTTCTTAGTTCTTGAGCGAACTCAAAAGTGTATCCGTATACTTGTGAGGCGTCAATAAAAGATGTCAATTGATTTATTTGTTCCCTGGGCTGAACAGTATCGAAAAATACGGACGTCATCCCAGAACCACATATAGCACTGGATCGAATAAAATCTATACATCGCCTGTTTTTGATGCGGGGGTCATTTGGTGGAACTTCCATAGGATAGCATGGATCAGCAAACTCGCACGTTTTCTTGCAGTCGACTCCATCCCAACTCTCAGAGCTTATCGAAGGAATAGCGTGATCTAAATCGTGATCTAGGAACTGACCCCACTGCATCACCATATGTGTTATTCTATCGTCTTGAGTAATTTCCTTTGTAGATATTAAAGTTGTGGAGACTAGTCTCGCGATGGGCTTTGGATAGCCTGCGTACAATTTGTCCTTTATCCCGCCTATTGGCATACTGAAACCGTTTTCATATATTGGCTTTTCTATGCGCCGAAAAGCAGTTAACGATGCGCCCCATGTTGGATTGTTCAAGTTATTGCATGTACCATCGATACTCCGGTACTTAGAGTGATAACACATATCAGTGCAATTTGGCATTTCCCGATGTTCCATACACCCTGATAGTTCGGCAACTAAGTGAAGATGTTCACGAGAGAGAATATCGTTGAATTCATATTTACTACTATCAACAGAGAGATTGTGACCTTCTTCTACATGTTTTCGGATGTTGACCAAAGTCCTTTCATATATTTCGGCGGCACGAGCCAATTGTCTACCTTCTCCTTTTGGGAACCGGAAAAGTTTCAAGAGTTCGCCATGATTTAAGGGATTACTAGGACTATTAGCGGTAAATAATGTTTCTATAGTATTGTTGATAGCTAGATCGATTTCTCTAGCGGCTTCTGCAAATGCAACACGTACGAATCTATCTCCTGGGGCCAGAATATCATTCCTCCTATTAATGAAAATTAAAACGAAAATATGTTAATGACAATAAAAAGGTGTATTTTCTTGTTATAATATATTTTTAAATTTTTTCTCCTAGTCGTAAACTTAATGCAGATACTTCTGCTGCGCTAGCAGTTACAATCATTGGTCTTGTGGGATCATTAGATTCCTTTTACTTGCACCCAGGGCAAGTATTGGTTTCCTGAAAATTTTAGGTCTCTAGATTTTGATCAAACTTGACATTACTATAATAGAGAAACTCAAAAAACGGGTCTCTCAATTCTGTCTGTCTATATGTATGATTGTATGTATATATATATGGTCGACTGCAGTCTAAATGGCTGGACGGATGTTCGGAATTTTCATTCTAACCCCAAAATGGACGGTACTTTACTGAAAGCTAGTTTTGAAATAAATTGAATAAAAAATTTCACAAAATTGGCTATTTCTCGGCTATGAACTGATTGATTTTGCTCAAAATCAATTCTTGAACCATACAAGATTATGGTATACCAAGTTTTGGAAAATCGTAAATTTTTTTAGTTTATTTTAACGGATTTTTTTTTTAACTTTTTAATGATTTTATTTAAATTATAAATCTGAGTGATTTGCAATAAAATAACATATATACATACGTATGTATATAGGTGCGTGCGACCCAGTAAAGAAGTATTGTTTCCAAGTCAATAGAAAGTGCAAAAATTGGTTCTCCTACCTAAAGGAAACAAACCACCGGGAGATCCATCATTTTATCGACCACTCTGTATGCTGGATACAGTGGAAAAGTACTGGAACGGATTATTGGTACCAGGCTAGAAGCAGCCATTGAAAATGCAGGAGGTCTAGCCGAACACCAGTATGGCTTTCGTAAGGGACGGTCCACTATAGATGCAATCAAGGTGGTAGTTGACACTGCACAGAAAGCCATAGAGGGCCGAAGATGGAAAGGAGGCTCAAAAAAGTACTGCTGCGTCATAACATTAGACATCAAATTCCGCAAACTGGGAACATATTTTGGCTGTTCGAAGGAACAAGAGAGTTCCACAGTATTTAATAAATATAATAATGGATTATTTTAGGCAGCGGATCCTATTGTATAATACAGATAAAGGTATTAAGAAATACATAGTTTCTGGTGGGGCGCCACAGGGCTCTGTCTTAAGGCCGCTATTGTGGAATATTATGTGATGACATTCTTCGATTATCAATACCAGAAGAAGTGAAAACCGTAGGATTTGCTGATGACATCGCCATCGTCGTAGTGGCCAAATTTTTGGAGGAAATTACACAAATCAGCAACGACACTATTAGGATAGTCCAAAAATGGCTTACTTCAGTAGGCTTGCTTGGGTGTATAAAAGGCAGGTGCTTTTAGTCAGTAGAAATCTGGCATACTGACCAACCGAGTATTTCGTCATTATCTTTTAGAAGATACCCCCTTCGGGTAGGGGTTAGAATATACTCGAGGTAGGCATGCCTTTCGTAAGAGGCGACTAAAATCCACCCTCCGTATACCGAGTATGGCGTATACAAAAATATACAATGAACAAAACGAAAGATATAAATACCCCAGGTGTCAGTCCAGGTACACTGGAAAATCCACCCTCTTCGGAGGTCGGCTCTTCGGATTCTGGGGAGAGCCATTTATTACGTTCATCTGACCCTTTTAAAAAAGGTACTAGGGCACCATCAAAATCTACCATAAAAACGTGCGGAACTAGAAGTCCGCCGACATCGATAGTGTCGGCGCACAAACAACGGACTTCAGCGAAAATTCAAAGCCTTACGGACGAAAATACGTAACTCCGGAACAGGCTAAGTAAAATGGAACTTCTCTGCGAAGAACTAAGAAAGGAATTAAATGTACTTAAAGCAGAAAATAAAGCATTTAATGATAAATCGAAACCTCATAATGAGTCTGCTGCGAGTTCAAACGTCCCCGATAACACGGATTATAAAACGGATGATGAAGAACTAAGTCGGGAAGCCAATTGGATTCTAAAAAAACGACCAGTCAAGAAACGAAAAGCTGGCTCTACGCTCGAAATGGTAACACGCAAAATAAACGAGAAGGTAAAGAACAGCGTGACAAAATAAACACGCATGCCGAAGAAAATCCACGACATACGGTACGACCACCGCCACCAATATACGTGATCGGAATTGCAGACTATAATAAACTGCATTCTTTTCTCAAACCTTTGTTGCTATCCGATTTTGAAGTAACATCGCTCAACAACAACAAATGGAAAGTAAACGTAAAGGACTCAGACAGTTACCGCTCAGTATCTAATAAACTGAATACTGAGAAAACCCAGTGGTATACGTATGAAAATAAATCTGAAAGACCGATACGAGTCGTAGCTAGAGGACTTCATGCCTCATGCTTAAAGGAAGATGTTGTTCACGATTTGAAGAACAAAAACTTTAAAATCGTCGATGCGGTAAACTTAATTAAACGTGAAAAGCAAAAATTGGAAGGCGAGGAAACGATGGTTAAGCGCGAGCTTCCTCTTTTTATGCTAACCTTTGATAAGGCTGAGAGTTTAGATAAGATTTACCAAATAAAAACAATTCTGAATGTCGTAGTCAAAATCGAACCCATGCGCAAGAATACAAGGTTGATACCTCAGTGCAAACGATGCCAAGGATTCTACCATACGCAAACGTATTGCCGAAAAGAACCGCGATGTGTCAAATGCGCCGGTAAACATCTTAGTCAAGAGTGTGGCGTAAACAAAAAAACTCTGCAGTGTGTATTAAGTGCAATGGTAAGCACCAGGCTAATTACAGAGGCTGTGAAGTAGGCAAGGAATTGCAAAAAAAAAAGAGATCGACTTATGAAGCCGCAAAACGTACGCCCAAGCTGCGACATCAATCACCGATCAAATTCCACACCGGGTAAAAGTAAAAGCGCTAAAGAAAAGTCATCAGATTCTGACATGCAGACGCGTGCTCAAGCATCAACATCAACAAAGACGAACACTGATAATTCGGAAAACCCTGTATCTCACGTCTTTTCCATTATCCTTGCGAGGCTTGAGGAGCAAACAAAAACAAACATGCTAATTGTCGAAAGGTTGGAGAAGCTTGAATATAAGCTTAACAACAGGAGCATTTCAAAACGAACATGACGAAACTTCTTAAAATTGTTGCATGGAACGCCAACGGTCTCATACAAAGACTAGAAGAGCTAGAAATATTTCTACGAGAAAATGACATTGACATATGTTTGATCTGTGAAACTCACCTGACGAAACTATCGCGTGTAAACATTACTGGATATAGTACCTATCACGCTTATCACCAGTCGGAAAGGGCCAGAGGCGAATCGTCTTTAATCATAAAAGATTGCATCGAACACTCTGAAGAGATTATGATAGAGCTTGAAACAATGCAAGTGAGCACTGTACGCTTGAAAAATGGACATTTCAATGTCTCGTCTATTTATTGTCCACTGCGTTGCAGGCTTGAAAAAAATGATTTTACAAATATTTTCAACTCTCTTGGTCCGAATTGTATTATTGGCGTTGATTTTAATGCAAAACACACCTTCTGGGGTTCAAGGTGTGTTTCACAAAAGGGTAAAGCACTTTACAACGCCTGCATGCAACACAGTTGCAACTTTCACTCGACTGGTAAACCAACACATTGGCCGACTGCTAGCAACAAAATACCCGATCTGATCGACTTCTTTGTTGTAAAAGGAATACCAGACAACTGTATTAAAATTGATGAAAGTTTTGATCTCTCTTCCGATACCAGACAACTGTACTAAATTTGATGAAAGTTTTGATCTCTCTTCCGATCATTCCCCTATCATTCTAACGATGAGCGAACGCCTAATTAAAAAAGATGTACCTGCTAGACTAATTAGGAGAAAAACTGATTGGGAAGGCTTTAAAAAAGACGTTGAAGAACATATCGAACTGAGAGTATCACTTAGGACGTCTTCTGAACTCGAAATCGAAGTTGATCGTTTTGTTGAAGTTCTGCAGCGCGCCGCGTGGAAAAATACTCCCTATCAACGGAAAACGCCGATTAATCATGCCCAAAAATATCCACCGGAAATAAAAGAAATGGTAAGGGAGAAGAGAAAAGCGCGTAAAAAATGGTAACAAACTCGTACTCCGCAACATAAATCGCATTTAAATCGCTTGTGTAACTTGCTAAAAAAGCCATTATTGATTTTAAAAATCGGACAATACAAACCAGCATAGAAAGCTTAACAGCGGAAAAAGATTCAAATTATTTGCTCTGGAAAGCTATAAAAGGCATTAAAAATCCGAAAATACAAGCGGCCCCAATCAAGAAAAATGACAACGAATGGGCCAAGAATAATAAAGACAAAGCAGAAGTCTTTGCCGCCCATTTAGAAGAAACATTTAAACCATTTGATGGACAAGCGCTTGTTGAAAATGATAATGCGTCGGATATAGCACTTCACAATTACACAGTAAGAAATGCAAGGCTGACCGAACTTCAACAAGAAATAAAGAAACTGAAACCGAATAAAGTTCCTGGATACGACCTAATCACAGGAGAGCTTCTTAAATCGTTACCTAGGAAAGCGTTAGTTAAGTTCCTCTACATTATAAACGCAGCGATAAGACTAGAATATGTTCCGAGTCAATGGAAAGTCGCGGAAGTAATAATGATTCTGAAGCCAAGAAAACCGCCGAATGATAAAAAATTGTATAGACCATTTCGCTGCTGCCGATTATGTCTAAAGTTTTCGAAAGAATAGTACTTAAGCGATTACAGCCGGTTATAGAAGAAAGATATCTTATTCCCAATCAACAGTTTGGGTTTAGAGCCAAGCACTCAACAATAGACCAAGTGCATAGAATAACTGATTTAATTGAGAAAGCTTACGAAGAAAAAAAGATTTGCTCGAGCCTTGATGTTTCTCAAGCTTTTGACAAGGTCTGGCATGACGGATTGAAATATAAATTACGACAAGTTCTGCCGGAACACTTATATAATATTCTGGAAAAATACTTGACGAATCGACTTTTCCGAGTCAAACACGGAAATGAATATTCAGAATTTAAAGAAATAAGAGCTGGGGTGCCGCAGGGAAGTATCCTTGGACCGCTTATGTACCTATTATATACTCGCGATATACCGCAAGAAAAAGGCACCGTATTAGCTACATTTGCCGACGACACTGCCATCCTGGCAACGGGTAAGACGATCGAAGAAACGAGAAATGGACAAAGATTTGGCAACTAGCTTTAAACTAAAACAAATATGTTCATGTCTATTTTACTTATAAGAAAATAAATAATTTGCCGATTTTTTCAAACTCGGTTCAAATTCCGTGAAGAAATTCGCACGTGAAAAAAAAACGTAAAGAACTCGAAACCAAATACAGAGAAATGTACTGGTTACTTGGAAAACATTCCAAGCTTAATATAGAGAACAAACTGCTTTTATACAAGCAAGTGCTAAAGCCGGTATGGACATATGGAATACAACTCTGGGGTTGTACCAAAATAAGTTATGTCAATATTTTACAAACTTTTGAAAATAAAGTGCTACGATCAATAGTTAATGGACCGTGGTTTATTAGAAATAGAGATATCCATAGAGATTTAAAAAAAAAAATCGCGCGTAAGCATAAATACAGATTACAAGGACACGTTAACAATGAAGTCCTTCGAATTCTAAATGAGATGAATCTACTGCATCGTCTACAAAGGACTAAACCTTTCAACTTAACGCGATAGCAAGAAACCGCATCTAATTTGCGGAACAAGCAGAAACTTTCAATGGAATGGGACCTGCCAAACGATCTCAATACGTGAAAGAAAAACTGCTGGATAAGTCAAAACTTAGTTGTAATAATCAAAGAAATTTATCACGAAGGGAGGTTTTTTTAGTGAGTAAAAATCTCACAATACTATGAGCACGCGCTATCGATCCTCATAGTGTCTTCATGAAGATTTTTTACCTACCCTTGGAAAAAAAAATCTTTTAGAAGATTTCCAAACAAAACCCAGACGTGCTCTTTATTTTTTAACAAATAACGTGAATGAAGATGTCAGGTGCAGTGATTATACCCAATACAGGGTATATTAAGTTTGATACATGGTAGGTACGTCGGTAGGAGTGACTGTAATAGCATCCCATGCTGAAACTTAATTCGCGCTTTAGCGCTGTACATCCGTATATCAGTCACACTTTTTGGGCCATCAATTTTGAGTTAGGAATATAAAATTGGGTATATAGGTTTCCGGAATCCGAAGCAGTACAAGTGTTGTTAAAATCCCCCAAATTATATATTTGCTAGAAACTTATATGCTTATTATATTTGCTAGAAACTGAAAAATATTATCAAGGTAGAATATGTAGATTTCAACCAAACATTATATTTACATAGCCACGCCCATGGGACCGTTTTCTTAAGTAAAACAATATATTGGCTTTTCAAAGCAATTCTAGACGGATTGTATGATAACTTTTCCGTATGTTTTCTTTACGTGTAGTTTGGTGTTCTGACTCCGAAAATTCACGTGATTTATCGCTTTTACAGTTCTGCGAAAATTAAACACATGTTCGTATGTATGAGTATTTAATCCGACAAAATTTTATTTTACGTGCTTAAAATATGCTCAAAATTGCAAAATTTTTTTGCCGCTGGGTTACCAAAATTAGAGGCTTTTAAGAAATTAGCTTTTGAAAATCACAAGCCTTTTTTTTAACCCCAAATCGTAGGAGTGCATCCATTTGAGAGTGTATGGCTCGCTTCGCTCGCGGCAAAGGTTTTAAACTTTGGAGTATGTCTTTTCGGGCCCCCAGCGATGGCTATCCACCTTGTCATGGTGCTGGGGCTTAAGTAGGGCTGTAGGATGGTTATTCATCGACTCCTGGAGGTCCGAAAACTAAGAGATAGCCTCCCTATTTAAGCGGTGGTGTGAGCAAGTATAAAACCGTGCCGAAGATGGAAGGTTGGGGGTATAAAATACCAACCGCTAACGAGCTCTCACAGATGCCCTGGTGAGGTCTGTGATCTGAAAATGCCTTACCCCGGCATGGCGGCTCTGACGGGGGGTACCTATATTCCGACCTTACTCGTGGGAACAAAATGAGCAAAAAAGAAAAAGAAAAAACAAAACAAAATAAACAGCAGTTCGGACGCTGTGACACGCTATCCGTGGGCGTACAAGAATTGACTGAGCGGCAGCCACTATCGGCAGCCAACCCGGATGAGGAGATCTCTATGGAAATGGAGGAGCGGCTATTAGCAGATCCATCCGAGAGTACCCGGAAGTCGATGAAGAAGAAAGTCTCTCCAGGTCAGATGAGAAGGTGGTTGTTCCGTAGAGCGACGCAAATCAAACCGATCCTGGAGGTAAAGGACCCATCTTCCCTCACACAAAAACTGCCAGCAAAACCGCTGCCGCTAAGGTAGGTCCTACTGGTCAGCCAGAAATCTCGAGAGCCGCTGCACATTCTCGTAGGATGGCCAAGACCAAGAGGGAGGATTTTGTGTCAAAAAGGTTGAGATCCTCGGAGGACACTAAAAATCCCTCCAAAAGGTCGAAGGCTGATACGGAGATGCCTTTCAGCGGGGCGATTCGTACTTCACTACAACTAGCTGTAGTGGACTTCGGAAAATCTAGTGGCCAGTACTCCCAAGAACGCGGTCAAATTGAGAAGGCCTTAGCTGGAGCAGTCTTTGACCGTATTCGAAATAATACTGGTGGAACTGCACCCACATTCGGGAGAGTGAAGTGGTATCGTGGAGTCATTCCGATAGACTGTAAAGACCAGTTATCGCTTGAATTTGCGAAAGCCACGGTTCGCGGTCTTAAACTATGGGAAGGGGCTGCACTACGAGCGGTATCTCCCGATGAAATCCCAAAGGAAGGCTCTGTGTTCCTGACTGGGGTGTAGACAAAACAGAGATCCTCATCTTCCTAAAAGCCCAGAACCCTTCTACTGATATGAAGAGCTGGGAGGTCGTTGTGGAGGAAGAATCGAAGAATGGAACCAAGGGATTCATCATCCTCATGAATGAACCTCCGGCCTCACTTCTGGAAGATAAACAGTTGAAGCTGTTCTATGGAGCGTGAGAAGTAACTCTGAAACTCCTAAAGCGGACTCAACAGGCAGAAAATGATGGGGCGACTGACGCTATGGAAGTTGAAATTGCGACAACCAATGAAGGTAGTGCAAATCAACCTCCATCATAGTACAGTCGCCTCCGATAACTTGGGGCTGATCCTCATGAAGGAGCAGCTGGATCTGGGCCTAATCCAGGAACCGTGGATACTCAACAATCACGTGATGGGATTAGGGTCAAAAGACTATAATATATATTATAGAAGTAACGCTGGCAAGGTTAGGACTTGTATCGTGGCTAAAACGAGTCTTAAAATTTGAATGCAGTCTCATTTCAGCTCCGGCGACTTGACAGTGGTGAACTTGAGAGGGGTGAACTGGAACTGCACGGTGGCGTCTGCGTACCTACCTTACTCGTACGATGACGGCATCAACTTCCCCTCGGAAGACCTGAGGTCGCTCATATCAGCGTCTCAAAAAGGTAAGAAAAACTTAGTCTTGGGATGTGATGCTAACGCTCACCACACTTTGTGGGGTAGTACAGATATCAATGCCAGAGGCGAAGTTTTGTTTAACTATATTCTAGAAGCCAATCTTATTATATGTAATAGAGGCAATGACCCCACCTTTGTAACGTCTACTAGAAAGGAAGTCTTGGATATTACGTTTGTTTTAGAACAGAGCTCTGTCGAAGTTGTTGACTGGAGAGTCTCCGACAAGGCGTCACTATCCGATCATTGTTGGATACTCTTCAAACTACAACTATCTACTTGTGGGAAAGGGACTTTTAGAAATCCGCGTAGTAGCCCTACGCTGGTCAAAATTCAAGAGAGAACTAAGGAATTCGGTGAATTACTTCACCGAGGACCTCAACTCTATAGAAGCAGTTGACAATGCAGTCGATGCACTGACCGACTCTCTAACGCAATCTTTCAAGAAATCCTGTCCGATTAGTAGGCATAGCGGTAAAAAGCGTCCACCATGGTGGAGCGATAAAATAGCGGAACTCATTCGCATTTCTAAGGTAGGATGGAACCTCGCAAAACAGGGGGTCGTTGAGTGGTCTACCTATGAAGAAAGTGTAAAGTTGCTCAAGAAAGAGATTAGGTTCGCAAAGAAGAACTCCTGGAGGTCCTTTTGCGCATCTATAGAATCAACAAACGAAGCGTCCCGCTTACACAAGAGGAAACGCTGGATATACTATTGAGTACTCATTTTCCCGGATGTACATCGATCTCCGAAGATGATCTACCCACTCCAGAGACGACAGCGGGAATAAGCGCGGAAGAGATGAGGAATAAAATAGATGATGACAAGATAGCCTGGGCAATTAAATCATTTGCTCCATACCAGGCACCAGGAATGGATAACATTCGACATGTGATGCTGCAAGAGTCAGTGGATATTGCTATTCCATGGCTCAAGCGTATTTTCACAGGATGCCTTAAGCTAGGATATGTTCTAAAGCATGGCGGGAGGTGCGTGTCGTACTTATTCTCAAAGCGGGGAAAGTGAGCCACACAAACGCAAAAGACCTGAGACCTATCAGTCTGTCATCTTTTATGCTAAAAACACTGTAACGTTTAATAGATGTATACATAAGAAACATGATTGGCGATAATTACCTATCTAAATCACGACACGCATACATCTGCGGCAGATCGGTAGATAGTGCGCTACACAGGATCGTATCAAGTATAGAAAGATCCCTCCACTTTAAAGAGTTCACTCTCGGGGCGTTCCTAGACATGGAAGGGGCTTTTAACAACGTAAATACTGACGCGATCCTGGACAGCCTACACAGAACTCATTTAAACATGGGTCTCTGCAATTGGATTGCACAGATGCCTCAATCGAGGGTTATATTTTCAATGCTAGGAGATGTAACCATCCGGAGAAGCGACTGCAGAGGAACCTCCCAAGGCGGAGTTCAATCTCCTATATTTTGGCTCCTTGTAGTGGATGACACCTTGGTGATACTG
This sequence comes from Pocota personata, assembly GCA_963082735.1. Classification (NCBI taxonomy): domain Eukaryota; kingdom Metazoa; phylum Arthropoda; class Insecta; order Diptera; family Syrphidae; genus Pocota; species Pocota personata. The sequence goes on from OY720431.1 coordinate 70,315,254, forward strand.
AAGGAAAACGGCTTCAACGCGACGGCCTATGCCGACGATGTGGTCATCCTGGTTTCGGGAAAATTCCCTCCAGTCCTAAGCGAAAGACTAAATCTTGCACTACAACTAGGGTCAGCAGCAAAGGGCTGGGAGTGAACCCCTCAAAGACGGAGGTAGTTCTTTTCACTAAGAAGAGATCAATTCCTACCTTCAGACCCTCAAACATCGGTGGTATTGCACTAAGTATCTCAAGTTCAGCTCGATACCTGGGCGTAATTTTAGATTCCAAACTGAACTGGAAGGATAACACTACCGAACGCATCAAAAAAGCTAGCGTAGTTTTCTATTCTTGCAAAAAGGCATTCAGCAACACGTGGGGCTTCAAACCAGCTGTAGTGTACTGAATATACACGGTCGTAAGACCCATTCTCACATATGGTTCACTAGTTTGGTGGATGGTTCTTGAGAAGCAATATCAGCTTTCAAACCTCACCAAAATCCAGAGGGCAGCGTGTATCGGAGTCATGTGGTCAATAAGAATAACACCCACAGCGGCAATGGAAACCATGCTCAGTTTCATTCCGCTTGATATATACTGTAGCAGTCTGGCGGCTAAAACCGCTATAAGACTGAGAGAAGGCCGAATGTGGTCATCGAGCCTTTACGGCCATGCCTCCATTTTATCCCGATGGGAAACTACCAGCAGATCGGCGGAAACTGATTTCATGATTCCCACGCTACCATTTGAAAGGAAATTCAACATAAGAATTCATGACAGAACGCACTGGAGAAAGCTGAGAACCATGAAGAAAAAGGAACTGGCGTTCTATACCGATGGTTCTAAGATGGACGTTGGCACGGGAGCCGGAGTTTATTGTGAGGCCCTAGGAATAAACAACTCCTTTAGAATAAGCGACGACTCCAGCGTCTTTCTGGCCGAAATCACAGCCATCATACAGGCTGCGATAATTATACGCGAGAGTAATATCGTTGGTAAAACGATAGACAGCCAGGCAGCCATTAAGGCTCTGGACTCTGCTGTAATTAGATCAAGGCTTGTGAGAACCTGCAAATCGGTCTTAAATGGAACATACAAAGCCAATGCGGTGACCCTCTGCTGGGTTCCAGGGCATATGGATATCGAAGGAAATGAAAGAGCTGGCGACGTTACTAGGAAAGGGTCGGCGCTGCACTTATCGCGCACTTATCGCTGCACTTTTGTAATAACCCCAATCAGTTCCCTACGAAAGAAAATAGAAGACGAAACCACCGATCGAGCAAACAGACGATGGATTCATCTGGAAACATGTGCAAAGGCCAGGGCGCCGAAACTTAGTCGTTATAATACACGGGTCGTTTCTGGAATAATTACTGGTCATTGTGCCATTGGAGTTCACGCAGAGCGATTCGGTGTGCTACATAACGACTACTGTAGAAGCTGCAGGAACGAAAAAGAAATTGAGTCAGTTCGTCACCTGCTGTGTGATTATCCTGCCCGTTACAAGAATGATGACTCTCGGAAGTTACTTCTTCTCGGAATTGGAGGACTTGGATAATATAGAGCTTACGGACCTCCTAAGATTTATATCATTACCTGGGTAGTTCTAACAGCGGACTTTTAACGTTTCCAGAGTTAAACGACTGGGCACAATGGACCCGAATTTGTTGGTCTAAGTGAGCAGTGACTATTTGTCACAAGGCACCCATCTACCTAACCTAACCTATGTCTTTTCGGGCAGTTCACAAAACTCACTCTAATGTATTTCGAATTTTCTGAGACAACATTTTTTTTGGATTCACTCTCTCTGAAGAGTCTAAAGAGCGATATTTTGGCGTTTAAAAGTAATAAATTTAAGCCATAGGGTTTATTGCTGGAAAAAATTCTTGCACATACACATAATTCAGAAATAGTCTTTCTTTCTTTTTATTGTATTTTGCAATTAGTTTAATATGAAATAGCTAGAACCGAATTTAAAAGAGAATCAGAGAGCGAGAACATACATACATGTATATGTGCAATGTATGTTTGGTAGCTAATTTCCTCTTCAGCGGAGAATTCATGTTTCACTTAATATTCGCTACTGAGGAAGAGGAGGAAAATCTCTGAGTGATCTGTAAGTGGAACACGCCTAATGGATTATATGATATATATTTGTGGAAAAACCGGTCGATTAGTTTTACTTTACAGCCTATCATTATGAGCCGCCTATCCTTATTTGTGACTTCCAATGTAGGTGTTTACTGTTCAATATTTATCTTTTGTGAATGGAAATGTTGTATATATCCGTGAAAGGCTTATTGAGAAGTCCAAGGTCATCCTCTCGGATGTTTGTCAGACGTTCGCGAGAGGTGGGACCGTGAGAAAAATTTTTTTTTTTGTGTTTTCTTGGATTCGAACCTTGAACCTCTCGTTCAGTGATCGCACACTTAACCACTAAGCTACGGCTCCCACATCGGGACTAATCGGGATCGGTCTGAAGAAGACTTTAAAAAACACTTTGGGATTAAGAATCCAAGTTTGAGCTGCTTGGTAAAAAAACGAAGCACTTGCGTCATGTCAGACATACCAGAACAAACTAAGGAACCAATTTTAATTGTAACTGTGAAGGATAAGAGAAAAAACACCTTAGTAAATTTGTAGGAAGTTTAAAGACAAATCGGATACTGATCTTGCACGTCCTTTGTTTTAAGGATATGGACCAAAATTAAATTTTATTTTATGTGCAAAGTGGTACTTTTGAAATCACCAGTGTGTAGGACTAGAAAAAGCATTATTCTTTTGTAAGGATGAATTTTATCGAAAACTTAGACTTTATGGATATGGACAATGTTGGACAAATATTTTATAGTATTGAATATATACATAGGCTTCTGAGCGTACGACAAAACAATACTGAATATAACATTACTTGCACCTACATATATCGGTGTTAAGCAGTTCTCCCGGAGCTTTTGTCAGTGTATGACGTCTCGGTTGCCATTCTATAACTCGGAATTCAAATTATTAACAATTACCAAACGAAAAAGATCACCAGACACTGAGGACAAGGGGTTGTCCTCGGGGTCGCAGTTACCCTAAAATGAGTGCCCGTAAGAAGGACTCCAGGACTAATTACTGGAGTCCCTTACAATGTCTACCGGATAGTGACATTGAAGAAAAGGATGAAATAATACCGGCAAGTGAATCTGTTAAAAAAATATTCGTTCCGCCAATAAAAATTTTACAAAAATCAAGTGAATATATCCACAATTTCATGAGCTCCTTAAGTGTAGAAGATTATACTATTGAAAAACTATCCAGAATTAAAATTGTTTGTGAAACTATGGACTTGTACAAATCGGTGATTACCAAATTAAAAGAACAAAATTGCCAATTTTTCACACCCGATTTGAAGAGCGAAAAAGCTTTTAAAGTGATTCTTCATGGTATGAGTGAATTAGAAGTAAATATTTTAAAAGGTAATCTCAACAATCTTGGGCTTAAGTGCATTGACATTAAAAAATTTGTAAAAAAAATACGAACATTACACTGACTATTTGTATTTAGTTTTTTTGAAAAGTGGCTCAATAATTACAAGAGCTGCGAAAACGTTATCGTTCAATAATGCACACACAAGTGAATTGGAGTTTTTAAAGGAAACTCAAAGGTAAACTGACACAATGTCACAACTGTCAGATGTTTGGACACGGCAAGAGGAACTGCCACATAAAAACATTCTGTGCTATCTGTGCTGGTCCACACAAGACTACCGAGTGCATTAACGCTTCTGTTAATAAATGTGCAAACTGCAGCGGTAATCATAAAGCCACTGACATCACTTGTATCAGTCGAACACAATATTTGGAAATGCGAGAGATATCGTTCAAGAGATTCTCCCGCGCTCAACCAAAACCTGTTAACTCCTACACTCCACAGTTACTCTACGCAGAAGCAGGTTTCTTTTGCTTCAATGAAAGATTTTCCGTCGCTACCACAGCGCTCCGCCACCGTGAAGAGCAATTTATCTAGCAACACGCCGATGCCACCACCGATTGTATGGGAGAACTTCTCTCCAACAAGTTTCAATCCAACCAATTGCAATACTTCGAGCAACAACAGTAGTATTTTGTTCTCTATTGAACAATTAAATAGCTTAGCTGTGGAAATGATTACTAAATTAAGCTCTTGTAAAACAAAAATTGAACAATTTAACGCTGTCGCGCATTTAGGTATAATATTTTTATATTCCAATAATGTTAAATAATTTGAGAGACAGATACTCGTATATGAATATAATAACTTTTAATGCAAGAGGTATTCGCAACAAATACGAGGGTGGGTCAATAAGTCCCTGAAAAATGAAATAAGGAACACTCTTTTCGGTATAAAAACATGTTATTTGACAACATAGTCTTCTTTTAGCTTTATACACTTCATCCAACGTTTCTCCAATTTTTTGATGCCCTCCAAATAATACGATTTCTCGAGCTCCTCAAAATAAGCGTTTGTTTCAGCGATGACCTCTTCATTCTACCCAAATCTCTTACCTACGAGCTATTTCTTCATGTTTGGAAACAAGAAATAGTCGCAGGGGGCTAAATCTGGGGAATATGCTGGATGAGGGAGGAGTTCGTAGCCTAACTCATGCAATTTTGACATTGCGACTGCGGACGTGTGCGCCGGTGCGTTGTCTTGGTGAAAAAGAACTTTTTTCTTCGCTAAATGTGGCCGTTTTTGCTTCAAATCGGATTGGAATTGATCCAGCAACTCTGCGTAATATGCGCCGGTGATCGTTTTACCATTTTCAAGGTAATCGATGTGAATAACACCGCGCGCATCCCAAAAAACTGTCGCCATGACCTTGTTTGCTAGCAAACCCGCCTTGGCCGATTCACGAGGAGAAGTCCATTGTTTTGAGTTTTCCTTGGTTTCTGGTGTGTTGTGGTGAATCCAGGTTTCATCCACGGTTACGAAACGGTGCAAACACTTTTCTGGAACATCGCCAAACACACCTTTGAAGTTGTCAAACGAATGCGTTTGTTGTCGATTGTGAGCAAACGCGGCACCCATCTTGCGGAAAGCTTTTCATGTCCAAATATTTATGTAAAATCGAAATCACTGAGCCATGTGATAAGCCTGTGGCCCCTTCAAGCTCGCGCACTTTTACCCGCCGATCGTCCATTATCAAACCATGGATTTTGTCGACCATTTCTGGTGTGGTGACCTCAATTGGGCGACCAGAACGTTCGGCGTCACTTGTGCTTGAACGACCGCACCGAAATTGAGTAAATCAGTGGTGAATGGTTCCAATCGATGGTAAAGAGTCCCCATAATATTTGTCAAGCTTTTGTTTGGTTTGCATGATAGTTTTTTCTCGCAAAAAATAGTGTTTAATGAGCACTCGAAATTCACTTTTTTTCCATTTTAACGAAAATGCTAGTAGGCTTCTATATAAAATGGCTGCCACAACAAAACTATTTGACAGATCTGACAGACAAAAAAAAATTAAATTTAAGGTGACGACATAATTTGTGTTAATTTTCAGGGACTTATTGACCCACTCTCGTATATACTCGTAGAATTTATAGACTTTTTAAATCGTAACAGCATTGATGTTGCTTTAGTTACGGAAACTTGGCTTAAATGTGATATCAAGCTATCCACCTCCGACTTTAAGTGTTATCGAGTTGATAGAAAAGATAGAAGAGGTGGAGGTGTAGCAATTTTCGTAAGAAAGTTAATTTAGCATTCGCTTTTACCTGTTGTGCAAACACGCTATGTGGAAAATATAGGGATAGAGGTGAAACTAAGAAACCAGATGATAATTAAGATTTATTGTGTTTATTTCAATGGTAAAGCTTCATCAGTAGAAAGAAGATTAGACTTGAAAAATTACCTTAGAAAATTACTAACTATTAGAGAGAACAGGGATTGGGGTTGCAATAGGGTGAATACGTGTGGTAATTTACTTGTAAACCTTTGTGACATGTTAGGTTAGGTTAGGTTGAAGTGGCTGTCAGCAAAAGAGGCCAACACACTTAGATCAATAATAGGTCCATTGTGATACCACATGTGTTTGAGACGCGGCCTCTAGCCTACTCGTTGAACCATTTAGAGCTTCTGGTGAAGAGTAGAATGTACCTAACGTCAATATTATTCAGATCATCTGGGTCATTGAAACAGAAGGCTCCTAAGTGGAGTTTCCTTGTTTGGGAGAGAGCTGGGCAACTGCAAAGAAGGTGAAGAATAGTCTCCTCCTCCAGCTTCTGCAGAAATCGTTAGAGAATACGCCAAGCCTTGTTGAATGCTTGCCTGTTAGACAGTGTCTTGTAATGACACCTATAACAGCACTAATATGCTTCCTATTTAGAAAAATCAAATTCCTAGAACGTTTCAGATCCAGCATGGGTCAAATCTGTTTTGCCGCTGGACAAGTTGTACTCCTTGTCCACCTAGAATTTGTCTTTACGGTAGCACCCAGCTTTAATTTAAGTTTGCATGTAGCGATAGGCATACCCAGTAAACTTTTGCTCGGAAGGATGGGTATTGTTTTTCCATGTCTGGTAATTTCGTCAGACTTAAAATTCCCTGGAATATCCTTATGCCCCGTCACTCAAATTAGGTTCCGCCATCTCTATAAGAGACGATCGGCAGTCTAGAGCTGTTAAAGAATATGTTGAGGAAGATTCCAGGGATTTGATTGCGTCTTGGATGCGGATATCATTGGCCGATATCTCGTTTTTCTTTAGCCAACACAAGACTTCCCTTATTGCCATTATATCCACCTGAAACACGCTACAATGGTTTGAGAGACGAAAAGAGAGGTTTAAATTAAGCCTATGAGAGAAGACACCACCACCCACCCCGTCATTAGTTTTTGAACCGTAGGTATAAAAATGTACCGACTTATCTTCCGTGAAGCCACCTTCTTCCCAGAATGCTCTGGAAGGGATGGTAACTTGGAAGTTTTTATCAAAATAACTTGGGTGTGGTGTAGTCAATGTCTTCAGGGAAGTTGTTATATTTATTTAAGATGGAGGCGTGACCATCCTTTTTTTTTTTTAGACCACTGTGAAGTAGCTTTGAGGCGAATAGCTGAGTTAGCTGCCATTTGCCATAAATATCAAGGGGTGTTTAATGAAAAAGAATGTCCATAGCTGCGGAAGATGTCGTCCGCAGTGCTCCACTAATGCACAGACAAGCTGAACGTTGGACTTTGCTTAATAACTTCAGGTTTATTGCCTTATTCAAGGCAGTCCACCAGACAACTACCCCATACAGGAGGATGGGTCTAATGACCGAGATATAGAGCCAGTGAGTTAGCCTGGGTTATAAGCCCCATTTGCCTCATTAGCCCCATTAACTCTTTCCCGTATATCAGATTTCCAGCTTAGTTTGCTTCGTTGGAGAAAATTAAGCTTGTTCCATTAAGGGATGAAGGGTTAATAAGTGGGATTTTGTATTTCCTTGAGAAGAGGACTAGTTCGGTTTTGTGGGGGTTCACTCCTAGACCACACCGAGCTGTCCATCTAGATAGCTTATTCAAAGCGTTTTGTAGGAGCTCTTTTAAGGCAGTAAGGTGTTTACCGGAGACTGCTGTAGCAACATCGTCCGCATAAGCGATAACTTCGCAACCCTCAGCTTCCAGGATTAACAGTAGTGCATTGACCACCAGATTCCAAAGAAGTGGGAATAGGACGCCTCCTTGATGTGTACCCCTACTGACATAGCTTCTGACAGATGACCCACCCAGCTTTGAGTTGATAATCCGACCATTAAGCAGTAAATTAATCAGCTCACCAAGTGAACTACCTATCTTCAAATTTGATAGTGCTTTGATTATCACAGATGAGTAGACGTTGTTAAAAGCGCCTTCAATATCTAGAAAAACTACCATAGTGTACTCCTTATGATACATGGAGTATTCGATTTTATTGACTAACGTATGCAATGCCGCTTCGATTGATTTGCCCTTACAGTATACATGTCGTTCTAGTGTTTTTGTGTTATGTTACCAATATCTGTTTTGTTTACTCCGAGTCCTACTTATGTTCCACCTTGCCCTCGTAGAACTTCTTCTGTCCTTGATTTATTCTTTACGAACTCCTCTAGTCAAATATCTCAGCCAGTATCATTGAATGAACTCAGCTCTGATTACAACCCTGTATTTTGCAGGCTTCTTTGTTCAGCGGAGAAAAAAAGTGCAATATTTCTTACATTTAAAAAATGCAAATTGGGCGCGTTTCCGATCGGAAGTAAGCAATAAGAATCGCGATATTCCCACAAATCTGGAAAACGTATCAAGTAAAGAAGACATTGACTTTATTCTTGAACAGTTTTCAAGAATTATACTAAGTTTCGCGGATACATGTATCCCAAAGGCGGAAAGAAAGAACTTCGGTACAAGAATTCCCTCTCACGTCTTAGATCTCATCAGAATGAGAAACACCCAAAGAAGAATTTGGCAGAGGTATCGCCATCCTATTTTCCGAAATCAAGTTGCATATCTGAATAAGCTGATTTCCAAACTTATTCAACAAAATCGTAATGAAGAGTGGAATAGAAAACTCAGTTCTTTAGATAAATGTGCAAACTCCTTTTGGAACATTGTGAGAGTGGTAAAAAATAAAAGCAAGCAAATGCCTTGTTTTAAATCTTCCGACAACACCTTCTTTACTGATGTTGATAAAGCCAAGGAATTTGCGCTAAACTTCTCAAGAAATCACGAGGTATCTCAAAATTTAGGTGACACTACTACAAATACCCTAGTGAATGATACTGTTCGCTTTTTTTAATTCGTTCAATACCGAATCACCTCCAAACGCATTTGTGCGGGACGTGGATGTTAGAGACACCATTCGCAGTTTAAAAGTTAAGAAAACAGGAGGTCTTGACAATATTAGAAATTTATATCCCATACAACTGCCCAGATCTGGAGTAAAAATCGTAACTATTATTATAAACTCATGTCTCAAACTTCAGTATTTTCCTCATGCATGGAAAAAAGGCAAAGTTGTGCCTATTTTAAAAGCAGGTAAAAATCCTGAAAGACCTGAAAGCTACAGGCCAATTAGCTTGTTGAGCAGCATGAGTAAAGTGTATGAAAGAGTCCTAAAGGATATAATTCTAAAGGTTGTCTGTGATAAAAATATATATCCGGATGAGCAATTTGGTTTTAGGCGTTACCATAGCACGTCCCATCAAGTGCTTAGAATTGTCAACAGTATTAAAAAAAAATCGTGAGTTAGGAAAGTCTACAGGAATGCTATTACTAGATATTGAAAAAGCATTTGACACTGTTTGGCACAAAGGCCTTCTACACAAACTAATAACTTTTCCCCAGTATCTGTGTAAAATTGTGCAAAGTTTCTTGTCGGACCGTTGTTTCAGTGTTTATGTTAATAGCAGCGCGTCAGACTTGGTGTTTTTTTTAAATCAGGTGTGCCCCAGGGTTCTGTACTTGGACCCATATTATATAACCTTTACACATCAAATTTCCCGAATTTGCCCAAATGTGAAGTAGCCATTTATGCGGACGATACTGGCATTTTTTCATCACATGAATTCGCTCTCAATATTGAGACGAATTTAAAAGATGCGATGGAAATATTAGAAAGGTATTACAGTAGATGGAAAATTAAGTTGAATGCTGACAAATTGCAAGCCATCTTTTTCTCTCGAAAAAGAAAGCCTTGCAATCTTCCTAGCAATTCGTTCAGGCTTAATGGGTCTGGTATAATCTGGGCCCCCTCCGTAAAGTACTTAGGAGTGCATCTTGACACTAGGTTGACATTCCAAGAACACACTAGTAAAACTCTGAAAAAAGTTAATATTGCCATAAATCTCTTATATTAATAATTAATAAGGTCATATTCCAAGCCATTCTTCCTTATGGATGTCAGATATGGGGAAATTATGCAAAATGTCACATTAACAAGTTACAAATAGCACAAAATAAATTACTAAAAATAATGTTAAATCTTCCCCGGCATTCCTCCACCTCAGAGCTACACAAAAAGCGAATGCTGAAACGATATCGAAAAGAATCTTAAAACTCACAAGTAAGTTTCTAAGTAACTGCAGTTTTTCAGACAACTGTCTAGTAAACCAATTAAGTGTTTAAACTGATGCATTATTGTTGCCATTGCCTGATTCTATTATTTCTTTATTTATGTACATATTTGTTAGCTTATTTATTTATTTATATATTTATTCATTTTCTCATCTATTTCTGTTAATTTATTTATTTTTTTTACCCTTATACGTTTTGTGGAAATGGAAAAAGAGAGAGAGGGAGAGAAGATAGATTGGTGTAGTTGGTTTGAAGCTCAGGTATTATTAAGTTTCAGTGAACTTCAAGGGTGGAGTCCAGATAACTGGGGAGTATTTTTGTTTTGCTGCTATTGTCATTGCTTATAATTCACAGTATTTTTTTCCGTCCTCCTGATGTCATCATCACGATCAAGTTGCATTTTAGCCATATGACCACCCTACTGCCAGTGTTATGCCTTCACAGTAGAGTTGACTTAGCTTTTTTTATTATGCACGCATGTGCGCATTAAGTGCTTTGCAAAAAATGTTGGAGAAGTGGTGGCGGGTCATTTTCTAAATCGCAAAGGATATTATTCTTTAAACGTGCAAGTATGAACCTCAATTCAATTCATTTAGTTCGAAATAATGACGATCAAAATGTTCTGATTGTCTGCGATGCAAATTGTAAAATTACAGACATAGTTGCACAATGTCGGGGGCTCGCATATGGAACAACAGTAGACTGAAAAGCACTCTTCAAATAACACGAAATGCTCACAATGGAATCTTACTGGGAGACGCTGGTTACCCTTTCTCTAATATTTTGCTCACTCCAGTAAGGAACCTACAGAGTCGACAGTCGTTCACAGACTTTCGTAGAGTGCAGACGTGTTTCGGCTTTTCCTTCAAATTCGGAGTAATTTTTAGTTGACTATTAGAATTTGGTTAATCAAGTGGCGAGTTAGCCTAATACAAGTGGTAGTGGACTGGTAACACAGCACCCGGGTTCAATCCACAATCCGATTGTCGACTTCTTTTTTTAACTTAAAAAAAAAAAATAATAATATTAACAAAGTGCAAACAGTAATCAGACGATGGAAAACGAGCGGTCCGCGCTCCCAATAGCGGGGCCAGCGGATGAAACGATGCCATCAGCCGAGAAGGCAACGGTAGCCGCCGATGGTACAGGGAAGAGGAGAAGGAAGACAAAACCGACTCCTAAAGTGGTAAAGCGCCCCTCCATAACAGCTTCATCTGAACAGCTGCCGGGCGGAGTGATGGAAGGGGCGCCTAGTACAGCAGCTGCAGAAAAAAAGCGGTAAAGGTCAGATGACGATGACCAATACCCATACGTCTCCGACGGTGGGGAAGGCCACTATATGGGGGATAGCAACATCTTCTCAGTTCTTGCTGCTTCTGAGTCAGAAGACGAAGATGATGAGGTAGAGACTCTGAACAGCAGCATCAGGCAGCTGAAAGAACGTGTACGTGCTATCAAGGCCAAGCAAATGGCCAGACGAGAGAAGGAGCGGCAGCAAGAGCTCCAGTGCGCTTTGCAACAACCACAGCAGCAGCCATCAGAAGGCCATATGCAAAAACAAAAACAGTCGCAACTACAACGTCAGCAGCAACAACAGCTGAAGAAACAGCAACAAACACAGCAGCAGCCATCAGAAGGCCAGTTGCAACAACAGCTGAAGAAACAGCAACAACAACAACAGCAGCAGCAGCAAAGACAACAACAACAAAAGCAGCAGCAACAATCGCAGCAACAACAACCGCAGCAAAAACAGAAGCAACAGCAACAACAGCAGCAAATGAAGACTACAAAGACGAGGGTGCCACCAATTAACACCTATAAGATGGAGCTGAAGGATACCATTGAGCTATGTAAGTCGGCCACAGGTAATAATTTTTTCATTAAGCGATTAAATGTAGATAGACATGCTATCCACTGCAATACAGTGGAACAGTACAAAAAAATTAAAAATCTTTTGAGGGAATCGACGACGGAATTCTTCTCCTTCACCCCGAAGGGGGAAAAGCTGCAAACCATGCTGCTGAGGGGGATAGAACCGTCTACCGACCCGGAGTTGCTCCTTAAACTGCTTAAAGAGAAGGAGTGCGACGAGCTCCAATTCGTAGGGGTCAAGCCATTCACCACAGCTAAAGCAAAAAGGGAGAAGCGGAAACTGCCGTTCTTCCTAGTTCAGCTTTCACCCAATAGCAAACTGGATGGTCTAAGGAGTATTAAAGTCCTAGACTACCAGGTTGTCGCCTGGGAAAAATTAAGAAGGAGCGAAAACATTTTACAATGTGTTCACGCCGCGTCGAACTGCGAAATGCAGCCTCGATGTGTCAAGTGTGGAAAGAACCACAAAGCAGAGGAATGCACTCTGGGTAAGGATGGAGTGGCAGATAAGAGCCAGCTCTCGTGTGCTTTATGCAGGAACTCGGGACACACCGCAAACTATCGGGGTTGTCCTAAGTTCCAGTATATTAAGAAAGTAAATCTGGTTCGTCAGGAGAAGGTCGTAGTGAAACGTCCACCTGCTCCAATTCAAACACAATCCGTGACTCCCCAAGTGACCTACGCCCAAATGGCGGCAGGTCGGGGAAACGCGGAACAGAAAAGACCGAAGGTTGTTTCTCAGGCCCCAGCGCCTAGAGCACCGGAGGCTCAAACTGACTTGCTGGCCATCTTGCTCGCTATCCAAGGGCAGATGGAGCAGCTTCAGCATCAGGTACAGGAGCAGGCGAAGCGGGTGGACCAGATCTACGCACTTCTGCCGGGCCTAACGCACCTCCAGTCGTACGAATATGGAGGAGCAATCCTTGAAGATTCTTGCGGTGAATGTGAATTCACTGATTAGGATCGAGCGAAGAGCCGTATTGTTTAAGTTGCTAGAAGACCAAACCCCTCATGTGCTTATGGTTAGCGAAACAAAGCTATCCCAGAAGCACAAATTGGGGCACAATAAATACAATATTGTCAGAAGAGACCGACCCAACTCCACACAAGGAGGAGGTGTTGCGATCTTCATTAAAAAACAACTGCAATTTAAGGTAGTGTACAGCGGTGAAGTGCGAAAGTTCCAGGTGCTGGAAGCGTGTATCGTGTGCATCGCTCTCCATAGTTGAAAGAGGATATACATGATAGCACTCTATGCACCTGAAGCCACTCAATCTACGTTATTTATTTCAGAGCTCGAGACACTTTTTCGATGCCTAAGGCTGGAGTCGGAGGAGAATTATTTCCTCATGGCCGGAGATTTAAACGCCAAACATAGAGATTGGGGAAACAACACACCTAATCCTAGAGAGAACCTACTATTCAATTGGTGGGGTCGGCACAGTGTCGAGTATAAACTCGATTTGAAAGCTACAGATAGTCCGTCGTTTCCCAGAAGCGGCTCTTATCTGGATCTTATGCTGTTCGACGTACGGTTGCAACTGACTGACATGGACAGACAAACTTTAAACTGCCTGCACACATTTGTGTATGACAGTGACCATTGCGGACTCAGTGCCGTAATAACGATTCCCAACGAAATTGCGGAGTTGGAGGAGTTTGTCCAAACATATTCCTACAATTATAGTAGGACGCGTTGGACTCGCTTCTCCAAAGTTTTGACAAGAGCACTCTTCTCGAACTCGCTCTACCCACCGCCCAATAGGAATCTGTCAAACGAGGAGATTGACTGGTACCTAAAACAAATGGACGAGACAATTAAACGAACTATGGACAATACGATACCTCGGTATCAATATACTGACAATGCAGACATATTCCGTAATGCAACAATTGATGCACTACACCAACACAAAAGTAGACTGCTGTCGAGACTAAAAACATTGTACAGACAGTTTACTGACAGACAAAACTCGAAGGTTAGGACGCTGAAGTCGTTGATTAAAAAACTCCAGAAATTAATTAAAGAAAATTACAGACTCTCTAAATCTGCATTGGAACAATAAAATTCAGGCTGTAAAATCCAACAATCCGAGTATGTTCCCGCAGATAAATAAAATATTTCGGAGGAACAATCAAAACGACCTTCCGTGTCTTAAGATCCCCCGAACAACGAACAATGGACAAATACTAATAACAGCGGGTATAGATCCAGATAACGCAGTAGAGGATGACAACTTCTTTGTGATCGAAGATCTGCAGGAGAAGGTAGAGGCTGTATGAGCGACTTTCCAGGAAGTGTACAAGGTGAATGATACCATTTGCCCGAACCACGACCTGGAAAATCGCGTCTTTGTGCACAACTTCTACCTTTGAAATGATATAGAGCACTGGCGATCTGAGAACATAGGTTTTACCGAGTTCAATGACGATAACATGGCAAATAATGTCATCGTCGTTGAAAGGGTTCATCCCCCGTTCATATCGAGGGTGGAGCTCCAAGCAATCTTCGACTCATTGAGGAGGAAGAAATCTGCGGGAATCGATGGAGTATCGAACATTGTGCTTCGACATCTCCCTCTAGAAGTGGTGGACATTTACACCACTCTGTTTAACAATGTAATTATTATAATAATTGGAAAACAGCAGTGATAAAACCCATCCCCAAAAGGGGTAAGGACTCTTCCAATCCGGCAAATCTCCGGTCGATAAGTCTCCTTCCGAACATCAGCAAGGTATTCGAAAAAGTTATCAATAGAGCCCTGCTTAAGTGGACTGAGAACAGTAATATAATTCCGGATACCCTATTCGGTTTTAAGGCGGGGCATGATACAATACATGCTGCGACTAAACTATTATCGGATATCCAATGGAACAAAAGCAAGAACCAATGCACGGGTGCATGCCTGATTGACTTGGAGAAGGCCTTCGATACCGTATGGTTAGAGGGACTTTTCTACAAGCTGAGCAGGCTGGGCATAAGCAAACCACTGCTGTACATACTTTATAATATGCTCACCAGTAGAGAGTTCATTGTCAAAAATGGCAATGTGACCTCTGCTAGAATATTTCAAATCAAAAACGGTCTGCGGTAAATCGATCCTTTTCAACATATACACGAGCGATCTCATAGGATCACTTCACCATGCCTTAGCGTACGCAGACAGATCAGGACCAAAAATCGAGGTCATTGCACTGCTCTTGCAACGTGACTTCGATAAGATTCAGCGATATTGCGATGACTGGAAGTTGAAGATCAACTTCCAGAAATCGGAAACTATTCTTTTTAGGACGCCGTTGTCTGGGGCCTCTAAAGATACCAGAAAGAATTGGCGAAAGTTCTCAATCGTTGGACCGCACAGACAGCCACTTGCGAATCGAAGTGTAGTCAGATACCCAGGGCTTTGGTTAGACCAAAATCTATATTTTAACAAACATATAGATGCTGCTCTGGCCAGAGCCAGAGGTGCTTTTGCCCTTACAAAGAGACTTTTTTATAGCAAGCAACTCGATGCAAGGGTAAAGGTAATCTGCTTCATGGCCCTCATTCGGCCCATGCTCGTATATGGATGCCCCGTGTGGTTCAACGTCGGAGCAAGCTTGTTGGAAAAGATTCGGGTGTTTGAGAGGGCTTGCCTTCATTTATACAGAACACCAGAATCCCAGTACATAAAATTCTATCCCAATGAGGTAGTGTACAACAGGGCTAACCTAATAAGGGTGGATAATTTCCTAATCAAGCTGACTCCAAGGCATATTGCAAGAGCAATGAGCTCGATGAATAACCTGATCTCTGGGGCTTATTTCCCCAATTACAGGTACCACGAGAGAGTGCGCCTTAACGGCTTTGTTCCCCCAGAGGCATTCCTCTATCTCGATGAGAAAGGTCTGATCCAGGACAGATTGACAGTGCCGCTAATCTTCCATGTTGCTCGGACAGTTGCGGATAGGCGACTCAACTACGACAGAGACGTCGCACACAGCAGTGTGGAGCGTCTCCGGTTTAGTAGAGCGGTATCGAGTCGCGATATAGACGACGTACAACGTCAGTACGGACATTTTTGGTGGCTAGCCGAACAAGGGGGAACTCCTTCGTCGTTTCCCCATAATCCAGGGTAGCCAGTTTGAAGTCGGCTGTTTTTTCTATTGCCGATTTACATAGCTTAGGGTTAGGTACTTTTTAGGTAGATTTTTAGATAACATATATATACAATACATATTAAAAAAATTAAAAAAAAAAAAAAACATACAACACAGCACTTGGATCTATTAAAAAAATAAATAAACAAAAAAAAAAAAAAAAATAAAATAAAAAAAAAAAATACGTATATAATTACGTAGTTAGAGTAAGTAGATTAAGGTAGAATAAGGTAGGTTAAGATTTATTTTAAGATAGTCTATAAGTTTTATATGTATAAGAAACAAACAAAAAGTTCATTTACTAAGTTTTTTCAATTAAATAAAACTTTTCTTAGTAATTATTAGTAATAAAAAAAAAAACGAAATAAATACAAATTTAAGTTAGGTTACGTCGAAAGACATATTTTTAAGTATTAGTTTTAGCTTAGAGCGCCCGCATAGGGCCAGTAAGTTAGAATAACATAGATAAGTTAGTTAGGCTAGTTTTAAGCGTTTTTTGTTTAGCAAGCAAGTTATAATGAATTAATAATTAATAAAAATGCAAAAAAAAAAAAAAAAAACAGAGTCGACAGGAGCAAAAGTTTAATATTTGCCACATTGCAACAAGAAGCAAGGTAGAATGTCTAAACGGGCAATTTAAATCTAAGTTCCGATCCATTTTCGAAAGGCTGAGAGTTGACTTGGATACGGCTAAGAACGTTGTTGTGGCAGTTGCAGTTTTGCACAACATTGCCAAAGAACGGAATCTCTCATGTAGGTACAGACTTCTTATTTCCAGCATATTCAGCTAATATACGTAAACTTTTACAGTTTTTGATCCGAATAATGAAGTATTCGATGAAAGGGAAGTATCAATACAACTATGCGAAGGAGAAAACCCCTATGGAAGAAGACCAATCACAGCAAGAATATTTCGTCGAAACTTCATCAACCTACATTTCAATTAGAAACATATTTTTAACAAGAACAAGAAATAAAAAATTAATTATTAATTAGATTGTTATTTATTATATCTATTTGAATACATAAGAAACCCTAAACAAAAGAAATAATAAATAAGAAAATCGAAAAAAAGGAACAGAAATTAAAACAACCGAAAAAGAAATAACTTAATTAGAATGGTGGTCAATTTTCCTTTTCTCTATCCTGTTTGAGTTTTTCGGTTTCCAACATTGTTAATTTGATTTGCATATCAATTTCAAATAGGGAGTGTTCATGCAAAATTTGATTTCGCAGCAATTTTATTCTAAGTTTTTGCAGTTCCTTACTACGTCGTTCCTCGGCTGAAATTTGTTTACAACGTTGCTTGAATACGTCAACATCTGGCTTTGTTGTTGTTTTTGGAAGACGTTTTAGCCTTTGGATTGGAGTGAGTTTTGTGTTGAGCTTTTCTTCCTTATTTTCTTCAATAACTGAATCCAAAAGCGGCTGCAATACTGGCTCCATTTCCGTATCTGGTGAGAGGTCTTCGTCAAACATTTGAACTAGTTCATCAGTATTACTGTCTATCAATCTTTTACCCATCATATCTTTTACGATAAAATCGTCTTGCGTAGGCTCCTTGATAACTACCGCATTGCCAGTTGCTCTTTGCGCCGCTTTCATGTCGCTAATACTTTTCCGTGCTGAGTTCTTCATCCGATGCCACTGCTCTCTTAGTCAGGTTTCACATATCGATTCTTTTAATGATCCTGTTTTACAATATCTCTTTTAAAGAATCTTCTATAAAATCGCTCGTCTTCACACGCCAACTGTTTCCAGTTGTTGCAGTTTGACATTTGTTTTCGTCGTCTTCTTTAACTTATGCTTCGGTGTGGTGTGCAGTATCAAAAATACACCGAATAGACTGTGCACCTTCTCTAGATAGCGAATGGAAATAAAGCAACACACAAAACTAAGAACAGCAACCAAAGCAAACGTCAAAAAGAATCGTCGAAAAAGCTACCCACGACTGTCCGGGTAGCTGATTTTCCATCTCATTCCCTTTCTCTTTTCCACTTATGGATTATCAAAACATACGCATTGAAAGAATCGATGT
Source organism: Pocota personata (assembly GCA_963082735.1). Classification (NCBI taxonomy): domain Eukaryota; kingdom Metazoa; phylum Arthropoda; class Insecta; order Diptera; family Syrphidae; genus Pocota; species Pocota personata. The sequence goes on from OY720431.1 coordinate 70,333,335, forward strand.
GTGAAACCTGACTTAGTTTCGGAATTCCCCTAATGTATCCAGCTATTTGCATATTTAGTTCTATGTCTTTCCACGCTGCCTTTTTTTGTGCAATCATCTTAACATCGTTTCTTTTGTCGTCCACGACTCTAAGATGCCTTCGGACCAATTCGCGCAACATTTCTTTTTCTGCCTCCGACCAGTTCTGCTCCCTTACTCTTTTATATTCCTTGCCACTCATCTGTAATTTCATAATTTTTTGTTTATTTCAAAACATTTGTATACAAACAATTTTTACCTTATTTTTGTTTACAACAGCAAAACCGTAAAAAAAATGTTGACGTATTTTTGAAATTTCGCTCTCAGAATGATTTCGTAATAGATTGAATAAAATTTGTAGCAGAGTTGTAGTAGATTAGACATTAGACTCGTATCTAATTAAACAGAGCTGCCAGATTCTCTATGAATATCAGCTGTGTCTAATCTGTGTGTTATGTTTAGACTCCAGATCAGTTACACTCGGGTTTAAGATATAACTATGAATATGGGCCAATACGTTTAAGAAAAGATGCATGGGTGCTTTTTTTGGCACATATGTACGTATGTATGTGTATATACGAGTAAATATCAATCCCTAGTAATAATCATGAATACACAAACAAATACAATGGCCCTCAGTCTCCGGCAGGCCTTAAATGGTCAGAGGGTCAGGGTACTAAGAATCCCTGGCGGGTATTTAAATATTGGAACGTGGAATGTTCGAAACTTATATCAAGCAAGAAAACTAGATAGTGTAATAAAAGTGAGTAGACTCAAAATAGATTTTTTTTAAAGTAGCAGATGTACAATGGATATATATATATCAAAAAATGGTTATGGGCTGTAGTATGCATGCTCTGACACAAAGCAACACAGATACGGGGTAGCATTTGTCATCACAGAAAAGCTCAAAAAATAATACGATTGGTTTACCATGTAATGCAACTTAAATCTAAAAATACTGAACAACTGGAACAAGCAATTAAATTAACAAAAAAAGAAAGAGATCACGTTAATAATAGGAGACTTAAATGCAAAAGTGGGAATAGTAAAAATGAAAGAGGGCAAAAGCTTGGTGATTTTTATCAAATAAGCAAACTAACCGGAATGAACACAAGGTTCAAGCAACCCCAAAGAAGACTCTATACGTAGGCCTCCTCGAGACATGCGGTAGATTCAGTAGTAAGAAATTAAATAGAGTACATCATCGTTAACAAACGATTTAGAAATTTGATTGAATCAGCAAAGACCTACCCAGGTGCAGGATCAGGCCACAACCCCATAATGGCAAAAATTAACAATCAATTGAAAAAGGTAAAAAAAAAAAAATATATAACTAAATCTCCTTAAAAATCAAGAGATACAAGGCCGAGTTAAGAGAGAAATAAATGAGAGACTTGTACAAATGGGTACAGACCAAATTGCAGAAGAGAGTATTAATCTCAGATGGATGGATATTAGGGATATCTTTCTTTTTTTTTTTTATTCATTATTCATTTAATACATTGAGATATACATTATTCATTATGATTGACTTAAAATTAACAAGGACTATTAACAAATAATTTAAGTTGCAGAATAATTAAAAGAAAATGAAGATGAAATCAAATATAAAACAACTTCAGTTATTTATAGTATGTAAATTTTAAGTGTTTTTCATGGGAGAATGAATGAGTAGATACATTCTATAGTTAGTAAAACTAGTGGCGAATGTATCGAGTTAGATTGCAAAGGACGAAATTTAAGTTTGAATTCAAAATTTAATACTGTAGTGAGGTGAATTTAATTTCATGGTGAATATATATCACTATATAAGGTCATACATAGTTAAACAGCTACTTTTTTACCTTACTGATGAACGAAAAGATATTTCGACAACATATTAGTTCAATGGGTAGTTTATTAAATATACAAGAAGCTATAGAAGAATAATAACTTGAGAAGAGATAAGTATTGTGTGGAGGAATAGAAGCAAGATTACTAGCTGAGCTGCGAAGATTATAGGCATTCGGATCATGATTTAATGAAAACCCGCTTCTTAAGAAACATATTTTTAAAGCTTTATAAAAGTAAAGATGTTTTAGAGGCAGTATGAAGGAATTCATAAATAGTGGGAAACTATGCTCATGGCGCCATTTTTCCAGATGATTCTAAGTACATGTTTTTTAACTACCAGCAAAGGTTGCATTTTGTTTTTGTGTGTCCCGCCCCAACAAGTCAAACCATACTGCAATTTGGATTGGACCAGACCATAATAAACTGTTTCTAAGAGTTTCCTCGTGCAAAATAGTCTCAAATGGTATAATATTTTAGTTGTTTTTTGCACGTACTTTCTTAGGGAAGTGGTATGAGAGCTCCAGTTTAGTCTATTGTCGATTTCAAGACCCAGATACTTAAAAACTTGTACATTACCAATAACAAAACAATTCGGTGAACAACTTTTAGTATTATTAAATGTCATTAGAGATTGTGGTACACAACAAGTATAAGAACTTACCAATAAGTTGTTGCAGTACGAACTATGAAACGTGAAATCTAGTTGTAAATTCAGACCAGACGTATTAAAAAGCATTGTTTTTGGTTTTATCGCTGATAACTAACTTGTGTAAACTGAACCAATGTTTCAATATTTCTAAGTCATGACTGATATCATGATATCAGCTGTCAGGTCTAAAGGCTGAATTATAATAGAACGTGGAATTATGACATTAGCTTCCGATTGCTTCCGACTATTATAGTTCAGCCTTAAGAGAGAATTGCTGGAGTATGAACAACCTACGTCATCAGCAATTCCCGTAAGTATGCCTTTGACATTTAGAGTAAAGGTGGAGTTTATAAATACTAAGAACAGTATTGGCACAAGAACAGAGCCCTGGGGAACACCAATTTTTATGTCACAGCATTCACTAAATGTAGTAGGATTCAAACCACTTAAGTATAAACCCCCTGAATCCAGCTTTGTTTAATTTATTTAGTAAGATGGTATAATCAACAGTATCAATGGCTTTAGTTATATCAATAAAGAGAGCACTAGCACTAACTAGAGACGGGTAAAAGGCATTTAAGCAGCAGAGATCAACGACCAAGAAATGAGTGGATGACAGATGAAATACTAATACGAAGAAAAATAAAAAAAACTAAGTCAAACGAAAATGGATACAAGGAAATAAACAGATTGATAAGAAACAAAATTAGAGAAGCCAAAAATAGATACCTGCAACATCAATGTGAGGATCTTGGGAAACATGATAGAAATCATGACAATCAATCTGCACGAAAAAGTAAAGGAAATATCTGGTACTGGGAGGAAAAAAACAACTCGGTGTGCTAAAAGTCAAGGAAGGAAAATCTTACTAAGACATGAAAGTGTTAACAAAAACCAGAAATAGAAATGTAATAGGACCAGATAAAGTATCGAATGAACTTTTGAAATACGTAGATGACGAAAGTACTTGTATACCGATACTAGCCAACCTATTCAATGCAATCTATAGATATGGCACAATTTCGGATGACTGGCTACAAACTGTCTTCGTAACACTACCGAAGAAAAATAACGCAACACATCGTGCTGATTATAGAACAATAAACTTTATGAGCCACACGTTAAAAATCTTCCTAAAAATCATCTACAGAAGAATATTCGTATATAATAAACTCGAAGAGAGCATTACTCAATTTGATTTTAAAAAAACGGTTTTGGTACGCGCGATGCATTTTTCGCATTAAATATGATGGCCCAACGTAGCTTATAGACGAGGAAATACATTCTTGCATGCTTTGTAGATTATGAAAAGGCATTTGACATAGTTCAACATAACAAAATGGTAGAAATCCTCGACAGCAAACATATAGATATGAATGACTGAAGAGTGATTGAAAATCTATCTCCTGAAATCTGAAATAACAATAGAAAGAAAACACTCAGATTAAGTAGCGATTCAAAGAGGAGTAGGATAACTATGCATTTTATCACCTTCGCTTTTCAACATGTACTTAGAAGAAATATTCAAAGAAGGAATCACAGAAAACGACGGAGGAATAAAAGTAAATGGAGTCTACATAAACAACATAAGATACGCAGATGATGCTGTCAAGCAAGCAACATAAACGAATTGAGTAGCATCATGAACAGACTAAATGACATAGGCAATAACTACGGACTACAAATAAACACAGCGAAAACAAAGTTTATAGTTCTAAGTAGGACTAGGAAACAACAAATGAAGAACTTCAAATTAAAAGTAAACAATAAAAATATAGAAAGAGTCGACAGCATTAAATACTTAGGAACGTTGATCAATAATAATGTTTATTCTAGTAAAGAAATACAGAGCAGGATAAAACAAGCGAGGACAGTTTTTTGCAAAATGAAAATAGTATTATGTAGCAGAGAAATTAATTTATACATCAAAATAAGATCAGTCAAATGTTACCTTTGGTCGGACTTTACACAGAGCAACGATAAGAAAAGTAGAGACCTTCGAAATGTGGATATACCGAAGAATATGGTTGACAGGATAACAAATGAAGAAGTACTACGACGAATAGGAATGCAAAGAGAGCTAATGTACCTAGTAAAAAAATGAAATACCTCGGACACATCTTAAGAAGCGTCAAATACAAAACTTCTGCAACTTATTCTGCAAGGGAAGATAGAAGGAAGAAGAGCGGTTGCGAGACAAAGGCTGACATGGCTGTCAAACATGCGGGAATGGCTTAACCTTTCGATTTCAGAATGAAAGGAGTGAAAAACAAACAAACATTATTTGGAACTTAAAGTCTGAGCTAGGAAGAAATCAAATTTCAACAAAATCTTCTAAGAAGAATCACTGTTCGCAAGTAAATTTAAGGTTGAAATTAAATAATTGATTTCACTTTAAATCTGAGCAGAGCACAGGGAATATCATGGACTAAAAGGAGAAAGCTAATCTGTTAGCTACAATATTCGTAGAAAACTCAACTTCACCAGATTGCTCACTTTCTCTACCTATATATGCTGAAAAGGATTCAATATTCTACGGGACCAATATATGTTGAATCCATTTGGTAGCTCAAGTACTAAGATTTCAATACTAATAAGCCTTCAGAGCTAAATAGGATTTCTCCTCTTGTTTTAAAGATATATTGTTTTACTCTCGCCAAATCTCTCCGTAAGTCCCTCCGGTTAGATGAAAACTTATGCACGTGCAGCCAATTCCGAAAAAAGGGTGATAAAACGTCCTTCAAACTACCAACCAATATTACAAGGTTGTGAAGAGCATAGTTAACCACTCCTTATGAGTATGGTTTCCGGCAATAGCTTTCCACGGGAGAATTAATGACCTACCCATCTGAAAAATGGAACCAGAGCATTCATGATCATGGTGGTAGGTCAATGCAAGTTGTATTATGTGGATGTAAACACTTCTACACCATTCTCGACTAATGCCGGTGTTCTGCAGGGTTCAGTAAAACAATAGTAGTAAATGGTTTTCCACTCCTGCGGACTTGGCCACCATCTATTAAGCTTATGTTGGTCCCCTGTTTAAGAAACACCCAGTTCCCATGTCTCTGGTTTGAAAATGTATACGATTTTTCGAGTTTTCACTTTTAAGTAAGTTTTTTTGTAAAACTCATTGATTGATTTTTGTACCCAATGAAGATATTTACCTAAAATAAATAAATTGATGCCACATAGAGCTACCTACCTAAACTTTCTAAAAGACCACTTAAAAACAGCCGTAAAACAAAGGTTGCCCTAAATTTGAAAAAGATCAAACACTTCATTAAAACTGCCAATGAAGGCGTGTGGGCACCAGCTCAAGTTATTTAAGCTTCGAATTTAAGGCTGCAGAGACCTGCTATATACAATACGAATGAATCTGGCTCAACTGACTCGCCTGTTGCTCCTTCTATAAGTACATATGTATATCTCAACAGCTTCTGAAGAAGTGACTACATATAAGAAAGGTCGAGTCTGTTTACGACTTTGTCTGTCAGACAGTTTCCAACTTATCTGAGATATTTAATTTTAATGACGCTGAAACACTTTTTCATAATAAATTGATCATTTTCAGATTCAGACCCCTACAAGCACCATTAATCCTGGGTTTTGAATGAGGCTTCCTTTTGTTTGTAACGAATATGAACATTGTCGCTAGATTCTGAAATAAAAATTTAAATCCTACCTTATTGTTATCAGCCCCGATGCGGTTGCTCTACCATGTTCATTCTTAACTGAGCATTCGTAACGCCCCGTGTCTGCAAGAGTCGTATTTTTAACGTATAAACTTCCGGAACTGCTTATGTGAAACCGTTCACTGTTTACAATCAGGCGTCCATCCTTTTGCCATTTAATCTAAAAAGAAAGGAATTAACCGAAAAATAAAAACATTTTCTAAGAGAGAGCGCAATTTTAAAACTTTTTGCCTTTAGAGTCAGAGGAATGTCTGTCACCTGTTGTCCCCTGCAGCACTAAAATCTTCAGATTAAAGACAAAGCTTTCAGTGTGCGACCTCTCTAAGGCAAAACTGTTTTCATAGCGTTATCTTTTGCCAATGACTTAATACAGTTTTTCCCTTTACGTCCTGAGGACGTCTTTATAAACTTTTTTCAAAAATGTACCTGCGCAGAGTCATCGTCGCTTTTACATGGTAGCTCAATAGTGGTTCCAGAGAATGCCTCCAAGTCATATAGGCTAAAAATTAAACTAGGTGCACCACGAACATCTTCCACGGAAATTGAAGCTTGAGATTCTGATTCCCCATTTTCGTTCATTGCAATACATGTGTATATTCCTTTAAATTAAAATAAATATTCGGATTAGTTTATATTATGATAGGTGTTACTGAATAGTTCTTCTACCGGAGTCAGTTTGTTTAGCGTCTTTAATAATCAATTCGGTGTTTTCATTTTCCAAAGAGATTCGGTTATCGGTTATTATATCTTCATCGTTAAAATTCCAAGTGATAGCTGGTAAAGGGTTTCCATCGGCGTCACATTCGAGTACTATTGTTTGACCCTTTTTAACTGTTTGACTCTGAGGTGCCAAAATGAATACTGGAAGTTCTGAATATTAAAAAAAAAAATATATAATTATGACAAACTGAAAATATAAAACAAAAAAAAAATGTTGATATATCACTTCCACTTTTCAGTACCTTCTACAGCGACAATTGCCTTTGCTAGTATGCTCCCCAAGTGATTACTAGCCTCACATTTGTAAATCCCCGCCGTCAGTAAAGTAGCACCTGATATCTCTAAGCTTCCATTTGAAATTATTCTCATTGTTTGGGTAGACTGAGATATAAGTCGACCGTTAAAGAACCATTTTATTTCCGGTGTTGGCGAACCGGAAGCAGTGCAATCAAGAACTGCAATATCGTCAAGGGAAATTACTAAGTCTTTTGGTCTATCAATAAATTCTGGGTACTCATCGCGAATGGGAGCTTTTGTATTGTTATTTACAACCATTCTAATCGGTTGTGATTTGGCTTCGCCGATGTCGTTTCGTCCTATACATTCATAGATACCAATATCATTGTTATCTATGGATGCTATTCGCAAAGTTCCTGTGCGCAAAACTTCCATTTTCGGTGAGTAGTACTCCGAAATTTCGTTTGTGTTATGCATCCAAACGACTTCTGGCTGTGGATCACCAACAACTGAACATGGCAGTTCGACCGTCTGTCCCGTAGATATCTCCATATCGTGTGGCTCTTTAACCATTCGAGGTTTTTCTGAATTTAAATTTAGATGTTAGTAAAATGAAATATTTCTCAGCATTTTTAGTTTCTCACTGCAGTGGAAGTCCTGTTCTGTTAGGGTTAAAAATGATCTTTTGTGTAAGTTTGCAGGCGCCTCACAAACTAGTGATATGAATATCGATTCCTTCGCATTTTTTTTCATTGATAGTAATGAACCAACACCACAATCGCAATTAATCGGATTATTATCAAGATGTAAACGCCGCAAGCTTTTCAAATTATCAAACACTCCCATAGAAATGGTGGTTATTTTGTTATCAAATAGGGACCTATGAAGAAAATAAATTTCTCAGATACTAAAAATTAACTTTTTACGCTACCTACAATCTAATAAGTTTCGGAAGATTGTTAAATGTTAATGCTTCTAATTCCCATATGTCGTTTTTTTCGAGGAACCTAAGAGAAAAATATTTTGAATATTGTTGATTATTATACATAAATACTTACATACGAGTACATATAAGAATTAATTTACTTACAGTGATTCCAACTGGTTAAGTTCTTTAAACGCTCCCTTTGTAATTTTACTGATGCGATTGTTGTTGAGATATAAATTCTTAAGGGCCACCAACCCGGAGAACGAATCGTCCTTAATATAGCCAACTTCATTTTCGCTCAAAAAAATTGTGTGCACTTGATTTAACCCTTCGAATGATTTTGAAGGAACTCCTTTTAATCGGTTGAATCGAAGATCTCTGGAATAGAGTGGAAGAACATAAAATACATGGAAATAAAAGTTTCCCTAAATATGTAGACGTAGGAGAAGAGGATGGTAAAAAATCGATCGCGCGCGCCTAATCAAATTCAGTGTAGTGCAGTGGAAAAAAATTAAATAAATTAATTAAATAGAAAAAAAAAAACTTAATCACAATTCATTCAGTGCCGGACCTTAGCTGATAGTCCTTTGGGCATAGCACCTGCGACAGTTTGTTTTGGAAAACTATTCTTTGGATCTACACTTCACAGTTTTGCTTAGTTACGTCAGAGTTGTGTCTTTTTGTGTTTCTATGTTGTAGTGATGAGAGAATTTAGGGTTGATTTTACCAACATTCGTGGGCTTCGAAGGAATTTCTTCTTTATGTCCGTAGTGATATTGCTTATCAAGTTCCACCACAGTATGGCCACTGTTCCAACCTGGAATTTAATTTCAAATGGCTAAAATTCACCGTCCGTAAGCAAATAATTCACTACTGGTTTATTTACAGAAGCCCTAGTGTGGACAGCAACTCAACTTTTTAATGAATTTGATGCGTTATCCAATTCCATCACTCGAATTGTCTCCTTGTATCCACATACTGAAATCGTCATTGTGGGCGATTTCAATATACACAATTCGGTTTGGCTTCAACATTCTGGACAGACAACACCCGAAGGAAGCTATGTTGAGCTTTTTGCTGAGATAAAAAATTTTACTCAGCTTGTAAATGAGCTTACACGTATAACGGACATTGAAAGTCATTCCGCCAACACTTTGGACTTGTTTCTTACTTCGCACCCTGATAAGTACACCATTGATGTTCTAGCGCCTCTAGGTCGGTCTGACCATAATATCGTATCAGCTAAATTCTCGTACTCCGACCACACAGTTAAAGAAAAAACTCCTAAAAGAAGAGTATGGCAATACGAGAAAGCTAACTGGAGCGGCCTTAATAGCTTCTTTAGGAGTTTTAACTGGTCGCTATGCTTCTTCGATAGCGACGTGGATGCCGCTGCTGATATGATCACTAACAGTATACTCTTAGGTATGAATGACTTTATTCCTAATAGAATAAAGAGCGTTAAACCTAAGACAAACTAGTGGTTTGAGCAGAGCTGTAAAGAGGCTATCAGGTTAAAAGAAGTAAGTTATCGGTCTTATAAAGCCAACAAGTCTGAGGAAAACCGAGAGAAGTTTAAACAAGCAAGAAAAGACTGTTATGCCCATATTCGACGTGTAAAAATTGAAGCAAAAAATCCTACAATGTCCCAAAGGTAGTAAAAATTGTTGGTCATTCGTCAAAAATATTAAAAATTCTGCCCCTTCTGTCATCCCCCACGCTTATTTACAATGACATTCCAGCTGTGAGCTCCTTAGACAAAGCTAATCTACTTGCTGCTCACTTTGCAGCGAACTCCACGCTGCCAGATAATGCTTTGTCTCCACCTGTATTTGAGAGCGCCAAATTTTCCATGGGACTTAGGGTTGATTTTACCAACATTCGTGGGCTTCGAAGGAATTTCTTCTTTATGTCCGTAGTGATATTGCTTATCAAGTTCCACCACAGTATGGCCACTGTTCCAACCTGGAATTTAATTTCAAATGGCTAAAATTCACCGTCCGTAAGCAAATAATTCACTACTGGTTTATTTACAGAAGCCCTAGTGTGGACAGCAACTCAACTTTTTAATGAATTTGATGCGTTATCCAATTCCATCACTCGAATTGTCTCCTTGTATCCACATACTGAAATCGTCATTGTGGGCGATTTCAATATACACAATTCGGTTTGGCTTCAACATTCTGGACAGACAACACCCGAAGGAAGCTATGTTGAGCTTTTTGCTGAGATAAAAAATTTGACTCAGCTTGTAAATGAGCTTACACGTATAACGGACATTGAAAGTCATTCCGCCAACACTTTGGACTTGTTTCTTACTTCGCACCCTGATAAGTACACCATTGATGTTCTAGCGCCTCTAGGTCGGTCTGACCATAATATCGTATCAGCTAAATTCTCGTACTCCGACCACACAGTTAAAGAAAAAACTCCTAAAAGAAAAGTATGGCAATACGAGAAAGCTAACTCGAGCGGCCTTAATAGCTTCTTTAGGAGTTTTAACTGGTCGCTATGCTTCTTCGATAGCGACGTGGATGCCGCTGCTGATATGATCACTAACAGTATACTCTTAGGTATGAATGACTTTATTCCTAATAGAATAAAGAGCGTTAAACCTAAGACAAACTAGTGGTTTGAGCAGAGCTGTAAAGAGGCTATCAGGTTAAAAGAAGTAAGTTATCGGTCTTATAAAGCCAACAAGTCTGAGGAAAACCGAGAGAAGTTTAAACAAGCAAGAAAAGACTGTTATGCCCATATTCGACGTGTAAAAATTGAAGCAAAAAATCCTACAATGTCCCAAAGGTAGTAAAAATTGTTGGTCATTCGTCAAAAATATTAAAAATTCTGCCCCTTCTGTCATCCCCCACGCTTATTTACAATGACATTCCAGCTGTGAGCTCCTTAGACAAAGCTAATCTACTTGCTGCTCACTTTGCAGCGAACTCCACGCTGCCAGATAATGCTTTGTCTCCACCTGTATTTGAGAGCGTCAAATTTTCCATGGGACAAGTCCACTTTCGCACTCGTACATTTGCAGGAGTACTCAAAGGTCTTAGCACACACAAATCCGCTGGTCCAGATGGTATCCCCCCCATAGTTTTGAAGAGGTGTTCTTCTACGCTGGCAAAATCTCTGCGTAAGCTTTTCTGTCTATCCTACTTTTCAGGGCTCTTTCCGAATAGATGGAAAACAGCATTTGTCCAGCCCGTCCCTAAAAAAGGCGAATCTTCCTCCCCGTCCAATTACCGGCCCATTGCACTTACGTCCCTTCTTTCCAAGGTCATGGAAACCCTGATAAATCGTCAGCTTATGAAATATCTCGATTCACGAAAACTCCTTAATGACCGGCAGTATGGTTTTCGTAGCAACAGGTCCACTGGTGATTTGATGGCATATCTCACCGAGAAGTGGAACCAATCTCTCCATCACTTCGACGAAACCAAGATGGTTGCGCTTGATATTTCAAAGGCAGTTGACAGAGTTTGGCATCAGGCTCTTTTGTCGAAAATGCGTGCATATGGCGTCGATAAGTCCCTTCTTCAATGGATTAGAAATTACCTTTCGGGCGTTCAATACAAGTTGTTTTGGACGGCTTCAAGTGTGCAATTCACCAAATAAATGCTGGTGTTTCCCAAGGCTCTGTTTTGTCTTCGACTGTCTTTCTTATTTTTATAAATGATCTCTTGTCTGCAACTTCTAATCCAATCCATTCCTTCCCTGATGACAGTACCCTCAGTTTTTATATTCGTTCCCTAACTCACGTCCTTGCTCTTCGGCCGTAGAAGGGGAACGGCAACGTATGTTAAACACATTAAATTCCGACCTGGACAGCATAATTAAATGGGGTTCAACCAACAGAGTGGAATTTAATGCTTCCAAAACACAATGCTGTCTTCTGTCTCTCAAGCGAAACCAAAACCCTCAACCATTATCCATGGATGGTACTTGCATCATTGAAACCGAAAACTTGCCATACTCGGTATGTGTACTAATAACCATCTTCGATGGAATGATCACATTTTCGAGGTCCCCAAAAATGCTGCAAAATGTCTAGGATTCCTTAAACGGTGCAAGGAATATTTTACTGTCTGATCTGGTCTTAATTTATAAGGCATTCATCCGCCCTAAGCTTTAATATAAAGCCCATATCTGGTCTGGAGCACCCAAGACTGTTCTGCACATTCTTGATAGGGTACAAAATCGCGCGTTAAAACTTATAGGTGATAGAGACTTTGTGAATTACATTCATTCACTAGAACATCGGAGAAATATCTCCTGTCTCTCCCTGTTTTATCGTTCTTTTAATAAAAAATGCTCCAGCGAAATAGCCAGCTGCATTCCTCCCCTTCAAAACTTCACCCGTAATATGCGCGTTATGCTTGAGATTCTTTGCAAGCAGTGTGTAGGGTTTCACGTATGTCATATTAATGCACAAAGCCTTTATCCCAAAATCGACGAATTTCGTGATGTGTTTGTGGGGTCGAAAGTTGACATAGTGTGTGAATCTGAAACTTGGTTTCAATCCGACGTTCTCAATGTTGTGTATGATATTAATGGTTACAAACTGTATCGAGCTGATAGGAAAAGCCGTGGCGGCGGGGGAGTGGCAATGTATATTCGCGACTGTATAAATGTTGAGTTTGTCACTAAATCTGAAGCTACCTCTTTAATTGACTACTACTTTGTGGAGATAATTAATGATGGGCCAAACAAAATTCTGTTTGGAGTAGCTTACCGCTATAATAAGAGCGTGGATCTATACGAACTTTACTCAGTCCTAGAAGACTTGTCATCCCTTTATATCGACATCATTCTGTGCGAAGACTTTAACTGCAACCTGCTTGAAAATACTTCGCAGTCATTTACTAACAAAATCAGCACTCTTGGCCTAGGGTCTATCAACACTATTAGTCCAACGCATTTCACAAATACTTCATCAACCCTGTTAGACCTTATTCTTTCAAGTAACTCCGAAAACACACTTCTATACACTCAGTTGTCAGCGTCCGCGTTCTCAAAACACGACTTGATCTTTGCGACTTTCAAACACCCTCTACCAAAAACAACACCCTCTGTGCATAGGTATAGGGATTTTAGTGGAATCAACTTAAATCAGTTGGAAGAGGACGTTCTTCAGGTGAATTGGCAAGATGTTCATTTTATGATCAAATTGATTTCTTGCAAAATGCCATACGTCATCTCTATAATACATACGTTACGATAAAAATAAAACATCTTCGAACAAATACTATCACATGGTTTACACCTGAAATACAAGAAGCCATAAAACAACGAAACCTGGCTTACAAACGGTGGAAACTCTTTAAACTCCCTGAGTTTCATGGACTTTTCCGGGCTTTAAGAAACAGTGTTTCTATGAAAATAAGGGAAGCTAAGAAGAGGGTGTATGCAAAGCGACTTAATAAAATCCTACCTGTGAAAACTTTGTGGAAAAATATTCGAGAGCTTGGTGTGGGTTGACAAAAGGTGATTATCCCTGAAAATATAAACCCTAACTTCTTAAATTCTGAATTCGCCAAAATTCAAAGTACTTTGCACGACATTGGCGAACCCTGTATGGTTGATTTCCACGTTAATCTAACAAGTAATGATTGCTTCCAGTTCACCAGAGTAGATTAAAACGACGTTTTGAGCGCCCTACTACAAATTAAGTCTAAAGCTATGAGCCTTGATGGAATAAATCCACACTTTATTAAAATGATTTTGCCCCACATTCTTTCTACCCTTACACACATTTTTAACACAATCACAATGACATCGTCTTTTCCTCCTTCTTGGAAGGTTGCTAAGGTTATACCGATAGTAAAAAAGCCTGCTACCCGTTTGTCTCCACCCGAGTTTCGACCTATTTCTATTCTCCCGTTTTTATCCAAAGTCATAAAGAAAGAAATTTCTTCATAAGCAAATGACAATTTTTATTAAAACTAATAAACTATTGAATATCCAACAGTCAGGTTTCAGGGAAAACCATAGTTGTGTCTCTGCTATTTTAAAAATAGTAGATGATCTGAGAAGTGCGATGGATAATGACTTAATATCCTTTCTTGGGCTCCTAGACTTCTCAAAGGCATTTGACACTGTCAATCACGGAATACTTTCTTAAAACTGAAGCGGAATTTATATTTTAGTAATTCCGCAGCTAACCTGATTCTTTCATATTTAAGTGACAGAAGTCAAGCCGTATTGGTTGGTGAAAACACCTCCCGGTACTTACAGCTAATGTCAAGAATACCACAGGGGTCAATTCTCGGGCCACTGCTTTTCGTCATGCTTATTAATGATCTCCCGCAAGTCGCCCAACACTCATCAATACATTTATATGCTGACGATGTGCAGATTCGGTTGAGCTGCAAGCTGGGAATGTTAGAAGATGGAGTAGACAAACTTAATCACGACTTCAAGGAAATCTCGCACTGGTCCTCAAAAAATCACCTACAACTAAATCCAACGAAGTCAAAATGTTTAATAGTCTACAAAAACAAGCTTGACAGTAGCTATTTCTCAGCTTTATACCTAGGTAACACTGTTCTGCAATATGTCGAAGATGCGAAAAACCTAGGCATTTGGTTCAATCCGATACTCACATGGGACCAACATATTCAGATAGTTATTGGCAAAATATACGGATGTTTACGTGCACTCTCACTGACAAAACACTTTATACTTCAGCATATTAGGCTTAGCTTGGCAAAAACTTTAATTTTGCCAATTGCCACCTACGGATGTCAAATTTTTTGTTGTCATAATTCAGAAACACGAAGGAATCTTATAGTGGCCTTTAATAACATTACGCGTTACGTTTATAATCTTAAACGATTTGATCACATTTCTGGATACACTAACAGAATTCTGGGTTGCGACCTGCATACCTATTACAATTTCTGCGCCCTAAAAACACTAAATAATATCTGAATTTGCAAAGAGCCTCAGTATCTGTATGAAAAACTTCAGTTCTCAACTTCTCCTCGTTCTCTAGTTTTTATTCAACCAAGGTTTACATGCAGAAACTCCGAGAACCAATATCTTGTTTATGTTGTCAGACAATGGAACGCCGTACCGATGGACATCAGAAAGCTTCGTGCAACCAAGTCATTTGATAAAGCTTTATTTAAATATTTGACTGAAGGTGCTTAGACAAATTCATGAATTTTGTAACAAGAGAGTTTATTTTTATTTTTTTATTTTTCCTTTAATGCTATTTTTATTTATTTTTTTTATTTTTTTTTTTTACCTAATAATGAATACCAATTTCTCCATTGTTAATATGCATAGTTTATTTTAATATTTTAATTTTTAATTTATAATTATCAAATTCGAATATGTGAATTGTTTAGATTTAATAAATTAACTTTTACTGTTATAGACTTTAACACATAAGTCCAATGTAAAAGATTCTCTAAATAAATAAATAATACTAAAATACACGACATGCTTGGAATGCACATCAGTTCATCCTAAAGCCTAACTTCGGTCGTACTGTTAAATATAGGGATTCGTTTATAAGCCGAACGACACGAATGTGGAATGATCTACCAAGCTCTGTATTTCCCCATCACTACAACCTTCAAACATTTAAAGCCAACGTGCATAGACTTCTCCTCTGTTCTTCTTCCCCCTTTCCTTAAAAGCCCGTACCCTGTAACAGTATAAAGGTATTCATATTCCTTTTGGCGCGCGCGAATTATACAAAAAACATATGAGTACATACACTCCGCTTCACTTGATTGAGGACGTTTTGTTAATAAGCTTCTTCCTAAATAGTGAATGTTATGCATGTATGTATGTATCATATTTCTAAAAGAAAACTAAAATCCTAAGGAGAATGTTTGCTGAATCTGGTCAATACTGTGCTTTCAAACTACAAGACTGCTGTTATGATTGCGTCACTTAATTGAGGACAATGTGAATTCCGGACGGGAAGAACTATTAAATGTGTAGTTTTTTTTTATGGAACGTGGAAAATATTGTATCTACTTTCATATTCTTTCAATATCAAAAAAGTAAATTACACGGACTTCAATTTATTCTAAATTACATGAGATTTAACTTCTATCCGTTTTCAACTCGTCATGTAAACGTAATCAGTGTGCATTCGATACCCTTGTTCCGATATTGAGTATTTGTTTTTCGATACTAAGTAGGTATCGGAGAAAGTTATCGATGCCAAATGTACTTGGTATCGAAACAAAAGTATCGATACTTTACCTGTATTTACTTGTGTTATTACTTCTCTATGGGAAATCGTTTAGTTGCAGCAACTGTAGGAAATTTGGTTAATTTTACTACGAATCTACTCTAATTGCCGTTCAAAGTAAAAAATGAAGTAAAAGCCAGCGTTTCAACCTTTAACAACAGTTACAAACCTGAGTGATGTTCACTCTATATCATATGGGTTGGCATAACTAATGGGAGAGGCCTTGCGAGTATTGAAGGAAATATTTTTTCAGCATTAACAAATTAATAGTGGTATTCACGCTTCATTTTGCATGGTTGTGAAAGTGTAAAAGTGTGTCGTTCTCTTACAGTTTTTCTATAATTACGCCTACATAAATATATAGCGGGCAAAATCGCATCATCACTTCCCCGTGGTGCCCGCTGGATAGCTATCTTTTGATAGTGAACTAACGATGAGCGTATGCTGATTCGGGCGAATTGTGTGCAGCTGAACACTCGGACCTGCGCAAGCACATCTGGGTGAACTTCAGCGCACATATATTCAACCGGACGAGGTATCTCTTGTTGACCTGATCGGCTGAAATATGCGTCTCAGGAGTCTAGCAAGAGGTCCTTAGAAGGAGGACGTGCGGCGAATGAATTCTCTCGATGGAATCAACGGTGACGTCTACAGGCCAGCGAACTTCGACGTATTTGGAGGTGAGGTCTGTAAGGATTTTCAATACTGGGTCAGGGTATGAAAAAGAGATGGTGGCGGAGGAGCCCTAAATGGGTCAACGGCAGCGCTGATATCCCCGAAGAGGGTTACTGACACCGGCGTAACCGGAACCTCGTCATAGGGGTTACAAAAAAAAGGGACCTGGTCCTCCAGGTTGGGGGTTGTGCCGTCGGGTTAACTTCCCTACAAAGTAAAAAAAAATATGGTTACGAAGCAGCCAACAGCCTCGGATACGGATGATTTTACTGTTGACGACCCTTGCAAACGTAAAAAGGACAACGATCTTCGTGTCTGCAGGTGGAATGTTCGGACCCTCTACAAACCACGTGCAGCCGAACAACTTGCGGACACACTAGGCTGCTGTAAAGCAGACATTACCGCCATCCAAGAAGTGCGATGGGATGGGCCGGGCAAAAGAAGGATGAAAAACTGTGATATCTACTACGGCGATTGCTACAGACAACAAGGACAGCGTCTATTTGGATGCAGATTTGTTATTAGAGGCAGACTTAGGCAAGAAGTCTTGAGTTTTCGGCATGTGAACGAGCGCCTCATGACTATCCGCATCAAGGCTAAATTCGCCAACATTAGCCAAATATGCGCTCACGCCCCTCACGAGAAGATGGACGACGCGACGAAGGATGAATTCTACCAGCTCTTGGACAATACGTATGAGCAATGCCCTAGCCGCGACGTTAAAATTGTTCTGGGTGATTTTAACGCAAAACCAAGAAGGAGAGGATGTCTTTAGTAGCGTGGTCGGAAAGCACAGCCTGCATGACACCACATCCGACAACGGATTCAGGCTAGTCGACTTTGCGGCGGGACGAAAAGTTGTCGTAGCTAGTACGCGGTTCCCGCGTCTTGATATTCACAAGGGGACATGGCTCTCTTTTGATCGAAAAACCGTCAACCAAATCGATCCCATTGCGATCGACGCAAAGCACTCTTCCAGTATTCTGGGTGTCAGGGCTTTTCGAGGAGCTAACGTGGACTCGGATCACTACCTAGTTGTAGCCAAGGTGCGCATGCGGATATCCAGAATGGAGCGAAATCAACGAAATACTGTGAGGAAGTTTGACGTCGAACGGCTACAATCGCAAGAGACTGCCAGAGCCTTTGCCGATCGAGTTTCCCGCTGCGCTGCATAGAAGGACCAGAGCTGCTCACGAGCTCTACGAGCAGAGGAGAAAAGAGGAACATCGACTTCTCAGAAAGAAGAAAAAGGAGCATGAGAAGCGCTAGATCGAGGAGATTGAAAGACTTTATCGCAGGAATGATGTTCGAAAATTCTACCAGAAGGTAAAAAGAACATGCCAGGGTTTCAAAGCCAGAACAGAAGTCTGCAGGGACGAAAATGGTAACATAATAGTAGAATCGCAGTCGGTGTTGAGGATATGGAAGGAACACTTCTGCAGACTGCTAAACGGCGATGATGTCCAATATTCCGGTGTCAGGCAGAATGAACCATTCAACAGTGACGATGATAGCCAAGATTTCCGTCAACCCGATCAGAATGACGTGAGGATAGCGATATCTAAACTTAAATCCAATAAAGCTGCTGGAGCCGACGGCCTTGCCGCCGAACTTTTTAAGACAGGAGGTGATGAGCTAGTAAGGAGCATGCACCAGCTCATCTGTAAAATCTGGTCGGAAGAATGCATGCCCGACGAATGGAACCTCAGCATCGTTTGCCCGATCCTGAAGAAAGGAGACCCTCTGAACTGCGCCAACTACAGAGGTATAAGTCTTCTCAACATCGCATATAAGATCTTATCTGCCGTATTATGTGAACGTCTTAAACCGATCGTCAACAACCTGATAGGTCCTTATCACTGCGATTTCAGGCCCGGTAAGTCCACCATTAACCAAATATTCACACTACGGCAGATCTTAGAAGAAATCCATGAATATGAAATCGATACGTACCACCTTTTCATCGATTTCAAAGTTGCCTATGATAGCGTGTATAGAGACGAGTTATATAGAGCCATGTCGAATCTTGGCATCCCTGCCAAACTTGTCCGTTTATGCAGGATGACGATGGAGAACTCTCGCTGCTCCATCAAAGTCGGAAAGAACGCCACCGAACCGTTCAATGTCAGGAAAGGTCTTAGACAAGGTGACGCGCTATTGTGTGATCTCTTTAACATTATACTTGAAAGAATTATACTAAACTTACAAGTCTGTACAACTACTCGCTTACGCCAACGACATTGACATAGTCGGAAGAACTCAGCGGGCCGTCAGTGGGGCGTTTGCGAGTATTGAGACCGAGGCAGCAAAGATGGGTTTAGCGGTAAATGAAGGCAAAACAAAATATATGCTGTCTACAAAAAAGGACACCCAACATCGGCGTCTTAGACAGAACGCCACAATAGACAGATATGATTTTGAAGTGGTAAAGGAATTTGTCTACCTAGGCTCTATGGTGAGCTCCGCAAATGACACCAGTGGGGAAATCAAACGAAGAATTACTCTTGACAATCGTTGTTTCTATGGGCTAAGGAGGCAACTGAGTAACAAAGCCCTATCTCGAACTACTAAGGTAACTCTTTATAAGACGCTAATCATCTCAATCCTGCTGTATGGCGCAGATGCATGGACTTTGTGAAAATCGGATGAGGATGGCCTTGGTTACTTTGAGAGAAAAGTTCTTCGAGTGATCTTTGGTCCCGTCTGCATAGACGGCGAGTGGAGGAGAAGATATAACGCCGAGTTATACGGCCTTTATAATGACATCTACTTAGCCAGAAGAGTTCATATACAACGACTAAGATTACTGGATCCTGTAGAGCCAAACGTTCCAGCCCGGACCTCGCGGGAGGTGGCGCAAATAAGTGGAGAGGGACCTCAGCCAACTTGGCGTGCGCAACTGGACGCAGCTAGCTCATAACCGGGCTGGCTGGAGAGGCTTATTGGTTGAAGCCCAGGTCCACCCCGGACTGTAGCGCCACCTAAGTAAGTAAGTAAATATAGACGCCTACGAGTGACATCAAAGAAGATAAGTTTATTTGAAAAATGAGATATGTTTTCATATCCAAGGTTCGCGAATGTGAATTTAATAGTAACACTTTTTAGATTTCTCGTAATATTCAAAGCCAATGTCCGGGCTCTTACAATCAAAATAGCAGAATAATATTGTACAGCACTCTTATTAAACTTACTGCACAACTTTTAAAAACTATTACAACATTTTTAGAAACAGCAAACAGCTATTCATAAAACTGGAGTTACAATAAATTTCCCCAAAATGTCCTTAATAACTATTGAGTAATCCGTGTGAGAAGAAACAGACAGAAGTTCATGGAAAGAAAAGTGTTCACTTTGACCTTACAATATCGAAAACGATCATAGCTTTCTATTATTCACTAGATTGATGAGGGAGCAAAATCAGGAAAACATTAAAATTACGGTACGGGACACTAGCTGTGCGAAGTCCTTCTCGCACTTGACGAATTTTTTAAATGCTAATTGTCCGTGTCCATGCTAGAGAGGTCTTTATCAACTTCATATCAATGCACGGTTTTCAGGTTCTGATTGAAATTTTTCGCAAAATATGAAAAACATTGTATGCGAACTTAAAAGCAATTGAATGTTCTAATTATTTACTCCGAAGCTATACGTATGTTTTTCTTTTTACGTGGGCAGGTGAAAATCTTCATAGACATTATGAGGATCGGCAGCGAGTGCTCAAGTAGTTTGAGATTTTTACTCACTAAAAACACCTCCCTTCTTATTGTTGATTACAATTAAGTTACCTTACATAGTAGTTTAAGTTTCAAAAAATATTCGTGTTGGGCATTACGACCAACATTACGCGCGGCTACTCATTATTGCGTTAAATCGAATGGTTTCGTTCTTTGTGGTCGGCGCACGAGGTTTGTCAATTTTAGAATTTGGAAGTATGACGTTGTTGCACTGACCATGAAGCCGAATACGGGTTCTGCGAGCAAAGTTTGTTATTTCGTCTACGACGGTAACTATTCATAAGTCTCTGTGGATATCAATGTTCCTAATATACCATGGAGTATTTACGATTGCTGTTAGCACTTTATTTTGGAAAGATTGTAATATCTATTGCTTAGTTTAGTACAACCCTTGCTTATTTAAAAGCAGTTTTGTATACATGTTTATTTTGGAATGTCTTTCAAGGAACCAATACATTTGTCGGAATCCATTTTCGAGCTCATCGCGTTTTTTTTTTGTTGTGATGTGTGGCTTCTATTTAAGCTTCACACCAAATGTCATTCCTAGATATTTTGCCTCGTTTGCATATGATATCTGAGTTAATGAAAATTTCTTAGGTAGACAATTGAACCTCATCTTCTCATCTAATCCTGTTAACTCTGCCGTCACTGCCAGTAACCATCTACTTTCCACACTAGATTGTTATCAGTCCTCACTTATTTTAATCTTTTCGTAATGCCACGATAATAATGCGGAAGGCTCAGAAAAATAATCAACTTCTGAAAAACTAATTTTGTTAAACTCAATGACCTTCGCAGCAGTATTGATTTCAACCTCATTTTAAGAAACAACATATCTATCGATAATGCTCTCGACTCCTTTTATACTTTAATTTTCAATTGTATCATTCAATCCTCGTCTCCGCCCTGGGACAATAAAGAATTACGTACACTTCGGAACAACAGAAACAAATTGTGGTAAATATTTCTAAAATCTAGATCTGCCTCTGATTACTTCAAGTATCAGTACTTTTCCTCACTCTGCCAATCTTTCTATCTTAATTATATGAACCGAATTCAATTCAGCCTAATCACAGGTCACAAAGTTCTCTTCAGATCTTCCGTTTCCGGCGTTCCTCAAGGTAGTTATCTGAGACCAATGGTCTTTCTACATGAAAATTTCCAAACAAATCTCATCCCCAACTGACTACCGTTTACTGCAGAATGGTCTGGAGAGGTTTTACATTTGGTGCAATAATAACTGTCTTGAGCTGAACGTTAGTAAATGTAAAGCCATTACATATTCCCGTAAATGGATTCCTCTCCCACCTCGAGCTTACTACTTTCACAAAGAACCAATCACTGTAGTTTTTCGGCATGTGAACGAGCGCCTCATGACTATCCGCATCAAGGCTAAATGCGCCAACATTAGCCAAATATGCGCTCACGCCCCTCACGAGAAGATGGACGACGCGACGAAGGATGAATTCTACCAGCTCTTGGACAATACGTATGAGCAATGCCCTAGCCGCGACGTTAAAATTGTTCTGGGTGATTTTAACGCAAAACCAAGAAGGAGAGGATGTCTTTAGTAGCATGGTCGGAAAGCACAGCCTGCATGACACCACATCCGACAACGGATTCAGGCTAGTCGACTTTGCGGCGGGACGAAAAGTTGTCGTAGCTAGTACGCGGTTCCCGCGTCTTGATATTCACAAGGGGACATGGCTCTCTTTTGATCGAAAAACCGTCAACCAAATCGATCCCATTGCGATCGACGCAAAGCACTCTTCCAGTATTCTGGGTGTCAGGGCTTTTCGAGGAGCTAACGTGGACTCGGATCACTACCTAGTTGTAGCCAAGGTGCGCATGCGGATATCCAGAATGGAGCGAAATCAACGAAATACTGTGAGGAAGTTTGACGTCGAACGGCTACAATCGCAAGAGACTGCCAGAGCCTTTGCCGATCGAGTTTCCCTCAATCTCAATCTGAGTCCTATGCCGCCTGCAGCAAACGCAGAAGACCAGTGGCAGCGTTGCCAGAAAGCCATTAGAGATGCCGCCTCCGATGTACTGGGTTTCTCTCTCCACAAAGAAACCCCTGGTTTGATGACGAATGACGGCAAGTACATGCAGCAAAACAAGAGGCGTACAAAGCGGCGCTGCATAGAAGGACCAGAGCTGCTCAAGAGCTCTACGAGCAGAGGAGAAAAGAGGAACATCGACTTCTCAGAAAGTATCAGTACTTTTCCTCACTCTGCCAATCTTTCTATCTTAATTATATGAACCGAATTCAATTCAGCCTAATCACAGGTCACAAAGTTCTCTTCAGATCTTCCGTTTCCGGCGTTCCTCAAGGTAGTTATCTGAGACCAATGGTCTTTCTACATGAAAATTTCCAAACAAATCTCATCCCCAACTGACTCCCGTTTACTGCAGAATGGTCTGGAGAGGTTTTACATTTGGTGCAATAATAACTGTCTTGAGCTGAACGTTAGTAAATGTAAAGCCATTACATATTCCCGTAAATGGATTCCTCTCCCACCTCGAGCTTACTACTTTCACAAAGAACCAATCACTGTAGTTCCTTCATTATGTGATCTCGGTGTCATCTGCGACAGGGAACTCAATATCCGTTCTCACATCTATCACATTATAAACAAAGCCAACTCCACTCTTTTCTTTTTTATCAAGCGTTAGTTAAACCCCTATGTCTCCAACTCCTATGTCAACAAATCCCTTTACATAATCTTTCTAAGGCTCCTCCTAGAGTATGCTTGTCAAGTTGGTCACACTATGTCGAAATCCATTCCCTGCGGATTAAAGCTCTTTGTGCATCAGCTGTTAATAGGCACAATTGACTCTCCCGGCAAGCTACTAATGATTTCCCTCTACACTAATTCCCGTAATCTTAGGTCCGTACATCCCATAAATCTAAATACATACATAAATAAATCTAAATATTTAACATGCGTTGATTAGGTCTCTTTAAGAACAATGAGCCATATCTTAGTACATTCGTAAATTTTATCCAAAGATCGTTGGAGCCTTTGAATTGCTGACTCGAAGTTTCCGGTACCAGCATAGCCATACTGCCCGCAAACGTGGCTACAAGGGTACCTTCTTCTTGAGGTATGTCACGAGTGTAGAGTAAGAACAAGAGCGGACCAATAACACTTCCTTGTGGAACTCCGGCAGCGATTTCCTTAAATTCAGAGTATTCGGTTTCATGTTTAACACTGAAAATGGCTCAAACGTTTCTTCTAGGTGCTCGGCAAATAAATATGTTTTCTCTTTGTCTCCTTTAGCCCATTCGCCATTGATTTTTCTTATAGATGGCGATTTATACCTTCCATGCCTTTCCGTTTGCGTATGCACAAACAAACACAGGAAACAAAACCTTTAGAGTAGGTCCAGGCTTACCGATACCATGGTTTGCATTTTTGATATCACATAAAGTAAGGGAGATATGTGGTACGATGTGCAGCGCATTGGCACACAAACTGCTTCAGCGCTGTTATACGAGTAGTAGAGTAAAAGTAGGTTCTAACCTAATCACTCAAAGTAGCAAGATGAAACGTAGCGACAAATGTTCGGTGTATATTTCCTGATGACTTCCGAAAAAATACCGGTTTCAGGTTTTCCGCCATTTTGGAAAACTAGTCGGCCACGTTGTATTTTTATTTCTTTTGACTAAGTCAACATTTTAAACAAAATATATGAAATTCGTACATTTTATCAAGTTTTTCAAAAGTTTGTTTTTATAACATGTGTCCAATTTTTACTATGTTGTAGCCTGACTTTAATTGTTTCTAAAAGTCAATTGCTTTTATTTGCTACAGATTGGAAAAAATAAAGATTGAACAAAGTGCTCATCGTATATTATAGCTTTTAACAGAAAATTATTTCCAAAATGACAGGATAAGTATGAATAACTTTTTCAGATTTTTCCACTGAAATTATAAAAGATAGAGCCAAATATAATAGTGTAAAGATAGCGTATGTTATAAAGGCGAACTTTTAAGAAATCGTATGAAATTTACGACTTTATAAACTTAAAAAAAAAAATGCAGAAGTCTTAAAGCCTCTTATAGCCAGTCTGAAGAATATCTACCTACATACGTGTATGTGAAAAAAAAAACATTTTATTCACACCCGCTTGCGAGTTAAAGCGCCTAAAGTGGTTCTACTCATAACCCGGTATGGGATCCAAATAGATAGACCACAACTCCGATACAATTTTGTTTTTAACTCAACGATGCCTATCCGCTCTTAGGATTTACGGAGAATGTCCTGAAAAATATTAGAAAATAAACTTTTTCATTTACTCGTAATATAATTTCCTATTAACGCAGGTGTACCTGAAGGATCGATCCTTGCTCCAATCCTGTTTAACATATACACGTCCAACTTTCCCCGATTGAGTAACTGTGAATCAGCTATTTTCGCTGATACGATTCGTGTATTTATTCGTCAGATGCTTATGGTTTCAACATTGAAACCAACCAGCAATGCGCGTTAAATACAATCCAAACGTATTTCAATAATTGGAAAATAAAAAAAAAAAACGCTTCTAAGACTCAGGCTATCTTTTCTACAAGAAAAAGAAAACCCTGTTTCTTACCAAGCAACAGACATTATCGCTGGTGCTCAGGTTGAGTGGAAGTACAGCGTTAAATATATCGGGGTCTACCTCGATAAAACATTAACATATAATCTGCATGTTCAGGAAACTATAAACAAAGTAATCATCACAATTAAAACTCTCTATTTGTTTATTAATCGTAAGTCCAAATTGAGTAACGAAAACAAGCCTATTATTTTCAAAGCTGTATTTCAAGCAATAATATTTTACGGGTCCCCTGTCTGGGGTAAATGTGCAAAAACGCATAATCGGAGACTACGAATAGCACAAAATAAACCATTGGAACTGATTTTAAATCTACCGTGGCACTTCTCTTCCAAAGAATTACACCAAATTGCTAATGTGGATAAAG
This sequence comes from Pocota personata, assembly GCA_963082735.1. NCBI lineage: Eukaryota > Metazoa > Arthropoda > Insecta > Diptera > Syrphidae > Pocota > Pocota personata. The sequence continues at coordinate 70,359,018 of OY720431.1, forward strand.
TCCCGACTAAAATTACAAAATTACGTGACCTGTACAATTTGTCATGAATTTTAAATTACAATAGGATTTAATTATTTAAGTAAGTGTATATTTTTAATAATATCTAATATGTATTTATTACTTATTATTTAATTTATTATTTGTTTTGTTATTTATTATATAGGTTTATTATTTATTATTTATAATTTATTATTTATTATTTATTATTTATTATTTATAATTTATTATTTATTATTTATTATTTATTATTCATTATTTATTATTTATTATTTATTATTTATTATTTATTATTTATTATTTATTATTTATTATTCATTATTTATTATTTATTATTTATTATTTATTATTTATTATTTATTATTTATTATTTATTATTTATTATTTATTATTTATTATTTATTATTTATTATTTATTATTTATTATTTATTATTTATTATTTATTATTTATTATTTATTATTTATTACTTATTATTTATTACTTATTATTTATTATTTATTATTTATTATTTATTATTTATTATTTATTATTTATTATTTATTATTTATTATTTATTATTTATTATTTATTATTTATTATTTATTATTTATTATTTATTATTTATTATTTATTATTTATTATTTATTATTTATTATTTATTATTTATTATTTATTATTTATTATTTATTATTTAAAAAAAAAAAATATTTTAAATATTAAGCTTTCTATCATCACCCTAAACACTCCCTCACAGGCGGTGAACTATCCCGTACAATGGTTTGTTGTAAATGAATGCAAATAAAATGTAGTATTTGGATACCAATGCAACGTATATAAAACGTTTTTATTCTTCAATATTTTCCATTTAAAAAAAGGAAAATATGAAAGTCGATAAATGAAACCAGAATAACAAACGGAAAAAGTTTAAGATAAAGTATCATTGAGGTCACTAGAATGCAAAATTAGAGATAACATATTTGCATGTTTTTCAGTGTTTAAAGTTTACCACACGAGAGTTATAATATGTATGTACTTCTCTTTAAAAAAAAAAAAAATACTTTTCAATATATAGAGTACCAAGAAGCGTTAGCGTTTACAAATCTATGGAGTGCTGACAAAGGCTACTTGTTTGATAAAAAATAAATACAAATTTGCTTTGAAAAATTGACCAACATTTATCAATTATTAAATTATTAAATTATGTACGAGTATATGTATTAATTATGTTTTGTGTGTTCTAAAGGCAATCAAACTACTCGTATAACAAGCTATATTTGCGGTCACATTCTTCAGTGTGGGCGGAATAAATCATTATTATATTGTGTAAGATTTGTCAGCAAACTTTTTTGTAAGATGCAATTATTCTATTAGTGGCGTAGTCTCACTATGTGATGATAGCATTGCCTGTAGGTTTGTATAAGCATTGCAGCTGCATGTATACATATGTTCGAAGATATGTACGACTACATATTTATGCAATGAGCAATTTCTTAAAGAACGGATTCATAATCAATAGACATCTTTGTGCAAAGAGAAACCTTCCTTACGATTTACACAAGGGATTGCGTTCAGAATCGAAATTTTACTAAAAAATTAATTTAAATATAAAGTACTTAAAGTATTAGTCTAAAAGTTAAAACAGTGTCCACGATATGACAATGAAATCGTACTTAATGACAGTAGCACAAAAATTGGAAAGGTGGATATCTTGCAAACACTGCAGAAAAAACAGCCTGTACGACAACTTTTCCATAAAACGGACTCAGGCTAATTGACTTTGCGGCGGGGCAACTTTAGTTAAGTACTATATGTACTTCAAAGACAACATATCACAATAAGTGCTTGATATCAGTTTGGAAGATATTTGATAATTGCTTGCTTCATTTGAGGATGATGCATTTCACACATCGAAAACGACGGAGTTAACAGCATCATTTCTGTGCTAGAAATGACAAAATGTGAGCTCACACACAATAACACATGATGCGATACAACCGGAGGAAAAAATTAAAACCTTTTCATTTTTATTGCACTGTGTATGGGCCGTGGCGTAGTGGTTAGTGTGTCGGATCACTACGCAAGAGGTTCCAAGTTCGAATCCCAGAAAAACACCAAAAAGTTTTTTCACGATCCCACCTCTCGCGAACGTCTGACAAACATCCGAGAGTATTGTTATCACGAAAAAGCTTCTCAAAAAAACAAATTGCCGTTCGGATACGGCACTAAAACTAACTGTAGGTCCCTTCCATTCGTGTGAAAAATATAACGCACACAACACGAGTGGTTGCGAGAAGTTAGGCCCTGGCACTTTAAAGAGCTGTTGCGCCAAATATTTTTTTTTTTTTATGTGTATGGGTCACTTAAGAGGCCTCTCCGTATCAACTAACTATCAACCATATTGATCACGTTACAATTGATGCAAAGAACTCCTCTAGTATTTTGGATTACGATACCTTCCGAGTCGCCAACATTGACTCGGCTCACTACCTTGTTGCTGCCAAGGTACATACACTGTAGACTAAAAGTTTGAGGCCTACGTAGACTGCTGATTTCATTCATGCATGCAGATTGAATTTTATGGATAACATTGGGTTTTTTTACCTAAATTTTCTCCCTAAACAATACACAACACATTCAGATAATTTAAAATTTTTTTTTTTGTTAATGAAGGTGAAAAACTCGAAAGACGCAGAGGGGTTAGAAATCCAAAACAGTGTGGGACTCTAACCGCACTAAAAACACCTCCTTGATCATGACCAATCAAAGAAAGATCGACAAATGATTTTATTTTCAACGTTTAGTTGCGTTTGAGAGGGTATTATAATTTAAATACGTGCTCTCATAATTGTCAGATAATAAGTTCATGAGGTTTTGTTCTTCTTAATCTACGAATATTATTTCGTATATTTAAGACGTCTTATATTGAAGGATTTATATGCATCTGCAGACGCACGTTTTGATGAATTGCATGCATTTTAATTTCTTCCGTTACCGGATTAATCTGCAAATCACGATGCAAGTCAGTGTTTGTAATGTACCATGGGGCATTTACTATTCCCCGAAGAACTTTATTTTGAAAAGTTTGTATTATTTGTACATTCGTTTTTTTTTTTTTTTGTACAACCCCATAATTGGACACCATATGACCAAACAGGTTTTAATATCTGGTTATATAATAAAATTTTGTTCTCAATGTACACTTCTGAATTATGTATGTCCTAACAACCAATAGAGTTTTCTATATTTAATATTTAACTCCTCTACTTTCCTTTTCACATGTTCCTTCCATTTCAGTTTAGCATCCAGATTCATACCCAGATACTTAGCTGTGTTAGAATAAGGAACTACTTGATTATTAATAACCACAGGAACGTTCGTTATTTTTTTATTTGTAAAGTTGATATGGGTGGACTTAGACTCATTAAGTTTCATTCGCCATCGTTTCGTCCAATCACATATCTCGTTCACTGAGTTTTGTAGCTTTTCTGTTGCTGTGGCCACGCATACATCAGTTGTTAGAAGAGCAGTGTCGTCTGCGAATGTGGCTAACATAGTATCATTCGCATGTGGAATATCACTAGTATATAGTAAATATAGGGTAGGGCCTAGAACACTTCCCTGTGGAACACCTGCTTGTATTTCTTTAAGTTCAGAATACGCTGAACCATAGCGAACTCTAAAGAATCTATTAGCTATAAATGACTTAAGTATCTCATAGTATTGTCTAGGTGGACCCCTATGTAGTTTATATTCCAAGCCCTTATGCCAAACTTTATCAAAGGCCTGAGCAACGTCTAGGAGTATTGTAGAACAAACTTGTTTTTCTTCTAGTGCTTTTTCTATAACATTAGTTATACGATGCACTTGGTCTATTGTCGAGTGCTTATTTCTAAACCCGAACTGATGTGTGGGAATAAGCCTTCTTTGCTCTATGATTCTATCCAGCTTTTTAAGAAGCAGTTTCTTGAAAATTTTTGATAATATCGATAAAAGCGGTATTGGCCTATATGAGGTAACTTCTGATTTCTGGTGATTTTCTACTAAATAGTTTAGAAATACATGTGCTAATCTCTCTTAGCGAAACATAAGGGATTAGGTCTTCATCTATTTTATCAGAGAATTCTAGTTCATTTGCCACGCTAGGTGGAAAAGGTTTAAACACATTTGTTAGGTGCTGCGAAAAAAGTTTAACCCTTTCTTTTGGGTCGCCGATCCATTTCCCTTCAGATGTTTTTAACGGAGGATCCTGCGCTTGAGGTCTCTTTAAATGATTGGCAGCTTTCCAGAGGGAGTAGTCTGTGGCTTTGTCAGCAGTTAAGTTAGGGATCTAAGGTTAATAAATCCTTCGAGTAATTCTCTGAATTTACACCAGTTCGTTCTTTTGTTGGTAAGTCTTACATTTATTATCTTTTGTATTAACATGCCGTTGACCGTCAGGATTACGGGTGTATGATCCGACGACAGATCATTACTGTTTTCAATTGGTCAAATAGCCAATAAGTAGGCGATCCAGTCGAAATGAAATCACAGTTCAAATTTCCCCCAACTTCCTGCCTTTTGTCGTTATTAATCTTGACCCCCAGTAGGTGTGTTTTGCATTGAAATCACCTCCAATGATAAAGCTGTTGCCTAGAGTTCGGAAGAGGTCATTAAGATATTCCTCTGTTAGCGAATACTTGGGTGGGCAGTATATGGCAGCTATTTTAAATTCCTTGCTTTTAGCCAAAATGTTTATTATCGTTACTTGCATGGTTTGTTTTGCTATTTTTGGCAATTCATAAGGTTCCAAACTACTTTTTACAATTTTCAGCACTACCTCCCCTAGCACAGCTGGATGGGGAGAGTGGTAACAGAGATACCCTGGGATTCTAATCTTTGTTCCCTGTTTGAAATGGGTTTCAGAAATCAGGCAAACATCAATGTCTTCATTGCATAGAGAAGCCTGAAATTCAGAGATGTGTTGGAGTAAACCGTTTGCATTCCAGGTTGCGACTTTCAGATTTTTAATCATTATTACTTTGTTGATTTTTTCCTGTGGAAACTTCTTTCGTTAGTAGCTTAATTATTTTATCTTGGTTATACAGTAGATACATATCGCTTTTTCATCCTTCTTTAGTGGACAGTCGACGTTAAATGTGAAGGAAAGCATCTTTCCTTCACATTTAACGCATGCAAAATCCCTTTTACAATAGCTTTGCGTATGCTCGTAGGCCTGACATCTTTTGCATTGAGGTATTGTGTTGGAACTTCTACGAAGTGGCTCAATCTTGACAACAATTCCCAATATTGATCTAATAGCGTATACCTTTTCAATATCTTCTTGATTGTGAAAGGAGAGTATAAAAAGAGGTAATTTCCTATTTCTTGTCATTGGTCCCCATGGTTCCCCATCGTTATCTTTTATTCTTTCTTTTTTGATTAGGTTTTTGGCCTCCAAAATTTTTAAATATTTACTAGTCAAGTCTTCAACAATATCATGTTCATCATACAAGGAGTGAACACCTCTGGCTACTACTCTCAGTGGTCTAGTAGTCTTATTTTCATATGAGTGCCATTGCAACTTCATTTTCGTTAGCTCATCAGTGATTTCTCTATAAGTGTCACTATCATCGACATTTATTTTCCAATTATTGTTGCTATATGATGTGAGCTCGCATGTTTTCTTTGCTTTTTGGTCAATAATTCTTTTTAACTCACCAAATCTGTCTACTCCGGAGATCATTATTGGTGGTGGTAATGGCTGTCTTTTTAAGGCAATGGTTGCCTCTTCAAGCCTTCTATCCTTAGACTCAGCTTGCGAATTTGCTTGTTTTGCAGTAGCCATACTATCATGTTTTCTTACAGATGTTTCAGGACTCTCTTCAGCCTTGCATTTTTTTGTTGGCCTTTTACTTTTCTTCAGATGTCCTTCTGTCTCTAGTGCAAGCTCCTCTTCATCTGTGAGGTATTCTTTTGGTCATCTTGCTGGCTTGGTTGGACAGGACATTTATTAGTACAGTCCAACAAGGCAACTTTTACCTCTAGGTTTTTTATTTACAGGCTTATAACAATCTCTTCTAGATTTTTCCTTGCTTTGAGTTCAGCTTGCCATTCTTTATAATAACTGTTTGTTTTTAATTTCGCTAGTGAATCTGATTTATGTTACTTTCAACTATACTGCCTTCAGTTCCAGATTTTTTTTTTTGTGCTTTTGGAATGCTTACAATTATAGCGCTATCTTTGGTCGTAAGGTTTTTTGGCGCTATTTTTTTTGGTGGAGTTCTTGCCGTGAGTGAACTCCTTCTGGAGTTTTGTTGAAAAAACAATAAATGGTCCCCCCCCCCCAGAATCCATGGGACCGATCTCCGAGGAGGGTTTATTATCCAGTTTACCTGGTCTGCCACCTAGGGTATTCATATCTGTTGTTTTGTTCATTGCCATATTTTATATACCTGGTTCAGTTTTACTAGGTACTTCAGTAATTTCTACACACAAACCCCCTGCCAGGAGGACCGGGTCATTTGTTTTATTTTTTTGCCGTTTTTGTGAAGTTTTCGTCTCCGCTTATGTGGATTTTAGTCGCCTCTTATGACAGGCATGCCTACCTCGGGTATAATCTGTCGCCAACGCGAAGGGGTTCAGATAATAAAAGTCGGATTTTAAACCCACGTTTTTGAGCAGTGGACGTTTATTGAGAAGTGTTTAGGTTTTTCATAATTATTAAATTTTATGACTTTTGGTTGTTGATTCAGCACTTCACTACTCCTTACATCAAAAGGGTTCTCAAATCCGAAAATTTGTCGACCTGGATTGCAAGGGTCTTACATAAAAGCCACACTTTGAATTCATTTGAGATCCTTCACATCTTGAGTAAAGAACTCGTTAAAAATGGGAAAAGTCACAGAAACCACATTGAGAAACGATCTGCAATCATCAACCTTCTTAAAGAAGGCAAATCGCAGCGGGAAGTTGCTTCGCAATTGAACGTATCAAGGTACTGCTTTCAACGTACCATTGAACGACACGGTCAGGACAGCCTAGAGCTACAGTCACAACAAGCAAACGAAGTAGACGAAAAACAGTACCCGAAATACGCGCCGAAATAAATGGAAGACAGAACAAACCGCTGTCCTTGACAACGGTCAAAGGAATATTAAGACAAGCTGGACGTGTGTTTAGCAACTAGCCCAAATAGTTGCTGTTCGAAAACTCCTGCTGCGACTACAAAACAAGCAAAAAAGGTTAGAATGGGCCAAAAAGCATAAAGACTGGAGGGAAGAAGATTTCAACAGAGTTTTATGGAGCGAAGAATGCAAGTTTGAGGTATTTGGTACAAAGCGGAGAGTTATCGTTCGACGCAGCGCTGAACAAAAGGTGGTACCAGACTGTGTGGTACCTACCGTCAAACATGGAGGCGGTTCTGTTATGGTCTGGGGATGTTTTTCTTCAAGTAGAGTGGGAGATCTGGCTCGAGTGATTGGAAGAATGAATAAGGAGGCATACAAAACAATATTGGAAGAAAACGCTGTGCCGTCTGGACTAAGATTAATTGGCGATAGATTAGTATTTCAACAGGACAATGACCCTAAACACACGTCAAGACTTAGTCAAGACCACCTAAAACAGAGGGAATATGAAGAAATCTTACAAATCAAGATCACCAGATTTAAACCCTATAAAGATGTTGTGGGAAGAACTGGATAGAAGGGTCTGGGATCAATGCCCATCATCAGAATCTGCGTTTGCTGGAGCAATATACCACAGGCAACAATTCAAAAACTACTAGCTAGAGTGCCAAGAATTGTACAAAATTAAGCGAATGTAAACGTGGCTTTTTCGACGAAAAATAGGTTTAAGCAATTTTTTTTAATAAATTCTTTTATTTATCATAACGCATCGAATGAATTTTGCAGGAGAAAATGTCGCTTGGAGCAGTGAATGGAAACGCGTTGTCTATTCAGATGAAAAAAAGTTTAACCTTGACGGCCCCGATGGTTACACCTTTTATTTCCATGATCTAAGAAAGGAGGGGCTTATTTTGGCAAGACATCACAGCCGTACATCAGTGTAATGGTGTGGGGAGCTATTACCTACTCTGGCACAATCGAGTTGGAGTTTTCGTCCACAATAATGAACGGAAACAACTACAAATGATTGCTGGAACGGTCATTTCCAAAAGTGAAAAACATTTTCGGACCCCTGCCTTGGATATTCCAACAAGACAATGCCCCATCCACACTTCCAGGGTTGTTAGAATTTGGATTCAATCAGAAGACTTTGGCCATGGCCGCCCTATTCACCGGGCTTAAAACATAATCTAAAATGTTTAGGCATGGTTACTCGTATCTCATAAAGTGTATGAAGGTGGCAGACAATTTGAAGACAAGACACTTCAATCGAAGCTATCCGTGATGCCTGGGCCCAAATTTCTCTTGATTATTTAAAAAAAACTATATGATTCTATTCCAAACCGTCTTATAGAGGTCATATCGAAAAATGGCGGGCATATTCATTATTAATGTTTTAAAACCATAAAATGTAAACATTTTATTAATTTTTTCCTTTCTTTCGAAGATTTTGCATGTGGCCTCATCCTAGTGGTGCATCTTTTTATCCGCTTTTCAAGTAGTTCATTGTTTGATCTTGGGAAATTCCAACGGTAGTTTCTTATTTACCCTTTAATTTTAAGACTTCCTGGTGGGAAAATATGTGCCTGTACAGAGGTAGTAAAAGTTTCCGGGTACAACATTTCCAACAGGTGTAAAGAGTGAAAATCGATTGCAAAATGTATGGCCTCATCCTAGTGATCGCCTCTTTACTTGAAAACAGATTCCTTAATTCATTTTTAAATGCAGTTCTCTTTTCCACTGACATAATTTTGAAAGGAAAATTGACACAATAAACACTAATCGTTCTATAATTGCTCAATTTAATTTCTACACCAACATTCAAAAAAATTGTTGGTGTAGAAATTAAATTGTATGCATTACAGGCATACGTACACTGGCGATCGCTATTGACTTTCATTTTCTAGCCAATGTTAAATTGATTTCTGAAAGAATTCTACAGCTAAAAAACATTTGTTTAGAAATTATGAAACTGTGTGTATGGTATACCATATAATATTTAACTATCTTTATACAAATGCATAAAATATCATGTATGTATATTAGGTATACTATATATTTATATTTGTTCAATATATAGCATTAATTATTTATCCATCTGTCTGTTTATTTATTTATTGTTTCTTTTATTTATTCAATTATTTATTTGCCTATTTATTTGTTTATTATTATTTAATATTTATATATTTTTATAAATTATAAATTTTGAACGTTGTCGTAATTCACACATAATCCTAATCCACATTAATCCACATTAATTGCACATCATCATTATTTTGCACGTAATCGTAAAGATTTCCACACTACGAGTATGTCGCACCTTATCATATTTCCACGCATGTTAAAATAGTTTTTCTTCCGCTTCCAATTATGAGATGTGCGACGTAAGCTTTTTCCCATAATAAATGTTTTAATATTATCATGTAGACGATATCAGCGTCGCGACGTCGCAAAATTCATATGCTTTCAAGAAATTTGAATATATTTTTTTGTATGCATCGTTAAAGTTTTTTTGCATTTATTTTGTGTTTATGGTTACAAGCAGAAGAGAATGGAAAAACATCAACTTTTTCGAAAGAAGAAGAAGGAATATAAGGAGCTCGAGATCAAGTCTATGGAAATGTGTTTTAGCAGGAATTAAAGTTTTACCACAAGGTAAAAAGAGCATGCTAAAACTACAAAGCCCGAATAGAAACCTTAGAGAAGAAGAAGTAAATCTAATAGCAGAGTCACAATCGGTGGTGAAAATTTGGAAAGACCACTTCTGCAGACTGTTAAACGGCGGTAACGTCCAAAAGTTTCACTGTCAGGCAGAATGCTTCACTCAATGCGGATGATGATGATGATCAACAATTGACAACGCGGATCTTCTGACATCGAAAAGCTTTTAAAAGTACTTCTAGTGTAATTTTAGAATTTTGATTAGTTTCTACCAATTTAAGATAAATCAAAACAAACAGGATAAGGAAGCCAGAAATAGTTTCCTGAACCAACAACCTAGGTAAGTTGACTGGTTTTAACATAAAAGACACTTCAAAACACTAACTTGAAATGAGCAATTGTGCCACAATGCAACGGAAACTAACAAAGAAAGTCACTAGCGGTGCACTAGCGATAGCACCCCACTCTAATAGGTGCATCACGGAAATCTCCCCCGAATTGCTTCCTGACCAAGCTGCGAGTTCGAGCCGATATATAGTTGTTGGCAATATGTCAGTCAATGATCTCGAGTCTATGGTTGGAAATGCTTTAATGCCTTGCTGGATTCAAAATTGAGAAAGAGTAATCGAAGCCCAAATGAGAAAAAAACTGCGGTGTACTTGCCGAAACTTGTGCTTCGAACTCTGCAGGCACATGATTCCACCCTAGTTCTCAACTCACGGATTATCCACTCCAAAAACAAAAAAAAACTGCAACCGTCATTGTAAAATTGCACAAAAGCGAGGACATAGGACGCACAAAAGAATCTTAGTCCAAACTACGGGGCACTTGCATTTCCATGGACAAGGACTATCGCGCTGCATCAGGGGTACAAAAGTGGCGTTCAATTAAGTTGAACTCGGGGATCACCAAGAAGAATACCAACATAAAAACCAAAATTCGTGAGCAAATTCTTCTAGTCCGTGAAAACAAATTTTATTATAGGTTTGTTTGGTGAGCGCACTAGGGCGCCCATTGGTTTCGAACTACGTGTTCGATGTTCGCTAGTGCTGCTCTAAAATCGCACTAACTTTTGATGCCTGCATTCGATGTCTGCAATGGGGGCGCACTGTACTCAAACCAGGTATTTTCTTGTGGTAAGAAAAAAGTGCTGTCAAAAAACTAAATTATTCGCTGTCATTCGGTTGTGATGTGTTGAACACCAAATACTTTGCATTGTATAGAAAAATATTAATAATGTGTAAATATGAGATGCAAACATTTATAAAATGTAAAGTAAAAAATCTAAAGCCAATCGCTTTACTTGAAAAATTGAAGAATGACAGCTTTCAGGGCAACATATTTGTGTTCGTTGTTATATATAATTTCTGCGGTTTTTTACAGCCACGGAAATGCTCTGACACTATCCAGTGCACTTTGGTGCTGGGCTCATAGAACAGACCTTATGACTCCAATAACAACCTGCGATGAGATAGGGAAGGTGGAATGTTATTACTTAAGCAATTGATCGATGACAGTTTTCTAGTGACAGTGACAGGCGAACGAAAATCGTATGGTGAAAGCGTAAGCGGTGATCATATCAGTGCCTCTTAAACTGGCGGAATAGTTCACCCACATCGTATTGAATTGTAATGCCGTCTGTCCTAAAAATAGTGCCAGTAATAAATTAGAAAATAAGAATTTCAATTTAATGAAATGCCAAACGTTATCTTACAACGTAGCAGGCTTAACTAATAAGTTCTTATTTATTGACGTGAATTCTTATGAAACACTTGTAGAAGAGCATAATTTTAAAGATTTTGAAAATAAGTTTGTTGAATATGAATTCAGGTAGGTTCCAGCGTCTGAATGTATACAGCCAGCTGTGGTTGTTACTTTGGGTTTAGAAGAGATCTTGGAGGCATCGATTACGCGTTCATAACTTTGGAGGAACTGATGTTAGTTTGATAACAAGAAGTTCCTTATACTTCAGTTGTATTTGAATTATAATAATTAAAAGAGAGATTTCGATAAGTTACATGAAATACTGGCATAAAAAGGAAATCATAGGATCGAAATAGCAATGCAAGAGGTACCAAGCTGTTAGAATTCTGCAACACCTTTGTGCTACGACTGCAAAATGGAACCAGCTGAAGTGATGAGTTTAGGAGCATCACGTTTGTGGACTGGAAAGGGACCTGGCTGGAGACGCATGTTGTTTGAGGTCCAGACCCAGCCCGGACTATAGTGCTATCTAGAGTAACAAATAAAGTTAAATATAAACGACGAAAATCTCTGTTAAATGGTAGTAATGCATGTAACTTTATGAGCGCTTTCACACTCGACTGCATATACCCAGTTTTCGCCTCAGTTTGTTTGTCAGCTTGCTTCGGGGGTATTCATTCATGTATGACAATTGTATCTAGGTGTATGAAGCAATGTGCGAAGGAAATATTGATAAGGACACTACTGAGGTAAATTTCACCGGATCGCCATACGTATGTTTAACAATTTATTACTCACGTACTACACAGGAAAAGTGTCTAGTAACAATACTCGGTTTGTGCTTGACATAATTGTCTCTATTATCAATTTTGGTATTCCACTACTAATCCAATAAACAGCTATATGTCCATATTCTTTTCATTGCTAGACTTAGCAGAAAAAGATTAAAGAAGGTATAGATGCAGAGTGCAGCGGGTAGAATCATGTAGAAACCAGATTAAATCATCATGACCAGGGTAAATGAATGGAAATGAAAACTTATAAAACCTAGAAGGATGACCCAATTTTTCTTCTTTATTCTTCCGAATAAAGTCTGTTCCTATTTTAAATAAAAAAAAATATAACTGAAGAAAAAACTTTATCTTAAGCCGGAATAAGTTTGCTGTTTGTTGTTGGGTAAAGTAATAGAGTTTTATTTTGTAAACTGTTCAGAAGAATTGACCTATTCCGCTGAAAGAAACATCGCTACAGAAATTTTGAACTTACCGCCAAAAATTCAATTGTCAAAAAATGGCACATGGAAAGGAAGTCTCTGCAGATCTCCGTAAAGTTATTGTCAATCAATATATTTCGGGGAAATCCACTTACAAAATTGTAAATGATTTAAATATTCCACACTCTACAGTTAGACATTTATGTGACCATTATAAAAAAAAAACAATTCCATTGAGCCCAAAGAAGAGAAATGGTCGTCCATCGCTTTACACAAAAGCTGATCAACGCGATCTTTCAAAGATAGCAAGGCGAAACCTACGAGCAGGATGCGAAGAATTATCGCAGATTTGGTCACAAGAGATCGAAAAACCGACATCTAAATCTACACCATTGCGGGAATTGTAAAAAACTGATTAAGGCTTTTATAAAGTAGGTAAATAATGAATTGTTAAAATTAATGTCAATCAAAGTTCGTTTTAAGCAAAATCTAGACCTTTACTCACTGCCATATAAAAGAAAAATCGACTCAGGTCATATGGAGTGACGAATCAAGATTTGAAATTTCTATCGTTGACACTCGACGACGAGTTCAAAAACCTGGAGAAGTTTTTTTTACAAAGATTGTTTAGTTCGAAAGGTCAAGATTCCAGCATCCGTTATGGCCTGGGGTTGCATGTCAGCAAGGGGAGTAGGAAGCCTAAACTTTGCTAACGGCATTATCAACACCAATGTGTACATTGACATTATGGAAAACTACCTTTTGCCATCCATTCTACGTCTTAAACGAGATGACGGCGCATATATTTTTCAGCAAGACGGCGCACAGTGGTTTGAGAGCGGAAAAAAGGTGTTTGGAGAAAGTCATATAGCCTTTTTAGTTTTATGTCTAAGTACTCTTAGATAACCCGGGCGTATGATTTCAAAGTATTTTTAATATATATATATTATGTACTTATTTACAAGCACTCAAAGTTAAAAAAAAATTAAAATTATTCAAGTCGCGAACCATATTTTCATCAAAACTACAGATGTCTTTTCCGAAGTTTCTTAAAATAAATTCTGTATCCTTATATATCATTTTATTGCTCTATTTTTGACTACCTAAAATTAAAAAAAAAGGTAATTCATAAAAGAAGCCTTCTATAAGTAGCCTCAAATATAGGTACTAAAATAATGGTTTTGATGAAAATTTTTTGAGTTTTAAAATTAGCTACGCCAAGCTACGCATAATGACGTATATCAACGTATGCTCCATACTTCCAAGTTACAGCACAGAAAAAATCATGTTTCGGAGTTATGTTCAAATTTATCTCACTGAATCGGGTTTCAAAAACTCGCTCTTGACGGTGGTATATAGCAAAAAGTTATAATTTCTGCGGTACTAATTGTCAGAACGAACTGGTTAAGCCTACTATTTTTAGAAAAAATGTGTATCTTTATTTAAAAAATAAAATAAAGTTAATACATTGACCCAGGTCTGAAAAATTCGATTTTTAGCGGAACCATTTATTTCTGCCTGCAAAATTTTTCAACTTTCCACTCAATTTTTTTGGGAAAAATATATGAAAAAATATTATTATTTTATGATAGGTTTAATTATATGATAGAGCTTAATAAAGAATAAACAAAAGGATTAGGGATAATCCTACAGTTTTTTTGATTTGACGCAAAAAGTAGGGACAGGTAATAATATAAAATTTGTTTTTCTGATTTTTGTCTGTGAATGGGTTTTTTCCAGTATACCTGTTGCGTTTTCCATATAAATGAAAAACAAACAATTTTTTTTATTGTTTTTAAAGTTTTATAGCTTTGTTTTTGTTGTGTATTGCTTAATTTTGTATAACCTTTAAGGATTAGTAATGCCTTATAAAGGATTTAAAAAACAAGTCAGTATTGAGTGATTGTGAATTTGCGCAAGGTTTGTAAGAAAAATAATAACTCTTTGATCAACCAATAAATGAAGTGAAATATAAATACAAGCAGATAGTGAGTTCAATGGATTCAATCGCAATTCCTTATTCGGTGTTGTGTAGCGAACTTAGGACTAATGGTATATTATAATATTTAAAGCATGGAGAACTACCAGTGAGACCCGCCGAATTAGAGACGCTCAGAAGAATAAAAATTCAGCAGGAATTTCATGAAAAACTGGGCATCATTGTTGATGTTGTAAAACAGGGTACGGGGACAAGTAATGACGGCAACACATCCAGGAGGTTCTTTGCCAATCCAACAATGACTTCAGAAATCAGTGAAGATAACATCGAATGAAAAAGTAGAGTACGCGTGGGAAACTGCACAACTTTTTATTGAGAATTATAAATGGTACAACATGCCAGCAACCGTACATAAGGTTTTGATGCATGGAGAAGAAATCATTAAACATTGTGCATTTCCTTTTGGATCACTCTCTGAGGAAGCCCTAGAATTCCGAAATAAGTCTACCGCAGTTTTGATTCGAGAAAATGCAGCCGAATTGCTACGAATGAAGATGTGATGCATCGTATCATCATATCCTCAGATCCACTAATAACAAGCTTAAGGCCACAGGCAAAAAAGAAAATACTACCAATCTTCGCAGACGCTAGAAACCTAATTTTAGCATTATAAAGTAACTACTACTACTTTTTTTTTGTATACTATTTATTAATTGAATGAAAATGTTTTATTTATGTTTTATATAATATTTTGGAAGTATTTGTTTTTGTTTATGTTTATAATATACATAGTTTATAATATTTTATTTAAAATAAAAAGTTCAGATTTTACTAAAAAAAAAACTTTTATTTCAGTACAACATCAAAACCCTCAAATTTTAGAAAAACGTCAAAACTTTTTTCCAACCATTTTTTCTTAACAAAATTTTTATCAAATACTTACAATACTAATCTTAACATGTGTGCCAAATTTCATTAAAATCCGTTAAATAGTTCAGATTTAACAGACTTTTTTCCGCTCTCCCATACAAACTAAACCACTGTGCGGCGCTTCCTGTCATATTTCGAACAGAAGCATGACTTGGTTAGCGGAAAATGACATTCCAGTTCTACCCTGGACTTTTTCTAGTGCGGACCTTTCACCAATAGAAACTCTTTGGGGTAGAATGAAGAAAGAGTTGCGGAAATGTCCTACCAGAAACAAACAGGACCTTAAATCAAGGTTGCAGGCTATTTCGGACTTTTTACACTAAACTTCTGTCAGAACTTAGTCCAATCAATGCCCAAAAGAATAGCTGAAGTCATCCGTGTATAAGAGAAATACTAAACACCTGCAGTTGTTTTCTTTTAAAAATTAAATGTTTTTACTTCTTTCCTTAATTAGGCCCACACTTATGAATACTTGAAGATAAAAAAAATATATTTTTTTCTTATTTATAAATAAGGCTTTAAAAAAAAGTCCTACATATTTTAAAGAGTAAACTTTATTTTATAAGTACGAACGTTGAATAAATATTGCAGTTGAGAAGAAAAATGCACTTTTTTTTGAATGTCAGTAATAATAAAAGTTAGGCCCAAATTTTTGAGTTTGAGCTCGTAGTAGTCCCTGTGGGGGCCGTTAGTTAAAGTTATTACCTCTGAATAACAGGAATGTGCTTAAAAGTGCTTATTTGTCTCGCATTTGTGTGGCGCACGATTGGTTGTCACTTACAGTTCTATGCTATTTCCAAACGGCAATTTTTTTCGACTGTGAGGATTTTCTCATGACAATTTTACTTTCGGATTTTTTTAAAACGTTTACGAGAGGTGGGACTGTGAGGAAACTTTCTTTTTTGGGGGTTTTCTGGGATTTGAACTTTGAATCTCCTGCTCAATGATCACGCACTTAACCAAAATCAGTTGTTTTAAAAATACAGTAAATTTTGTAGAACTCCAAGACGTCATAATTCATATCATATGTAATTCAATTTTTTTTTTTTTAAATTCAGCTTTTCCAAAATTTCATAATTTCTACAATTCTGTAAATAATAAAAGAAAACTCTATTTCATAATGAGATTAAGTTCGGCCTTTCTGCAGTATCAAAACGTAATCTTTATTCAATTTTTTTTTTTAAAACTGCACTCTTATAAAAGTGCACTGCATATTTTAAATATCTTCTACATATCGAACAAAATTTTAATGGAAAATTGTTGCCAAAATATTGGTAGGTTATCTCATATCCCGAATATAACATTTTATCAAAATCCTTTGGGCCGTTTTTGGGTTAGAATACAAATTTTGGTTTCGTCTCGAATTGTGAATTCACAGATCTCAGATACAAGATTTAAAAAAAAATCGGTTTATCCATTTACGCTGCAATCAGCTGACAAACAGGCAGAAAGACAGACCAATTCTTATCCAAGAACATACAAAAATAAACATACAACAATTAAAAAGAGAGTGCCATAAGATATTGACAAATAAAAGCTTTATTCACACTCTTTACTTAATTTAAGGTCGTGTTAATACAGAATTTTGAAATACAGAATTTTGGATTTACAGAATCTTAAAATACCGATTGAGATTTTTAAAATGTTGTTCAAATATAATTTTGGAGTGCAGAATTTTGGCTCGATCCCTTCATAATTATTTCATTTATTGGACTCACATTTTAGAGTCCAATAATTGGAGACATATGGTGACTTTCGATGCTGATCAGAAATATATTGTAGCATAATAATAACTACGCCCCCTAAAAATATGACGCAACAAATTCCGAAGTGACTTTTCATTCCGGCAGAATTTTGGTTCGTACTGTCCTTTCATTCGAGGTTCGTGTCTGGGACGAAGTCTCCACAGCTCATGTCAACGAAAGAGACGAATAATATCAGGGATAAAAGGGAATTATAACTGCAAGAATTATTTCTCTTATTCCAGTGGTCGAAGAATTTGCTAGAAGTTTCTGGCTATCAGAAACTTCTGCTATATAAGGACAGATGGCGGTCAAAAAAAACACAGTTGGTTTAGAACCGTGGCGAAGAGATTGGAAAAGTGATAATGGGCGAAGTTGTAATTTGGTGATAAATTGAAAGTTGAGAGTGAACAAGAAAAAGTAACTAGTTTGGATTTGTGAATTAAGTAATTGAAAGGAGATAAAGTGATTAGAGAGGAAAGAGACATTGTAAGAAAAGAATTGCGAAGAATAGTATAGTGTGAACCTGAATTGTTCTATAGACTAGAAAATAAAGAAATAATTTCACAGAATACTGTTTTATCTACTCGAGCCGTAGCTCGCATTTTACATTGGTGTCAGAAGCGGGATAAAACTTATTCTGTGAATAACTATTTCCGTGGTGTGAAATTGCACAAGAAAAAAAAAAAAAAAAAAAATATCGATTTCTGTGTTGAGTTAATTAGTTGCGCAAAATGGGTCGCAAATTGGGAAAACTAACTATAACTCAACTAAAGGCAGAACTCAGTAAGCGGAACCTCGACACAACTGGGGGAAAAGATGCCCTACTGATTCGTCTGGAAGAAGCAGTAACGCAGGAAGGTGAAAATCCGCATGACGTAGAGTTTGACGTGGGAGAGGAACCAGCAAGTACAGTAGCCGACCCGGATATAACAAGTCTGCTCCTGCAACTTAAGTCAGTCATGGACGAACAAAGAAGACCAAAAGAAGTCTCTGGAACTTAAGCTCGATGACCAAAAGAAAGCAATAGACGATCAAAAGAACTCTCTAGAACTTAAGCTGGACGAACAAAAGAAAGCGATGGACGAACAAAAGAAAGCGATGGACGAACAAAAGAAAGCAATGGGCGACCAAAGGAATTCTCTAGAACTTAAGCTGGACGAACAAAAGAAAGCAATGGACGAACAAAAGAATTCTCTAGATGCTCTGGAAAGTAAACTTGATGAGCAAAACAAGAACTTGGAATCCAAATTCGAAGTGATCGAAGAGAAAATCGAGAAGGTCGAGACGCAACTCGAAAAAGTCGAAACTAGATTCGATGAAAATTTTGAGAAACATGAAACTCAGTTCGGGAAGATAGAGACTCAGTTTGAAAAAGTGGATACGTAATTCGAGAGAGTAGGAAAGCAAGTCGAAAATCTTGCTAAGGAACTCAGCAACGTGAAGAGACAGAAAGCACGGGAATATTCCACTGACGGTCTGAGAAGAAAGGAGATGCAGCCCCCTATCTTCGATGGTCAAACATCATGGCCAATTTATAAAAGGCAATTCGAAGCGGCCGCAATGACCAATAGCTGGGACGATGAAGAGAAGTCCATTGCACTCACACTTGCACTGAGGGGTCCAGCTGCGGAGCTCTTGCAGACCATCCCGGAAGATAAACAGCAGAATTACGACTCTCTGGTTCAGGCTATCGAGATGCGGTTTGGGGATGAACACATGCAGCAGGTGTACAGGGTTCAGCTGCGTAGTCGAGTCCAGAAAAGGGGGGAAACGCTCCAACAGTTGCAGGCGGATATAGAGCGACTAGCCCATCTTTCATACCCTAAAGCCGGTGAGGAGCTTATCAACAGAGGACAGACAACTGCAAATGGCTGTAAGGATGGCTGAAAAGCGAACACTCCCCGAGGCATTGGCATTCGCTTTGTCAATGAAGGCTGCGAACCAAGCATACCAGGGAATACACCGTGTCAGGGAAAGGTCCGTCGTGGAGTGCTCATGCCAGAGAACAGCCGTCATGGATGAAGACAAAGCTCGCGGAAGTCAAATCCGTTGCTGGAATTGCAACCAAACCGGACACCTACAACGGCAGTGCAGAAGTGCACCTAGACGAGGAAATTGTCCACATTGCGGAAGTAGGAGAAGCAGAGAGGAAGCATCCTGTCGGTCAGACTTCCCAAAACCAGCAGTCGGGAGATGCGTAAGGACCAACTTCGCGGGGCAGAAGTTGGTTACTGGAATCGAGGCCCCCAGGACCACCATTCAAGTTTCGCAAACCAAACGGGGTAACAAGAGCCTGACAGTGGAGGCACTAATCAACGAGAAGAAGTGCGTAGCAACCATCGACACAGGTGCCACTGCCTCCATTGTAAGAAGAGATATCGTCAAAAGCTCCTGGCTGCACAACACCAACAGCTACTGCCTGAAGACTGCAACAGGGGAAATGGCGAAAGTGTTTGGAGAAGTTCGTCTTATGATTACTCTGGCGGGACTGACGTTCTCCCATGCGTTTCTGGTGGCAGATATATGCGACGAGTGCATCATCGGAATAGACTTCATGAAAGCAAATGAAGTAATCTTGGACATCGGGATGCAAGTACTGAGGTATCGAAATGTGGAGATTCCGATGGTGTACGGAAATGAGAATGCCGTAACTCTCAGGACAGTCATCAGCAAAGACGAAGTTTTGCCGCCGTCTTCAGAGACAATCATTTGGACGAAGCTGGAAGGTGATCTTGGGAGCCACCGATTCTACATAGTAGAACCAGACCCAGAGAAGAATTCTCAAGACTACATCGTGGGAAAGACGTTAGTCGAACCAAAGAACACCATGGTTCCAGTGAGGGTTTTGAACGCAAGACCACAAACTGTCAAACTAAGGCGAGGGGAGGTGACTGGAAAATGCACGCCGATTACCGCCGTCGCAACAATATCTGAACGTGATGCTCCAAAACTTCTCCCATCACCTTGGACAGCGGAAGCGAGAGAGACGATTCTCCAGTCCAGTGAGCTGAATCAGGAGCAACGAACTATGGCAGAGAATCTTATCAATGAGTACGCTGATGTATTTGCCTCACAGGACGGAGAATACGGCCGAACACATCTGGTACAACATCGAATAGACACTGGTGATACTAGACCAATTCGTCAGCCTGCTAGGCGCCTTCCATTGGCAAAGCAGACAGAAGTTGCAGAGATGGTGTCGGCAATGGAGAAAGAAGGTGTGATTGAAAGTTCCAAAAGTCCGTGGGCATCACCGGTTGTACTGGTTAAGAAGAAAGATGGCAGCACGCGGTTCTGCGTGGACTATCGGCAGCTCAATTACGTCACCAAGAAAGACAGCTACCCTCTGCCACGGATTGACGACACGCTAGACACACTATCAGGAGCCCGATGGTTTTCCACTCTCGACTTGAAGAGTGGCTACTGGCAGGTACAGATCCATCCAGAAGACCGGGAGAAAACCGCCTTCACCGCAGGAAATGGGCTATGGCAATTCACGGTAATGCCATTCGGGCTGTGCAATGCTCCGGCGACTTTCGAGCGATTGATGGAATGTGTCCTGCAAGGGTTAACATGGAAAACCTGTTTGGTATACTTGGATGATGTCATCGTCGTAGGAAAAACGTTTGCGCAACACCGAGACAATCTAAGGGATGTGTTTCAAAGGCTTCGAAGTGCCCACCTGAAGCTCAACCCCAAGAAGTGCGCCCTGTTTAGAGCAGAAGTCAAGTACCTGGGACACATAATTTCAGCGAAAGGAGTGAGAACCGATCCGGAGAAGGTCGAAGCGGTGAAAAACTGGCCAGTCCCCAAAGACAAACACCAACTAAGGAGCTTCCTGGGCCTAGCCACCTACTACAGACGGTTCGTGAAGGATTTTGCCGGGATCGCAAAGAACCTGCACCAGTTGACGGAAAAGGGAAAACAATTCAAATGGTCAATTGAGTGCGAGAAGAGCTTCAAGGCACTTAAACAACGGCTATGCGATGCCCCGATACTGGCTTACCCCACTCCCGGGGAAACGTTCGTGGTGGATGCAGATGCTAGTAATGTCGGGGTAGGAGCCATACTCTCCCAGGTGCATGACGGCCAAGAGAAGGTGGTTGCGTACTTCAGCAAGGTGCTCTCTAAGCCAGAAAGGAACTACTGCGTGACAAGGCGGGAACTTCTAGCTTTGATCTTGGCTACGAAGCATTTTCACAAATACCTCTACGGGAGGAAGTTCGTTCTTCGCACAGACCATGCAGCCTTAAAAAGGCTATTACAGTTCAAGAGTCCTGAGGGTCAGGTCGCAAGATGGATCGAAAGGCTGCAAATCTACGACTACGAAATACAGCATCGTAAAGGAAAACTCCACTCTAATGCGGATGCACTGTCCCGGAGACCATGCAGAACGGATTGTAAACATTGTGCGCGTCAGGAAGAACGGGAGCTGGTTTCCATCCAAAGAATGAGAGCCGAACCTATCGCCGGCTGGAGCGTAGATGAGATCCGGAACGCTCAGAAGGAAGACCCGGATATCGAGCCGATTCTGGCCTGGAAGGAGAACATGGAGAAACCGGATCATCAGGACATCTCTCACAGAAGCCCGACCTTAAAGGCATATTTTGCGCAGTGGGACTCCCTCCATGTCCAAGAAGGTGTTCTGAGAAGAAAATGGGAATCCTCCGACGGAAAGTCGTTTGTAATGCAGCTTGTCGTACCGCGGACGAGGGTCAAGGAGGTGTTACAGGAAATGCATGGCGGGGCGACCGGAGGCCACTTGGGAGTGAATAAGACGCTAGAAAAGGTACGAGAACGTTTTTATTGGTTAAAAGCGAAGGAAGATATCGAAGACTGGTGCAGAAAATGCGACGTGTGTGCAGCTAGCAAGGGTCCGAGAATCAAAACTCGAGGTAAGATGCACCAATACAACGTGGGAGCACCTTTCGAACGAATCGCCATTGACATCGCAGGGCCCTTTCCGGAAACCGACAATGGTAATCGGTATATACTCGTAGTGATGGACTACTTCAGTAAGTGGCCGGAAGCGTTTCCGATCCCTAACCAGGAAGCCAGAACCGTGGCGGAGCAGATCGTCTACAATTGGGTTAGCAGATTCGGTGTGCCCTTGGAATTGCATTCTGACCAAGGGCGGAACTTCGAGTCAAGAATCTTCCAAGAGATGTGTCAACTACTCGGAATCAAAAAGACAAGGACAACCCCGCTTCATCCACAGTCGGACGGTATGGTGGAGCGTTTCAATAGGACTTTGGACGAACATCTCTCGAAGGTCGTAGGTGACTACCAACGGGATTGGGACCGGCAGATTCCCTTGTTTTTGATGGCCTATAGAAGTGCCGTGCATAGCACTACTCGACATACGCCGTTCGAAATCTTATTTGGTGGAATAGCTCGTTTACCCAGTGAGGTGAAATTTGGATCTCCTACCAATGAGCCCAGAAATGAAGAAGAGTACGTGGCGGACCTTAGGGAAAGGCTTAGGGACATACACCAAAGGACCAGAAGCCAGATTAAGATGACGAGCGACCGCATGAAGACCAGGTATGATGCCAAGGCAACAACGTCAGGATTCCAGGAAGGAGATCTGGTGTGGCTGTATAATCCCCATCGCCAAAAGGGGAAATCACCTAAATTGCAGCGGAACTGGGAAGGTCCCTACAGAATAGTAACCCGCATCAACGATGTTGTCTACCGCATCCAGCGAGGACCGAGGGCCAAATTGAAAGTGGTTCATGTGGACCGACTGAGTCGATACAATGGCCGAAATGAGGATGCACTTGTTCGGGACGAACACGTCTAAGAGGGGGGCAGTGTAGCATAATAATAACTACGCCCCCTAAAAATATGAGGCAACAAATTCCGAAGTGACTTTTCATTCTGGCAGAATTTTGGTTCGTACTGTCCTTTCATTCGAGGTTCGTGTCTGGGACGAAGTCTCCACAGCTCATGTCAACGAAAGAGACGAATAATATCAGGGATAAAAGGGAATTATAACTGCAAGAATTATTTCTCTTATTCCAGTGGTCGAAGAATTTGCTAGAAGTTTCTGGCTATCAGAAACTTCTGCTATATAAGGACAGATGGCGGTCAAAAAAAACACAGTTGGTTTAGAACCGTGGCGAAGAGATTGGAAAAGTGATAATGGGCGAAGTTGTAATTTGGTGATAAATTGAAAGTTGAGAGTGAACAAGAAAAAGTAACTAGTTTGGATTTGTGAATTAAGTAATTGAAAGGAGATAAAGTGATTAGAGAGGAAAGAGACATTGTAAGAAAAGAATTGCGAAGAATAGTATAGTGTGAACCTGAATTGTTCTATAGACTAGAAAATAAAGAAATAATTTCACAGAATACTGTTTTATCTACTCGAGCCGTAGCTCGCATTTTACAATATATATACATAAATATATACATATGTTCGTATATAACTACAAAATTTTCAGAGCATAAAAAATAAATGCATAAATAAATATTTTGGCGCAGCCCTAGATTCTTGCAGCCATTAGTGGTGTGCGTGTTATATTTTTATTTTTTCATTCGAATGAAAGGGCACTACAATTAGTGTTGCTACAAGGGTGTTGATCAAAAAAGTACCACGTCTTTAAAATCGAAATTTTAAGTAAAACTTCCACTGTAGTTAAGAAAGCAATTTATTTAGTTAAAAGATAGTATCTTAAATTTTCAGTATGGGGAACCATGTATGACTTTCATGTTATACAGGGGGTTCCAATAAGAGGCGCCATATAAAGCATTATAATCTTTATATAGCAATTGATAATACAAATATTGGGGTTAGGTACAAAATATTATATTCACGTACATATCATTTTAAAGGGTGGCCGTGGTGTAGTGGTAACATCATCGCTTGTCACGCTGTTTATTCACGGTTCGAATCCTGAAGTCAAGAATCATCTATTTATTTCGCACGAAATAAATAAAAAAGTCGATCACTTGCGAAAGCTAAGTCAACTCTACTGTGAAGGCAGTAGGGTGGTCATATGGCTAAAATGCAACGTGATCGTGATGTTGACATCAGGAGGTCGTAACAAAATTCTGTGAATCAAAAGCAACGACAATGATAGCGAAAACAACCAAAATGCTCCCCAGTTATCTGGACAGCCACCCTTGGAGTTTACAGAAACTTAATACCACCTGAGTTTCAAACCATACCACTCTGTCTCTTCCCCTTTCCATAAAACGCACGTGTTCTAAAAAATTAGTATAAGGGTATTCATATCCCCTTTAACACGTGTAAATTATAAAAAAAAAAAAAAAAAAATAGTATAGATCTACATAAAATGTAGTAGTTTTGTTTCCTGTCATCGATATCTAATTTGACAACCAGGTGTACTAGGTTCAAATTTGTTTTTCTTCCAAATGTTAATGAGATTGGGGAACAAAACTTAAAAATTTGTATGTCACTAATTTTGTAATTACACTCCACGAAATTAATATAGAGGCACCAGAGTTTTCAAAATAAAATAGTCAAGCCAGGGCAAACGATATATCGATAACAAGTAAACCAAAGAAGAACAAAATAATGTATAAGATGCAGACTGAAAATTTATTAAACAAAATATTGCTAAAACACTGCGAAATTATGTTAGAGGCAGCGCATTTTAACTTATAAAATTATTTTATTTAAAAAAAATTATTTAACTTATTTCAATATTTTAGTAATGCGTGTTGCCTCCTTTATTAGTTATGACCTCAAATATCCTGTTTGGCATGGAATTTATAAGATTTTGAAGATAATCAATTTCCAGGTTCTTCCAAATATCTTTGATGGATTGTTTGAGGTCGCTAACGGTGTTGTACTGCCTTCCATTTTCGTACACTTTTTGAGCTATTAATCCTCATAAATTTTCGACTGGGTTCAGATCTGGCGATCTCGAAGGCCACTCTAAAACAGGCGTACTTGTCAAGCTGAAGTACTCCTTAACTACTTTTGCAGAATGAACAGCGGCATTATCCTGCTGGAAAATTAATCCAGGGCCCCCGACGTCATCCGCAAATTCATCCAAAGCATATTGCAGCATTTCCAGGTATGTTTGTGAATTCATCTTTGGTGGAACGTAGAGGATAGGCATCTTTCCACCATATCCAAAGGCACCCCAAATCATAACACTGCCTCCTCCAAAATTGCGACTCATTCAATAATAGTGACAGAGTCCGGCCCATCCGGACGCACTTTCCGCGTCCCATTATGTCCAATTAAACAACTTTGCTTAATACTGCAAATATTATTCACCTTTGAATTCTAAATTCACAAAAAAAAACAAAAACTTCTTACTATACAATTGATTTTCTTCAAAACAACTGCTGCCTCTATATTTATTTCGCTGCGAAACCTCTATTTTTTCTGTGGATCTGCAGAAACATTCACGCAGTTTGACAGCACAGTAACTTATCTAAAAGTGAATAACATTCCCATTCTTGCTTCGATTAACAGAAATAAGAAAAAAATAGTTTTATTTTTCCAGACGTGTTGTAACGTGAAATATCGCTGTAATTGTCAGTGACGCCTCTATGCCTCTATATTAATTTCGTAGAGTGTATATTGTTTTAAAATGCCAATGAAAAGTGAAAAATATTTAATTATTCGAAATCAAATGGGTACAGCGATACACGACTACAACATTGAATTCACAATAGGGGTAAGCCTTGCAGAATTTTGGAAAAGTCATACCATAATTTTATAATGTGGTGTCAAGTTTTACATTTTTACAGTTTGTAAAATATGTAGTGTACCTATTTTTACACATAATCGTGAATATCCGTCAAATATCTGCTCCTTCCATGCTAGAAATCTTCATTCTGTAGGTGACATTTTTTATCAGTTACAGCTATTGTGAACGAAAAACATGGATAAATCATACACAATAAATTATAGTTTCAAAACCGCTGATCCCTTTTACACTAAAAATACAATAGATCTTGAGTACTGTTTCAGGTAAACACTTTACAAAAAGAATCATTCAAATGTGTCTTTGTTGCTGAACTCATTGTGAACAATGGAAAATAAAGAGGGTGCCGACGGACAGACGAATAGACTGGTCAATAGCCGCAATGCACAAAATTACTTTGCTTTACATTTTAAGTATCTATGTAGCACAAATAGAATTTGACATTATACTTCCATTTTCTAAGAACATGTAAATAATAAATAATAAATAAATGAAATTGTAAACATAATATGCACCTAAATTAAATGATAACAGTTTACACACTTTCATTAAAACTTGGGAACTTGAAGCATCTAATTGCCTATCCCTATAATTCACCAAGTGCAACCGATGAGCCTATTAAATATAAATTTGAATATGACCGGAAAATGGAATTATTTGAATGTGAAGAGTATCAGAATTGTCATATTACAAGAAAAAAAGTATTAAAATTGAAAAGAAAAAGTAGTACTTCGATACAATTCCGAAGGGTGTAATAGACAGGATTATACATTTGTATGTACATAATGTGGGACACAATTCGAGTGGAATCGAGTGGATCAGAATTGTCATATTACAAGAAAAAAAAGTATCAAAATTGAAAAGAAAAAGTAGTACTTCGATACAATTCCGAAGGGTGTAATAGACAGGAATATACATTTGTATGTACATAATGTGGGACACAATTCGAGTGGAAAATATATTTTGAAAATCATTTCACTTATTACTTGTTGGTTTAATTTCTTATTATTTTATCGAGCAGCAATACAAGTTGTATTAAAATTGTACTTACATGATTGCAGTATTAGCTGGAAACTTTGGAATTTCGCTAAGTTGTGAGCGAATGCATCGCACTGTTCGTTGAAAACAGGTACATCCTTGAGGACATAGGTTTCCAACTGTATGCCTGATTAAAAGTAATACTACTAGTATCAATGTAAAGTTGACAATAACTCTTTGCATTTTGCCTTTTATTTTAGCGGATGAAATCACATGAGTCTTGTTCTTAGATAACTTCTGGTGCTCACACTCAAAACTGTTTCTTTACAAAGAATGGACGATAATTTCAACACAAAATAACACATGTATAGTATTTCTTTCCACTTTTATCACAGCTTTTGTTTTGTTTCTCTTGTTTTCACATAGATGTTTCCGGTTTAATTTACGAACGTTGATAACAAAATGTTATCCCAATTTTTTACAGCACGCCTTTCTCGAAACTAGATCAACTATTAATTATTTCAAAAATATCTAAAACTTTGTTAACACCTTCGAAATGCGGCGCTTCGTATTACCGTCCAATTGGTCTGACAGTTTGGCAGTAAATGTTACGACGTTGATTTGGTAAATTCACTTTATACTGTCTTAATTAAATTTTGTTTTCCAAGCGAATATAAATTGTTCGACTTGGTTATTTAAATAAAAATACGTGAATACAATTTTGATAATATGCTTGTTTAGTGGCAGAACGTGACATAATTTAAATGGGAATTGAGACTTAACGCTTTTCTGGTGTTATTATGTATTTAATAATATTTTTTTTTCACAACTTATTCTTCCCCTCCATATTCGCTGAGGATTCGCGAGCGTCTGAAGAACATCAATGAAATCGGATGCTTGGTTGTTGCACGGATCCAATGCATAAGCACTTAATTGTATTTCTCTTTCAATAGCATTTACGCGTTTTCAGTTTCCACGAATCGGTTGTGATTATGAAGTTTGTTTTAAGAGATTTTCTCTTGCGCTTGCTTTAAAATGTTCTAGATACTCGTATTAGGATATTCAACAAAATATTCATATACTCATATGAGATTACGTTACCAGTTACAAGAAGATATTTCGACTTGTAATATGTATTATAATTCGTCGATTAAGTAATCGATCAGTTTAGGTGATAGGTGATCCACTTAATGGTTGCTCGTTAGTTCACCAAACCGGAGGTATTCATATGCCTATTACTATTACGAAGTTTTGACTCCCTTTTGGCTCCTTTCCCCTATGCGTTTATAAGATTAAAAAAAAGGTCTTGCGTATGAAATTCTCCTTAGTGCAATTTGATCACTGCTGGCATTTTTAAAGTTTCTTATTTTTATATGTGTCACATAGAGCACATGCGTTTTTAACTTGCACCTAAATATGTATAGTAGGAAATACACGATACAAACGTTGTGCACCCGTTGGGCCCAAGTTGCAGTTGTATGCGACCATTGTATAGTGTGTGTCCACTCAACCGACGGCTGTACCGAAAATGTACGGTCGCATGCTCTTGAGCATACAACGTGTGTTGCATGCGACACATTGTATGGAAATTGTATGGTGTGTTTTCGCGTATACAGCAGACGTATAATTTTAGTTGCGTTTTAGTTTTTGTGACGGGTGGATGAAAAAAAAAAAGTATGGTTTTGGCTGAAGAATGACTAAAAAAGTATTCTGGTTGTATGGAAATATAAAAAATAGTGTGTGTGCTACATACAACGGCTGTACCGATATTGTACCAACCTAGGTCGGTACAACGGCTGTATAACGATTGTATCGTGTATTTCCTACTTATGATGCACGAGGGCCGGCTGATAAGTTCAGGGCCTGAGATACTCAACAACACTAGAACTACCTGCTGCACCCTTTAGTAGTATAAATATCACTTCGTTTCAATAATAATCTCATTTTGTTATTATCTGTATATAACATCACCATATAAAGGGTCTTTCATTAAGCGCTTCCTATCTTTAAATTTAAATAAAACAAAGAGTGTGTGAGATATCAACGAAATTTTTTATTCGTTTGAAAGGTCTATCAATGCCATTATGTATGGAATAAAACATTGTTCAAATGCCCGCCGAGGCTTCTCTGGGTCTGGGTGGCGCGCTTCCGAAATGTCCAATTTTCCATGACTCTGGCGCATAAATCAGGCTGAATTTGACCGATGGCATGGGTTATGTTGGCTTTGAGAGCGGCTGTGGTTTGTGGCTGATTCGCGTAGACCTGCGACTTCAGAAAACCCTACCAGGAAAAGTCTAATGGGGTCAAATCGCACGATCTCGGTGGCCAGTTCACATCACCTCCACGTGAGATGACCATGCCCTCGAATCGCTCGTGCAGAATTTCCAATGTGGCGTGAGCTGTGTAGCACGTAGGGTCGTCCTGTTGAAACCACATGTCTTTGGTGTCCATATGATCCAATTCAGGCTAAAAGAAGTTGGTTATCATCGATCCATAGCGCTCGCCGTTGACGGTGATGGCCTGGCCAACGTCGTTGTCAAAGAAATATGGACCGAAAATCCACACCAAACAGTGACTTTTTCGGGATGCATTGGACGCTCTTGGATCTCATGTGGATTGGTATCCTCCCAAATTCGACAATTTAGCGCTCATCCGGAAATGGGCCTCATCGCTGAAGATGATTTTTCGATGAAAATTAGTGTCAGTTTCCAACTGCTCCAGAGCCCATTCAGCGATCACACGTCGTTGTCTCTAGTCGTTTACCTTCAGCTCCTGGGTCAGTTGAATTTTGTACGGGTGCAGGCCCAAGTGACGACGCAAAATTCGCCAAGTTGTGGTCTGCGAAAGGCCGAGTTCTTGTGAGCGACTCGAAATGGACTGCCTCGGATTCTCCTGACAGCGGCGATGTATTCGGCAGATCTTGCGTTTCGTCGAAGTACGGGTGTTGGTTGATCGTTTACTGAACCAGTGGACTCAAATTTATCCACCACACTGCGAATAGTCCTCTCGGAAGGACGACTACGGCAACCGTAAAATGGCCGAAGCGCGCGGAACGTTGCCCGAACATAAAAAAAATTTGTGCGCGCTGGGTTTTCCAATTATTTAAGTGATAGAAGGCAATTGGTAAAAGTTGATAATTTAACATCTCGGGTAATAAAAGTAACTTCTGGCGTCCCACAAGGCAGTCATCTGGGCCCGTTGCTATTCATTTTGTTTTTAAATGACGTTCACGAAATATTCAATTTCTGTGAGGTTTTAATTTTCGCGGACGATTTAAAATTATTTGCACGGATAAATAATAGAGCTGACTACATTCGATTTCAGTCGGATATCAACAGGTTGTCGGTATGGTGTAAAAACAATGCATTAGAGCTTAATACTTCTAAATGTAACATTTTTACAGCGCTCCCAATTATAACACCGCTTTTTCATGATTATTTTATTAATGATCTTAAACTTCTGCACCTTAATGAAGTCAAAGATGTCGGGGTCGTATTTGACACAAAATTGAATTTCTCATTGCATTATGATTACACCATTGCTAAGTCTAACTCTATGTAAGGATTTCTTAAATGAAATAGCAAAGACTCCCGAAATGTCTATAGTCTTAAATCTATATACTGCTCATTGGTCAGACCTTATTTATAATATTCCTCCATTATTTGGGATTCCCCGTATGGTGTTCAAAAGAATTTCACGAGATACGCTATCCGCAAATGAAACATGTTTGATGAATTTCCTAATTATGACGAAAGATGCAAATTTATTGGCCTGTGAACCTTAAGTTTCAGGCGTAAGGCAACTGCTGTCATGTTTATCCGAGATTTAATTAATTATTATGTTAATTCACCGGAATTGTTTTTTCTTATAAATATATATGCTCCACATAGATATCTGCGGGTGAGAAATTTGTTTTTTGATAGAATGCATAGAACCAATTATGGTATCAATGAACCAATAACTAGTTGCATATGCACGTTTAATGATCTTTGAAGCGAAATTGATTTTAGCTTATTTCGAGTTGAATCTGCGTTCATTCATTGATTTTAGATTAATAACATTATTGTTTATTTGAAGTAGTCTATGAGATTTAAAATCGGTAGATGATCCTTAGACGCTCAACAAAAAACAGTTGTGTAAAGCGATACTGAGAGTATGCATTGAGAGAACGTAGTGTTCTATATGCTCTGTGATGGAAACAAAAAAAAAATTGCTCAAACCGTTCGACAAGCAACGAAGACTCGAGTGCTGCAAAGATTTTTTGGAGTGGGACAAATCTCGACGAAATTTGCGACCGTATCGTAACTGTAGATGAGACTTGAACTCCGGATGGACTCCAATACGATCCGGAGTCAAAACAAGAGTCTTGAAAAAGGGGAGAGGCTGCCGAAGAAATTCAAGGTGGAAAAGTCGGCTTCGAAGCTTATGGCGACTGGTTTATGGGACAGCGAAGGTGTTTTGCTGATTACCTGCCAAAGGGGACTACGATGAATGTCCAACATTACGCAAATTTATTGACTCAGGCACGTGAAGTAGTCGTTCGGAAGCGATGTTGGAAACTCAGGTACGAGGTGTTGTTTTTGCAGGATAACGCCCCTGCTCACACTTCGCAGGTTTCGAGGCAGGCTTTAAAATTCACAGGTTTTTCAACGACAGACCACCCACCCTACAGCCCAGACTTGGACCCGAGCTACTTTTTCCTTTTTTCCAATTTGAAAAAGGAGTTACGAGGCCGGAGATTTGCAGATGAGAACGAGATCAAGGTGGCCTTAGAAAGACATTTTGAAGGTAATGAAAAAGAGTATTTTTTCGGTGGTATTAAAGCACTGTCTGCGCGATGTGAGAAATGGATTTCACTGGAGGGAGATTATATTGAGAAATATTTTTTTTTTAATCGGATCCCTTCTTTCACTTAACGCCTTAGGCCGCGAACTTATCAGCCGCCCCTCGTATAAAGGCAAGTATTTATGTATTTCCTGAAAATTTTCGATTTCGAGATTTTGATCACACTTGACATTACTATGATAGAGAAATTCAATAAAGTGGGTCTCTCAATTCTGCCTGTCTGTCTATATGCACGACTGTAGGTACAGCGCAAACGGCTGGATGGATTTCCTTAAAAATTCATATTAACAATACATTTTTAATGGTTTTTAATGGATGTTCTCGAAAACGAATCTAACGATTTTGATCAAATTAGATATTTGAGTTATGATTAGTTATTTGTTTTCCCAAAAATTATGTTTAACGCTACTTTGCTTAATCGACATATACAGGATTATGGCATACCAAGTGTTGAAAAATCTTAAAACAAATTTTGTATTTTAACGATTTATTTGTTTTTTTTTTTTTTTTTTTTTAAAAACTTTTTGTTAAAAAACAAATTTGTTTAAGTTTTAAATATGATTTGCAATTGAACAATTTATATACCTAATCCTGTCATAAGTTCTGTTATAAGTGCAAAACGTTATAAAAACAAAACTTCAAAATATTTTGGATTAGTATTTATAAAATTTGTTTGCTTAAATAGTAAGCACTTAAAAGAATATGCGGTTTATTTAAAGTGATCGCTTTTCGGTTTAACGCATGCCCTCAAACGGTGTGGCCACTGCAGAGCTACAGAGGTATAAAGCGCCTTTGAATTTTAGCTGGCCTATAGGCCATACTCTCCAACACTGAAAACAAACAATAATCTAAAGGATTCAAATCTGGGCTTCCTGAAAGTCAGTTCTCGGATGCAATAAAAGCAGGAATATTGATTATGAGTAGTTTTGGCTTCATGTGCTGGAGCACAGTCTTGTTGGAAAACCCATGTTGCTCAATTAAAAAGGGTATTCATCAAGCCTCAAACGACGCCTTGCAGGACATCTTCTTGGTACACGTTTGTCCCAGTTTTGACTCCTTTTCACAAAAATGGAGAACAGTAATTTCATGGTGGGATATCTCCCACCAAACCATTACCGAAGCACAACGATGGCTGCGCTGAACCCTAGGAGCTATATATTTTGCTTCTTTAGATGTCATGGCATAAATTTTATCTTTTTGTTTATTAAAAACGTCCTCGACGGTGAAAATCTTTTCGTCCGAAAAAGGATATTTTCGTGTCCGTTGTTCACGTGCAAGTGCAAGAGTCGCTAGCATCTTTTAAGCCTAATGTGCTTTAAATTAGGCATCAATAGATGTCCAGTTAACCGACGAAAGCTTTTTATGTTGAGATCATTCCGAATGAACCTTGGCATGGATCTGGTGGATACATCCAACTCATGCGACATAATTTTCTGTTTTCGAAGGGGATTTCCTCGAATTCGCTAGTATGCAGCTTTTACAACAGCGTTCGTACGGGTAATGCGCGGACGATCAGTTTTTCGTCTGTCTTCTAATTGAGACGATTCAACAAATCGATTTATACGCAAACATTTGTGATATTCCGAACGGTTTAAGTAATTCAAAAATTTGGTTAACATTTTTCCGCACTTTCCTATACTTGTATAACGCTATAACAGTAATACGATTTTCTTTTATACACCACTCCATAATAACCAAACAATAGGTGAAACTAAACTGGGTGATATTTATTGTGTTTTGTAGTATGTGTTCTGCAAAGAAGTTAACGATACTATTTCTAATGTTATCTTCACACAGTTTGCGCTGGAAGTTTTGTAACAGAATTTATGGTAGGACTAGGTACACATACACGTATACAGGTGCAAGTACGTTCGACCTAGTAGTGCACCTTATTTTTATTAATAAGACAATTATTTAATTATCATAATAGAAGACAACGGCCCCCACTGCACTTCGTTTGCACAGAGATGCTAAATGGCATCTATGGGCACAAGAGAATTCTGGAACTCGTGAAAAACCAAATAAAGGAACTGATAATGCCTATGGATGGAATGAAGAGATATGTGTTCCTGGGCGAACATAATAAAGTTTTGGGACAGAAACCACAGTGTAATAAGACGGTGGTTCTGCTCCACTTGCTGGTTACTTTCAAGAGGGTCAGGTGGTCGAAAAAAATATCATGATACCACAGGGCTATCAAACAGGGGTCAGGCGCGAGAGGACATAAATTACTATGTATGTATATCACTGACAATGGAATGGGTCTAGAAACTCAACTAACAACTCGAAATGCAGTGATGAAGGGACATACATATATGGATCGAAGCAAATAAAAAGGCTGGCGGAGTGGAAAAGCATAGGACAGTTTTGGAATTTCTGGGTCCAACCATTTGCTGTTTTAGGCAGAGGAACAAGTTAATGAATTTTGGGAAAGGTGGGTAGATGCGGAACATTGGTGGTGGAGAAGGCTAAATCGCTTTACCAAAAGAGAAGTTTTAAGCATGCAGCCATCAAGACATAACAGTTTTAGGTACGAGTATCATCTAAAGAGGATGAGACTTGTGGAAGGTGATACTTGCAAGAAGATACAAAATGTGGAAGAAGGAGGCACATACATGAACTTATTATTAAAATTGGCCTGTTTATTTACTTTCTGAAAAAGTTCGGGCTATAAAAGCTCTCGATCTTGATTTCAAACTTGGCATCACTGTAATAGAGAACCTACAAAAAGTCTGTAGGTCCCATGGACAAGCCGCCTAAACGGCTGGACGGATTTTCTTCAAACTTCATCATCTGGGATCGGTGGGTTCATAATTCGAGGAGAAATCGGAATTTTCATTCTAACGTAACGATTGAACCACTGTCGCGCGCATTGGTCTTCAGATGTACTTTGTGTGGCAGACGAAACAAAAAAAAAGTAAAAATGAAACAGAATGATAATTCAATCGAGTGAGAGTGTGAAAAAAGAGAGAGAATCTCCATTTACATCATTCTATCTCTATTTATTTAGTGGGTCCATCTCCTTTCCACCCTCTCATTCGGTCATCGTTGCGGTCGTCTGTTGTCTGTTGTCTCACAAAAAATTGTCAGTACAGGCCTTATGGGAGAGCTTTTTTCAAGAAACTGGTGCCTGTAAATGTGTTCATGGCACTCAATTTCAAAAATTGCAACTGGAATAAAAACAAAACCACTACACTTACCTACATAGGATTTGTTTTTGTAATTTTCCTCAAATTCATATACATCCCACGACGATCAGCCTGCCACACAGCCGATCACCGATGGCATTCGATGTGTGTATTGAAAATATGAACATCAAAACAGAGACATTATCAACTCAGACCACATCGTTATAGCTTTTTCTATTGTTTTTGTCAAAGAGCTTTGAGGTTTTGTGCTTTTGAGAGCAAATAAATGAATTTGAGTATGTGAGGGTATTGCCGTTTGATTTATTTTTTTTTTTCCATTTTCTTGTTTTCTGGGGGAACTGTTAAAATGCAGTTAAAAAATTCTTCGCTTTTTGTGCTTCATAATGAAGGATATTTGCGCCGAATTTTGAAACATTCAATAAAATCACAGTGCAATAAGGTATCAAATTATTTTTAATCAAAGAATCTAAGTGCAGAAAAAAATTAGCAAATTGTTGAGGCAACTAAAAAATTATACGGCGAATTAAAACATAAATATTTCGTTCAACAAATTGTTTTGTTTTTACATCAGCAGTTGGCAAACATACGGGTAATGCTAACTGATTTGTGGCGATTTATCATGCATACTAAAGTAACCCTGTAACAGTTTTAACTATTGTTGTAATTGCAACAAAACAGAGAGGCGAACATCCTATCTTTCCTGTACTGACAATTTTTGTGAGTCAAGGTATAGCAGCTGCTAATTGTAATCTTGTGTTCTTTCTACTGCAAAGGCATAACACTGCAGTGAGGTTGCTATTCTCGATTGCAATAAGGTGTGGGTATTTTCATTGCCTTTTTGAGGATAAGACGTTTTAAGTTCTTTGTTCATTGTAGTGTGTATTGATATATTTGAGGTCAGGTTAACGAATATTCGTGGGCTAAGGAGCAACTTCCTTTATATCGAGATCCATTTAGTGTAAAATGGACCAGCAGTAATGGCTTTAAGTGAAACTCAGCTTTGCAAAGTCATAAAATTCAGAGTTTTCATTAGTAGCATTCTTTCCCGCAATCTGAACTGAAATGGTTGTCGCTTCGCCATTTTTGTATAACAATACCTGAGGACTTTTACTCTGAGATCTTCGCTGAGTTGAACAGCCTCACTCAACTTGTGCACAAACTAACATGCATTCCTAATGTTTAGAGTCACGGCCTACATACTCTGGACCTGTTTCTAACTTTGCAGTTTCTACACCTCTAAAAAATCAGATCATTGTCCGGTGTCAGCTAAATTCTCGCACTTACTTCTGCACTCAGTTAACAACAAATTCCCTAGGATAACAATTTGGCAGTATGAAAATGCCGATTGAAGCTGATTCAAATCATCCCTTAGGACTTTTAACTAGAATCTATGCTCCCTAGACATGTCTACCGAATTCACCTAAGACATTTATGCAATCATCAGTTGGGGCGCGAAAAACTTAGTGGAGTTTAAAGCGTCAAAAACATGCGATCCTTCATTCCAAGTAAATCAGTTAGTCTTAAACCAAAACTAGAGCTCTGGTTTAATTCGACTTGTGCAACTGCTATCTGAAAGAAGGAAGAGGCTTTCGCGTTATAGCGCCGAACACCTTCTGGGAAAACCCGAAGTCTGTATAAACGGGCTAGAAAATCTTGCCAGATCAAAAAGTGAGGCAAACAATACTACGGTGTCCTAAAGTCAGTAAATCTTTTTGGTCTGTTTCACCCACCATCCTGGCTCTTGTCTCAAATGATAAAAATATCACAGACACGAAAGATAAAGCTAATCTGCTAGCTGCAATATTCGGAGCAAATCCCACCTTTTTTTCCCACCTATGTATGGCGAGTTTGGTGGACCAAGTCTTGTCTTAAAGAGGTGTTCTTCTATCCTGGCCAAACAAGTGCGTAAGCTCTTCCACTTATCATCACATCGTAAAGTGGATCGCGAGTTTTTTAAGTGATCCATCATTAGATGGATGCATTTCTACACCCTCTTAAACTAATGCAGGTTTTACCCAGGGCTTAGTATTTTCTCCGTTTCTGTATTACATCAATGACCTCCTTTCTGTTACTCGTAATCTGATTCATTCCTTCGCGCATGACAACACTCTAGACTTCGCCTATTCCCTAACGAAACCATGGCAAGGGCTCCATTCGCTGATTCTCAGCGACAGCGAATGTCTACCGAACTCTACTCTGACATTGATGCAATCATCAATTGGGGCGCGAAAAACCGAGTCGAGTTTAACACGTCAAAAACACAGTGTTGTCTCCTGTCTATGAAGCGAGATACTAGTGGTCAAACTAAGAATGGATGGAGTTGATCTTGAGGAATCTAATAGCTATTAATTAATTAGTCCGAAACTTGAATATAACTCACATGTTCGGCGGGAGCTCCCGTCACAGTCTTGAGTTTACTTGATCGTGTTCAACAACAAGCTTGTAGAATGATCGGTGATCAGTATATGTTTGTATAAGCAGCCAAATCCCTTCGCTCGAACACCGACGGAATGTTGGATGCTTAGCGATTATGTACCGTTATTTCCACCATAAATGTTCGGACGAAATATATAGTTGTGTCCCGCCTGTCCGAATGTTTAATCGTAATACACGTGTGGTCATTCTAAACGTGTCTTTCTCAGTATTTCCAGAATCCTAAAATTTGCGCAGATTTAAAATCAACGTGCATCGTTACTACTCTTTCTCCTTACTTGTCCACTCTCTAACTCGTTTCTTTTCCTTTTCCTTTCACTTCATCACGAGGTTTCACAAACAGTTCTAAGTGCAAACATTTAAACAAAAAACAATGATTAGATACATATGTATGTGTGTATATTTAAATTTTTAATTTTAAATCTGTGTTTTTACAGATAAACAACATGTAGGCACGTGCGATCCAGTCGCGCACTTTATTTTTATTGTATGATATAAAAATGTCTGAAATCATTTGATAGTGGAAATCATTCAATTAGTAACTATCGATAGTCGAATTCGTTCGATATTATCCAGCACTACCTTAAAGCACTCCTTATGCATAAAAGCACAGATAATAAACTACCATCCTCATTCCCCTTCCCGCATACCCCTTTACACTTCATCACCTCGTTCGTTTCCATGTCACACACACGATGAGAAAAATAACTTTTCCCACACGAGCGAACGGAGTGAGGAAAAAGAAAAAGCTTTATTTGTAGTACTTATTCTGAAAGCTCTCTGTCTGCCAGGGCAAAAATATGCTTCATTTTTTTATATGGGCGTGCGACGTCTGGGTAGTTTATTATCTGTGATAAAAGCTTGGGGGCTCATTGTAAAATTGTTTCTTCTAAATGGTTCTGTAAATGCAGCCAAACAAGAGAAAGGAATAACTGAATGTGTCGTTCCTCCATTTATTGAGGGGTTTTGAGTTAGCAAGCAGCTTATTACAAGCAGCTAACACGAGAAGAGTTTTGCTGGATTGCTGGCTCATCATTTAGTGCTGGTGAAAG
The DNA here is from genome assembly GCA_963082735.1 of Pocota personata. Taxonomy (NCBI): domain Eukaryota; kingdom Metazoa; phylum Arthropoda; class Insecta; order Diptera; family Syrphidae; genus Pocota; species Pocota personata. The sequence continues at coordinate 70,397,438 of OY720431.1, forward strand.
TAATTGTTTTTATTTTTTTTTTAAATATTGAAGTCCTGGACGTCAGATTTTATATTACTTTAGGTATATCATACGACTATTTGGCCCATGTACTCGTATGCCATAATTCGTTATATGTTACGGGACATGCAATGGCTCCAAACTACATACATATGTACATATGTAGTTTGGAAGATCTCACAAGAAAGTTAAATCCAATTGAGAATAACAAATCAGGCGCATAAATTTAGTCCGAAATTATTTGTTGTAAGAAGTGATATCACTATTTACCCGTCTTTGAGACTAAGGCAAGGTTTGTATAGGTAAAAGTTGAATTCGATCTTGTTGAAGTTCAGAAAAGATAGTCCAAACTTTTAAGGCGTATTCAAGATGGGGACTGATAAAACAGTTATATATAGCGTAACGTGTGGGTTTTGAAAGTCTTGTGACCATCATTTTATAAAACTTAACATGAAATTTGACTCGTTAACAATGAATACTTCGTGATGTCAAGATTAGGATTTAAATGAACCCTTAAGTTCTAAAAATAATTAACACGACAAAAATTAGTTTGCGATAATAAATAATTAAACGCGGTTGGCATACGCCTTCTAGAGAATGTCATAATTTGGTGTTTAATAGAGTTCAGAATTAGGACGTTTTTAAAACACCAAGCGCCGAAACTGTCAATACACCTATTCTTCGCTTTACGACCTAGATACGTTCCGGAAAAGTTGGCCGTATAACGAAAAACCATATAACAAATCAATTATTTTGTTACAAACCCATACAAATTCAATTGGACTTGTTCCAATTTTTTATAATATATAGTTTTTAGTTCACAAATCAATTTATTCTTTTATATTTCCTATAAAAATGCTTACATAAAAATAAATGTATAAAACAATGTAATAATAAAGAGAAATTCGAAAAATAAACATATAAATTAAAGAACATAAGAAATCATATGCACATATGTATACATATACATAATAAAAAACATAAAATAAAATGTTTGAAAACTGTTTTAATCTGATGACGAACATTAACATGAAGAATCAGTAAGCTACGTATAATATGCTGCCATCATCACTTTCCGCTGTTGTGGATTGGCCCATTTTAAAATATTGGTCCAACGTTGTCTACTTTACCGTGTTTTCTGCTTCTTTTTGCAGTGTTGTGTAACAGGTAATGGCTGAGTTTACTCCTCGAGACACTTCAGCGTTGCGTTGTTCGTCAGGATCATTTTGAAGAAGAATGTTCACGTCTCTGTAGTGCTCGTTCTGTTTCTAACTGGATCAGTTCCTCGTTTGAAAGAGGTTCTTTGGCAACACCTAGAAAATCAATCATATCACCTTCTTCCAAATCTTCAAAACCAAGATTGTTTGCTAAGTCTAATATGTTTTGTCGAATTTTAGAAAGGGAATTAACTTTAGGCTCATTAGTTTTTATGCATTCTGGCCATTTTTTTTTTTAATTTTTTTAATTCCTTCCATCGAAGATTCACTATAGGTTTCGTGAATAAGTTTACGAAAAGTTCTGTGTAAATAATAAGCTTAATTGGCTGGATCAGAGCTGTTGTGCTTTTGGGAAGATACTCAATCTCCGCATCTTCAGATAATTTGGATGAATTAACCGGGTACCCTGGAGCATTATCCAAAATGAGCAATGCCTTGTTGCTCAAGTTATTGTTCTTCAAATATTTTTTTACTTCTAGGCAAATGTAATTTTTAAACCAGTCTTCAAAGAGAATATTAGTCACCCAACCTTTGTTTTAGCTTAAAATTCCCTGTAGCATTAGCACCAAGGAGCAAAATTAATCGTTCTTTTGACACCTTGTAACCAGATGCAGACTTTTCATATTGTAATATGCAGGCTACGGCTCGAGTAGATAAAACGATATTCTGTGAAATTTATTTCTTTATTTTCTAGTCTATAGAACAATTCAAGTTCACACTATACTATTCTTTGCAAATTCTTTTCTTACAAGGTCTCTTTCCTCTCAAATCACTTTATCTCCTTTCAATTACTTAATTCACAAATCCAAACTAATTACTTTTTCTTGTTTACTCTCAACTTTCAATTTATCACCAAATTACAACTTCGCCCATTATCACTTTTCCAATCTCTTCGCCACGGTTCTAAACCAACTGTGTCTTTTTTGATCGCCATCTGTCCTTATATAGCAGAAGTTTCTGATAGCCAGAAACTTCTAGCAAATTCTTCGACCACTGGAACAAGAGAAATAATTCTTGCAGTTATAATTCCCTTTTATCCCTGATATTATTCGTCTCTTTCGTTGACATGAGCTGTGGAGACTTCGTCCCAGACACGAACCTCGAATGAAAGGACAGTTCGAACCAAAATTCTGCCAGAATGGAAAGTCACTTCGGAATTTGTTGCGTCATATTTTTAGGGGGCGTAGTTATTATTATGCTACACTGCCCCCCTCTTAGACATGTTCGTCCCGAACAAGTGCATCCTCATTTCGGCCATTGTATCGACTCAGTCGGTCCACATGAACCACTTTCATTTTGGCCCTCGGTCCTCGCTGGATGCGGTAGACAACATCGTTGATGCGGGTTACTATTCTGTAGGGACCTTCCCAGTTCCGCTGTAATTTAGGTGATTTCCCCTTTTGGCGATGGGGATTATACAGCCACACCAGATCTCCTTCCTGGAATCCTGACGTTGTTGCCTTGGCATCATACCTGGTCTTCATGCGGTCGCTCGTCATCTTAATCTGGCTTCTGGTCCTTTGGTGTATGTCCCTAAGCCTTTCCCTAAGGTCCGCCACGTACTCTTCTTCATTTCTGGGCTCATTGGTAGGAGATCCAAATTTCACCTCACTGGGTAAACGAGCTATTCCACCAAATAAGATTTCGAACGGCGTATGTCGAGTAGTGCTATGCACGGCACTTCTATAGGCCATCAAAAACAAGGGAATCTGCCGGTCCCAATCCCGTTGGTAGTCACCTACGACCTTCGAGAGATGTTCGTCCAAAGTCCTATTGAAACGCTCCACCATACCGTCCGACTGTGGATGAAGCGGGGTTGTCCTTGTCTTTTTGATTCCGAGTAGTTGACACATCTCTTGGAAGATTCTTGACTCGAAGTTCCGCCCTTGGTCAGAATGCAATTCCAAGGGCACACCGAATCTGCTAACCCAATTGTAGACGATCTGCTCCGCCACGGTTCTGGCTTCCTGGTTAGGGATCGGAAACGCTTCCGGCCACTTACTGAAGTAGTCCATCACTACGAGGATATACCGATTACCATTGTCGGTTTCCGGAAAGGGTCCTGCGATGTCAATGGCGATTCGTTCAAAAGGTGCTCCCACGTTGTATTGGTGCATCTTACCTCGAGTTTTGATTCTCGGACCCTTGCTAGCTGCACACACGTCGCATTTTCTGCACCAGTCTTCGATATCTTCCTTCGCTTTTAACCAATAAAAACGTTCTCGTACCTTTTCTAGCGTCTTATTCACTCCCAAGTGGCCTCCGGTCGCCCCGCCATGCATTTCCTGTAACACCTCCTTGACCCTCGTCCGCGGTACGACAAGCTGCATTACAAACGACTTTCCGTCGGAGGATTCCCATTTTCTTCTCAGAACACCTTCTTGGACATGGAGGGAGTCCCACTGCGCAAAATATGCCTTTAAGGTCGGGCTTCTGTGAGAGATGTCCTGATGATCCGGTTTCTCCATGTTCTCCTTCCAGGCCAGAATCGGCTCGATATCCGGGTCTTCCTTCTGAGCGTTCCGGATCTCATCTACGCTCCAGCCGGCGATAGGTTCGGCTCTCATTCTTTGGATTGAAACCAGCTCCCGTTCTTCCTGACGCGCACAATGTTTACAATCCGTTCTGCATGGTCTCCGGGACAGTGCATCCGCATTAGAGTGGAGTTTTCCTTTACGATGCTGTATTTCGTAGTCGTAGATTTGCAGCCTTTCGATCCATCTTGCGACCTGACCCTCAGGACTCTTGAACTGTAATAGCCATTTTAAGGCTGCATGGTCTGTGCGAAGAACGAACTTCCCCGTAGAGGTATTTGTGAAAATGCTTCGTAGCCAAGATCAAAGCTAGAAGTTCCCGCCTTGTCACGCAGTAGTTCCTTTCTGGCTTAGAGAGCACCTTGCTGAAGTACGCAACCACCTTCTCTTGGCCGTCATGCACCTGGGAGAGTACGGCTCCTACCCCGACATTACTAGCATCTGCATCCACAACGAACGTTTCCCCGGGAGTGGGGTAAGCCAGTATCGGGGCATCGCATAGCCGTTGTTTAAGTGCCTTGAAGCTCTTCTCGCACTCAATTGACCATTTGAATTGTTTTCCCTTTTCCGTCAACTGGTGCAGGTTCTTTGCGATCCCGGCAAAATCCTTCACGAACCGTCTGTAGTAGGTGGCTAGGCCCAGGAAGCTCCTTAGTTGGTGTTTGTCTTTGGGGACTGGCCAGTTTTTCACCGCTTCGACCTTCTCCGGATCGGTTCTCACTCCTTTCGCTGAAATTATGTGTCCCAGGTACTTGACTTCCGCTCTAAACAGGGCGCACTTCTTGGGGTTGAGCTTCAGGTGGGCACTTCGAAGCCTTTGAAACACATCCCTTAGATTGTCTCGGTGTTGCGCAAACGTTTTTCCTACGACGATGACATCATCCAAGTATACCAAACAGGTTTTCCATGTTAACCCTTGCAGGACACATTCCATCAATCGCTCGAAAGTCGCCGGAGCATTGCACAGCCCGAATGGCATTACCGTGAATTGCCATAGCCCATTTCCTGCGGTGAAGGCGGTTTTCTCCCGGTCTTCTGGATGGATCTGTACCTGCCAGTAGCCACTCTTCAAGTCGAGAGTGGAAAACCATCGGGCTCCTGATAGTGTGTCTAGCGTGTCGTCAATCCGTGGCAGAGGGTAGCTGTCTTTCTTGGTGACGTAATTGAGCTGCCGATAGTCCACGCAGAACCGCGTGCTGCCATCTTTCTTCTTAACCAGTACAACCGGTGATGCCCACGGACTTTTGGAACTTTCAATCACACCTTCTTTCTCCATTGCCGACACCATCTCTGCAACTTCTGTCTGCTTTGCCAATGGAAGGCGCCTAGCAGGCTGACGAATTGGTCTAGTATCACCAGTGTCTATTCGATGTTGTACCAGGTGTGTTCGGCCGTATTCTCCGTCCTGTGAGGCAAATACATCAGCGTACTCATTGATAAGATTCTCTGCCATAGTTCGCTGCTCCTGATTCAGCTCACTGGACTGGAGAATCGTCTCTCTCGTTTCCGCTGTCCAAGGTGATGGGAGAGGTTTTGGAGCATCACGTTCAGATATTGTTGCGACGGCGGTAATCGACGTGCATTTTCCAGTCACCTCCCCTCGCCTTAGTTTGACAGTGTGTGGTCTTGCGTTCAAAACTCTCACTGGAACCATGGTGTTCTTTGGTTCGACTAACGTCTTTCCCACGATGTAGTCTTGAGAATTCTTCTCTGGGTCTGGTTCTACTATGTAGAATCGGTGGCTCCCAAGATCACCTTCCAGCTTCGTCCAAATGATTGTCTCTGAAGACGGCGGCAAAACTTCGTCTTTGCTGATGACTGTCCTGAGAGTTACGGCATTCTCATTTCCGTACACCATCGGAATCTCCACATTTCGATACCTCAGTACTTGCATCCCGATGTCCAAGATTACTTCATTTGCTTTCATGAAGTCTACTCCGATGATGCACTCGTCGCATATATCTGCCACCAGAAACGCATGGGAGAACGTCAGTCCTGCCAGAGTAATCGTAAGACGAACTTCTCCAAATACCTTCGCCATTTCCCCTGTTGCAGTCTTCAGGCAGTAGCTGTTGGTGTTGTGCAGCCAGGAGCTTTTGACGATATCTCTTCTTACAATGGAGGCAGTGGCACCTGTGTCGATGGTGGCTACGCACTTCTTCTCCTTGATTAGTGCCTCCACTGTCAGGCTCTTGTTACCCCGTTTGGTTTGCGAAACTTGAATGGTGGTCCTGGGGGCCTCGATTCCAGTAACCAACTTCTGCCCCGCGAAGTTGGTCCTTACGCATTTCCCGACTGCTGGTTTTGGGAAGTCTGACCGACAGGATGCTTCCTCTCTGCTTCTCCTACTTCCGCAATGTGAACAATTTCCTCGTCTAGGTGCACTCCTGCACTGCCGTTGTAGGTGTCCGGTTTGGTTGCAATTCCAGCAACGGATTTGACTTCCGCGAGCTCTGTCTTCATCCATGACGGCTGTTCTCTGGCATGAGCATTCCACGACGGACATTTCCCTGACACGGTGTATTCCCTGGTATGCTTGGTCCGCAGCCTTCATTGACAAAGCGAATGCCAATGCCTCGGGGAGTGTTCGCTTTTCAGCCATCCTTACAGCCATTTGCAGTTGTCTGTCCTCTATGGCCTGAATAAAAGCTTCCACCGCCATTTCGTTGATAAGCTCCTTACCGGCTTTAGGGTATGAAAGATGGGCTAGTCGCTCTATATCCGCTTGCAACTGTTGGAGCGTTTCCCCCCTTTTCTGGACTCGACTACGCAGCTGAACCCTGTACACCTGCTGCATGTGTTCATCCCCAAACCGCATCTCGATAGCCTGAACCAGAGAGTCGTAGTTCTGCTGTTTATCTTCCGGGATGGTCTGCAAGAGCTCCGCAGCTGGACCCCTCAGTGCAAGCGTGAGTGCAATAGACTTCTCTTCATCGTCCCAGCTATTGGTCATTGCGGCCGCTTCGAATTGCCTCTTATAAATTGGCCATGATGTTTGACCATCGAAGATAGGAGGCTGCACCTCCTTTCTTCTCAGACCGTCAGTGGAATATTCCCGTGCTTTCTGTCTCTTCACGTTGCTGAGCTCCTTAGCAAGATTTTCGACTTGCTTTTCTACTTTTTCAAACTGAGTCTCTATCTTCCCGAACTGAGTTTCATGTTTCTCAAAATTTTCATCGAATCTAGTTTCGACTTTTTCGAGTTGCGTCTCGACCTTCTCGATTTTCTCTTCGATCACTTCGAATTTGGATTCCAAGTTCTTGTTTTGCTCATCAAGTTTACTTTCCAGAGCATCTAGAGAATTCTTTTGTTCGTCCATTGCTTTCTTTTGTTCATCCAACTTAAGTTCTAGAGAATTCTTTTGTTCGTCCATCTTAAGTTCTAGAGAATTCTTTTGTTCGTCCATTGCTTTCTTTTGTTCGTCCAGCTTAAGTTCTAGAGAATTCCTTTGGTCGCCCATTGCTTTCTTTTGTTCGTCCATCGCTTTCTTTTGTTCGTCTAGCTTAAGTTCTAGAGAATTCCTTTGATCTTCTATTGCTTTCTTTTGTTCGTCCATGACTAACTTAAGTTGCAGGAGCAGACTTGTTATACCCGGGTCGGCTGTTGTACTTGCTGGTTCCTCTTCCACGTCAAACTCTACGTCGTGCGGATTTTCACCTTCCTGCGTTACTGCTTCTTCCAGACGAATCAGCAGGGCATCTTTTCCCCCAGTTGTGTCGAGGTTCCGCTTACTGAGTTCTGCCTTTAGTTGAGTTATAGTTAGTTTTCCCAATTTGCGACCCATTTTGCGCAACTAATTAACTCAACACAGAAATCGTTTTTTTTTTTTTTTTTTGTGCAATTTCACACCACGGAAATAGTTATTCACAGAATAAGTTTTATCCCACTTCTGACACCAATGTAATATGCAGGCTACGGCTCGAGTAGATAAAACGATATTCTGTGAAATTTATTTCTTTATTTTCTAGTCTATAGAACAATTCAAGTTCACACTATACTATTCTTTGCAAATTCTTTTCTTACAAGGTCTCTTTCCTCTCAAATCACTTTATCTCCTTTCAATTACTTAATTCACAAATCCAAACTAATTACTTTTTCTTGTTTACTCTCAACTTTCAATTTATCACCAAATTACAACTTCGCCCATTATCACTTTTCCAATCTCTTCGCCACGGTTCTAAACCAACTGTGTCTTTTTTGATCGCCATCTGTCCTTATATAGCAGAAGTTTCTGATAGCCAGAAACTTTTAGCAAATTCTTCGACCACTGGAACAAGAGAAATAATTCTTGCAGTTATAATTCCCTTTTATCCCTGATATTATTCGTCTCTTTCGTTGACATGAGCTGTGGAGACTTCGTCCCAGACACGAACCTCGAATGAAAGGACAGTTCGAACCAAAATTCTGCCAGAATGGAAAGTCACTTCGGAATTTGTTGCGTCATATTTTTAGGGGGCGTAGTTATTATTATGCTACAATATTTTGAAATGTAAGTTCTTTCAGGCATTCACTTCCAATAGAGTGGTGTCTCGTTAACATTGGCAACTTGTTCAGGTCGGTATCCACCTCTTTCAACAATTCTTTTCAAAATGTTGGGATATTCTTTAGCTGTGTCAATATCGGCACTAGCTTTTCCACCTTTCATTTTTAAGTTGTGCAAATTGTGGCGATTTTTGAACACAGATTCATCATGTTTTAATTTCTTCTTTTCTATCGCGAATAATTTGAACGGTAGACTTCGCTAATCCGATTGCATTACAAATTTGGACAATTTTCTCACCTTCAATACGACATAAAACTTCTAGTTTCGTCTCTAGCATGACAGATTTTCGGCTTATCATTTTATTTTTATCAGTATCAATCTCCAAATTCAATAAACGTTTCGGTGGCATCTTTTCCTAAAAAGGGACGATTATATTTAAAAGAATTAATGAATTAATGAAATATATAACGAAAATACAGTTTTTCCAATACATACGTACCATATATATTTACAATTCACCAATTAATACAAACAGAAACAAAACTTAACTAGAAAATAAACAAAAATAAACACGTCTAACTACACAAAGCGAAAACGCAGTAAAATGATGACAATTTTGTGCCAAACGTTCATCATATTTTCGTGAGGAAAATGTAGCAGTGCCGCTTAAAGAGTGAAGCTGAAACTAAGCGGAAGGTCGTTAACAGTACAGCATTTTTTTGGCAGTATAACAAAAGATTGTGGGCCCTTAAATCGAAAAAGTGCCATAATTGAAAAAGGCCGTTATAGACAAATGCCGTATAAAGAGCGACCATTATTAAAGTTTTCGATCGATTTGCTTATAAATAAATTTATAGATTTCCATGTCATAAGTATAAATGAGAATATCGATACGACTAATACATGACGTAACATCATTGGTATCATGTATAAATAGGATAAGGCCAAAGTAACTACCCTGAGGAACACCAAATTAGGCTGTACAGTAGTTGGAAAGTAAGGCTCTAAATTTGATCTGAGAGGACCTCGCAGTAAAGTATGAGCTAACTCATGCAATATATACATCGGCAAAACTATATGCCTTAAGTTTGTAGGCAATTATAGTGTGGGAGAGTTTATCAAAGGTCTTGTAAAGGTCTGTGTAGATACAGTCAACCTCTTGCCCACATTCTAAAGTCTTACAATATTTGTGCAAGAAACTTAATAAGTTGGTAACAGTAGTCTTGTTTCTGACAAAATCATGTTGCTTTTTGCATATGATATTGCGACAGACTAATGTTTAAACTAATGACAGAAGACAGGGTTACAGTTGGAGATTTGTGGGAATTTCCCAACAAATAGCTCAGAGGGAAATCTAGGAAATCACAGCACTAAGGACTATTGGAGCCATACCAAATTACCTGATAAGAAATCATCCTTCAATGGAGAAATGGTTTCTAAATTCAGGCAATGCCATTAAAACAAATTTGGGTACGATTTTAAAGATACTTAAGGTATTCCAGATCAATGCTAAAAAAGAGTAACGCTAAAATATTTACAATAGTGGTCAGTGAAAGAATTACTTATATCAATCGACTTGCTGACTGTGGTGTCATTATACGTGAAATTAGCAGGACAGCCGGCAGATTTTTTGTTTTCGTTTTCTCTTGGTTGTGTTGTGGACATAGTATCATTGAGGCGCTGCATGATTGGAGTGCGTTCCACATTAGCTATCTTGAGGAAGTACATGCTTATGCTTGTTTTTATAAATTCCATTGGAGTGAGGACTGATTTATCTATCATTGATTGGTCCAGTTCTGAACTTGTTCTAGCTAGCTCTAGAAGGCCGACTTCTAATTACCGAGGACACGCCTATGACCCGGGACCCAACAGAGTGTGACGTTGTGTTGTGAGCCTATAATGTTTAGCTCACTGCGACATCTTTTTACTGGATAGTTTTGATTTTATCTCTGTGGATGAGATGGCTTTGATCGCTGCTTGGCTGTCTATATAAATGTCTATTTCCCTTTTCAGATGAGTTAATGTGGACAGTTCTCGAGAGGCTTTGGTGATAACTAAGACTTTCACTTGGAACATACTGCAGTGGTTTAAAGGTTTTATTAACCGGGCGATGCCTGGTTCACGTAAGAGTATTTCCGAACCAACTCCCTCTGTTATTTAGGAACCGTCCATGAAAACGGATATATTTGGAGGGTTTATTACCCTGTTGCCAACCCAGTCTTCTCGTGAGGAGAAGTTTCTTTGAAACTGTAGTTTGAGATCGGAGTAAGTCGTTACATAATCTAATTTAGATTCTATTTTCGACCATCTGGTTATATTGCAATGACCTATCTGGCTATTAATCCATAAATTTACTGGGGTCATTTTGGCACTTTTCGTAGAACGGGTTGAGTTTTATGGCTCCTGTATGAGGGAGATATCAATATTGTTCTTGTACATATAGGTGAGAAGGTTGCCACTAGCCAGCTTACTATGATGAAAATTAATTTGGATTACCTTCATCAATTGCATTTTTCTCCAAAGTTACCTTTTCTGTCTGACAATGGTCTTACCTTGAAAAAAGTCTCATACATGTAAGGATGTATATACTCGTATATGCAGATGGTCTTACTTAGATTTGTAGATTGGACTTGTTTTTTTATTTAAATCTATAACAAACGGTTTCTAAGACATGACCGTGTGCCTGAGTAGTAACTTATATAAGGGCTGTTATATTAAAAAACACAATTGTATGCAATTTTTTTTCTAAACTTCAATTTATTTTTCATTAAAGACCAATTTCACTTAGTTGGATGAAGTACTGGACAGTTCGGTAGGTTTGCCTCTCTCGGGGTCTTTTTGACGTCATTTGCTTTGTACTACTCCACGTTCTCCTGGAGTAGTGAGCGGTAGCTAAATTTATCCAAAAAATACTGATCATTCGTGAATATTAATGAATAGCAACCAATGTTTCTCCAGGTACTCGGAGAAACCCCCCATGTGGGGGGTCAAGGGAACCCCCCCCCCCCCCCCCCCCCCCCCCCCCCCACCAGACACGATTCAGATAAAACAGGCCAGTCGAAAAAACACTAGCAATTAGAATTCTATGGGGTACACTCTTTACTTGTCTGGCCTTGGTGCCCCTCCCAGAAATAAATCCTGGACCCGCCCTTGTATAAAATTATAATATTGTAGCATAATAATAACTACGCCCCCTAAAAATATGACGCAACAAATTCCGAAGTGACTTTTCATTCTGGCAGAATTTTGGTTCGAACTGTCCTTTCATTCGAGGTTCGTGTCTGGGACGAAGTCTCCACAGCTCATGTCAACGAAAGAGACGAATAATATCAGGGATAAAAGGGAATTATAACTGCAAGAATTATTTCTCTTGTTCCAGTGGTCGAAGAATTTGCTAGAAGTTTCTGGCTATCAGAAACTTCTGCTATATAAGGACAGATGGCGATCAAAAAAAGGGACAGTAGTTTTTAAACTGTGGCGAAGAGATTGGAAAAGTGATAATGGGCGAAGTTGTAATTTGGTGATAAATTGAAAGTGGAGAGTAAACAAGAAAAAGTAATTAGTTTGGATTTGTGAATTAAGTAATTGAAAGGAGATAAAGTGATTTGAGAGGAAAGAGACCTTGTAAGAAAAGAATTTGCGAAGAATAGTATAGTGTGAACTTGAATTGTTCTATAGACTAGAAAATAAAGAAATAAATTTCACAGAATATCGTTTTATCTACTCGAGCCGTAGCTTGCATATTACAATATGTATAAATGCTTTTGCAAATGAATTCTTCACTAAGCTTCAATCTTTTCAGTTTGATTTTGTGATATCTTGATTTTATCAATGATCAATTGGAAATAAGGTAAATATTTTTTTTTTTTCAAATAGCGATGCTAATAAAATATTATTGAAAATTAAAAAAATGAAAGAGACCTTTTTTCGCGAACAGTTCTTATACGTGTGCATTACACATGTACATATAAATATATTCTCTTACACTATTACTACTCAAGTTACATTGCTTTCAATTAAATTTCTGTTATAATTGTAATATTCACTATATCTTACGAACGTACTCGTATTTTACAAAATTTACTGATGATATCGGTTAAAGCATGAGGAGGTTTTAATCCAACTTTAAACATTAACTCTTAGAGCCTGTAGTAGATGCCTGTTGGTTGTTAGGCCCCTATTCCTCCTGCACATACAAATATGTACAGGAGCTCTTAACTGGGCAAACAGCGCAGCGGCCCAGGTTAGAATATTTTTGAAAACTTATGGCCAGCTTAAAGTTAGAAAATACGTGAACAAAAAAAATACATATGTACTCGTATGTACATGTATGACTCTGTGACGAAGAAGGGTTCAAGTGTTAATAATGGATAGTGGCTATTTAAAGCAGCCTTTAAAGCCAACAAACTATTTTTATTACTGACAAAAACCATTGCCACTGGCGTGGACTGGGTAAGTCAGGTCTAGTTTTCACTGATAGACCATCATTATATCGGGTTTTCAAAAGCAATATTTATGAGAATCCCTTAGTCAAAACTAGTTTTGATTAGATATATCAAGTTAACGGCAGTAACATTGTATGCGTTATGTATGTGTATTACAAATTGTCTTTATCATAAATATTGAAATGTTCATTATGTTGAAAGACTTCGCAAGTAGCATTTTTAATTTGTAAACATTGCATGGCCAACGTTAAATGATAAATACCTGTTAAAAAATAGCATAGTCTAACGTCTAGGAGTTGTTTGACAATCCCACTGTCATTGATATGCAGAATGATTACCCACATTTGATTCGAAAGTGTAAAGAATATTAATTTGTTCACATATCTGCTTTAAGAACACTTTCAATATGTTCGAGAACCTTGGAAGTATAGGCAGTGCTTTCACAAAATTCGCAAAACCTTTTTATTTTAGTGCCATTACATAGGACCTTGAAAATGAGAATATTAATACGACATAGTCTAGGAAATAGGGATGTAGGTAGACTGCAATAGCAGCATGAATAAAATTTTAAATTTTTAGTTTGAACTGGATCACAGGAACTAGATAAAGTAAGTATTGAAAGTTGTAGGTACTTATTAGTACATATTTATTCTCGTAAGTAGACCTATCCATTTGAAAGAAATATCATAGAACATGAACATTAAATTATTGCATTTTATTTTTTACGTTTTTAGTCGTATTTTCACCTGTTCCATGGAATAGTTCCGTTGTCGTTGGGTTATTTTTGATGATTATTTTCTCGCAGGTTATTTTTTCATGGTTTATTATTAGGTGTCATCATTTTCATCTGGTTATAATGTAGAGCATGAAAATTGGTTTGCTAAAATGATCTGGCAGTGTAAACACATCCGCGTGATTGTTTAGCGGCTAAAATAGGTTTCACACAAATATATCCTTACGTATACATTGATTCCATGATAAGTGTTGAAGCACCTTAATGCTTATGTATGTATGTAAGTTTTTTTTTTTTTTTTGCCGAGAGGATGAAAGTGTTCTAAAGACACCTTAAGGCCCGACCGCGCGTGCTTATGGTAGTGTGAGACTTTTACTCACTGAAAACACCACTCTTCAAGATTATTACTACAACTAAGCCGATCCAGTAGTTTTATTTTCGCTTACGAGACTCGTGATTTTTGGAAAAAGTTGTTCGTATATAATTTCAAAAGAATGTTGCACTTTAAGCAGGTTAAATTCCAATGAAAGTTCCTGCGGGTTTCACGACCGGCATATACTATTACGCGAGGTCAAAAGGTTTTGTCCTTTGCAGACGACGAATTGAATTTTTCGCGTCAAGTAGATGAATGACAGTACGGTTACAATGGCCGTGAACACGATCTTTGTGTTTACGAGCAAATTTTTGGGAATTCCCGGATCCCGATGAATATCTTCTTTACGTACGTGCCACCGTGCGCTAACGATCATTCTAAGAGCTTTATTTTCAAAAGTTTGTAGGATGTTTCTATTGCTTTTCCTGGTACAACCCCATAATTGTAGACCATACGTCCACACTGGCTTTACCACTTGCTTATAGATAAGCAGTTTGTTATGTAGGCTCAACTTCGAATGTTTTCCGAGTAGCCAGTACATTTGTCGGTATTTGTTTTCGAGCTCGTCGCTTTTCTCTTTTACGTGCGATTTCCATTTAAGCTTAACATCTAGAGTCATTCCCAGATATCTTGCTTCTTTCGCGTACGGTATTTGAGCCGAGTTTAAATATTCAGGTAATCTGTCCACTTTTTTATAGGTAAAGTTAACATGAGTAGATTTGCTCTCGTTCAGCACAATACGTAAAGAATTCGTCCAAGCGTGGACTTTATTAATAGCATGTTGCAGCTTTTCAGTGCGGGAAGCCGAAAAAATGTTAAGTAAAATGTTTTATTCAAGACTTACCATTTTGGTGCTTATTTGAAACACAGCCCTAAGTTATGCAATCTAAGCCACCTTTGTTATACTTTAAGTCATTGGAATTTACGTAGACAATGAGCTCATCGCATAAAATAAGTGGCTTCGAAAGAAGCCGTTCTGGGCAGAATAATCTATATAAGTTATTGATAACTCGGAGCTTTGTTAAATATAAAAAATTTAGCAATTACAATTATGTACTACCTATTTGTACTCTAAAGCTATCCTACGATTCTTTTTTACGAATTCTCCTAAAACTCTTTTGTAAAAATTTGAGTTATTTTTAGTTTCTAAAAGAAGGTGCTTTTCGATAGATAAAAGTGCCAGGTCTTGAGTGTCGTCAACCTTCCATACGTAATGCCACAAATAAAACACCTCAATTCGTCCAATTTGTTGGGTTGGATTTAGGAGAGAGTTTATTTTCTAAAAACGTATTAGTCGGTACAATGTTAAATAAATATCTTAATAAAATCACTTACTTGCTGGCACCTGGTTCACGACTTCATTCGGGGTTGGTTGACGATGGAATGCACGTTTATTCAAAAGGGCTGAAAGCCTTCAACTGACAGCCAAAAGGATCTGTCCGCGAAGTCGATCGTGAACCAGCGCCTTAGGCAAGCGTTACATTGGCATAGTGTATGGAACTTCGCGACACCCCACCCCCCGTGAGGCGCCCGAGTCCTGACGAGAAGTCTCACTCACATCTAAGATAGCGAGTTTCACTGCAGTCCTCCGGATGATTCCTGTCGCTGTTTTCACTTCTGCGGAACGAACCTGACCATCTACTCCGGAGAACACATTCACGACTCTGCCTCTTGGCCATCGGCTCCGTGGCATGTCGACATCGCATACGAGAACGATATCACCAATCTTCAACGGCGGGACCTTCTCGAACCATCGGCATCTCTTGGTGAGAAAAGGAAGGTACTCCGTCGTCCATCTCCTCCAAAATCGGTCCTTAAGCTGTTGGCTGATCCTCCATTGCTTCCGAAGACACAGAACCCTGTCACAGATCGGTCCTGGTGTCTGAGTTGAACTGGTAGATCCGAGGATGAAATGATTCGGAGTGAGAGGTTCCTCGTCCTCAGCTGAGATGGGTAGGTATGTCAACGGCCGACTGTTGATAATATTCTCTGCTTCTATTAACGCACTCTGCAGAGTCTCTAATCTCGGTGCGACTTCGGACAAAGTTCGTGATAGCACCCGCTTGATGGATTGCACCAGTCGTTCCCAGCATCCTCCTGCATGTGGGTTTGCAGGGCAATTGAACACCCATTCGATGCCTTTGGTGGCGAGTTTTGCTTTCATTACCTCATTGTCGAATATGCTGCTGTTGCTTAGTTCATTCTTGGCGCCTATGAAATTGGTCAAATTATCGCTCCTTATACGTACCGGCACTCCTCTTCGATTGACGAAGTTACGCACACATAAAATGCACGCATCAGTTATAGTCAGGCATGTGAAGAGCGCGATCCATCTTTTCTCTCTTCGGCGGCCGACGGTTATGACGACGGGTCCAAAGTAGTCGAGGCCAGTAAACGTGAATGGTCTGACGTTCGGCGTAAGGCGATCCTCCGGTGGCTGTCCCATCAACGGCAGTAATGGCTTGGCACATCGGATGCGGCATTGTTGGCATTCGTTCTTCACCATCTTTACAGCGTCGCGCAGACCGACTATCCAGAAACTCTGTCTGATCTCGTTGACCACTGTATCATCTCCCTGGTGGCCCAAGCGGCTGTGAAATTGATCTATCAGTAGTCTCGTCACTCTGTGGGACTTCGGCAGTATAATAGGACGTCTTGTGGAAAACGGCACTGTCGTAGCAGCATCAATCCGGCCCATAATGCGAAGGATTCCAGATTCGTTGAGATATGGTGTAAGTTGGTAGATTTTGCTGTTCTTCTCAACGGGTAAATTGCGTCGCAGCCTGTGTATATCAGGACCGTAGGCCTCTCTTTGTATGTGACGTACTATTAGACGTTCAGCGCTGGCAAGTTCCGAAACGCTTAATTCTCCTGGCTCAATCTGCGTACCCCTGCATGCAGCTAGAAAGCGGAGCACCCATGCCATCGTCCTCTGCAGCTTCAGGTACGTCGAAAATCTAGATTCGTCGAAACAGGCATTCTCGGCTAGGGTCACGTTCAGTATGTGCTTGGGACGCAGCTCATCTTGGTTTTCGTACGCGGCAAGGTCATCTGGCAGTTGAGGCCATTTCACTTCTTGCAACTTGAGAAAGGCAGGCCCATTTATCCACTTGTTGTCTAATTGAAACTTCAGAGGATGGCGTGCTCGCGTACTATCGTCGGCTGGATTCATCTTGGAGGGTACCCATCTCCATTGGTTTATCTGGGTGCTGTCTAAGACCTCGGCAATCCGAAAGGCCACAAATTCCTTGTGGCGGCGAGGGTCGGATCAAAGCCAGTGCAACACCTCTTTTGAAT
Source organism: Pocota personata (assembly GCA_963082735.1). Lineage (NCBI taxonomy): Eukaryota > Metazoa > Arthropoda > Insecta > Diptera > Syrphidae > Pocota > Pocota personata. The sequence goes on from OY720431.1 coordinate 70,414,520, forward strand.
CGCTCCAAAATACGTGCTCGGTGATCGACAAATCGTGATGTTCCATGACGGCATTGCTAAGCCTTGTGCCCAGAACGGCGGCGGTAAGCTCTAGGCGTGGTATGGAAAGAAGTTTCTTCGGACTGGCTCTTGTCTTCCCATACAAGAACGACACGTGGAATTCTCCGTTGAACTCGACCCGGAAATAGCTCACTGCGCTGAACGCATCTTCGCTTGCATCTACGAAGGTGTGAAGGCTCACTCGATCTGCTTTCGATAGATGGAGGTGGTGGCATCTTGGGACAGTCAGACGCGTCAAGATCGGTAATTCCATTTTCCACGCAGTCCACTGAGCAAAGACTTCATTTGGGATCTGCTCGTCCCATCCGATGCCGTGATGCCAGATCGATTGTAACAAGAGTTTTAGATGAAGCGAAAAATTTGCGATCATCCCAAACGGATCGAAAATAGACATCGTTAGACTTAGGAACTCTCGTTTGGTCGGTCGTCGGCTGTCCTTAATGATGTCTTGGCTCACACGTGCAACGTTAAGATGGAAAACGAAGACGTCCCTCTGGGTATCCCAATACAAGCCGAGGACCTTTTCCGTCGCTGAATCCATATTCAAGTCGATTGCATGGCGGGAAGATCCCTCTTGGTGATTGACAATTTCTTGAATTAGCTCATCCGCATTGGAGGCGAAGTTTCGCAACTCAAAACCACCACTCTTATAGATAGCGACAACGGCTTTTGTCACCTTGATGGCTTCGTCGATATTCTCAAAGCTGTAGACATAATCATCGACATAGTGATTCCGTGTTATTGATTCGATGGCTCTGGAGTTTTCCGTTGAGAATCTTGAAGCGTTGAGGTTCTTCACGAAATTGGCGGAACACGGCGAACAGCTAGCACCAAAGGTCATGGCTTCCATCGCGTAGACGTCTATTGGCATATCTCTGTCATGTCTCCACAGAAAGCGTTGAGAGTCCTGGTCTTCTTTCCGTATAAGGATTTGGTGAAACATCTCTTTTATGTCCCCGATGACTGCTATTGGCCGCATACGAAAGTTGGACAAGACGGTGACTAGTGGCCTGTAGTCGACGGGGCCCTTTCAATAAAAGAGAGTATAGAGACACACCACTCACCGCTGCTGCTGCGTCGAATACTAGTCGCAGCTTTCCGGGTTTGCTGGGATTCTGTACTCCAAAGTGGGGGAGGTACCACGTCCTGGGACCTTTCATTTCTGCTTCAGTGCGTGTTAGTTTTCGGGCATACCCCTTGTTGACATAGCTCGTCACGATGTTTTTGTATTTGGCGGCAAAATCAGGATTCTTCTCCATTTTTAGCTCGAGGCTGAGCAGTCTCTTTTTGGCTTGCTGATAGCTCTCAGGCAGTTGGAGGCCATCCTCCTTCCAGAGCAAGCCTGTAGAGTAACGATTACCAGTTAGTACCGTTGTCGTGGAAAGAAGCATCAATGCACGCTTATCATCATCAGAGACTAGATTCTCTTTCGATTTTTTGACGCCGAAGTTCTCGATCTTGAAATAGTCCTCAATAATACTATCTAAAAGCTGGTCTTGCCCTCGAAGACGGCTGCTACATAGAACGATTTTATCCTGGCTATGGGTGATTGAAGCTGCTTTCCCATACACTACCCAACCAAGCTTGGTGAGCGACGCAACCATAGTTCCGTTTACCATCTTGATGCTTTTCGTTGGTACGCCAAGTTGACAGTTGTCAAGTCCGATGAGTATCTCCAGTTTAGCATCGGTATACTCGGCAATGGCTGGCGCATTCTTCCGGAGATGTCGCAAATCCAACTCGGAGGCAGTAAACGTCTGCAACGGTAGATTAAGCTCCTCAATCGTCTGAAATCCACACATGTTGAACTTAACAGCTTTCGTCCGATCGAAACTAATTTGGACATCAAAGATGGACGAGTTTTCGGACAAAGTTTCGTTTCCGAACCATCGCAAGTTCAGTGTTTTTGAAGTTCCACTTAATTGTAATCGTCTGGCAAGGTTGGAGCTCATCAGCGTCACCGAAGAGCCTTCATCAAACAGGGCATACGTTCGCTCCATTATGACACCGTTGTACACTCTCACTGGCACTACTCGAAAGAGAATTTTGGAATCACCTTGTTTGTCTTGGCGAATTCACATTTGGCTGAGGAATCTAGTTTCTTAAAGCTGCTGCATTCGGTTATAGGATGCCGCTTTTCTTTACACTGTCGGCAACTGCTGCTGAGCGCGCCGCTGGATGTCGAACCACTATCGGCATGTAAGACTCTTCCTGATCTCATCTTCGCTTCTGATCTGGCTTGTGGTGAAGGAGATAGTGACGTCGTAATGGCAACACATATTATTCGCGATAGACGGTTCAGCCATTCATTAAATATTGGCACACGGCTTGATATTGGCACACGGCTGAATAAGCATACTGGTCTGCTTACTCCAATACTCCAATCTCCTGGTCATTGGAAGCTTCCCAATCAACTCGTCGAGTAGCAGAGGATCCATCAGGTATTGGTGCATACCACTTGCCTCGAGGAATGCAGTAAGATTCTGAACTTTGGTGGCGAATTCCACGATTAAATCCACCTTCGACTCCGAAATCTGCGCAGTTTCCCTCACCTTCCTCAACTGGCTCTGGACGAGACATTCCGGTCGTCCAAAGCGGAACTCCAACGTTGACATAACTAGTTCGACGTTATTCGGGTGGATGAGCAAGGATTCGACGACATCCTTTGCCTGTCCCTTGAGGCACCTTTGGAGGCGAAAAATATTCTCTACCTTACTGTACTGGAACATATTGGTTGATTCTACAAAGGCTGTACAGAAAATCGGCCACTCCTCAGGCTTTCCTTGAAATTCCGGTAGGTCATGTAACTCACGATGACTCCCAAAGGATCCTGACGATGACATCGGTTGTTGGGCATTCAAATATGCTGGATGTGGCTCAAAACCCCGTGTCTCAAAAGTTTGAAGAGCGTTGAGTGGTGGCAGGAACGTGGGAATCCTACTGGCTGTTTCGAATCCACATGTACTCGCTGTCGATTGACTGGGTTGCAGCAACAGTGGGGCTGGTGGTGGCCAGGAGTAAGGCGAGTACGCAACACGTGAGGTGGGCTGCGTTGAACCAGCTTTGGGAAGAACGGAAGCTGCACTAGATGCAAAAGCAGGAAACGGCATTGGCGTGTGGGCTTCGGACGCGGCGACGTGAGTCATGGCTGTGGCGAACGGCGTAACAGCTTGTTCGTTCTTAGTCGCTACCGATGAAGGAACGTTCATGGCGAAGGCTTCCGTCGCAGGAGCACACGAATCCTTCACTGCGGAAATAACTGGATCGACACTGACCATAGCGCTTGAAATGACTGTAGCTGGGGTAGGCGTAACAACAGTAAACGTAGGCTGTGTTGACTGCTGTTCCCTAAGTATTCCTTCAAGGCGCCGGCGTTCCTGGCTCTCCTCTAAGGCTGATGCTGTGGCTGCTTGCAATTGCGCACGTAGCTCTATTAACTCTCGTTGCGATGAATCCTCACACTCCCTTGTCTCCATTGTAGTTTCGTTTTCTTCTTTCTCATCTGAAACAGATTCACTCCTCTTCCTGGAGGAAGTCCTTGTCTCTCTCAAATGCCCCTTTGGCATAATGGCTTACTTTGGCGTGGACTATTGTTGCTGGATACGTAGCTACGGGAGAGATTCTTGGGCTGTATATTTGTATGTATTATCTGCGAAAGCGGCTTTTGCGGGCAAATATCTGGCAGATTTGCTGTTGACTGTGGCAACGGCTCGCAAATCTACCGCTTGCTGCGGGCAAACAAATCTTCCGCTGGCTGCGGGCAAACAAATATTCCGCTGGCTGCGGACTGACAAATATTCCGCTGGCTGCGGACAAGCAAATTTTCCGCTGGCTGCGGACTGGCAAATTATTCCACTGGCTGTGGAAAGTTTCTCCTGGCTGGCTTGTTGCAGGCGGCAAATATGATTTCCTGGCGGGAGCTTTAATTTCTTTTACGGCGACACACTTCTTTACAAATTTCTTCTTCCGTGGCAAAGGCAAACTTACGGCTTCGTAGCTGGCTGTCGCCACCAAGTCGTTTGTAGCACGAAGAAAAATGGCTGCCAGCGAAAAATAAAGCACATGGAAAAATAGCTGGCAGCAAAAAATAAAGATGGCTCCCAGCGAAAAATAAAGCACAAGGAAAAATGGCTGTCAGCAAAAAATAAAGATGGCTCCCAGCGAAAAATAAAGCACAAGGAAAAATGGCTGTCAGCAAAAAATAAAGATGGCTCCCAGCGAAAAATAAAGCACAAGGAAAAATGGCTGTCAGCAAAAAATAAAGTTGTCGTCAACCTTCCATACGTAATGCCACAAATAAAACACCTCAATTCGTCCAATTTGTTGGGTTGGATTTAGGAGAGAGTTTATTTTCTAAAAACGTATTAGTCGGTACAATGTTAAATAATTATCTTAATAAAATCACTTACTTGCTGGCACCTGGTTCACGACTTCATTTGGGGTTGGTTGACGATGGAATGCACGTTTATTCAAAAGGGCTGAAAGCCTTAAACTGACAGCCAAAAGGATCTGTCCGCGAAGTCGATCGTGAACCAGCGCCTTAGGCAAGCGTTACATTGGTAAAGTGTATGGAACTTCGCGACAGAGAGTCTTTCTTCTTTGTGGGAATTTCTTATGTGTGGACTATTTTTAAAGTCGAAAAAGATCTTTCGACAGAGGCCACAGTCAAAGGCAGGGTTGAAAAGATTTCACACAATGTTAGGGCTTGAGAAAAAGTATTTCTAAGCATTTCCGCATTAAAATGCTTATAAAGTTGAAAAACCTCAAGGTTTTTAAGTGAAGGGGTAGTGTATAAAACTTTGAGTTCCTTTTTTTTGAAGTAGTAAAATTAAAAATTCCTTGAAATAGGGTAATTAAGGAAGATATGTAATCCGGCATTGAATTAGAAAAATATTCATATTTTGATTTGTTTAATAAATCAAAGAAAATATATGAACTAAATGAACTATACCTATTTTTAATCTGATTTGTAATATTATCTATAATTGCTACAAAAATTCGGCTATAATTTGTATTTGAATCAATATTAAGTAGTCGGCGTTTGCGTGGAGGTTCTGAGCAGTTACTTACGCTCTCATAGATTGAGTCAAATGAGTTTAAAAATTCAGAATAAATCCATGACTCAAAACCCTCGATCTCTTGCTTCGCAAACTCTATGTCTTCTTTGCAATTGAATAAGACGTTCACTATACGCGAATGATATTGCCATCGAGTCTCTGATACCCCGGAATGCCAGCTCTTGTTTTCCTAGAAGAACTACAGTGTCTATGAAACGCTTCATTAAATCGCGATTGCGATCAACTTTTCTATTATGAGCCTCGTAAGAATTCCCTAAAGAAGTCTCTATGCGATATTCGCCAAATTCATGCAAATGCAAGCAGCTGCGTATATGATTTTCCGTTTGAATATGTTTTTTGGAAGAATTACTAAAATTGTTTATATCAAAGAAGCCTGTGTGACTCCAAACACTAGGAGAATTAGAAAAAAGAAGACAAGGAAAACAAAACATTCTATTTAATTTGCAACTGCCGGTCAGCCATGGATTCTTTTTGTAAAAAATTTTCATTGATGGTGTCGAGCGACGTAGTTCTATAACTTTTTTTTTTTACAAAAAAGAAAGCTTACTGAACTCGTGGTTTTCTTTTAGAAGAAAATCAGTTAAACAACACTCAAAATTAACTAGATACATCTTGTCTAAGAATAATAAGAATGTTCAATGGGGCACCTCTTGAGTAGATTTATAATTACTTACTTGGTATATAGCTAATAACTGTTCACTTAGCTTACTCACTATTTTATAATAATTTAATAATTTAAAACACTAACTTAACTACCAATATGTAATTGCTAAATTTTTAAAATTTTCTAATAATTAGCAGCCACAAAATACACAAAAATTTGCATCCAAATTTTCAATAACCTCAAACCCCAAACGCCGTTCGAACCACTACATCACCCAATAATTCGATTTTCGTCGGCTTATTGTGTTGCCTACAATAAAAAAAAAAAAAACTCCCTCGAACTAAAACCTTTCTCCTCCACCAATGTTCATCCACAAAAGCCGAGAAATCGCGGGTTATTTTCCTCATAAGCGAATGTATGTTAGACAAAGAAATCGGAAATAAACTTCTACTATATGCTAGAAAGGAATAGAGTTGAAAGTTCGTACTGTGAAGAAATGAATGCATAGCCGGAAAATGAACGGCTTTTCAAAAAAATTCAGTGCACGCTCTCTTCATACTTGTCTCGCCTATGTGCGCGAGTTTGTGTATGAGTAAAAATGAATAAACAACCGAAGTGGTCGCAGCATTTCATCTTCGAGCGTGTATAAAGTTATTAAAAATGGTTTGATGAACAAATAATTGAATGTGATGGTTGGCATGTGGCAAAATAAAAATGTTTGATATTTGAAAAAGGGAAGCCGGAAGGAATCGGCTTGTATGGACGCCACGCCACTGGTACATACATACATACACGTTATGCCTTATGCATACTTATGCATACTTGCTGTGTTTCTAAGAATATGTACATACTGAAATAGGGGCTTCCCCATATTAACTGTGCCAACACGATGATAGATGATTGAGGATAAATTGCTCAGTTACAGTCTTCTGTTGACTAGGACGGTAGGTACAGCATTTGTAGGAGATTAAATAACATATGTAGGTGATTGTGATTTGCAATCGGTTTGTTTTTAGAAATTTGGTTCATTTTGGCCTTTGTTTACAAATTGATTTTCTAGATTTTGAATATGCCAGCAAAGAAAGATAAACAACCGCTTAAGAGGAATGTATTTTCTTTCGAAGCAAAGATACAAATTTTGGATCGTTTATCCAATGGTGAAAATGCCACTGTAATTGCAAAAAGCTTAAAATTAAATGAAGCTTCAGTACGCACCATTAAGAGAAATGAATTGGCAATAAGGAGAGCAGTAGCTGATGGTTCCTCAACATCCCTAAAACATTCCAGTAGACTGCGCCCGTCAATAATGGAAGAAATGGAAAAAGCACTAAACATTTGGATTGAAGATAACTGTCAAAAACGAATTCCTTTGAGCAAACAAATCATCAAAGAAAAAGCACTGAGAATTTATGAGCATCTAAAGAAAAGTGGAGAACCTTCTGTAAGCGCAGGCTTTACGGCAAGTAATGGCTGGTTTGAATTCTTCAAAAAAAGATTTACTATTCACAATCTAAAAATACAAGGAGAGTCGGCATCGGCTGATGTTGAAGCTGCTAAAACGTACCCACAAGAAATTCAAAAATTTATCGAAGAACAAGGATACGTAACAAATCAGGTCTTTAATGCAGACGAAACTGGACTTTGGTGAAAAAAAATGACGGACAGAACTTTTATTTCAAAAGAAGAAAAGACTGCACCTGGATATAAGGTATTCAAAGATCGAATAACGCTGCTATTGTGCGGAAATGCATCAGGTGACTTTTTGGACAAACCAATGCAACATTAAATGGATGTTGGAAACAACTTTGGACGGCAGCAGTCGAAAAAGAACAAGAGATCGAATCGCGAGAAGAAAGAAAAGAATTTGCTGAGATCTTAACGCTTGCGCATTCAATCGAAGGCGAAGGATTTGAAGTCATGTCAACCGAAAACTTTCATGGTTTATTGCAGGACACGGAGTTAAAAGAAACGGACTTCATTGAGAATTGATTGAAGAGACTTTAACTAACAGAATGCCAGTAGCAGCGATACAGAAAGCGAACCTGACGAGATAACAGTGAGGGACTTAACACATGAAATAGGCCTCGTATTAAGCTTGGAGTCGTTTTTTTTAAATGCAGATAATTCAATTAAAAGGCGACTGAAATTTAAAAGAGAGTTAGCATTATGCATGTCACCTTATAAGGAAACGTACAAAAAGCTTTTGTACCAATCAAGCGAAAATAACAGATTTTTTCAATAAAAAGAACAACATTGATGAAACTCACATACAGCCGCGTATGGAGAACTTAAACAGTGATGAATTTTAATGTTGTTAACTTTATAAGACTGTTTTTGGTTTGTTTTTTGTAAACTTTTGTGTGATTTACATATTGCACAAAGAGCAGGTATGTTTTTGTTTATTTTCTTATGTATGAATTAATAAAAGTTTTAAATAAAATATAAATAATCTAAAAAGTAAAAAAGAAAAATGGAACGTAACTCCTCTTTCGCACTGGTTTCTTGTTTCGTTTAGCACGATTTTGTTTAACACGATATTTTTCAGGAACGTTACCCCCGTGTTAAGTGAGGTTTACCTGTAGTTGCAATTTATACTCCAAGCCTTCGTGCCAAACTTTATTGAAAGCTTGTGAGATGTCAAGAAATACACCACAATAAATATTTTTTCTTCGAGAGTTTTCTCAATCACGTCAGTTATTTTGTGGACTTGGTCGATTGTACGAGTATCATAGAACGTTTGATTCTAAATCCAAACTGATGGTCAGGAATGAGACGTCTTTCGTCGATTACGGGTTGTAGTCATTTAGAGAGTAGTTTTTCGAATATTTTAAATAAGCCGACATGATTTCTTCTCATTCAGAGGTTTGCCTGGTTTCGGGGCCACAATATTATCTAGGCGACTTTCCATTGTCTCGGATCGTAGAGCAATCTGAACGAAGCGTTAATCAAATATAGCATTTTTATAAGAGCTTTAGTCGGCAATTCCTTGACCACATGCGCCGTTATCAAGTCGTAACCCGGTGCTTTTTTGTCTTTAGATTTGTAATCACTTCCCTCAGTTCAATCAATGCAACTTTTTTTACTTTAAAGTTATCAGATGTCGTGAATGGGGAGTCGGGCGTTATCAAAGGGCCGTCGAATGGGTTAAACGTTTCTTCTAAGTGCAAAGCAAAAAGTTCTGCCTTTTCTTTGTCGCCTTTGGCCCAAGTTCTATCATTTTTCCGAATTGATTGCATTTGAGGTTTCCGGATGCCTTTTAGCGCTTTCCAAAGTGAATAATTTGATTCTCTTCCAGTGTAGAGATTTTCAAGGTAGGTCGCTATCTTCTTGCTTTTAAATTCCCGAATACTATTTCTAAGGCGATTGCATAGTCTGTTAAGGACCTTTTTATTCTGAGATGCACCAGTGATTTGCCATTTCTTTCGTGCTTTTCTTTTCTCCCCACCAGTTCAATGATTTCTCTGGGATACTTTTTGTTGCGGATTGCTTCCATGAAACGATGAACTTGCGTCCACGAAACGATGAATTTCGTCCTCCAGTTCACAAGGTGTTTTAAGTGATGCATTTAAGTCGATATTTGTTTCGCAATCATTTCTAAAGCCCTCCCAGTTTGTTCTATTGCTAGTAAGTCTTGGAGGTCCAACTAGATCAACGCTTCACCAAGTAATAAAATTACCGGAGAGTAGTCAGAAGAGACATCAAAACTTTCTTCGACTGTAATAAACTTCTCGTAAATGCCTTTTGAAACTAAAAAATTAGTAAGATCGGGAATTTTTTTTGAGTCAGTTGGCCAATAGGTGGGTTTTCCTGTTGAATAAAAACAACAACCGAATTCATTTGCCACTTCGTAGAAAATTTTTTCTTTAGATGATGTACATACATCTAGACCCCCGGAAGGTGTGCTTTGCGTTAAAATCTCCAATAATAATGAAACTTGAACCAAGAACATTAAAGACACGAAAGTAGTCGTATTTTTCGAGCGAGCAACGCGGCGGACACTAAACAAACGCTATATTGTAGCTCAAGTGTTTATTTTTAACCCTTACCGCGCACAACTGAAGTTTTTCCAGCTCTATGTTTATATCGGCCGAGTGTTCGATGTTAGTTTTAATGAATAAGGACGAACCGGCCCGCGCTCTATCAGAAGGATGATCAAACGGAAATCAAACATATGTCGATATTTTCTCTCATTAGAACAATTTCTAATTCGTTAGATTTTTGTAAGAGTCCGTTTGCATTCCATGTTATAATTTTAAGCAAAGAGTCCATATCTACTTAGATTTAGATATAAGGTTAGCCCTACAAAAGCTTTCAAAGTTACCGAGACGTTCGACACACATTCGTTTGTTCGTTTCACATCGTTTCCTTTGGTTGCTTTGACTGCAGCCTGAGAATAAGTCAGAAAACTGGGATTCGTTGGCTTATCCGAGGTTATTTTTCGTTCAGTCTTCTTAGTGGACGACTTTGACGTGCGTTTAATCGGCTTAGAAGGCTAATTGACTGGTTCAAGAGTTTTCACTGCTAATTCTAGCGTCTTTTCAGTCGGCTCAGGAGTCTGTACAACTGGCTTACGAGCCCGTTCAGTCTGCTTAGCAACATACCCTACCGACTTAGGAGCCCGATCGACTCATTTTGTTCCCCACACAGTTGACGTTGTAGATTTTCTCCGTCGCATCTGTAGTTCCTTTGCGACCTCGCAACCACGATAATTTGCTGGATGCCTTCCTTTGCAGTTAAAGCATGTTGCTTTTTCATTTTTGCACAAACTGCAATTTTCAGAAGAGTGTTTTCAAGCGCACTTAACGCAGTGTGGCTCTTTACGGCAGAACGCCTGCGTACGGTTAAACTCTTGGCAATGCTTGCATTGAGGGATTGCCTTCGTGTTGACACGTAGCGGCTCGATTTTAACTACCATACTCATCATTGTACGAATATTGTATATTTTTTCCTGGCTTCCTGTTTTATCGAACGATAGTACAAAAAGCGGAAGTTTACGCATCATTATAGCTTCTTCTCCACGGTCGGGTCGTTTTCTCTCTTTTTTTAAAAGGTTCACAGCGTCAAGGATTTTATAACCTCTATCGCGTAAATCGCCTATAACGCGTTCTTTAGCGCATGATGGATGAAGTCCTCTAGCAACGACTCTCAAAGGTCTCTCAGACTTATCTTCATAAGTATGCCATTGAATTTTTTCGTTGCTAAGCTTTTGAGATACAGCCCGATAGCCCTCAGCGTCTATATTACATTGAGACGCTTTTTGGGTGCGCATTCATTTCTAACCGCTAGAGACAAAATAATGACAGCCAGCGTTGCCATATTTTCAAAAAAATCTAAAAAATACAAAATTTTATTGAGGATTTTAACTCAAAACGCTAAGAAAATTGTCACAACAACAAAAAAAGTATGTACAATTATGGCTTACTTAACTTCGTGGTCGTGGTGTAGTGGTAACATCAACGCTTGTCACGCTCTTGGTTCACGGTTCAAATCCTGATCTCAACAATCATCTATTTATTTCGTCTGAAATAAATAAAAAAAAGTCGATCAATTGCGAAAGCTTAGTCAACTCTACTGCGAAGGCATAACACTGGCAGTAGGGTGGTCATTTGGCTTAAATGCAACTTGATCGTGATGATGACATCAGGTGGAGGGAAAAAAATACGGTGAATCATGAGCAACGATAAAAAGCAAAACAAACAAGCTCCCCAGTTATCTGGACGCCACCCTTGGAGTTTACTGAAACTTAATACCACCTAAGTTTCAAAACCCACTACACCAATCTTTCTTTCTCTCTCTCTCTCAATTTCTTCAAACGCCCGTGCCCTGAAATAATTTAATGGTATTCATATCCCATTTGGCGCGCGCAAATTATAAAAAAAAAAAATCATGTCTGTAATCCATTTCGACCATCTCCATACATGCCGCAGGATACTTAATAACCCAAGTTTAATCAAATCCGTTCAGTATTTCTCGAGTTATTCATTTAAAAACGATTTTTGAAACCAAACCCCATATATCTTATCCCTACTAAATCGGATTTTATAATTTTCAAAAAAAAAAAGAATCCAAAAGCCATAGCTCTTGAATTTGGGTCTCTACGAACATCTTTTTTGAAGGTTTTTGAACCCCAAATATCTTACCACCATTTTGTTAAATGGTGATGATTTTCAGGCAAGACCGTTTTTAGCTTAACTTTACACGTAAGTAAAGTTAAGCTAATAACCCAAATTTTATCGAAATCCATCAAGTTGTTGTTGACAATGTGACAAAAAATTAATTGACAATCTTTTAGCAATCAACCACCTATATCTTACCTCCACTTAAACTTATTTAAACGGTTTTTCTACATATTACACATACAGAGAGCACCCTGGAGAGATTGATTGAGATTGATGACCACCGTTGATCTCATGTTCGGGGTTTATGGACATCTAGCTTTTAGCTGATGTTTCATATGTAACTCGTGCGATGAATATCCGCGTCTCTAACGAGCTGCTCTTGGGCCCCCCACAGGAAGCCATGTGATTCGGTCAGGGACTTCAGAGTGTAGTCCTGCAACAACGAATGGACTCTCAACTGGCTCAAAGTGAGTGTGGATAAAATGACAAACCTATGGACCGGCGGGGACTTAGTCCTGCTGGAACACAAGGATCTGCCATTAGCACCAAGACCGATACTATCGATACCGAGACCTGCCATACCTAGAGAACTAATATTAATCTATTTCTTCTAGTAACGAAAAGCAAGCAACAGTACTTTTAGAGAAGAAGGGTCCCAGACCTCTGGTCTTATATTCGGGTTATCTACTCTACGACACCGTACAACTACCACCGCCGCAACCACTTATGGAAGAGTTGAATGGTTGGGAAATCATTATTGGCTGCGATGCCAACGCACATCACATGCAGTGTGGTAGTAGCAACATCAACATTATAGGTGAGTTTCTCTTTCAATTCATTATCGAGCATAATCTAGTAGTGCATAATAAAGAAAATTACTCGGCATCTCTTTATCCTACGCAGATGAATGCAGCGTCTCCCAAGCAGAAGTTCTAGCCATCCTAAAGGCCTCCCAAAGGCTGAGAGTACTGGGCATGTTACACTAGAATATCTCCATCTACGTTGACAGCCAAGCAGCTATTAAGGCGATAGCATTGTAGAAATCAAATCAATATTTGGGGTTTGTCGTTGCAGAACTTAGGGTTCTGGGCAGGTAGAACAATGTATGAATTATTTGGGTGCCAGGCTATAGTGACTACATCGGGAATGAAAGCAGATGAATTGGCCAGGTTGGGGTCCGACCGTTGTGTACCACTACCCTATACAAGAATCCATACACCAATCTCACGCATCAAATCATTAATAGCTAAAAACACCTATCCATAACAGAAAGTATGTTGGAAAACATTCAAACTTGCAGCAACACAAAGGCCCTATGGACAAAAATAGATAAAAATAGATCAAGAATCCCTAAACAGATCATCGATTGTTATAGCGTCAAGGGTGATAACGGGACACAACCTCCTAGAAAAACACTCAGAGAGAATGACAATCACAAATGTAGACCATATCTGCAGGGGCTAGGGGTAGAGAAGCACCTCCACTTCCTATGGGAATGCCCCAGCCTAAGTAAACGGTGTTCTGTTTTCTTAGTGAATTCATTCTTTGGAGACCTGCACCATCTAGCAAAAATACCTCTGAAAGCAATCCTAAGGCTTTGCGCCAAGTCCGAATGGGAAAAGTTCTTATTCGAGGCAGACGGCACAATATAAAACATTCTACAACTTCACTTTGATTTTCTCTTTCCAGGTGGAACCAAGGGTAACGCTAAGGGCCAGTGTAGGCCTATGTGAGCTGCCGGCTGAATTTACTTCAGCTACCCTTCAACCTAACCTAACCTATATACTACACTGGACCTATAGACCAAATTTGATTGCAATCTGTATTAAGAGAGTGAGAAAGATGAAAGGGGAAGTGTTAAGGATTTACATACTCGATTTTTATTTTGTTGTGTACATAGATTGGAGTATGTATTACATATGTACATTTAAGATTATGGCAATGGCTTTGCAAATACCATTTGAAAAATTAAAAAAAAAAGAAAAAGAAAATGTAGTGACTGTGTGTCGGGATGTCCGTTAGTGAAAGGCTTTTAAACTACTTATCATTTTTAATAAAATATTTCTCTATTCTATTTATTAGAAAACTTATTTGACGTGTTTAGCAAAAATATGATTAAACTGCGACTTACAAAGCTGAGTAATTAATAATTACTTAAGTGAAGTTCTTGGCGTTCGCACTGTTCCGACTTTGAGCAACATTTTTTTTTTTAAATGCAACATATATATCTTCAGAAAACTTGTTAACAGAGGTTAGTTGAAAAATATTGTCTAAATTACAGAAAAAAAAAAAAAAATTAATTAATAAATAAATAAAGTGAGTGCCTTAGAGAGGTGTGTCTTATCTATTAGAGGTCTGCATTAATGTATTCATTGCAATAATTCGAACTAGTGTACAGTAAAAAAGAGTACCACACCACAAGAGACAGTTACTGTACAATACTCGGTCACCTGATAGCAAAATGAGTGCACTGTTTTCTTTCTCACCCACACTTTGGGTGCTTGAACTGGCTTGATGTGAGCAAATAGTGTACTCGTTCAATCACAAGATAATAAAGTTACATACATAGATATCGCATGCAGAGCAAAAAATAAAAATTACCACTTTTTCAACGACAATAAAATTCTCGAACCTAAGGGTTGATGCATCAATTCGGTATGAAACCATTTTAAGTTGTATAGTCGTGGATATCAACCATCCTCCAGTGTGTTGTAACTTCGATATAAACACATTTTTTTCATATTTCGATTTGCTGCAACCCTTTATTTTGTTTTACGTCTCAATCGATCTTGCAAACGAACATATACGAATGACTTGAGTGTCGCTGCTGTTTATCTGGATCGCTACACTGTGGTGTGTTTGTGTGTAAATATATGTATATTTATTGATGAGGCACATCGTACATACACATATGTATATATTTTGAGAATTTTCAATTTCATTTTCATTCACCGTCAACTTTCGAGGGATTTGGCTGTTTTTGGTTTATGATTGAGCGATTTTTTTCGGCGGTATATTTTTTAAATATGTGTGATACACGTAAAAGGAAGTCTGGCGTTTCTTGTTCGATTTGTAAAAAATCGAAAAGAAATATTTCCCCGATCTGAAAATTGAATGATGAAAAAAAAAAAAAATTAAATTTTGAGTAATTTGTGGAGGCAGACATGCGATTTTAAGAACGAAGAAAAATATTTTGTTTGTCAAAATCATTTTCCTTTCATATTTATTGGCAGAAAAATGCTTAAAAGGGACGCTGTTCCCCCCTTAAATCTAAATTGTGATTTAAATTTAGACTTAAGTTTAGAAAATCTTTCATCTTTGCTACCAAAACGGAGAAGGACCTATAGTAGTTCAAATATTTCTTGTGTTAGATGCAATAAATTATTGGAAAAATGCGCACAAGAGGAGGAAACCAATTCTGAACTGAAAAAAAAAAATATATATATTAAGCTGCAGACTTAAAATTCAAAGTTTGAGAAGAAAACTTCGCTCTAGAACTAAAACGCATATCGCTTTACGAACTAGCAAAATATTACCTAGTTTATCATCGCAAATACAAGTACTTGATATTTCAGAGCATTCAACAATTTTTTGTATATAATAATATTGATGGGGCTGTCCAAGTCCAAAAAATATAATGTTGCCGAAAGAGAACTTTCCCAAAACATTTTTTAGAGATCTCAGAACGCTTATAATTTTCTTCGAGATAGACTGGGATTTAGACTTCCCCACGTATCCACATTTTATCGTTGGGCTCCTGTTAAAGGCTTACAACCTGGATTCCAAAACAATGCCCACTGTTTTCTGAAAGCAAAGTTTGCATCATTAAGCCAACGTCAACGGAATGTGGTACTGATATTTGATGAAATTAGAATTCGTCCAAATCTCACGTACAATATCAAAAATGACTTAATTGATGGATTTGAAGATGCCTTAGATAGGTGTCGAAAAAGATTGTACGGCAACGAAATTTGTGTTTTCATGGTAAACGGCCTCTTTGATAGCTGGAAAAGTATTTTAAATTATTTTGTTTCAGCAAACTCTGTCAAAGGGGTTAACCTGAAGTCTATTTTAGAAAATAATTTGACAATTTGCCAAGAACTTGGTCTGAAAGTGTGCGCTATAGTTTACGACCAAGGACCTAACAACAGGAAAGCTTACCAATTATTAGGTGTTACTTTCTCTCCTCATAGTAATTGTGCTGATGAAGATGTAGATGTGAATTTAGATACCTACCAGACTCAACCGCACACATCAAGAACTTTTTTATTACCTGAAGTATGCGAGGAAATTGTATTTGATAATACTTTGTTCGAAAAAGTGACAAATCAAATCAAAATTACAAATGGAATTTCATTGGAAACGACTGCAATGCGTTATTTTAAAGGATATCTGGCGTTTAAAATGCTTTTAAAAAACAAGTGTGCAAATTGTTCGAAATTATTTTTAAAAAGTGATGAACAAATAACATGTCCGACAGAATTTTTCATTTTTGCTAAGAATTTTTCCCAAAATAGTGATTTTGGAAGTCTCTTAGCACTAACTGATGAATTTTTCAATATTTGTAAGCTCCATTTCAAATTATTCCATACAATTTTTAGAGTTCGTCCGCATATTAGAAATATTAGGGAGAGAAGGGTCTTGCAATGCATGAGAATAACAAACCTTAGAGACTCGAACTGGTTTGATGAGCAAAACCAATGCTTTGAGCATCGCAAAGAAATTCTTTACTTTGCACTTCTTATTCTCTTGCGAAAAACATTGTGCCTGGAAAATCCAAAAAAGAATTACCAGTAAAAATCAAAAAATTAAAATTTTGTCAGGAAAACAAATGCAAAACAATCACGAAATTGAACCAACTACGCCAGAGTGAGAGGCACGGGTACCTCACTATGAACCAACACCCCAAGAGTATACTGGTGAATCCAATCTACGACTTCAAATGAAATAATTTAATAATCCACTTCTATAACCCAGCAAAAGCAACAAGCAATTTGTTGTTCCAACCAAATTTGAAAGAACATCATGTCTTATGCACGATTCGAACGAG
Organism: Pocota personata; assembly: GCA_963082735.1. NCBI lineage: Eukaryota > Metazoa > Arthropoda > Insecta > Diptera > Syrphidae > Pocota > Pocota personata. The sequence continues at coordinate 70,431,431 of OY720431.1, forward strand.
TTCGATCAAACTGGGACGTAGTAGTAAATCCCATTCGCCTGAAAAAGTGTGTAACTTTATTATCCGTGGTACAATGTTAACTGTAAAGAATACACTGAGTACACTGAGTGCACTGAATAAAACTATTGTAAAGACTAGTTGTTTTCTAGCATAAAATAGTGTACTCAGTTTAGTGCACACTTTTTTTTATAAATACCCAATTTATAAATACCCGATTTTTATGAGTGCACTGCACTAAGTGTTTGGTTTAAAATAGGTGCAATACTCACATATGTACATATGATAGTAATCAATTCACATATTAGATGATTCATTCATTTTACTCTTCAAGCTGTGAGTACAATAATGAAGTGCACTTGAAATAAAACGAATGTCTTGGAACTGCTTTCTAGGCTGCTAGGAGTTGTATCCCTAGAGGGCGCGTCCCCAAGGTAGATATACCGGGTAGATGGGACATAAAATACCACCCGCGGACCAAACATTCACATCAAAAATCCTACATCCTAAACTGGTAACCAGACAGCATGTAGACAGCGTCTGTAGTTCATGTAAGAAGCGGCCTTTATAGAAACCTGCCAGAAGGTATAAAATGGAATATTATTTAACATGAATAATACAAATGAATTATTTAACCTGGGAATTCGGATAACCCCACCGCGTCGGGATCGCATTTTAACTACCGCGCACTAGGTTTGGTACCTGGGCCAAGTGTGAGAAATGGGCCACAGCACGAAGAAAGCAATAGATCCAATACCCAGCCCATAAGTGATCAGCAAGCACATTCCGATGCAGCTCTCACCGCAGCTGGATTGACAAGACAGCGTAAAAAATGGACGAGAATAATAAATGAATCTCTATTACGCTTCTACTACATAGTAACAGAAAATGGGACCAACATGACTGCGTATCGAACACGTCTACATATAGCTTTTGTAAGCTTACACTCTGACTACAATGTAAGTGAACAACGCCTAGCAGATCAGGTCAGGGTTATACAAGTTATAAAATAATAGATTGAACCTTTAAAAAAAATATTTTCTTCTGGCAGTTTGCCAGTCCTTTATTCTGTAAATCAAACTTAAGACTAAACCTATACTAGAACTTCACATGCATTTATTGATTATCTAATTCTATGTCAGCGGAATATTGACTGCGGCTGTAAGTTCAGTTGACGATTTCCACGAATTGCTTTCCGTTGCCGATAGCAATAATTTCCAGGTATTTTGTCTGGGCGGAAATTAGGTCGTGTGAACGACTGCCTGGTGCACTTGCTGAAAGTTAATTTGTTTCGCGTTAACTCTTCCCCCTTTAAATGCGATAGTCCTCAATCGCTTAGAAGTAAGGAATGTCATTGAACTTAGTTCGTGCAGTAGTAGAGTCATCTGCTTTTGGTACGTCTTCGATAGGCGGAGGGATTTCAATGGTTGTCATCTCTGGTTGCTGAATAACTATTTTCGTGTTTCCCCGTTTGGTCAAGATTTTACGAGCTGCTATGATTGCGAGGAAGATGCCAATGAAGGTGATTGTCCTATAGCTGATGATTGTTTGTGATTCACTTTCAAATTGGAGTAGCTGAATCTCTTTTGTGTTGTTGATGTGCATCTCGCCCATCATCTCGAGGGATAGTAGTCTGTGGAACGTATTTTCCTTTGGAGTTTGCTGTAAGATCGCTGGGAGGATGGTGTGTGTGGATGCTTCTTGCGCAACGAATATTCTATTGTTGATGGTGATATTGGTTTTTTGATACTTGATGAGAAAGGTACCAGTAAGATTCCGTAGTGTGGCTTCAGCTTCGAGGGTCCCGTTGAAGTCATTCAGCAGTATTATTCCAGGTGTTATTTCGTCAATCATAGGGATGTGCTGACTGTTCATTAAGTTACATGTGGCTATTTTGCTATTTAACAAATTTGGGATGCATGTGGAGTTTATAAGATCTACAAGGTTATTTTTATTACAAATTGAGATATAATTAATCGATTTACATTCGTTAACTAGTCCAAAAATTTCTTCTCTATTTCTTACAACTTCTTTTGTAATTTATTTCTATTGCTATGCCTTTCTTTTTGACAGGCTTAAGTGAAATTTTATCGTAAATGTACGAATCAGTTATTGGAATATTAACAATGTACAAAATAGAAATTGAATTGGTTATTATTTTGATTTCAGCAAAGTTTAGAGCTTCTTCTATACTGGAAAACGGAACATTTTCTACATTCAATGTGTTAATGGCTAGGCTTATTTCTTCTTTCGATAAAACGAGTGAATTGACAATTCCTAATTTTGCCCAATGAATTGCTAAATTAATGTTTTGTAATTCTTCTTTTACAATTTTCAATTTATATTGAGTCTCGGATACAATTTCTTTGTTGATGTATTTGTTCTCTCTTAACATTGCCTCGATTTCATTCGTGATTTTGGTTAAATTATTAAGTCTTTCATTGTGTAATTTATTTATTATAACTTGATTATTAGAGTTAACAAGTAAATTGTTCATTTTCCGTTTTATTGTTATAAAGTCGTCGTGGTCCGGATTACCGGCAATCCACTTCCACGTTGAACCTATGAAATCTAAGGACCTTTTCACTTTTTTTTTGCTTAAGGTTATGGATCAGGGTTTGAATTTGTTGGTATTCATGGGATAGGTAGGAAAATAGGGGATCGTTTTTTGTTGAGTTTAGTTCAAGCGTCGGGGCAATGTTGGTCACAAATTGGTCGTACTGGTCAAGGTCAATTTCGTGGATCAGCTTAAAGTTTCCGTTCTGTATTTTTACTTGTCCGGTGTGCAGTGAAACAAACTGAGAATTCGAGAAATCTAAAATTTGGATTTCTCCTGTTACGACATATAGCGCAAGTCTGAAATAAAAAGGGGTAGAAGTGTCGGTCAGTTTCGTATATTGCTTTTATGAACGGTTTTCCCTGATTCTGTTATTACCGTCGTGTTCTTGTCTTCTTTAACTATTTCTTTTTTGTATCGGAATGTTAATTTTGACCCTAGTCTCTTATTGTGCTTAACGAAAATTACATCTCCTGGATAATAAGTCTTACTTGGTTGACGTTTTTTATTATGGTATTCAATATCTTTTCGTTGTTTCTGTGTAATCTTTTCGATGTTTTGTTGGCGGGTTTTTTCGAATTCTTTAGGGGTTATTCTAGGGCTTCGGCTGAAGCCCTAGAATAGATTGCGAGGTCTATTTTGATAATTGACATTTCCAGATTTTATGGAGTAATCGATGTCCATCGGCTTAGGAGGAAGGGGGCGTTGGTTTGGTGGTGGCCGTTGGTGTTGAAACTGGAATCTTGGTTGAGCTTGTGGCTCTCTATGGAATTGAGGCGGTTGAGGGTTACGTGGGTTGTGGAGTAACTGTGGGTAAAAGTCGCGTCTGGGAGCAGGAATAGGCATTGGGTTGGATAAAGCGTTTCTTCTGGGAGGAACCGGTGGTGGTATTTGTTGGAAATTTCTGCGAACACCAGATTGAGAATTATGGGCATGTTGGGCCCGAAAGTCCACATTTTGAAGTTTAAGACATAAGTGCAGAGCCTGAGGTAGGTCTGCAGGTTCCCTTATGCTAAGCAATCTAGGAAGGTCACCCTTCAAACCTCTCACGAAGGTATCGAGTGCCTTGTCGCGGTAGCATTGAGTCATGTTGTTTAATGATTCTTGACTCATTTCTAGAGAACCTAACTTATTTAAAATTAAAGATAAATGGTGATAGACCGTTTGATAGAATTCGGGTATCGAGCTGTTACCCTGTACAAGAGTGGTCATCTGATATTCAAGGGTGCCTAGGTCCCTCTTGTCCGCGTAGTGTAGGGTTAAGCATTTGGATATCTTATCCCAACTTAAGGGGGTGTTATAGGATTCTAAGGCTATGTCTGCATGACCTGTTATTTTATTCCTAATGACGGACAGTATCCCGTAATATTTAGGAGTGCCTTTCAAATGTTCGTAGATTTTGAGAATGCGCTCCACACTCTTTTTCCAGGAGTTGAATTCCTGGGCTTCTCCGGAAAAGTCCCGAAGGCTTTTCACTACGTCCGGTATTTTGTCCATGTCAGACAGGTTTCTATCGTTAGTTACGTTAATTGGTTGGTCGATGTCGTTGTTTATGTCAGAAGCGGGATTCATAATTGAATTGAATAGCTGACGTCCTTGGATCTGTAGTGTTTGTGCCACTAGATTTGTTATGAGCTGTATCATTTCGTCATTAACTTGGTTCTGAATGGGGGAGCGGGGGGAGCAGCGGCATTTTCTGCCGGTATTTCCAAGCGAGCAGGTCTTATTAGATTACTTGGGTTCGACATTTCGATCTTAGTATCTTCGGAATCGAGATTAAAATTGAGGCAGTGGTAAGAAAAACTGGGTCTTAGTTAATTACTTATCGATATTAAATCTAAATTGGGATTGAACAATAATTAAGAGAATGGAGTGTCTTGTTCTTATATGTTCTGAATTTGAACAATGATTGTCTTTAAGAAATTTGTGTGAAAGGTGAGTCTTAGCTTTATAAATTTGAATTTAAACAGTGATTTTAATAGTATTTTGGTTTTATAGGTTTTGAATTTGAACAATGAAAAAGTGAGTCTTAAGTTTGAATTTGAACAATAAAAAAAAATATTATATGACTTACAAAAATATTAATGGTTCGGTTCTTATTTCCATAACGATTTGGGTAGGGTTTCAGGAGCTGCTGATCGTCGGATAGGGCGGCTGTCCGGAAATCTGGACTCCTTTTTGTCCTTGTTTTACGGGGCTACTTAGGGGCCTCTTTTCCCTTTCACAACACTGTCTCTATATGGCTTGGTGTCCACTTTTTAATTGTTCGCGCGTACTAATTTGGTTATTTAGTCTCACACGCGTTAATTTAACGAGGATTCTTGCAAGCTAATTTGATTATTTAGCCTCACACGCGTTTTTTGTTTGCGAACTAATTTGGTTATTTAGTTTCGCACACGTTTATTTATTTGCAACTAATTTGGTTATTTTAGTTTCACACGCGTTTATTTGTTTGCGAACTACTTTGGTTATTTAGTTTCACACACGTTTATTTATTTGCAACTAATTTGGCTATTTAGTTTTACGCACAATTTCCTCGAGTCAGTGAAACGACCTGCTCGGGCGCCAGTTATAAAATAATAGATTGAACCTTTAAAAAAAATATTTTCTTCTGGCAGTTTGCCAGTCCTTTATTCTGTAAATCAAACTTAAGACTAAACCTATACTAGAACTTCACATGCATTTATTGATTATCTAATTCTATGTCAGCGGAATATTGACTGCGGCTGTAAGTTCAGTTGACGATTTCCACGAATTGCTTTCCGTTGCTGATCGCAATAATTTCCAGGTATTTTGTCTGGGCGGAAATTAGGTCGTGTGAACGACTGCCTGGTGCACTTGCTGAAAGTTAATTTGTTTCGCGTTAACTTACATAGAAATAATCTAATGCCTGAAATAACGAGGAACATACGAGTACATCAACCACTGAGGCTGAGATATTAGACCTCCTGAACTGCGAAGACGATATATGTATCTCAACTTTTCCATCATTACCAAATTGCAATGGTTTATTGAGACCGAATTATAAACGAAGCCTTTTTTATTTATTGTCTCTACTACAACCAAACTTAACTCTTTATTATTTTTTATTTGACAAAATTAAAACAAATATTTAATTTCTATTGTAAATGGCAACGGCGAAGGAATAAATGATTTTAAAAAAAAAGAATTGTAAGTTCTTAAAAAAAATTGTTTTCGAACAAAATCGATTGTCACATTTGAAGCGGAAAAAATACCTCTTTATGACATTCTTACTTGAACAAAATAAGCGAGACCGATAGGGAATGTACATATTGTACATGTTTTTCGCCAACTAGTAGCATGTGTGGGGTTTTAGTTCTAACAATTTCATTGCTACTATCAATTCTAACTTTAAGATAAGGTGGTTGGAGTGTGAACAAATATGAACGTTTGTATATGCTAATATAAATATATTGTAACATAATGTAGCATAATAACTCCGCCCTCAAACAGGCAACAAATTCCGAAGTGTCTTTTCATTCTGGCATAATTTTGTTCCGAAGTGTCTTATCACAGTTCGTGTCCACGATAAGAGACGGATAATATCTAAGACAACGTCATGGAATTTGGAGAGAATTATAACCGCAAGAAATGATTGTCATCTTGGAATTATTACATCAGAATTTTCTTGTTCCAGTGGTCGAAGAATTTGCTAGAAGTTTCTGGCTGTCAGAAATGCTGCTATATAAGGACAGATGGCGATCGAGGCAAGGCAGTTTTTGAACCGCACGAGGAGATTGGAAAAGTGATAACAGCCGAAGTTGTAATTTTGTGATAAATTGAAAGTTGAGAGTTAACATAACAAGAAGAAGTAATTAGTTTGGATTTGTGAATTAAGTAATAGAAAGGAGATAAAGTGATTTGGGAAGAAAGAGACCTTGTAAGGAAGGAGTTTGCGAAGAATAGTATAGTGTGAACTTGAATTGTTCTATAGACTAGAAAATAAAGAAATAATTTCACAGAATACCGTTTTATCTACTCGAGCCGTAGCTCGCATATTACAATATGTATGTATATGTATATCAGATAAACACTGATTTTTTTTTGTTTTTTTTTATATATATAGCTTATACCTAGATGCTAGACGAAAAACGCTTAAAACTAGCTTAATTAACTTAACTATCTTATTCTAACTTACTGGCCCTATTCGGGCGCTCTAAGCTAAACTTAATCCTTATGTCTTTCGACTTAATTTATTACTTGTTACTATTTTATTTAGAGAGCAAAGAAAAAATTTGTATTTAAAAAAAAAAAAACTTGGTATCAGAACTACTTATTTTTTTTTATCTTATATATAAAATTTAAATGCTACCATAAAAATAAATGTTGACTTAACTCAACTACATGCATAATCAAATATGCACTTTTTTTGTATCCAAGTGCTGTGTCTTACGTAACTACCTAAATCTAGACACCTAAAAAACTATGTAAGCTGGCCAAGGCAAAAATAAGGCGGGTAGATCCAGTACTTTGCCGTACTGGATCTACCCCGAATCAAAAGGGATCGACGAAGGAGCTCCCTCTAGTAACCACCAGAATTGCTGGTGCTGCTTCCTCACATATTTAATACCGTGCCCCGATACCGATCTACCGAATCGGAGACGCTCCTCAGTGCTCTAAGCGACGTTTCGGCTGTAGTTGAGCTGCCTGTCTACAGTTGTCCGGGCAACGTGGAAAACTAGCGGCACCGCTGATCTATCCTGGATCAGACCTGCCTGATCGAAATAGAGGAATGTTTCTAGAGGAACAAAGCCATTAAGGTGCACCCTCTTATGGTACCTATGGTTTGGGTAATAAGCCCCGAAGATCAGGTTATTCTTGGAGGTCATTGCTCTTGCAAAGTGCCTTCGAGTCATCTTAACCAGGAAATTATCTACTCTTATCAGATTCGACCTGTTGTATAGGACCTTATTGGAATAGAATTTTACGTACTGAGACTCAGGTGTTCTGTGCAAGTGAAGGCAAGCCCGTGGCAGGCCCTCTCAAACCCCCGAATCCTTCCCATCCTACTTGCCCCTATGTTCAACCACACGCGACACCCATATACGAGCATGGGCCGAATGAGGCCGTGTAGCAGATTACATTTACCCTTGCATCGAGTTGCTTGCTATAAAAAAGTTTCTTTGTTAATGGCGAAGGCAGCTCGGGCCCTGGCCAGAGCAGCATCTACCTATACATGTTTGTTAAAATATAGATATTGGTCTAGCCAAAATCCAAGGTATCTGACCACATTTTGACATAACTTTCGCCAATTCTTTCTGGTATCCCTAGAGGCCAAGGACAATGACGTTCTGAATAGAATGGTTTCCGACTTCTGAAGGTTGATCTTCAACTTCCAGTCGTCGCAATATCGCTGAATCTTATCGAAGTCACGTTGAAAGAGTGTTGCAATGAGGTCCTAATCTGTACGCAATCAAATCGTCCGCATACGCTATCGAGTGCTGAAGAGGTCCTATCAGATCAGCCATGTAAATATTAAGAAGTAGCGGTGAATTAACCGCACCCTGTTGCAGACCATTTTTAATTTCGAACGTCCCAGTAGAAGTCCATTTTTCACAAAGAATTCTGTACTGGCGAGCATATTAAATAACATGTACAGTAGGCGTTTGCTTATGCCCAACCTGATCAACTTGTAAAAGAGCCCTTCCAACCATACGGTATCGGTTCTTGCTTTTGTTCCATTGGATATCCGACACCAGTTTAGACGCGGCATGTATTGTACCATGTTCCGCCTTAAAACCAAATTGGTTATCCAGAATTATGTTATTGTCCTCTAACCACTTAATCAAGGCCCTGTTGATTGCTTTTTCAAATTCGGAAGGAGTCTCCTTCCCGGAGACCGGAGATTTGCCTGATCGGAGGTGTCCTTTCCCCTTTTGGCGATCGGCTGCACCACACCTGTTTCCAATGCTCTGGATAATGGGCATTATTCAGTACATTGTTGAGCAGGGTGGCGAAAATTGCCACCGCTTCTGGAGGAAGATGTCGAAACACAATATTCAATATTCCATCGATTCCTACTGATTTCTTCTTTCTCAATGATTCGGAGATCCTTTAGAGTTCTACCTTCGATACGTACGGGGGATGAATCTTTTCATTGGCGATGGCATTATTTGCCAAGTTTTCGTCATTGAACCCGGTAAAACCAGTATTCTCTGCTCGCCAGTGCTCTATATCATTTCGAAGGTAGAAGTTGTGCACAAGGACTCTATTCTCCAGGTCGGGGTTCGTGTTAGCATTTACCTTGTACACATCCTCGAAAATAGTTCCTAGTTCGATTACGAAAAAGTCGTCATCATCGACAGCGTCCCTTGGATCTATTCCTGCCGCTGTAAGTAAGCTTTCATTGTTCATTGTTCGGGGGATTTTCAAACACGGAAGTTTGTTAACATCGTTCCTTCGAAATATTTTATTAGTCTGGGGAACATACTCGGGTTATCAGACTTGATAGCCAGAATCTTGTTGCCCCAGTGCAAATTAGCCGACCGCCTATAATTAGCTCTAATCAGTACTTGGAGGTTCTTTATCAGCGATTTCAGCCTACACAAGTTTTTTAGTCTTGTAAGCAGTCTTCTTTTTGTACGTGCAGTGCGTCGATTGTTGCATTACGGAACACGTTGTCAGTTGGTCGATACCGAGTTATCGTATTGTCCATCGTTCGTTTGACTTTCTCGTCCATTTGCTTAAGGTACCTGTCAATCTCATCGTTTGTCAGATTCCTATTGGACGGTGCGTAGAGCAAGTTCGAGGAGAGTGCTCTTGTCAAGTCTCGGGAGAAGGGAGTCCAACGAGTCCTACTCTAGTTGTAGGAGTACGTTTGAACAAACTTTTCCAGTTCAGCAATTTCGTTGGGAATCGTTATTTCGGCACTAAGGCCGCAATGGTCACTGGCATACACAAACCTGCGCAGACAGTTTATCGTTTGTCGGTCCACGTTGGTCTGTTGTAATCGTTCGTCGAACAGCAGTAGATCAAAACAGGAGCCGCTTCTGGGATACGGCGGACTATCTGTAGCCTTCAAATCGAGCCGAAACTCGACATTGTGTTGACCCAACCAATTGAATTGTGAGTTCCCTCTAGGATTTGGTGTGTGATTTCCCCAATCTCTATATTTGGCGCTTAGATCTCCGGCCATGAGAAAATAATTCTCCCCCGACTCCATCCTTAGGCATCGAAACAATGTCTCGAGCTCTGAAGTAAATAAAAAAGATTGAACAGCTTCTTTCCACTACGGAGACGGACATCTATATTATAGTTTTTATGTCGTATTTTGGTTAGCTTAGTTTCGCTTCCCAGACACACGTCAGGGCTTTGGTGGTCGAGCAACTTGTAGAGCGATTCTTTTCATTCGATCCTAATCCTGTCCTACACGGGTCGCCTGCTCTTGTAACTTTTGCTGTAGCTGTCCCATCTGCCCCTGGATAGAGAGCAAGGTGGACAGCAAGTCACCTTGTGCCTCAAGTACCTCAGGCACTGGTTGGACTTTCACTGCACTTTTCAGCTTACTAACCAGATTTGCTCTTTTAATGCTTTGAAACTCAAGACAACCCCGATAGTTTGCTGTGTGTCCCGAGTTCTTGCATAGCACACATGTGGGCTGGCTCTTATCTGCCACTCCCTCCTTACCTAGAGGACATTCCTCCGCCTTGTGGTTCTTTCCACACTTCACGCATCGAGGCTGCATATCGCAGTTCGACGCGGCGTGCCCGAACCTTTGGCAGCGAACGCATTGAATAATGCTTTCGCTGCGCTTTAATTTATCCCATGAGACAACCTGGTAGTCTAGAACTTTAATACTCCTTAGATCATCCAGTTTGCTATCGGACGACAGCCGAACCACGAAGAACGATAGTTTCCGCTTCTCCCTTTTGACCTTTGCTGTGGTGAAGGGCTTAACCCCTGCGAAAGTGAGATCGCCGCACTTAATTTGTTGGAGCGACTTAAGGAGCAACTATCTTCAAAATAACCGCCCAGAGAAGAAGAAATGCTCAGGAGATTTGTTCCCCAAAGTTCATTAACAATGCTCAAGGCCAGCTTCTTGTGGAAAACGACAAAATTCTCCACAGATGGCGACAGTATTGTGAAATAATTTTGACGAACAGTTTCCCCGGGTATAGTTTCCAAGAGCCGCTCCTAACCATTACGAAATATCCGACATTACTGTCGAAGAAGTTAGGAATGCGGTCAAATAATCCAAAAGAAAGAAAAGCGGTTGGGCCAGACGAGATACCCTCTGAGCTCTGGAAAAAGATGGGAGACATCGGGTCCAGATGGCTCATTATTCTTATCTCCAAACTTATGAGCCGTGATCCAATGCCTAATCAGCGGAGGGAAAATTATCTTCTTCCTTTGCGCAAAGGGAAGGGCGATACGCGAAACTGCGATAATTACCGTTCTGTCAAGTTGATGTCACACACCATGAAGATCGTTGAGCGGGTATAAGATGGCCGACTGCGAAAAATAATACGGCAATCTGATGACCAGTTTGTTTCGGGTAAATCAACAACAGATGCAATCCAAAGTATAAGGATCATAATGGAAAAACATAGTGATTCCTTAAAGGACTTGCCTATGGTGTTGGTTGATTTTGAAAAAGCCTTTGGTAGACAACCAGGACCTCTCTTATGGACAGCGCTAAGACAAAGAGGATTTCCAGAAACCTACGAGCAAGGACAAGATGTCCCACAGGAGTCACCGAAGAGTTCTCAATCAAAGTCGGTGTACACCAGGGAAGCGTCCTCAGTCCTTTGCTATTTATTGCAGTCCTTGTATATCTGCTTGAAGGAAAAGTGACGGACCCCAAAGTGCATCAGTTATTCTTTGCTGACGATGGAGCTATCATAAGCGAAGATTAAATGGCCATGCAACGAGCACTTGATGTATGGGTGTATGTTTTGGAGGGAAATGGGTACCGTATTAGTTCAAAAAAGACAGAGAGTATGGCGGGAAAACTCCGCTATCTTCTGTGATCGAAAATTGCCGCCTTAGCTGAAAGGAAGGCTCTATAGCGCAGTTGTACGTCATACAATCACATACGGTTCACAATACTGGACAATGTACAAAAAGTATGATGGCAAATTAACGGCAGCTGAGATTAAGATTCTTCGCATGACAGCAGGAGTAACAAAGCTTGATAGAATAAGAAGTTCAAAGATTCGAGGAAGCCTTCATGTAAAAGAACCCATCACAAGCAAGATTGAGCACAACCATCTCAGTTGGTATTGTCATGTTCAAAGGAGAGATCCTTCGAATCCCATCAAAAAGGCAATATTAATCAACGTCCCTACACAATTGCGCAAAAAAGGCAGACCAAAAAACAACTGGATCACACAAATGCAAAAACACCAGCATTCGATTGGCCTCATTGATGAAGTGATCCGAGACCGGGAAGCCAGCCGGTACTTCCTGAGGTCAATCCGGCAAACCCCACAGACGGACCAGTAGGAATGCAGTAAAGTGGGAGGGTCGTGATCCTTCTACTCCGGACCATAACTTCGCCGTAAGGAGAAGAAGAAGAAGAATTGTGTGAACAGATTGCTTAGGGAACACATAGCAATGCACATGTTACATGGCTTTATGGTAGGTAGGTTTCAGTTGGAATATGTTCCTAAAAATAATTAAGTTAGATTCGTAGAGCTCCGTGCATCGTCCTCATCCCTCAAGAAGTAATAAATCCCACATTCTACCAATGGTGGTCATAGCTAAGAAATAACCAGCTAATAAGTAAAGTACCGTTATATGAATTTTCTGAAAAAACCTGATACGCCATCTGATAGCATATGTGTGAATGCCCGCCATAACTGAATTTAGAATGAAAGTTACGTATTCGACTCGATTTGTAATCCTTCAGATGCCAGTTACAGGGTGTCCGGTGGCAGATTTGTATTTTTAAATGTAAAAAAACCTATTAGACATTGTTTTATTACTTAGTTTAACATAAAGAGAAAGAATGCGGATTCTATTTTTTGAAAATAATATCGTTCAAATGCTTTGCATTTAGTCACACACACTGTTGGAGGCGGACCACCTTTTTCCACGTGCTGCAGCATGCTTGGCTTAATGTCGTGAATTTCGATGGGGCAAGTGTAAATTTAATGCATTTGTGGGTGCAAAGACTCAGCAAAACATATTCAGCTTTGTCAGAGCTCAGGAGAACATCAAGGACCACAGAAAACATTCGGGAGGTGGAACGAAGCTTTCGTGAAAATCCAAGAATCTCAGTACGGAAAAGAGCAGCTGCTTTGGTAATCTCAAAAACTATCGTCCATGAAATTCTACAGCAAGACTTAAAATTTCACCCTTTTAATTTCGCACTGTGAATTGCATCTCCTGGAGCGACTAGACCCACTTCCACCTGAATGGGCGTGTAAATAAGCAAAGATACATTGCTCCACGAAAACGTAATCCCTAACTTAAACACCAAAGGCCCTTACATTGCCTAATTTATTATTGACGAACGGAATAATCGAGTCCTGGAATTTATTTTTTTTTAATTCAAGCGATAAATGTGAACAGCGAAAATTATTATTATTGCGAGCACATCCATCTTACTCGTTACGCACATGGTTTCAACAAGATGGGGCGACTCCGCATACCCTTAGAACATCCATGAATTTGCTGCGTGATCATTTCCTACGACAACTGATCAGCCTCCTTGGAGACGTCCCGTGGCCACCGAGGTCACGGTGGTCCACTTTCAATAGTGTGTGCGACTAAATGGATGGCATTTGGACGATATAATTTTCAAAAAATGGAATCCACATTATTTTCTTTATCTTAAACTAACTAATAAAACAATATGTATAATAGTTTTCGTTTTATTCACGTTTAAAACATAAATCTCCCACCAGACATCCATTATGAATTTTGAAGAAATTCCGTCCACCCGTTTGGGCTGCAGCCGTCGATACATACACATAGTTGGACAGGCAGAGAGGCAGAATTGAGAGACCCATCTTTTTGAGTTTCTCTATTAAAGTAATGTCAAGTTTTATCAAAATTTCTTGATTTCAAATTTACAATAATCTTAACTTTACGTGACCTGTATAGGTGCAATTACAAAAACAAAAAAACACAAGTGGGAACACCTTTGAATATAGTGAATGAAGAGAAAACGTACGGATTGTCAGAAATGTTCTCTTCTCTCTGTAATTTCAAAAGCTTTCTAATTGAAAATAGTTGCGTCATTTAAATAAAGGCAACAAAGTGGTTTAGTTAGTTTTCCAAGTTCTATCAACGGAGAGACAGGTGTTATTATTTGTTTACATATTTGCGTTCAATAGTTAAAATGGTGACTGTGCCGCTAATTAAACAGAATGATGGGACCAAAATACCGGCAATAGGACTAGGAACATATAGTGTAAGTAATATACAACGCTCGTAAAACTGTAATCAGTTGAGAATTAATTACCTGCTGCATACATGTGAGTAATACATGGAATTTTTCTTGTTTTGTTTTGTTTTGTTTTTGTGTATCCGATCTCATAGGGCATATTTGTTTCCATCCATTATCTGTTGATAATAAGCTGTGTATTATCAGTTTTGAGTGGCATTTTTCCATTTTTCAATAAATGTGCGGAATAAAGAGCGTCAGTAAATGTATTGAAATGGTATTATTCAATTGCCGCACACTATCTTTTTGTTTTGACCTTGAAAGCGTTGCAATACGAAAATATTTTTTTTTATTTCCTTGCTGTTTTATTGCACAGGGTGTGTAGCAGCGATATTAGCAAACAAATTTGAATTACAAAGGAACAATTGCTGGGAAAATTATTATTATATTTTTTATTGGTACCTACGGACGCAGTTTAGCCCCCAACCGATTTTGTTTAATGCTAATTGAGGTATTTTTTGTTCCATCTAAAAGGGCAGGTATTGGTTTCGAGAAAATTTTCAAAGTTGAGATTTTGATATAACTTGACATTACTATTATACAATAGAACAAGTTAAGAAAGGTGGGTGTCTCAATTCTGTCTGTTCACAATTCAAGACAATATCGGAATTTTCATTCTAACCTCAAAATTATAGATACTTTACTTACAGCCGATTTTTGAAAAAGTCGATTTGCTCGAAAACGGCTTTTACGATTTTGATATTTGAGTTATGGGGAACATATGTACACACATATATATGCTACCAGGTGGCATACCAGTACTGAGTTCGTTTGTTTACCAAACGTAACAAACTTAGTCTATCAAAATCAACCATGATCGCATGAGCCTTAACCATAATAAAACCCATTTTTGAACTACGAAATTCCATGATTGTTTGGCAATGCAAATCCGAACGCCAGATCGTAACTATAATAATGGTATGTACCTACTTTACTTTATTGAATGGTTTTTGAAAATTTCCTATTTCTCGGCTATTATTCCACCAATATTGTTCAAAATCAATATTTAATCAAAACCTACTTTACTTTATTGAATGGTTTTTGAAAATTTCCTATTTCTCGGCTATTACTCGGCCAATATTGTTCAAAATCAATATTTAATCAATTTTAGATGTACATATGTATGTACGCAAGTTTTTTTTTTGCTTTTTTAACGGATTTAGAAAAAAAATTTTAACTTTTTTTTTTAAATTCTTATAACTTTCAAATAAACGGCATAATAAATACATACGAGTGCATTGCCCATGTAAGGGCAAAAACTGGTTTCTTGAAATTTGTCAATCTCGAGATTTAGATCAAACTTGTTCTCTCTTAATTCTATCTGTCTGTCTCTTAACGATTGGACTGATTTATTTGAAAACCTCATATCTGGAGAGTTTTCATTCTAACTCCAAAATAAACAGTACTTTACTAACGACCGATTTTTGAAAATCTAATTTTCTCGAAAACAAACGTCTTCAACGCTTTTGATCGAGTTTGATATTTGGGTTATGGTGGACATATGCTACAATATCATATGGCGTTCCAGGTTTTCGACAAAAAATATGTACATATAACGGCACTTCACTTAATAACTGGTTCCTAAAAGAAGACTATTTCCTGGATATGGCTCAATCTATTGTTTGAACTAACATTTAAATAATATTTAATGTACATACATACTGAGTTTTGGAAAATTGTCAACATAAGTTTTTCGAGTTTTAATGAAATTAAAAAAATTAATTTTATTTCAAATCTGTAACCTAGTGGTGCACTTCGCGTTGATTTCAAAACTTCAATTCTTATAGTGCATAAAATGATCTACAGTAATGATCTAACAATTAAATCTATTCGTAATCTTGCTCTGTGCGGCGAAGTTTATGGATTTTCACACAATACAACACCGCGGTAAAAAGCCGCATTAGAATGCTCTCTGTTACGGGGTCTTAGACAACAACACGCAAATCGTTGCTGTAACAATCTGTCAAAATTTTCAGAGATAAATAACAAATAACTTGAAACGTGCGTTAGAAAGCGCTCTGAATTTTTTTTCTTTAAAACTATTATACACGGTGTTGCAGTTCAAGAAATATGCACGCAATTACTTATTCTGGGGCAGGTTTATGGCAGTCTAAGGCTTCTCCTTAACAAAAAAAATTTCTTAATGATAAGCGGAAATATATTTTCGAAGCGCTTCTATCTATTCAACTGAGTGTAAAGGCCACATTTCAAAGGCTTCAAGCCTTTTTGCGACGCTTTATGCAGGCTGTAGGTTTCGACTCCATATAATAATATGGGCGATACATAGTATTAAATAAGCCTTATGTTCAGGTTCAGTTGCAGATCACGGCCACATAACACCTTCTTCAACTTTTTGAAATTTGCATATTCAATTCTGCATTTTGCAGTCAATAACTTACAAATCGATACTGGAAAGAGCTTTTCCGCAGTTTTCGGAGATAAGCCATAAAACGAGCCTGCTCCGAAATTTCGCTAGATTATTTGACAGCACTCTATGAATCTCTACACAGCAGGCTATTTGCTACTCTTTGAATAAAATCAACATCTATTTATACAAACAAATTTTGTATTGTTTTTTTTACCTTTTAAGCTTCTAACAGGTAGATTTAGCTACTGTTCGTAATCAAGACGACAAAAAAAACAGGTAAATTTTATTACCTTTTTGGGAAAAGCGTCATAAAAGTTGCATTTATCAACTTAATCCCATTTTTTTTATAATATAAACATAATATATCCTTCATTCCTTGTGCAATTGGTTTTTCCCAGATTAGCGAAGGGTTTTGAAAAATATCGTAAAATTAAAACAAAAAACTGCCTGTTCGTAATCAAGTGAGACGGAGTGTATTTCTTCGGAGCTATCTGCTTTTCAGTAATGTTTATGCTGCCGATATTCAACTCTGCATTTGCTATACGATGTTTCGAAACTGCCATAAATTTCGTTTTAGCAGTGTTGATCTTAAGACCGTATCGGTGGGCATACTATATGGATACTAAACTGCAGTTCGCATTAAGATTCAAGATTTGTTTTATTTCCATTTCAAGATAACGATTCATTAAAACTATAATAATTTAATACTCGTATATTATGATAATAGATACAGTTTTTCATAATAATATAGACGAATTCTGGGTGTAGTGATCACGAAATATGGAAATAATAATAATAGACTTTGTGGTTAATGCACGCAGTAGCAAGTGTATGACTATTAAAAATATTAAAAAACGATAGGATTAAAGCCGAAAAGGGAAGACGAAAAAGGAGAACGCGATGTGCGCAGCGAAATGCAAATATAATTTTTTTTTTTTTGTGCAAATATTTTTTGGAAAACAAAAGATGAATTTACCAAGAGACGAACAATGTTAAGATGTGAATTAAACATAAATAAATGGTACGCTAAGATATAACTTAAAGTAGAATTTCAACTTAAGATCGTGAAAGTAACCAAGCTTTGAATTTTTTTAAAATGTGATTTCCATGTGTCACTAGATTGGATACATCAGGCGGCAGTTTGTTAAAAATCTAAAGTGTAATTAATTTTCCAACGAATTTACTCAATTTCTTCTAAAGTGTATATTACCACTTTTAACAAAAAATACTTTAAGCGCTTTGTAGATAAAAAGGTAACAACGTGGTAGTATTTTCGGTGATTGAAATATGGACAGTGAGGGCTCAAATCTGTTTTTACAATTATTTTTTTCTGTGCTGGGACTCAGGTTGCTTATACTATATACTAGGCACAGGAACAACCCCAACAAGCAAGACCATATTCAAGCCGTGATTGAACCAATGCGTAGTATTGTAGATAGCTGAAAGTAAACTATGTACATATGTGAAATAAGCTTACGCAAGTGATACATTTTGGTTAAAGATATGTATAGTATTTTGTTTTGGGGCATTATGTGTGACTTTCAGTTTAATTTGTTATCTATTATAATTCCTAGATACTTAAACTCCTTCACGAAATCAAAAGCAAAGCATTTGTTTGTGATGAGATGTAATACCTTCATTCTTCGCAACGATCGTTTCTTTCAGTCTTGCCCAAATCAAATTCTTTAACCTCAATGTATTCACTGATGATTCTAGGGAAAGACAGAATTTCAAGAATTTCACTCCTCGTCGTTCGTTTATGTATGTAGATCCATTCTGTTACTTTCAATTTATTTGTTTTTTTTTTTCTTATGAAAACAATCCTCATTTTAATCGTATTAAATTTCTTTTCCATTTACTTTACAATGTTCACGAATTACGTTGCACGACGCTGTCTACTATTTATACGCTTCCCCATTTGTAATTTAGATCATCATAAGTATATAGTATATAGTATTTGTGCTCAGAACGCAAATGTTTACCTAACAAAATATATAGACGTAATAAAAAACCGTATTTTGCTTTCCGAGAGCTTTTTACGGTGATGGTTAGGTCTTATTGTGAATATTTCATCAGAATCCGTAACCTTTGTCTACAAATGACGACAGCCAAGCCCACTTTATTTTAAGAAAAAGTCTGCAATTAGAAGATGTGAGATAGGGTATCATACGATCCGTTCCAAACAGCGTTCCAAACGGATTGTAACTTGCCTCATAAATGAAAGAAATGGGAAAAAAAAATCAAAACTTACGAATTCGAAAATTGTTCGTTTCGTAACTGCGAACACATACCACGCTCTCGCATAGTTTTCGACAGATTAGTGCATATTCTCAACCAATCCAGGAAGTGATGTGAAACAAGTAGAGTCGAACATGGAATATCTAAGAGTCTTTCATAAACTGCGTACTAGTATTGTTAATTTTAGCTCCTAATTCCCCTAATTGTTGTAATCTGTCAAACATCCGACACTTTAGAAGCAACTTACATTCACCCAACTAAATTTGAGCTTAAGAGTGATTCGTATGCTTTTTTGTTCAATAGCTTCAATTACTAAGCTGTGGTTTTTTTTGTACAATAGTCTCTCGGTGGCGATTGCGGACGTTCTGTGAAAGATGCTATAGATGCTGGATATCGACATATTGATACGGCTTATTTTTACGAAAATGAGGAAGAGGTGGGAAAAGCTGTGCGCGACAAAATAGAAGAAGGTGTTATAAAAAGAGAGGATGTGTACATTGTTACTAAGGTAAGTCGCACCAAACAAAATTCATTAGCCCAAGTTCTGACGACAAATACTTACAGTTATGGTGTCACTTTCACGATCCAGGCAAAGTGGAGTACGCTTGCCGAAAATCGCTGAAAAACTTTGGATTAGATTATGTGGATCTATATCTTATGCATTGGCCATATGGGTATGTTCATAGGGGAGATAACAAATTATTTCCTTCCAAAGCAAATGGTGATATTGAATTAAGGTATGGTATTTAATATTTTCGGCGCTTAGTGATACATTAAACTAAATTTTGTTTATTTACTGAATAGTGATGTAGATTATCTTGATACCTGGAAGGCTATGGAAAAGCTTATCGGTCTAGGGTTAACAAAGAGCATCGGTGTATCGAATTTCAATTCAGAACAACTGAAACGATTGTTATCGAATTGTACTGTAAAGCCAATCCATAATCAGGTGAGTTGCAGATTTTGCCTAACTGATAGTTATTGATTTTTGGTTATCTAATTTTATTGTTTTTTAATATAATTTGTGTGTAACTACAGATTGAGTGCCACCCAGGATTAAATCAAAAGAAGCTTATTGCTCTATGCAAAGAGTTAGATCTAATTGTTACAGCGTATTGCCCTTTGGGAAGACCAGATCCAGCAAAAAAATCCCCGGCATACATATTTGATTCAAAAGTTAAGGAAATTGGGAAGAAGTATAATAAAACTGCAGCACAAGTTGTTTTGCGATACTTGGTAAGTTTGAGTCAATTTATTCAGACAAATGTACATCAATGCTTTGTTGTTTAAATTTAAGATTGAAATCGGAGTAGTGCCTATTCCAAAAAGTGTTACAAAGTCTCGACTTATTGAAAATATTAATGTGTTCGACTTCAAATTGAGCGCAGAAGACCACGAAATATTGGACTCGTACAACACTGGCGAAAGGCTCATACCAATGGATCATGCTGTGAAAAGTGCTTATTACCCCTTCAATATTGAATTTTAATTCCAGTTAAATTGTTGATTGTATAATTATGTATATGAAAAATTGTTACCTATTTATGAGACCTAAGTGTTTAAGAAATAGACACGAATAAAAACCATAATAGAATAAATATGTTCATATTTAAGTACACACATATAAATGGCATTGCGGGAAAACGGGTATGAACTGAAACCATGGACACTTAAGGTTAAAAGAGTCTTGGTAGGGAGTTGTAAAATTGTATTATACATATTGTAATATGCGAGCTACGGCTCGAGTAGATAAAACGTTATTCTGTGAGATTATTTCTTTATTTCTTGTCTATAGAACAATTCAAATTCACACTATACTATTCTTCGCAAATTCTTTTCTTACAAGGTCTCTTTCTTCTCAAATCACTTTATCTCCTTTCAATTACTTAATTCACAAATCCAAACTAATTACTTCTTCTTTTTTACTCTAAACTTTCAATTTATCACAAAATTACACCTTCGCTTATTATCACTTTTCCGTGAGTTTCGAAAACCAACTGCCCTGCCTCGATCGCCAACTGTCCTTATATAGCCGCATTTCTGATAGCCAGAAACTTCTAGCAAATTCTTTGACCACTGGAACAAGAAACTTCTGATGTAATAATTCCAAGATGACGATAATCCCTTGCGGTTATAATTCTCTCTTAATTCCGTGACGTCGTCTTAGATATTATCCGTCTCTTACCGTTGACACGAACTGTGGACAGTTCCTCGAACCTCGAATGAAAAGAAACTTCGGAATGTGTTGCATAGTTGTTGGAGCGTAGTTATTATGCTACATTATGTTACAATATTAACCAATTTAAATATTTCGTTTGTTTTCAAATCGAATACAATTTTTGCAATGCTTCAAATTATGTGGGCAAACAAAAAATCTTTAATTTGCAAAGCAACTGTCAGCCAAACGATTATTGTTCCAAAAATTAATTACAGACGATTTTCGGTTTTTGACGGTTGTCATTTTACTCGTCGTATGGTTTCTGTATTGATTTTCATAACTTTTTCGATACGATAGATATGTAAAATACTTCTAGATGATAACAGAATGACTATAATCTCGGCTAAAACGACAATCGACGAAAAACGCTGAGTCGCATTTTACTTGAAAGGCTGTTTTAAATAGAATAGAACATAAATCATTACTGTACTCTTAATTGTTTATAAATCATAGCAACTTAATCATTTAGAGCCATTAATCCATTTAACCTCTCTCCCTAACCCTATTTACAGGGGGGTTGTTGCGTTAAGCTGTCTTAAAATGTGAGTGGTGAACATATGAAAGTATGATAATGACAGTTTTCGAGTTGGGGTTTAGTTTCGATGGTCCCTTGTCTTATATTGCACCTTTATTTTTATATGCATTCCATCGATGGCATCAATTATTCTTGGTCATTGAAACTTTTCATTTCTTTTCATTCTCGTTATTTGTAGCACCCAAACTACCACCATTAGGTGGACACTGTTCTTGAAAATACTAAGTGTATTGAGATTAAAAGAGATTATGTTGAAAAATAAAAGTAATTTGTAAACTTCCGAATTTGTTTTCTTGGTCAGGCTGCGATCTTTTCATTTCACCCTCGTATAACCTGTTTGTAGTTTATTTGCAAAATTTGAGGTAGTTTGTTATATTAAAAAGTAAATTGAGGGTGGCCGTGGTGTAGTGGTAACATCAACGCTTGTCACGGTCTTGGTTCATGGTTCAAATCCTGATCTCAAAGTCATCCATTTATTTCGTCTGAAATAAATAAAAAAAGTCGATCAATTGCGAAAGCTTAGTCAACTCTACTGCGAAGGCATAACACTGGCAGTAGGGTGGTCATATGGATTAAATGCAACTTGATCGTGATGATGACATCAGGTGGAGGGAAATAATACTGTGAATCAAGAGCAACGACAAAAAGCAAAACAAACAAGCTCCCCAGTTATATGGACAGCCACCCTTGGAGTTTACTGAAACTTAATACCACCTAAGTTTCAAACCCACTACACCAATCTATCTCTCTCTCTCTCTCAATTTATACAAACGCCCGGGCCCTGAAATAATTGAATGGTATTCATATCCCATTTGGCGAGCGCAAATTAAATAAAAAAAATTTTTTTTTTAAAATGAACAATTTTTGTTCCGAAATTCGAGCACACATCAAATGTTTGATCAGACTCGGGTGGAGAAGATGATCAACTGTGACATGGCTTCAACAAAATTTACGGGGAACAATCAGCAAGCCATACTAAAATTTTTAAATGGATCAAGTAGGGAGCAGCTCAAATTTGATCAAATCTCAGAAAGACCATCAAAGTTTTCAGCACGATGGGTTTTCAAGGCGTTGCGCCGAACATATAGCCCAAAGAACTGAAGCTGCCGTTTTGCTTTCAACGTGGTCACAATGGATTAAGTAAAATTTATTGGTGGCACGTAACTGGGGATCTAGCAGTACATATTATCGCGTGTCTGGAATGCATTCAAAATAGTGGTTTCCAAATGTATGTTATAGACCTAACAAATTTAAGGCAGAAATGTCAGTTAACAATGTTATGGCCACAGTGTTCTGGGATGCCGAAAAAGTTATTGTGGTAGACTTTCTGGAGCATAAGAAGACATACATGTAAAGGACATTAGGGGAAAACGGGTATGAACTGAAACCATGGAGGTTAAAGAGGTTTGGTAGGGAGCTATACAATTATACACCCCGCGCAACAAAAAAAAGCCGCATACGGGTTTTCCATTTTTTTGCGCTAATTACCTTTAAGGGATTCGCCGAATTATATTTTATTGCTTCCGGGTTAGGTAATGCACATTTTGGAATGTGTCAGAATTCATTCTGGCAGTATTTAACAGTGCGTGCAGTTGTATTTCTTAAATAAAAGTGAAAAGAGTATATCGCGATGTCTAAAAGGGTACAATTGAGTAAAGAAAATAAGGCAGTTATCGTCGCCTTATCCAAACAGAATCAGTCATTTCGTGAAATTGCTCGACAAATTGGATGCAATGAGAGTTCTGTAAGAAGATTCTGTAACAAATATCGTCGGGATCACAATCTGGACAGAAAAATTGGCACAGGATTGAAGAGATGTACCACTGTTCGGGAGGACCGGGAACTGAAGAGGCTAAGCTTGAGAAACAGGTTTAAAAATGCATCGGAGTTAAGAGCTGACCCGCGAGAAGCTACTGGGGCTGAAGTTAGCATCAGAACTATCCAGAATCATCTCAACGAGATGGGTTTGCTAGCAAGGAGACCAGCGAAAAAGCAACTTCTGACCAGCAAAATGAAGAAAACGCGCCTTAGCTGGGCTAAGGAAAGGCAAAACTTGAGTGTTCAAAATTGGTCAAATGTGGTGTTCTCTGATGAGTCCAAGTTTAACCTAATCGGACCGGATTGGAAGCAGATAGTTCGTCGTAGAAAAGGGGAACGCACAGCGACGAATGCATAGCTCACACCGTAAAACATTCTCCTTATGTTATGGTGTGGGGATGCATCACCGCAATCGGAGTTGGATCTCTAATTATGCTCGAGGGCACTGTTAACGCCATGCAGTACAAACAAATTATCTCAGATGGTGTTATACCGAGTATGGAAATGATAACAGTAGAAATATCAAAACCAATTTTTCAAGATGATTCAGCACCTTGCCACCGAGCAAAATCTGTGAGTAATACGAGGTTTTTTTTTTCATATTTATGGGTGTTTTGAAAATCTTATGATTTTAATTTTTAAATTTCCTCCACAGATTAAAACTTTGAAGGAAGAATTAGGAATAGAATCCCTGATTTAGCCGGGAAACAGTCCAGATCTCAACCCCATCGAAAATGTCTGGGCTCTTATGGGAAAGAAGATCCAAGATAAAAACCAAAAACCATGCAGCATCTAAAGAGCATCATTGAAGAAGTGTGGTTCAATGAAATTAATAACAATTACCTCGGTAATCTCTATGCCTCCATGCCAAACAGGGTTCATGACGTTGTTAGGGCGAAGGGTGGTGCTACGAAATACTAGAATCATTTTTTAGTATTATGAAAGTCTTAAATTATGTAAAAAGGTTTCTTAGTTAATAAAAATATGAAAAAAGAAATTTGCTTTTCAAATTGTTGCTCTTTTTTTAATTTATGTATATTGATAGTACTTGGGTAATATCTGATATTTTGTAGTCTGATCTTCACGATCATTACTTTTTTCAATTAGGCTACGAAATGTATTGTCAAATTGGGGAATGTGTTAACTTAAATGTTAAACATCAAAACTACAAAGTGACTACGCAGTGATTAGTCATCATTTATTAAATTTCTTCCATTTTGTTAAAAAATACCATGTTAGGCTTTTTTTGTTGCGCGGGGTGTACATACATACACCTGTGAACATAAAAATAGCATTACCTAGGTACAAAAATTGTAAACAAGTTTCATTTGAAATGCTGAACTCACACATTTGCTTAATGGATGGAATTATTCAGCGTCAAGTAATAGCTAAGAGGAAAAGAGTTGGATATATGTGGTTCCCTTCTCTTAGAAAAATTACGGTAAATTTTGTTGGTCAACGTAACATTTTCAGCGAACATAAGAATAACAGTCCGTATATCTTGTATTATAAAAATAATAAAATCATCAACATTTTCTCTATAAGCGATACAAAAAGTAAGTTTAACATAATAGTAAGTGAAAAAAAGAAATATTAAACCTATTTTTTTGTTCCACGGTCATTAGTGGGTCGGTCCAAACACTGTACCGATGAACAACGAAACTTGATCTTAAAACTGAGGAAAGAAGGGAAATCATATGCAGAAATTCAAGAAATCTTATTGTGTTTTGCGAAAATGGTGTCCAACGCTATCAAATATGTCAAAAAAACAGAAAACAGGAGTTGAAAGAGGAAAACATCCATTCAGGATTATCGAAAAATAGTTCAGATGTCTAGCACGGAACCATCAAAATCGGCTATCTAGATAAGAAAAGAGATGAATCTTTCTGTACTGGAAGCAAATTTAGCTGCTCGCAGTCCGGGGAAAAAGACACTGCTCACAAAAAAAAAAAAAAACATAAACGGTTCGGATTTGCCCGCAAATGGCGAAATATTTTGTGGACAGATGAGTCCAATGTTCTCGCCAATATGTAAGACGCCCGCCGAATACAGAACTACAGCCGAAATATACAACAAAAAAGGTTAAATCATGGTGTGGGGATGTTTTTTCTACTGTGGCGTTGGTCCGATCCACTAGATTGATGGCATTATGGACCAGCATGTTTATGTTGATATTTTGGAAAACATTATGTTGCCTTACAGCGTCGAAGAAATGCCACTCGCACACGAGTCGAAAAGCCAAAGAATGGTTTCGGGCTAATAGGATTCAGATCATGGACTGGTCTCGTGGCCTGAACCCCATTCAAAATTTGTGGGTGGATGTAAAGAAGGCCGTGTATAAAGCAAAACCGACCAACAAGTTACTGCCAGCGGTTGGTCGATTCGATGCCGCGACAATGTGAAGCCGTAATTAAAAATTCTGGTAGTTCCACAAAATATTAATATGTATTGTGCTATTATTTGAAGGTTATATTAATTCCCACCTCCACTTCTCATGTAAATAAATGTAAAAATTAAAATCTACTGCTATTTTTATGTTCACTACTTTTTAGTACTTTTGCGTTATATATATTTTTGTTTATTTTTTTGTACAGTAATATAATGTTTTCGTACTACCTATCCTAAAAAAACAAACCACTCTAACTACTGAGTAATATGAATTTATAAAAATTTAAATGATTGCATAAATATATAAGTTTGTGTGTAATTCTTTTAATACTGCTATTTTTGTGTTCGGAACTGTATGAACCAATTTAAATATTTCATTTGTTTTCAAATCGAATACAATTTTTGCAATGCTTCAGATTATGCGGGCAACAAAAAAATAAATAGATTTTATCTTTCATTTGCAAAGCAACTGTAAGTCAAACGATTATTGTTCCAAAATCGATTACAGTCGTTTTTCGGTTTTTGCGGGTTGTCATTTCATTCGTAGTGTGGTTTCTGATATATTACATATGTAAAAGACTTCTAGATGATAACAGAACGACTATAGGCTCTGTTGAAAGTTTGCAGAACGGCGCAACGGCTAAACGACAATCGACGAAAAACGCCTATGAAACGCCTATGACTCGCATTTTACATGAAAGGCTGTTTTAAATAGAATAGAACATAAATCATTACTGTACTCTTAATTGTTTATAAATCATAGCAACTTAATTATTTAGAGGCAATAATCCACTTAACCTCTCTCGCTAACCCTATTTACAAGGTGTCTGCGTTAAGCTGTCTTAAAATGTGAGTGGTGAACGTATGAAAGTATGATAATAGTAGTTTTCGAGAAAACTTTGTTGTTGGCATCGTAACTGGGGATCTAGCAGTATTATCCCGAGTCTGAAATGCATTCAAAATAGTGGTTTCCAAATGTATATTATAGACCTAAATTTAAAGCAGAAATGTCAGTTAACAATGTTATGGTCACAGTGTTCTGGGATGCCGAAATAGTTATTGTGGTAGACTTTCTGGAGCATAAGAAGAATATGCCAGCAAATTATTACGATAAAGTTTTACGGAAACTGAAAGCTGTCATTCAGAATAAACCACCTGAATTGCTTCATTAGCGTATCTTCTTCAAGGTGGTTTCTGTTTAAGGATGCTGACTTTTATAGAGAAGGTCTAGAGAAGTGGCAACACCCGAAGCAGAGTGTCTAACTATAGACGGGTCACATATAAAAAAATAAAACGTATGTACGGACATTTTATTGTACGTTTTATTATACATATGTCCGGTTACTTCTGATATAACATTGTATTATATTGCTTATTGTGTATTAGAATTGTTTGACTCTTCATATTTCTTCTATACTATATTTGCATAGTAAGTATTTGTCAAGAATACAAAGACTGTTGTGAAGTATTTAGGTGTTCATTTGGACAAGTTTTGTACTACAATGAGCACATAAATATACAGTTGCAAAAGGCAAGAGCAGCATTTTTGTCTTTCAAACGCCTTTTCTACTCCAACTATCTCAGATCTGATGTGAAGGTCATATGCTACCAAGCTTTCGTTCGTCCAATTCTGACTTATGCGAGTCCAGTGTGGTGGAACTTAAGCCCGTCTTATATGGAAAAACTAGGACTATTTGAAAGAAAATGTCTTCGCCCCTGCATGCGTATGACAATGTCATTCTGGATCTTATGAGGAACCATTTCGCGCCGTCTATAAAAGGCATTATAAAACCGAAAATACAAGCGGTCTTAATCAAGAAAAATGACAACCAATGGGCCAAGAATGATAAAGACAAAACAGAAGTCTTTGCTGCCAATTTAGAAGAAACATTTAAACCATTTGATGGACAAGCGCTTGTTGAAAATGATAATACGTCGGATATAGCACTTCACAATTACACAGTAAGAAATGCAAGGCTGACCGAACTTCAACAAGAAATAAAGAAACAGAAACCAATTATGTCTAAAGTTTTCGAAAGAATAGTACTTAAGCGATTACAGCCGGTTCTCTTATTCCCAATCACCAGTTTGGGTTTAGAACCAAGCACTCAACAATAGACCAAGTGCATAGAATAACTGATTTAATTGAGAAAGCTTACGAAGAAAAAAAGATTTGCTCGAGCGTATTCCTTGATGTTTCTCAAGCTTTTGACAAGGTCTGGCATGAAGGATTGAAATATAAATTACGACAAGTGCTGCCGGAACACTTATATAATATTCTGGAAAAATACTTCGACTTTTCCGAGTCAAACACGGAAATGAATATTCAGAATTTAAAGAAATAAGGGCTGGGGTACCGCAGGGAAGTGTCCTTGGACCGCTTTTATCTATTATATACTCGCGATATACCGCAAGAAGAAGGCACCGTATTAGCTACATTTGCCGACGACACTGCCACCCTGGCAACGGGTAAAACGATCGAAGAAACGACTGAAAAATGCAAGAAGCATTGAATAAAGTAAATGAATGGACAAAGATTTGGCGACTAGCTTTAAATGAAAACAAATCTGTTCATGTCAATTTTACTTATAAGAAAATAAATAATTTGCCGATCTTTTCAAACTCGGTTCAAATTCCGTTTGCAAACGAGTCTAAGTATCTTGGAATGACATTTGATACTAAGCTGAAGAGGAAACCGCACGTGAAGAAAAAACGTAAAGAACTAGATCATAAATACAGAGAAATGTACTGGTTACTTGGAAAACATTTCAAGCTTAATATAGAGAACAAACTGCTTTTATACAAGCAAGTGCTAAAGCCGGTATGGACATATGGAATACAACTCTGGGGTTGTACCAAAATAAGTAATGCCAATATTTTACAAACTTTTGAAAATAAAGTGCTACGATCAATAGTTAATGCACCGTGGTTTATTAGAAATAGCGATATCCATAGAGATTTAGGAATTGCAACAGTAGAACATGAAATCAAAAACTTCGCGCGTAAGCATAAAGACAGATTACAAGGACACGTTAACAATGAAGTCTAAAGAAAGACTAAACCTTTCGACTTAACGCGATAGCAAGAAACCGCATCTAATTTGCGGAACAAGCAGGACCTTTCAATGGAAAGGGACCTTCCAAACGATCTCAATACGTGAAAGAAAAACTGCTGGATAAGTAAAAACTTAGTTGTAGTAATCAAATAAATTTATCACGAAGGGGGGTTTTTTTAGTGAGTAAAAATCTCACAATACTATTAGCACGCGCTATCGATCCTCATAGTGTCTTCATCGAGATTTTTTACCTACCCTCGGAAAAAAAAAAAAAAAAAAATTCGTGCCGTCTATCCTAACCCTGGGTATTTCCGCACTACTATGGTGAGTGGGCACATACCCCCGGAAGCATTCTTGTATATGGGTGCACATGGTTACTTGTCAGATTCGCTGAACTTTGTAAGTGGTATGAAATGTTTATGTGGTATGCCGGGGTGGTACACCAAGGGTGCGAACTACATCTAAGCCCCCTCTCACTTGAGAATTGTGCACCAAAGATGGCAATAGCGCTGTAAGAGGACATTTTGTTCGATTATGTAATTTTAATATAATTTGCACCTGATTAGCACCCGAACTACCACCCTTAGGTGGACACTGTTTTTGAAAATACTAAGTGTATTGAGATTAAAGGAGATTATGTTGAAAAATAAAAGTAATTTGTAAACTTCCGAATTTGTTTTCTTGGTCAGGTTGCGAACTTTTCATTCCACCCTCTTATAATACATTTGCAAAATTTGAGGTAGTTTGTTCTATTAAAAAGCAATTTTTTTGTACAATAAACAAATTTTGTTCCGAAATTCGAACACACATCAAATGTTTGATCAGACTCGGGTGGAGAAGATGATCAACTGTGACACGCCTTAAACAAAATTTACGGGGAACAATCAGCAAGCTATACAAAAATTTTTAAATGAATCAAGTAGGGAGCAGCTCAAATTTAATCAAATCTCAGAAAGACCATCAAAGTTTTCAGCACGACGGGTTTTAAAGGCGATGCGCCGAACACATGGCCCAAAGAACTGAAGCTGCTGTTTTGCTTTCAACTTGATTAAGATGGATTCAGAAAACTTTGTTACTGGCATCGTAACTGGGGATCTAGAATAAAATACTTATTATTTTATTTCAATAAAAAATA
This sequence comes from Pocota personata, assembly GCA_963082735.1. Lineage (NCBI taxonomy): Eukaryota > Metazoa > Arthropoda > Insecta > Diptera > Syrphidae > Pocota > Pocota personata. The sequence continues at coordinate 70,461,153 of OY720431.1, forward strand.
AAAATACCACAAGTAGAGGATATATAATTATTTATTAATTCTTGTTTCCTCTTCACGAGTCCACTCCCAACTAAAAACTATACATCTTCTTTCTTAAATTATACCTCGGTAGATAAAGAACGAAAAGAGGACAGATATGATTACTTTGCATAAAGCGAAAGACGCTTGTGTTTATGCAAGTGGCTTTGTGGTCCGAGTGCGGATAAAAGTGTTTAATTTTCAAAAGCGAAAGAACGCTATTTGTTTATACAATTGCATGTGTGGTCCGATTGGACTTAATGATATTATTATGTGGGCAGTTGGGATCTGTTTACCAGAACTGCTGATTGGAATATATGAACTCTTTCAGTGAGTTCATTATCAGGGTGGTCTGTTATGTCACTCCTCCCCACTTTAGGTAAAGGAACGTCCTCGTGATTTTTTGTAGTTTTAATACTTTTATGATTCTTTATCTTTACAATAATGAGGTAGGTACTAATAATAAATAAACATATAACTATAGTTAACAACATAATTCCTCCAGCAGAGGTTTGTTGAAATAATTTCTTATGATAATACATTTTATTTATTGTTTTATCAATTTCTGGTACAATAATGTTTTCTTTTACATTCCAAGCGTCTTGAATACTTTTGTTATTAATTTGAATTTTACAATTTTAAATTTTTATCAAGTTGTTACCGTCGATATTTATTTTAACAATACCACAATTATTTACTAATTCTTGTTTTTTAATATTTTTAACTACGACAGTGTTCTCATTTATTCTTACAATTTCCTCTAAAGTATTCACTCTAAAAGTACAATTTATGTTATTATTGTTCATTATATTTGAAATACATTCATCATTAATTGGAAATAATTTGCCATTTTCAACTCTCATTAAATTATTGTTATTATCTTTCGTAAATTCATTGCATATGTAATCAAAATCCAATTCTTCGTATCTATAGGTAAAATTTTAAATATGGTCTTAGGATCGGAATGAATAGGTAAGGATAAAATAAAAATGAGTAGGTCGTCTTTTTGCCATAGAGATAGTTTTACAAATTCTAGTTGATTTGTAGTTATATGTTCGAATGATTCAATATCAAATAATTTTGGATTAAAGATGTCTATAACTAGAGTTATAGAAAGTTGTATTTCTTTTATATGTTCGTGGAATTCAGAAACTAAATGAAAAAAGGAATCAATAGCGCTAAATTTTGTTATTTTATCTTTGAGAGCATTCGTTATTTTGGTAAGATTATTTAACATTTTTATTTCTGCATTGTTAGTAAGTCACTATCTTCATTTGTCAGAGCATTGTTTTCTATATTTTCTAGTCGATTATTAATTATTATTTGGTCTTCCTCGTCTAATGTGCCAAATAGATACTTAAATCCTTTCCCAACCTCTCTTATTTCTATTGTTAATTGGTGAAATATTTTAACTTCTGATTCAATTGCAATCATGTGTTTTATTATTAGTTTTGTCTTTAAATACTCCTTGCCTATTAGTGTCTCTTTAAGAATATTAAATGTGGTTATTATATCAGTTTTGTTAATTGTATAAGTTAATTCGTTATAATCTTGAATCATAGGTTGGTCTCCTGTTTGCATTATTATATATCCCTGTTACGAAGTTAGTTTTTGGACCTGAACGACTTGACTTGTTGCGATGGCCGTGATTGCCAAAAGAAGAGCTATACTATATTGTATAACAATGTGATGAAGTAGATGGTTCATTGTGGTGGATTTGTATGGTTTCACTGTTCGAATCCCTAGAAGAGGCAGTGTTTTGATTGTTAGTTTTCTTATTTTTTTGGAAATCGTATTTAATTTCCTTCTTGTACTGCCCTGTTTGTCTACTCTAACTGTTATGTGCTCTCCTTCTTGTCTGACTGGATGTTTTATTCTAATGAATGGATTATCTGATTTTAAAGTTCTTTTGTTTTTCATATACTTTAAGTCTACTTTATGGTGTTTTCTTGTTTTATTAATATTTCCTATTCTTTTCTCATTAATTTGTTGCGGATTACTATTTGGTTTATTATTTTCAAAGAATATTTCGAAAGGACGGCTATTGGTTGAAGAATGTATTAGCGTATGATTATATGTGAATATGACTTGTTCAATTGCTATTAAATTTAATTCTTTACCTGATCCTGTATTTATTAATCTTAATTTTTCGTTCAAACTTGCATGCAACCTCTCAATGTCAAGAATTCCTGTCTTTCCAGTAGTGATTTCTAAATTTATATTTAACTCTTTCAACCACTTTTGCATCAACTCATTTATTAAACGTGGATCTTTGTCCATTTTTATTGTTTCTGGAACACCCATTGTATTAAATATTTTTAACAAAGCCCTTTTCGATTCTAGCCATGTACGTGAAGGTATAAATTCCGCCATTGCATACTTGGAATAGAGATCAATACATGTTAAATAACTCTGTTGTCCCCAGACCCAGATACATATCTACAGCAAATTTTTGCCTTCTTTTGGTGTCAGGTGGGGTTATCTTAAAAGGTCTATTTGTAGCCTGATGCTCGACTTTGCAAGTGTTGCACATTTTGCACTCATTTATTATTTGTTGAAAAAGTCTAGCGTAATTGGTGAAATAATATTTTTCTTTGAAAATTTTAATAACTTTATTTATACCTGCATGAATTCCATCCAAATGTATTTTATAAATAACTTCTTTAAATTTTTCATAGTTCTCGATGTCTTCTACTATTTTGTTTGTTCTTAATACTTTAACGTTACTAGAAGGTAGAATAATTGATGAAAATATTCGCTGAAAGTGGTTAAATCCTTCATCATTTTCAAAATAAATGCCACAAACGTATTTGCCTAATATAAATCTTTTAATCATTTCCTTGAAATAAAGGGTGGTTAAATTTTAAGGGCCGATGTTGAATGTGAACCACACCTAAACGTCAAGTTTTTTTCTGCATTTCATTTGACATTTTTCAATTTCAGACTATCTCAATTTGAACCATGGAAAGATACACAATCGAGCAACGCGTTAAAGTTATTCAATCTTATTATCAAAATGGGCGTTCAAATCAAAATGCATATCGTGCATTTCGTGATTCTTTCGGTCAATTTAATCGTCCAAATGTGCGTACAATCGGAAAAATCGTCAACAATTTGTGCAAACCGGGTCTGTAGGAGATGTGAAAACACCAGTGCATGCTCGTACAGCTGGTACTGCAGAAAATATTGCTCCTGTTCGCGATAGTGTGGCTGAAGTGGCGTCCACCTCAACTCGTCGTCGTGCCCAAGAATTGCACCTCTCACGCTCGTCGTTGATGAACATTATGCATAAAGACTTGCATTTACGGGCTTACAAGGTGCAATTGACTCAAGAACTAAAGCCTCTTGACCATTTCAAGCATCGTCAATGGTCACAATGGTGGCAAGAAATGGCAACAGTGGATGATCAATTTTCGAAGATAATCATCTTCAGTAATGAGGCACATTTTCTCCTCAGCGGATTCGTCAATAAGCAGAATTGCCGCATTTGGGCGAATGATAATCCAAGAGTGATTGTCAAAAAACCAATGCACCCACAAAGAGTGACTGTTTGGTGCGGTTTATGGGCTGGCGGCATCATCGGGCCGTATTTTTTCCAAAATGAGGCCGGTCAGGCAGTTACTGTGAATGGTGTTCGCTATCGTGAGATGATAACGAACTTTTTATGGCCCGAATTGGAAGATATGGATGTGGACGATATGTGGTTTCAACAGGGTGGTACCACTTGCCACACAGCTAACGAAACAATGTCTCTTTTGCGCGACAAATTCAATGGCCGTGTTATCTTACGTGGTGGCGATGTCAATTTGCCGCCTAGATCATGTGATTTGACACCGTTGGACTTCTTTCTTTGGGGTTATTTGAAAGAAAAGGTGTACGTCGATAAGCCAGCAACAATTCAAGAGCTAAAGGATGAGATAATTCGGCACATTAACGGCATAGAACCTCAATTATGCCTCAGCGTCATCGAAAATTTGGACCATCGGATGGAGGCCCTTTGGCCGATATTTTGTTCCATACATAATTGAACCATACCAATATTATCATAATAAAAAGAAATGACAGTAATTTCCTAAATAATTTGTGTTTTATTCAAAATCAACATCGGCCCTTAAAACTTAACCACCCTTTAGTTATCATTGAATTTTACTGTTTTCAATTCGTATCTTGTCTTATTGTGTATTTTAGTAATACATAAACCTGCTCTTTTGGTTTCTTTAAATATTACTTGACGCTTAAAAGTATTTAATGATCTTTCTGAAATCCCTATATGTATGTATTGTCTTCTAATGCTGAATGTATCGTGGTTACATCTGATCTTACATCTCCTTCATTATTTTCCTCATTATTATAATTTTCCTCTATGTTAATTCATGATAGTGCATCAGCGACAACATTTTCTTTCCCTGGTAAATATTTGATATCGAAGTCAAACTCGTTGAGCCTTATTTTCCATCTCTGTAATTTAGCATTAGGCTCTTTTAGGTTGTGTAACCATTGTAAGGGTTTGTGGTCGCTTAATATTTGGAATTGTTTGCGTATAAGTATGGTCGAAAATATTTTGTCGCCAAGACTACTGCCAATAATTCCTTTTCAGTGGTCGAATAGTTCAGCTGTGCGTTGAGTATCCTACTGGCATAGCAAATGGGGTAAAGGCTTTGGCTAAGCACCGCTCCTATTGCAAAGTTACTGGCGTCCGTTGTTAGGACTAATGGTTTCTCAAAATCCGGATGTTTTAGAATTGGGTGAGAACTGATTAACAGTTTTAATTGCTCAAAGGCTCTTTTATATTCATCGGATTGAGGATTTACTGCTTTAACATCACCTTTTAATTGTTTTGTTAACGGTTTAGCAATTTTAGAAAAATCTTTAATAAATTTCCTATAGAATCCTGCCATACCTAGGAATTGCTCAATTTCCTTTTGGGTTTTTGGTAATGGATAGTCAGTAATAGCTTTGATTTTATTGGGATTAGCTTTTATTCCCTCAGTAGTAATTACGTGACCTAAGAATTCTGTTTCATTTCTTAAGAATTCGCATTTGTCTAATTGAATTTTAAGATTTGCTTCCCTTAATGTTTGGAAGCAAATCTTCCCTAATTGAGTCGATGTGTTCTTGTAGGGATGTCGAGTAAATAATTATATCGTCAAGATATACCAAGCATATTTTATTCACATAATCAGCCAAAACGCCATTCATCAGCCTCTGGAATGTTGCTGGCGCATTCTCAGTCCAAAAGGCATTCTTTTAAACTCATAATGCCCGTCGGCAGTAGAAAATGCTGTCTTTGCAATACTGTGTGTTTCTATCTCAATCTGATGGAAACCTTTAGCAAGGTCGATAGTTGTGAAATAGTTGCATTTTCCCAATTTGTCAAAAATAGACTCTATATTAGGAACCGTATCATTGTTAAGTTTTCGGTAATCAATGACAATCCTCCATTTCTTTTTGCCACTAGCATCCATTTTTTTTTAACAATCCAAATCGGTGCTCAGTGTGGTGATTGTGAAGACTGTATAATATTGTAGCATAATAATAACTACGCTCCTATGTCTATGCAGCAAATTCCGAAGTGACTTTCCATTCTGGCAGAATTTTGGTTCGAACTGTCCTTTTATTCGAGGTTCGTGTCTGGGACGAAGTCTCCACAGCTCATGTCAACGAAAGAGACGAATAATATCAGGGATAAAAGGGAATTATAACTGCAAGAATTATTTCTCTTGTTCCAGTGGTCGAAGAATTTGCTAGAAGTTTCTGGCTATCAGAAACTTCTGCTATATAAGGACAGATGGCGATCAAAAAAGACACAGTTGGTTTAGAACCGTGGCGAAGAGATTGGAAAAGTGATAATGGGCGAAGTTGTAATTTGGTGATAAATTGAAAGTTGAGAGTGAACAAGAAAAAGTAATTAGTTTGGATTTGTGAATTAAGTAGTTGGAAAGGAGATAAAGTGATTTGAGAGGAAAGAGACCTTGTAAGAAAAGAATTTGCGAAGAATAGTATAGTGTGAACTTGAATTGTTCTATAGAGTAGAAAATAAAGAAATAAATTTCACAGAATATCGTTTTATCTACTCGCATATTACAATATTCTGCTCTAACATTTATTTTATTTGTCTTGCTACTTCATCAGTATGGGCGTATGGATACCGAACCGATATAGTTTTGTATATATGGGATCCTCATGTTTTGTTTTAATTTCATGTTTAATTTGGCTGGTGAATGTCAAATTTTCACCTTTACGAAAACAAATATCACGAAATTCGATAAGCGTCTTTTTTATCTCAATTTTCTCTTCCTTATTTAAACGGTTTAATCTAAATTCATTATTTTGTTTCTCCTTGCTTATCAAAATCTAGTTTGTAATTTTCTTCTTTTGTTTCGTTTTCACAATAAAGGGTACATTTCTTATCATTTAGTATTTGTTCCTTATTTTTGTAATCGATGTTACCACTTAAGGCATTTAAAACGTCATTTCCTAATAGAATATTGTAGTAACTACTAAAGTTGTGAACAAATAACTTTAACTTTCCTTGAATATTACCTACTGCATCGATTAACTGTATTTTATCAACTTTAGTATATCCTGTCATAGTTCTAATGGTTCTGCTTTGAGTAACTAATACAGGAGTTTTTAATGTTTTAGGGTTTATAAAGCTTAAAGTAGATCCCGTATGTATTAATGCTTTATATATTTTATTTTGAATTATTAATTTAATGTGCGGTAATCTCCCGAGGCTTGTTGATGAAAATTTTCTTCAACGACTTCCATCGGCCTTGGAGCACCATATGTTCTTATTCTTGATTGGTTGCTGTCATTCTCCCTAGGTCTTTTTATATATTTTGCCTGAATGAGTTTTGATTCTGGGGATTATTGGTGTATTGGGGTCTATTAAAATTTTGCCTGAATGAGTTTTGATTCTGGGCATTATTGTTGTATTGGGGTCTATTAAAATTCTGCCTGAATGAGTTTTGTTGTATTGGGGCCTATTAGTCTGATTACTATATGTTACTATATTATGCTCCATTAATAATGCAAACGCTGGTTAAATTTTCAATATGTCACGAGAAAGGATAAGTGCTTGGGAATGTGGTGGCAAACCATTCCGAAAAGTCTCGAATGCTTTTCTTTCACATTCGTTTGTGTATATAATTTTAAGAGGCTCTAATTCGTCACTCAAATTTATTCCATTCTTTAATCTACATAAGTGCTCATTAATTTGTTTCTAAAATTCTATAACATTGTTCTTAAAAGAGATATTTTCGAATAATAATAATAATGTTGGAATGTTTAGTCTTCTCACCGAATTCCTGTATGAGTGCCGTTTTTAGCTCTCCCCATGTGTTGATCGTCATTTTCCTCACTATAGTTGTCGCCTCACCGTGGATAGTGTTGATGATGTTCATGAAAAAGAGACGTTGTTCATCTTCCTCGAATTCGTTTAAGTACTCCGAGACAGATTCTATGCTCCGGATATATTGAGCAAGATCTTCTCTTTTTCCATCGAAGGGTCTTATTGACTTAAGTGTTTTTATTATTATATCCTTTTTTAATTCCATTTTCACTTTTATTATTATTATTATTTTTTTTTTTTTAATTATTTAATTCGCTTCTTTTAGTATATTTATACTTTTATTTATGAACTCGTATATATATTTTTATATATATGTATTTTGTTTAATTATTCACTTCACTATGAGAACTTAAGTTCTTTTTTTCGGATACCAATGATTGGTATCCTACCGACTGCGCCAATAAAATACTTATTATTTTATTTCAATAAAAAATAAAAATACCACAAGTAGAGGATATATAATTATTTATTAATTCTTGTTTCCTCTTCACGAGTCCACTCCCAACTAAAAACTATACATCTTCTTTCTTAAATTATACCTCGGTAGATAAAGAACGAAAAGAGGACAGATATGATTACTTTGCATAAAGCAAAAGACGCTTGTGTTTATGCAAGTGACTTTGTGGTCCGAGTGCGCATAAAAGTGTTTAATCTTCAAAAGCGAAAGAACGCTATTTGTTTATACAATTGCATATGTGGTCCGATTGGACTTAATGAAATGATTATGTGGGCAGTTGGGATCTGTTTACCAGAACTGTTGATTGGAATATATGAACTCTTTCAGTGAGTTCATTATCAGGGTGGTCTGTTATGTCACTCTAGCAGTATTATCCCAAGTCTGAAATGCATTCAAAATAGTGGTTTCCAAAAGTTTCATGTATTATAGACCTAACAAATTTAAAGCAGAAATGTCAGTTAACAAAGTTATGGCCATAGTGTTCTGGAATGCCGAATAAGTTATTGTGGTAGACTTTCTGGAGCATAAGAAGACTGTGACAACAAATCATTACGATAAGGTTTTACGAAAACTGAAAGCTGTCAGTCAGAATAAACCACCTGCATTGCTTCATCAGCGTGTCGTGTTTCATTACGATAACGCAGTTTCGAGTGGATTTAGGGGAATTTCGTTTGCTGGCTTCATGCGATTATTTTCAAAAATAAAAAAAATGAGAATCGGTAAAGGATGTTGTATAGGCCATTTTAAGATGGTTACGTTGAAGGATGCCGCATTTTATAGAGAAGGTCTAGAGAGGTAGCAACACCCGAAGCAGAAGTGACTAACTGTAGACGGATCATATAAAAAAAAAAAATCGTATGTAAGGACATTTTATTGTGCGTTTTATTATATCAGTCCGTTTACTTTTGATATACCATTGTATTAGATTGCATATTATGTATTACAATTGTTTGACTCTTCGCATTTCTTCTATACTATATTTGCATAGCAAGTATTTGTCAAGAATATCGAAAACATCTTCTACGGAACGGTTTACACAACTTTCGGAAATATTCAGTACACTATACTGTAATTTTCATATCAGGGTTAAATACAATACTGTAGAAAACTGTAGAAAACTCACAGTTAGTCTTTTGGCTTACAAGGTTCAATATGTGTAAATTAAATGTTTGGCATTCAGATCGCTTAAATACTGCTTCTATACGTTGAGTTTCGTTTCTCAAAATAAAAGCGATATCGCTTAATTATTTTAAGCAATTTGACAATATATTTGAAGATTTAAATAAGTGATTGGAAGATTTAGGATGCAGGGCTAAAGTGTCCCAGTGTTAGGATTGTCTGCAAAATTTTACTTCGTATGCTTAAGACAAATATCTTGTTGGTGTGCTGTCTCTCTAGGGTGGAGCAAAGTTTCCCTTGTGATGTCTTTATGCAAAACAAGCCAGCCAAAAATGTCTAAAGATAATTTTGTCCTCGGGTGCGATGTGCCTAACTTGAATTATGTAGACCTTTTTAGGGTAAATGGATCATTCTCTCTCTAGCGCGTCTGTCCTTGCATCCGTCTATCACTACATCCTAGCTCCGAAACTATAAAAGGTACAAAACAATGACTCAACTGGCTGTTTTCAATAGTGCACAAATTAAATACTGTATTTGTTCATTTCCAAGCAACGTTGAACTAGAATGTCGAAATCGAACAGCGCCTCACGGGTACAAAAGCTGTTTCTAAATCCAAATAGAGAGGAGCTAATGTCCTTTTCAAGTTTATTATATTTTCTCTTGTGTATTATTTTTAGGAAGATCTTTAACTCATGGTTCATTAGCTAATTGTTATGTAGTCAAGACATTGTAAGGCTTTATTCTTCTTCGGTAGTGTTATGAAGTCAGTTTGTAACCAGTAATTTTTAATATTGCCGTATCTATAAACTGCGTTGAACGAGAGAGTACGCTTTAAAGGCTTTGTTCCCCCAGAGGCTCTACGTTGCTCGGACAGCTGTGGATAGGCGACTCAACTACGACAGAGACGTGACACACAGCACTGTGGAGCGTCTCCGGTTCGGTAGGGCGGTATCGGGTCACGCTATGAAGGACGTTGAACGTCAGTTCTCAAAATTTTGGTGGCTAACTGAAAGAGAAGGAACTTCTTCGTCGTTCCCACACAATCCGGGTTAGCCCGTTTAAAGTTGGCTGTTTGGTCTTGGCCGACTTACATAGTTATAGGTATTTGTAGGTATTTTAGGTAAACCTAGGCAAAAAGAGAAAATGTTCCACAGCACTTGGATACAAAAAAAAAAAGAAATAAATAAAAAAAGTAATTACATAATTAGAGTAAGATAGTATAAGGTAGAATAAGGTAGTTTAATATTTATTTTAATGTAGTTATTAAGTTTTATTATAAGAACAAAAGAAAAAAAAAGTACATACAGTAAGTCTTTTTTTTTAATTTTCTCAAAAAATTGTTCTTAGTATTTATTAATAATTAAACAATAAGACAAATAAAAAATTAAGTAAGGTACGTCGAAAGACATAGCTTTGAGTATTATGTTTAGCTTAGAGCGCCCGCATAAGGCCAGTAACATAATTAAGTTAATTAAGCTAGTTTTAAGCGTTTTTTTTTCTAGCATTTAAGTTGTAATTGAATTGGATTAATAAAAATGCATTTAAAAATAAATGAATGAAATGTTTTGAAATTAAGCACCCTTTTTGAAGTTCCATTTACTACATAAATATGCAGCAGTCAATACAGCCTCGGCCCAAACATTTCTTTTATTTCTGCATCAATCATTATGCACCGAGCTTTCTCCATAATGGTGCGATTCATTCGCTCAGCTTTCCCGTTCTGCTGAAGTGTGTATGGAACTGTCTTCTGGTGGCGTATCCTGCAACTAATCAGATAACTTAGCAAGCCTTGGTTGCAGTACTCGCTACCGTTGTCCGTCCGTAGGGTTTTGAACCGTTTTCTGTTTCGTTGTCGACTAGACGCTTGAATTCAATGAACTTCTCCTCGACCTCCGATTTTGCCCTTGGAACGTAGGCAAAAACTTTTTGTGAATAGTCATCAAGAAACAATAGTATGTATCGTGCTCCACCTAACCATTTCTGTTCCATTGGTCCACATAAATCGGAATGAACCAACTTCAATATATCACTTGAGCTCATTTCCAATGCTTCGTGAATACTTCCAAGCATTTCATACAATGCTTCTTCGGCGTTCCAGCAAAATCGAATCCCATCACAGCTCTTTGTTTGCATAACCTAATCTCCGATGCCACAGCTCAAAGGATGGTCGTTGTTCAGCAAAATTGACTGCAGTCTTCACCAATGGAGTAGTATCCAAATTATACAATCGTTTTTGCACCATGCTCGCAGTTTCAATTAAGTTATTGTGCTTGTCAAAAATGAGACATTTGTTCGTTTCAAAACGTACTTTACTGCTATTTGGCTTACAGACAGTTACGTCTCAGACTACACCCAAACATACATCCCGGTTATTCCCCACGCCCCCCTTTGTCTAACAGTTACAATAAAAATCACAACGGTTTCCCACGCCATTTTTGCGTACACTGCAAAACCGATCCCAAACGGATACACCCCCTTTCCCCCTTCGCCTAACGGTATCCATAAAAACCAACAACGGTTTATCACGCCATTTTTGCATACATTGCAAAAACCGATCTCAAATGGATAAACCCATTTTTCCCGTTAACCCTACATGCGCGCGGATATTTGAAACTTAAGAATTTAAACATTAAAATCGTGGGATGGTTCGTCAAATTGCAATGCAATTATTTTCATGAGGTTTCATTAAGATATCGAAATCATTTTCTGAGTTTAGTTCTAATCCGACAACTAACTTGAGAGGTGCAGCCTTTTGCTTTGGACAGCGGCCTCTCTTGTTAGATTTAATTAAAATTGTGTTGAAATAAAAAAAATAATAATAAAGAAATAAAAGAAAAAAAAACTTTGTTTTTTTTTTATTAAGAACGAGTACGCGAAGATTTTTCTTTAATTCGTTTAAGAAAGTTACAAGAAAAAAGAACTTGCGGTTAGTGTTAACTATTCGACTCGAGTGAACCATTAATAAAATCCCGATCAAGGGAAACGAATAAATTAAATCCCGATCAAGGAAAACGTGTAAATTAAATTCCGATCAAGGAAAACGCACTAATAATATCCCGATCAAGGGAATCGCATAAGGAAAGTGAAATTGAAAACTCCGATTAAGGAGAATAAACATTGAACTCTGAGTGAATTAACAAATTCCACGATTAACCAACGAAGAAACGAATTATTCGACAAAAGAAGAATGGCACAGGACAACATTGAACGGTGCCTCACCGCACTTACGCGACTTATAGTGAACGTGAACCAGCCAACAAGTATATGATCAAAAATGGAGAAGGAAATTCGTTTCCTAAACACGTTCCAAGGAGACGCAAAAACATTACCATCGTTCGTTAATTCAGTAAATAAAATACTAGCAGATTACCCCCTGGAAGCCGACAAAAAGCAAGTGTTTGAGGTCATCTATAATTCAAAGATACAGGGAGCAACGAAGAATCTCTTGGAAATCAACCCACCGGAAGATTGGAACCACTGCTGGAGCGACCTAAAGAAGCACTTCAGGGCATCGAAGGACGAACTAAGGATCACCAAGGAGATAGGAATGTTAAAGGTACGAACAATTTATGAACTAGACATTAAAATAAAAAATATTGTGGAAGATATAGCAGAAAATGCTGCATTTAGTAATAACAGTAAGAAAGTAGTAGATATTTTTTATGGAATGCTTATAATGAAAGTGAAAGAATTAACCTCAGGAGCTTTAGCATATGCAATCACAGAGTTGCACGAATTGTCCGAAATAAGGGAAAAAATAATTCATAGGGCAAGATCAGGGAAATTTAAAATCAAATGACATAGATAATAATAGACCAAACTACCAAAATAGGTACATATTCATCAATATTTTATCAAGAAGGTAGTGATCTGTCATTTACCAATGCGATCAAGCATAAAATTAATACAATAAATGACATCCATATCTATACTAAAAATTATAGGTACCCAGAGGTACATAGAAAAGAAGTAAATACACAAATTAAAGAGATGCTAGAGCAGGGAATCATAATACCAAGTGATTCACCCTACTCAGCCCCCATCTGGATCGTCCCCAAAAAGATGGATGCATCTGGAAAAACTAAATGGAGAATCGTCATCGACTATCGTAAACTTAACGAAGTTTCCATAGATGACAAGTTCCCAATACCGAACATGGAAGACATATTCGACAAATTGGGAAAAGCAATGTATTTCACTACACTCGATCTGGCTAAAGGCTTTCACCAGATCGAGATCGCCGAAGAAGACGTCAGAAAAACCGCTTTTTCAACTGATAATGGACATTACGAATTCGTTCGAATGCCATTCGGTTTGAAGAACGCCCCCTCGACATTCCAGCGTTTAATGAACTCAGTTCTTCACGACTTTATAGGAAACATATGCTTAGTGTACTTGGATGACATATTCATCTTCTCCACTAGCCTTGAAGAGCATATACTCTCATTAAAGAACATTTTTAATAGACTTCAAGAGGCCAATCTTAAAGTCCAATTGGACAAGAGCGAGTTTCTGAAAAAAGAAGCAGAATTTTTAGGTCATATTATAACTACAGAGGGCATAAAACCCAATCCTAAGAAGATTGCGGCGATTTTGGAATATAAACTACCCAGAACGCCCAAACAAATCAAGTCCTTTTTAGGCATAACCGGCTATTACCGGAAATTCATAAGAGACTATTCTAAAATTGCAAAACCAATGACAGCATATTTAAAGAAAAATTCAAAAATAAATTTAAACAATCCTGAATATATCGAAAGCTTCGAGAACCTAAAAGCCCTAATAACATCCGAACCAATACTTAAATACCCAGATTTCAGTAAAAAATTCACTTTGACAACAGACGCGTCAAACTATGCCTTAGGCGCAGTTCTATCACAGGAGGGTCATCCAAACTGTTTCGCAAGCAGAACGCTAAATGAACACGAAATAAAGTATTCGACTATCGAAAAGGAGCTTTTGGCTGTCCTGTGGTCGATGAATTATTTCAGACCCTACCTATACGGGTGCAGATTTACTGTCAGAACAGACCATCGACCCCTTGTTTGGCTTAGTTCGCTTAAAGAACCTAATGTCAAACTCCAAAGATGGAAAATTAAGCTGGAGGAATATAATTTTGATATAGAGTACGTTAAGGGTAAGGATAACCAAGTAGCAGACGGTTTATCAAGAGTAGCGATTTACCTTAACGAATGCATGGAATCCACAGCTAACCAACAAATTTTAAGTGATGATGACAATAATGAAAGTATCCCCGATAATCAATCCTTTATTGCTACTATTCATAGCGCTGAAGAGGACAGTAATGATTACATACCCATAGTTGAGTCACCAGTCAATATATATAAAACCCAGATAATAATCAATAGCACAGAAGGTCCTAAAACCATTAACCATACACAGCATTTGGAAAAAGGAGAATTGCCATAGAAATAAAAATATTTAACGAAAAGCTTATTCTAGACATTATGAAAAGATTCATTCCTACCAAAGGCATAGTAGGTATATTCTCTAGACACGACCATCTTTTCGCAAAATTCCAGGACGTCTACGTAAAATACTTCAGCAAAAACAAACTTTTAAAATTCATTAAATGTAGTAAATTTTTAGGAGACCTAACAGATGAAGAAAAGGAGTTACTAGTTATTTCAAAAACGCATAACTCATTAAACCATAGAGAAATTAATGAAACATATGCAGAGATCAAAGATACTTACTACAGTCCAAGTCTTAAAGATAAAATTCAAAAATATATAAACAATTGCTAAATTTGCAACAAAGCTAAATATGAGAGATTACCTTATAAAATACCACTAAAGATAACAGAAACACCAACGAAACCCAATCAAATCATACACATCGACATTTGGTACGCGAATATCAACTTAATGTATGTGACAATGATCGACAAATTTACGAAACATGTAACGGTGCAAGAGATCAAGCACAGAACATGGATATCACTATTGAATACATTAAAATGCAGATTTGCAAACCATGGTATCCCGAACAGAATAGTTACGGATGGTGAAACAGGTTTCTCATCAGTTACAATCAAAGAATTTTTAAAAGAAAATAACGTTGACCTCCACATCATTACGCCTTACCATAAAACTGGGAATTCGGACATCGAAAGATTCCACTCTACTCTTAACGAGCACATAAGAACTTTTGCAGCGGACGACAGTAATAAAGACACTTTAAGAAATAAGGTCTTGAAAGCTGTTACAATCTATAATAAAACAATTCACTCCGCAACAAAACGAAGACCGATAGACCTTGTTTACGGAACCATAACTAATCAGGACTACCCCAAAATAATAGAACTAATAAACAAAAATAAAGAACGATATATAAATAAAAGAAATAAAGACAAGACTGACGTAGACTTGACAAAAACCAACCATGTTTACCTTAAATCCAGAACTAACAATAGACTTAATATAACACACAAAAGAGACGATCCTAAAGTAATAGATAAGGACCACGTTACTGATAGTAAAGGGTGTAAATTCTATAAAACTCAACCAAAACGAAACTATAAATTCGAGCAAACCCATTAAAACTTTTCTTTCCAGGCACTATTTATTATTCTACTGACAATGGCAGTAACCACGACAAACGGACAAAAAATTGGCCTACAAAAACTAGACGAAGGAGAAGGATACATTACAATCAGAGACCAACAAATTAATATAATTGAAAACTATACAAAGATATTACATTGTGTTAACTTAACTTCTTGGACAGAAAACCTCAACATTTTAGAACACAATATTAATGAACTTAATGATAAAAACGAATACCCGACTATAGTTCATAATTTTAATAATTTAGTTAAAGAAATAGAAATCATCATAAATCAAAAAGAGGATTATTTGATATATTAGGGAAGGGATTAAAATATTTAGCAGGTACTATGGATCATGGAGAAGAACAGGAAATAAAACAGAGTCTAGCAACTAACGAAAAGAACAACAAGAACTTAATAGACGGACTCAATGACCAAATAAGAATAAACAACGACTTTAACGAAGTAACGAACAATATTACTAGACAAATCAATATACAACAACTTGAAATTAAAAGACAGTTTAACAATTTAGATAATGCAATAAATGAAGAATATGCAAGAATGACAAGAATGCAACACGCATTCCAATTAAATTATGATATACAGCTACTTAGAGACCAGGTTAGGAAAGTTAAGGAAAATTTAATGCTAAGCCAACTGGGAATTCTAAGCACTGATTTACTAGCACCAAAGGAAATTCAAAAATTCAATATAACAATTAACAAAATACCAAACATAAAAAGTACTGCTATTATTCACGAAGATCATATTCATTTTACTTATTTCAATTTATTCAAATAACAAGTTTTTTAAACTTATTATTGAACCTATTCCTAACAAGAATAATTTAGAAATTGTAATATCAGATAATCACTTTGTTACAAATGGAAATTCAATGTATTATAATAATAATAATGGAAATTCAATGTATTTTAATATTAATAATGGAATAAAATTAAAAGATTTACGAATTGTAAACGATACTTGTTTAGCCAATCTTTTAAAAGAAAACCCACATTGTGACTTTAAGGAAAATAAAAAAGTAGAAATTAAGCAAATAGCTAACAACATTGTAGTAACGAAGAATTTGCCGTATACAGAAATATTTCATAATTGTCATAACTATAGCATATGTAAGTATAATCGGAAATAATGTTATAAGATTCGAAAACTGTAGAATTGAAATTAATAATATTAAATACGAAAATTTTATATATTATGACAATTTTATAATACCAAATTTTAAAAATGTATCAATAAAAAGAATTGTAACGAACTATTCCACAGATGAACTACAAATTAAAAACATAGAAAACCGAAAACTTATAGAAGAAATTTAAAACACGAATATCGCGTACGTATTTATAAATATTGGAGCAACTTTTTTAGTAATCTCCATTTTAATTGCAATAATTTTCATTTCAAAATCTAAGGATAAAATTAAAGTCGATATTAAAAATAATGATTCTCCGGAGCAGAATCCTATGGGGGGAGGAGTTACGTCTCAGACTACACCCAAACATACATCCCGGTTATTCCCCACGCCCCCCTGTGTCTAATAGTTACAATAAAAATCACAACGGTTTCCCACGCCATTTTTGCGTACACTGCAAAACCGATCCCAAACGGATACACCCCCTTTCCCCCTTCGCCTAACGGTATCCATAAAAACCAACAACGGTTTATCACGCCATTTTTGCATACATTGCAAAAACCGATCTCAAATGGATAAACCCATTTTTCCCGTTAACCCTACATGCGCGCGGATATTTGAAACTTAGGAATTTAAACATTAAAATCGTGGGATGGTTCGTCAAATTGCAATGCAATTATTTTCATGAGGTTTCATTAAGATATCGAAATCATTTTCTGAGTTTAGTTCTAATCCGACAACTAACTTGAGAGGTGCAGCCTTTTGCTTTGGACAGCGGCCTCTCTTGTTAGATTTAATTAAAATTGTGTTGAAATAAAAAAAAAAATAATAAAGAAATAAAAGAAAAAAAAACTTTATGTTTTTTTTTATTAAGAAAAAACGCGAACTATAACATAATTAGACAAAAGCTTCGCGCAAAGATTCGGAATGTAAAGCACATTTTTGATAGTCACATCAACTCCGTTTTTGCATGGTAGTAACTACATCCGTACATCACCCATTGCTTTCACGACCAAGTTGTAGCTGTCTGTCACTTAGACCTCTTCGCTGTTCACCTTCGAAACATTCTTGAGCCAGTCTCTGTGTATCGTCATGTGTGACAAAGCACACGAGTCGACATACCATCCTGTGCAATCTGCTTCTCGAAAACGTAAAAAAAGCAAACGTAAAAAAATACCACAATCACGGCAGTACCTCAGTTTTCCACTGTCCTGCGCTTGTTTGAACAATTTCTGGCTAAGTGGCCATGTTGTTTACACTCAAAATACTTTGGACCAGCTATATTTTTTTTTTCAGGGAATGTAACTATGACAGTATGATATGGCGTTGCAAGGCACGTGAGTGTGTGTTCTCTTATATTTCAACATTATTGAGACAATTTCCAAATCGGATAATTACCAAGCACGGCGATTTGAGTTGTCCCCCACGATCGCCTGATTTGACTGCTCCAGATTTTTTCTTGAAACCTTGAAGCTCCAAACCAAGCAAAACATTCACGAAGAAATTGGTCTTATACCGCAAGAAACACTCCACACAGTTGTGGAAAATGCCATAAAAAGAGCAAATTTTTGCGTTTGAAAAGAAAGAAAATGGATCTCATTTAGCTGATATGATTTTTCATACATGTAGAAAAAAAAAGTATAAAATAATTTTCTTTTAAAATTTAAACTTTTTGTTTTTTTTATTCCATTCAATATTTGTTTCAAAAACAAATCATATATTAACTTTTGCCACACCCCACATATATAGTTATGTATGTTTGAGCTCAGCATCAAAAGTTATATTGATCTCGCCATGTCCGTCCGTATGTTTTTGCGCCTGAATATTACTAGAAACTGAAAAATCTCGCCTTAAGAAATTATAGAAACGTTCACATTCATGAATGGTCACATAAATAAGCAAAACTGTCGCTACTGGGCTTAACGAAAACGTAATCCGCGATTTAAATATCAACGGCCCTTACATTGCCCAAGAGTTAGTGTTTGGTGTGCTTTATCGACGAACGAAATAATCGAGCCTTTGCTTATTCTCTGGATTTTTTTTTTAAATTAAAGCGATAAATGTGAACACCGAAAATGATCACAGATTATTTTTATCTTACTCGTCACACACATGGTTTCCGCATACCGCTA
The DNA here is from genome assembly GCA_963082735.1 of Pocota personata. Lineage (NCBI taxonomy): Eukaryota > Metazoa > Arthropoda > Insecta > Diptera > Syrphidae > Pocota > Pocota personata. The sequence continues at coordinate 70,479,960 of OY720431.1, forward strand.
GAACATCCATGAATTTGCTACGTGAACATTTCCCACGAAAACCGATTAGTCGCTTTGGAGACGCCTCGTGGCCATCGAGGTCCCAAACTTAACCCCCATGGATTTTTTCCTCCCCCGTGAAATTCACGACATCCAACAATACACATACATGTCTCATAGTTTTTATTCCATTCACGTTTAAAAACATAAATTTGTCACCGGGCACCCTGTATACAGTTTGAAGAATCCATCCACCCGTTTAGGCTGCAGCCGTGGAACACCTTTGAATACAGGGCATGTTCTCTTCTCTTTAATTCCAAAAGCTTTCTTCTTCAAAATCTCTGCGTAATTTAAATAAAGGTTCTAGTTAGTTTTCCAAGTTCTATCAGCGACGACACAGGATCTATTATTTGTTTCAATAGTTTAAATGCCGACTGTGCCGCTAATTAAACAAAGTGATGGAACCAAAATACCGGCAATAGGACTAGGAACATACAGTGTAAGTAATATACAACGCTTGTAGAAATGTAATCGGTTGGGAATTAATTATCTGCGCATGCATGTGAGTAATACATGGAATTTTTCATGTTTGTTTTGCGTGTTCCATCTTTCAATAATGGTTCTATTAAATTACTGCACAGTATTGTTTTGACCTTGAAAGCGTTGCAGCACCAAAATACTTGTTTATTTCCTTGCTATTTTATTTCACAGGATATGTGTGTAGCAGCGATAATCGCGATAGGTTTGTTTTATTACTATTTAAAAAAATTTGGATTGGAAACGATCAATTGTTGGGAAAATTACAATTCTTTTATTGGTGTCTACGGACGGAATTTAGCACCCAACCGATTTTGTTTAATGTTAATTGTCGTATTTAATTCCGCCTAAAAGGGTAGGTATTGATTTCGAAAAATTTTTCGAAATCGATAATTTGATAAAACTCGACATCACTATTATACAATAGAGAAAGTTAAGAAATGTGGATATCTCAATTCTGTCTATTCACAATTCGAGGCGATATCAGAAATTACATTCTAACCTCAAAATTACCGGTACTTTACTTATAGCCTATTTTGGAAAAAATATTTTTTTTCAAAAAAGGCCCATGATTTTGGTCAAATTTGATATTTGAGTTAAGGTGAACCTACATACATACATATGCTACATATACATACTAGTACTGAGTTCGAATTTCTAATAATGCTAACAATCTTAGTCTGTCAAAATCAACCATGGTCACAAGACCCATAATCCATAACAAAACCAATTTCCTTTCCGAATAACGAAATTTCATGATTGTTAGGCAATGCAAATCCGAATGTGCCAGATGGTAACAATAATAACGGTACTTTATTTTATTAAATGGTTTTTCAAAATTGTCTATTTGTCGGCATTACTCCGTCAATATTTTTCAAAATCATCATTTTAAGCAATCTTAGATATACATATTGTAATATGCGAGCTACGGCTCGAGTAGATAAAACAATATTCTGTGAAATTATTTCTTTATTTTCTAGTCTCTAGAACAATTCAGGTTCACACTATACTATTCTTCGCAATTCTTTTCTTACAAGGTCTCTGTCCCCCCAAATCACTTTATCTCCTTTCAATTACTTAATTCACAAATCCAAACTAATTACTTCTTCTTGTTAAATCTCAACTTTCAATTTATCACAAAATTACAACTTCGTCCATTATCACTTTTCTAATCTCTTCGCCACAGTTTAGAAACTACTGCCCCCTTTTTGATCGCCATCTGTCCTTATATAGCAGAAGTTTCTGATAGCCAGAAACTTCTAGCAAATTCTTCGACCACTGGAACAAGAGAAATTCCAAGATGACAATCATTCTTGCAGTTACAATTCCCTCTCATCCGTGATATTATCCGTCTCTTTCGTAGACATGAACTGTGGAAACCGCAGACACGAACCTCGAATGAAAGGACAGTTCGAACCAAAATTCTAGCAGAATGAAAAGTCACTTCGAAATTTGTTGCATCATACTTTTAGGGAGCGTAGTTATTATTATGCTACAATATGTACGTAAGTTGCTTTGCTTTTTTAACGGATTTAGAAAACAACTTTTAACTGAATGGCTTAATTTTAAATTCTGAGTAACTTTCAAATAAACGGCATAATAAATACTCGTACATACATTGCACATGTAAGGGCAAAAACTGGTTTCTTGAAATTTGTCAATCTCGAGATTTAGATCAAACTTGATCTCTCTCTTAATTCTATCTGTCTGTCTCTTAACGGTTGGACTGATTTATTTCAAAACCTCATATCTGGAGAGTTTTCATTCTAACTCCAAAATGAACGGTACTTTACTAACGACGGATTTTGAAAAAAAATTATTTTCTCGAAAACGTTTTCAACGCTTTTATGTTATGGCGTTCCAGGTTTTCGACAAAAAATACGTATAACGGCACTTCACTCACTAACTGGTTCCTAAAAAATGGCTATTTCCTGGTTATTGTTCAATAGATTTTGTTTGAACTAACATTTAAATAATATTTTATATATACATACCAAGTTTTGGAAATTGTCAACCTAAGTTTATGGATTTAAAAAAAAAAATTTTATTTGAAATCTGCGACCTAGTGGTGCACTTTATTTTGCGATGATTTCAAAACTTTTATTATTGTAAATTATCTACAATAATGGTAAAAAGCCGCATTAGATTGTTCTCTGTTCGACGGGGCCTTAGACAATAATACGCAAATCATTGCAGTGAAAATCTGTCAAAATTTTCATAGATAAATAACAAATAACTTAAAATGCGCGTTAGAAAGCGCTTCATACTCGTAGTTCAGGTTCTAAAATTAATTTATTTTTTGGAAAACTGTTATACGCGGTGTTTCAGTACAAGAATTATGTATGGTAGGCATGTGGTCATTATTTATTAACAGGAAGTTAGGAAAGTTGGGACTACTTTTAAACAAAAATATAAAACAATTTATACATGGCTTCAAAATTGTATGTCTTAGGCTTCTCCTTAACATAAAAAATTGCTAATCTTAATGATAGCCGAAATGGATTTTCGAAACGCTGTGATTGTGATCATTGCTACTCATCACTTTGTTTGCATTTTTCGGAACAAACACTTTTCAAAGGTGTAAACATTTTTGAAATCTGCCCACAAAACGCGCATATTAAAAAAATTTCGTTTTTCAATAATTGTACTAGAAACAAAAATGTTTACCTAACAAAATATATAGACGTAATAAAAAACCGAATTTTGCTTTCCCAAAGCTTTTTACGGTGATGGTTATTATTATGAATATTTGAACAGATTTCGTAACCTTTGGCTACAAATGATGACAGCTACGCCCACTTTATTTTAAGGAAAAGTCTGCAATTAATTAAAAATGAATTAGAAGATGAGGGACAGGGTACCATACGATACGTTCCAGACGGATTGTAACTTGCCTCATAAATGAAAGAAATAAGGAAAGAAAATCAAAACTTACGATTTCGAAAATTGTTCGTTTCCTAGTTAAAATCTAGCGAACACATACCACGCTTTCGCATAATTTTGACAGATTACTGCATATTCTCAGCCAATCTAGGAAGTGATGGGAAACAAATAGAATCGAACATGGAATATCTAAGAGTCTTTCATAAACTGCGTACTAGTATTGTTAATTTTAACTCCTCATTCCCTTAAATGTTGTAACACGGTGATCTATCAAATCTTAGAAGCAACTTAGATTCACCCTACTAAATTTGAGCTTAAGAGTGATTTTTCGAATTTCTATTACTAATGGCCAAGGAATTTAAGTTCTTTCGTATGCTTTTGTGTTCAATGGCTTGAATTATTAAGCTGTAGTTTTATTTGTACAATAGTCTCTGGGTGGCGATTGCGGACGTTCTGTAAAAGATGCTATAGATGCGACATATTGATACGGCTTATTTTTACGAAAATGAGGAAGAGGTGGGAAAAGCTGTGCGCGACAAAATAGAAGAAGGTGTTATAAAAAGAGAGGACGTGTACATTGTTGCTAAGGTAAGACGCACCAAACAAAATTCATTACCCCAGGTTCTGACGACAAATACTTACAGTTATGGTGTCATTTTCACGATCCAGGAAAAGTGGAGTACGCTTGCCGAAAATCGCTAAAAAACTTGGGATTAGATTATGTGGATCTATATCTTATGCATTGGCCATATGGGTATGTTCATAGGGGAGATAACAAATTATTTCCTTCCAAAGCAAATGGTGACATTGAATTAAGGTATGGTATTTAATATTTTTGGCGCTTAGTGATACATTAAACTAAATTTTGTTTATGTACTGAATAGTGATGTAGATTATCTTGATACCTGGAATGCTATGGAAAAGCTTATCGGTCTAGGGTTGACAAAGAGCATCGGTGTATCGAATTTCAATTCAGAACAACTGAAACGATTGTTATCTAATTGTACTGTAAAGCCAATCTGTAATCAGGTGAGTTGCAGATTTTGCCTAACAGATAGTTAATAGATAAGTTTATTGATTTTTGGTTATCTAATTTTATTGTTTTTTAATATAATTTGTATGTAACTACAGATTGAGTGCCACCCAGGACTAAACCAAAAGAAGCTTATCGCTCTATGCAAAGAGTTAGGTGTAATTGTTACAGCATATTGCCCTTTGGGAAGACCAGATCCAGCAAAAAAATCCCCGGCATACATATTTGATTCAAAAGTTAAGGATATTGGGAAGAAGTATAATAAAACTGCGGCACAAGTTGTTTTGCGATACTTGGTAAATTTGAGTCAATTTATTCACACAAATGTACATCAATGCTTTGTTGTTTAAATTTAAGATTGAAATCGGAGTAGTGCCTATTCCAAAAAGTGTTACAAAGTCTCGACTTATTGAAAATATTAATGTGTTCGACTTCAAATTGAGCGCAGAAGACCACGAAATATTGGACTCGTACAACACTGGCGAAAGGCTCATACCAATGGATCATGCTGTGAAAAGTGCTTATTACCCCTTCAATATTGAATTTTAATTCCAGTTAAATTGTTGATTGTATAATTATGTATATGAAAAATTGTTACCTATTTATGAGACCTAAGTGTTTAAGAAATAGACACGAATAAAAACCATAATAGAATAAATATGTTCATATTTAAGTACACACATATAAATGGCATTGCGGGAAAACGGGTATGAACTGAAACCATGGACACTTAAGGTTAAAAGAGTCTTGGTAGGGAGTTGTAAAATTGTATTATACATATTGTAATATGCGAGCTACGGCTCGAGTAGATAAAACGTTATTCTGTGAGATTATTTCTTTATTTCTTGTCTATAGAACAATTCAAATTCACACTATACTATTCTTCGCAAATTCTTTTCTTACAAGGTCTCTTTCTTCTCAAATCACTTTATCTCCTTTCAATTACTTAATTCACAAATCCAAACTAATTACTTCTTCTTTTTTACTCTAAACTTTCAATTTATCACAAAATTACACCTTCGCTTATTATCACTTTTCCGTGAGTTTCGAAAACCAACTGCCCTGCCTCGATCGCCAACTGTCCTTATATAGCCGCATTTCTGATAGCCAGAAACTTCTAGCAAATTCTTTGACCACTGGAACAAGAAACTTCTGATGTAATAATTCCAAGATGACGATAATCCCTTGCGGTTATAATTCTCTCTTAATTCCGTGACGTCGTCTTAGATATTATCCGTCTCTTACCGTTGACACGAACTGTGGACAGTTCCTCGAACCTCGAATGAAAAGAAACTTCGGAATGTGTTGCATAGTTGTTGGAGCGTAGTTATTATGCTACATTATGTTACAATATTAACCAATTTAAATATTTCGTTTGTTTTCAAATCGAATGCAATTTTTGCAATGCTACAAATTATGTGGGTAAAAAAAAAATGGATTTTATCTTTCATTTGCAAACAACTGCAAGTCAAACGATTATTGTTCCAAAAATCGATTACAGTCGTTTTTCGGTTTTTGACGGTTGTCATTTTACTCGTCGTATGGTTTCTGTATTGATTTTCATAACTTTTTCGATACGATAGATATGTAAAATACTTCTAGATGATAAAAGAATGACTATAATCTCGGCTAAAACGACAATCGACGAAAAACTCTGAGTCGCATTTTACTTGAAAGGCTGTTTTAAATAGAATAGAACATAAATCATTACTGTACTCTTAATTGTTTATAAATCATAGCAACTTAATCATTTAGAGCCATTAATCCACTTAACCTCTCTCCCTAACCCTATTTACAGGGGGGTTGTTGCGTTAAGCTGTCTTAAAATGTGAGTGGTGAACATATGAAAGTATGATAATGACAGTTTTCGAGTTGGGGTTTAGTTTCGATGGTCCCTTGTCTTATATTGCACCTTTATTTTTATATGCATTCCATCGATAGCATCAATTATTCTTGGTCATTGAAACTTTTCATTTCTTTTCATTCCCGTTATTTGTAGCACCCAAACTACCACCATTAGGTGGACACTGTTCTTGAAAATACTAAGTGTATTGAGATTAAAAGAGATTATGTTGAAAAATAAAAGTAATTTGTAAACTTCCGAATTTGTTTTCTTGGTCAGGCTGCGAACTTTTCATTCCACCCTCGTATAACCTGTTTGTAGTTTATTTGCAAAATCTGAGGTAGTTTGTTATATCAAAAAGTAAATTGAGGGTGGCCGTGGTGTAGTGGTAACATCAACGCTTGTCACGGTCTTGGTTCATGGTTCAAATCCTGATCTCAACAGTCATCTATTTATTTCGTCTGAAATAAATAAAAAAGTCGATCAATTGCGAAAGCTTAGTCAACTCTACTGCGAAGGCATAACACTGGCAGTAGGGTAGTCATATTGCTTAAATGCAACTTGATCGTGATGATGACATCAGGTGGAGGGAAAAAAATACTGTGAATCAAGAGCAACGACAAAAAAGCAAAACAAACAAGCTCCCCAGTTACCTGGACGCCACCCTAGGAGTTTACTGAAACTTAATACCACCTAAGTTTCAAACCCACTACACCAATCTATCTCTCTCTCTCTCTCAATTTATACAAACGCCCGTGCCCTGAAATAATTGAATGGTATTCATATCCCATTTGGCGAGCGCAAATTTTATAAAAAAATTTTTTTTTTTAAAATGAACAATTTTTGTTCCGAAATTCGAGCACACATCAAATGTTTGATCAGACTCGGGTGGAGAAGATGATGAACTGTGACATGGCTTCAACAAAATTTACGGGGAACAATCAGCAAGCCATACTAAAATTTTTAAATGGATCAAGTAGGGAGCAGCTCAAATTTGATCAAATCTCAGAAAGACCATCAAAGTTTTCAGCACGATGGGTTTTCAAGGCGTTGCGCCGAACATATAGCCCAAAGAACTGAAGCTGCCGTTTTGCTTTCAACGTGGTCACAATGGATTAAGTAAACTTTATTGGTGGCACGTAACTGGGGATCTAGCAGTACATATTATCGCGTGTCTGAAATGCATTCATAATAGTGGTTTCCAAATGTATGTTATAGACCTAACAAATTTAAGGCAGAAATGTCAGTTAACAATGTTATGGCCACAGTGTTCTGGGATGCCGAAAAAGTTATTGTGGTAGACTTTCTGGAGCATAAGAAGACTATGCCAGCAAATTATTACGATAAAGTTTTACGGAAACTGAAAGCTGTCATTCAGAATAAACCACCTGAATTGCTTCATTAGCGTATCTTCTTCAAGGTGGTTTCTGTTTAAGGATGCTGACTTTTATAGAGAAGGTCTAGAGAAGTGGCAACACCCGAAGCAGAGTGTCTAACTATAGACGGGTACATATAAAAAAATAAAACTTATGTACTTACATTTTATTGTGCGTTTTATTGTACATATGTCCGGTTACTTCTGATATAACATTGTATTAGATTGCGTATTGTGTATTAGAATTGTTTGACTCTTCATATTTCTTCTATACTATATTTGCATAATAAGTATTTGTCAAGAATACAAAGACTGTTGTGAAGTATTTAGGTGTTCATTTGAACAAGTTTTTGTACTACAATGAGCACATAAATATACAGTTTCAAAAGGCAAGAGCAGCATTTTTGTCTTTCAAACGTCTTTTCTATTCCAACTATCTCAGATCTGATGGGAAGGTCATATGCTACCAAGCTTTCGTTCGTCCAATTCTGACTTATGCGAGTCCAGTATGGTGGAACTTAAGTCCGTCTTATATGGAAAAACTAGGACTATTTGAAAGAAAATGTATTCGCGCCTGCATGCGTATATATAGAAGCACACATTCCGACTTTCGGCATTACGTTTCTAATAAGCGACTATTGGATGCCCCCGGTGTGTCCAGAGTCGACAATGTCATTTTGGATCTTATGAGGAACCATTTCACGCGGTCAGTGAGCGTTACGGAGAACGAACTTGTGTCGGGCTTATTCTATCCTAACCCTGGGTATTTCCGCAGTACTGTGGTGAGTGGGCACATACCCCCGGAAGCATTCTTGTATATGGATGCACATGGTTACTTGTCAGATTCGCTGAACGGTGTAAGTGGTACGCCGGGGTGGTACACCAAGGGTGCGAACTACATCTAAGCTCCCTCCCACTTGAGAATTGTGCACCAAAGATCGCAATAGCGCTCTGTAAGAGGACATTTCGTTCGATTATGTAATTTTAATATAATTTGAACCTGATTAGCACCCGAACTACCACCCTTAGGTGGACACTGTTTTTGAAAATACTAAGTGTATTGAGATTAAAGGAGATTATGTTGAAAAATAAAAGTAATTTGTAAACTTCCGAATTTGTTTTCTTGGTCAGGCTGCGAACTTTTCATTCCACCCTCGTATAACCTGTTTGTAGTTTATTTGCAAAATTTGAGGTAGTTTGTTCTATTGAATGAACAATTTTTGTTCCGAAATTCGAGCACACATCAAATGTTTGATCAGATTCGGGTGGAGAAGATGATCAACTGTGACATGGCTTAAACAAAATTTACGGGGAATAATCAGCAAGCCATACTAAAATTTTTAAATGGATCAAGTAGGGAGCAGCTCAAATTTGATCAAATCTCAGAAAGACCATCAAAGTTTTCAGCACGATGGGTTTTAAAGGCGTTGCGCCGAACACATGGCCCAAAGAACTAAAGCTGCCGTTTTGCTTTCAACGTGATTAAAATGGATTCAGAAAACTTTGTTGCTGGCATCGTAACTGGGGATCTAGCAGTATTATCCCGAGTCTGAAATGCATTCAAAATAGTGGTTTCCAAAAGTATCATATATTATAGACCTAACAAATTTAAAGCAGAAATGTCAGTTAACAAAGTTATGGCCACAGTGCTCTGAGATGCCGAATATGTTATTGTGGTAGACTTTCTGGAGCATAAGAAGACTGTGACAGCAAATCTTTACGATAAAGTTTTACGGAAACTGAAAGCTGTCAGTCAGAATAAACCACCTGCATTGCTTCATCAGCGTGTCGCGTTTCATTACGATAACGCAATTTCGACAATCGGTGAAGGATGTTGTATAGGCCATTTTAAGGTGGTTACGTTGAAGGATGCCGCATTTTATAGAGAAGGTCTAGAGAAGTAGCAACACCCGAAGCAGAAGTGACTAACTGTAGACGGATTATATAACAAGAAAAAGAACGTATGTAAGGACATTTTACTGTGCGTTTTATTATATCAGTTCGGTTACTTTCGATATACCATTGTATTAGATTGCATATTGTGTATTACAATTATTTGACTCTTCGTATTTCTTCTATACTATATTTGCATAGCAAGTATTTGTCAAGAATATCGAAAACATCTTATACGGAGCGGTTTACTCAACTTTCGGAAATATTCAGTACACCATACTGTAATTTTCATATCAGAGTTAAATACAATACTCGTACAAAGTAACGAAGTGCAGAAAGGCTTGATTTCTTCTACAACTTTTAGTCATAAATGTTTTGAGAGCCAATGGTTAAAGTGATTTGCTTAACAGTCTTCTTTGGATTCTCAATTCATTCATAGCAGGAGAAGTCCTTTTCAATCTCAAACTATAGAGAACTCATTTTATTTTGTTTCTACTTAAAGGTGCATTTACAAAAAAAAAACAAGTGGGAGCACTATTGGATACAGTGAATGAAGAGAAATCATACGAATTGTAAGATGTTCTCTTCTCTATAATTTCAAAAGCTTTCTACTTCAAAATCTCTGCATAATTTAAATAAAGGCAACAAGTGGTGTTACTTAGTTTTCCAGGTTCTATCAACGGAGAAATAGGTTTTGTTGTTTGTTTAGATATTTGTGTTGAATAGTTAAAATGCCGACTGTGCCACTAATTATACAAAATAATGGGACCGAAGTACCGGCAATAGGACTAGGAACATATAGTGTAAGTAATATACAAAGCTCGTAAAACTGTAATCGGTTGACCTGCTGCAATAATATATGGAATTTTTCGTTTTTTTGTTTGTTTGTTGAGTGGCATTTCCATCTTTTAATAAATATGCGGAATAAAGAGTCAGTAAATGTATTGAAGTGGTTTTATTCAATTGCTGCACAGTATCTACCTTGCAAGCGTTGCAACATAAAAATATTGTTTTTGTGTTTCCTTGTTATTTTATGATTTCCGTCGACATGTCCTTTATCACGAGAGAGAATATACTTAAAAATAGAAACGCAATGTGGCGCTCGCGCGGTCGCGTGTTGTATTGACAGAATGAGTAGAAATAATGGGATCTTACGGGGTAACACCAAATGTGACCTCAGTCGTTTGGTCGGTTTTTGATCGTAAATATCGTAAGCGCCACCTCAACGTCGGAATAGAGCTACACTCTACTATTGTAGTGCGCTTCGAGAGCTCACAGCTGTTTTGGATTGACATTATTCTTTCACTTGTTCAATTTTAGCAACAAGGTAAGTCATTGTGTCGTGTATGTATTCCGAATTGTTAGCATTTAATATGTAGACATTTTTAATTTCTAATTGATGTTTTTTGAATACAAATTAATTATGTGAGATTATGCAGAGGTTTTTATTTTTTTATTTTCTTATTCATACACATTTTTGTTTGCGAAGTTATTTCTTATTTTTGTGTTTCCTAATAAAGTAAAAAAAAAAGTAAGTCGCCACATTGTGTTTTGCCCTTAAGGCTCAACCATAATCAACATTGGGAAACATAATCGAATGTCATAACTGAACGGAATGCTTAACTATGATCTGTCAATTCCATGATAGGTAGGTAGGAAAAAGAACCTAATTAGCGCTAACTGCGCCGTTTTGATACCACAAAAGCTCGTGTACCCTGTTTGTTTATGTGTGCAATTGGAGATAGACGATATAATTAAACCCAGCCCGTCGAGTTCAGAAACAGGATTAGTTCTCTAATCCGTTTAGACGCTATCTCTCTGAAATCGTCAAAGAAGGGTTTACCTAACGTGCGTTGTTTGGTCCTTGCTAGGGCAGGGCAACTGCAAAGAAAGTAGAAAAGAGTTTCCCTCTCGTTGCTGTCTTTGCAGCTGCGACAGAAAGTGTTGTGAGGAATGCCAAGCTTGGCCGCGTGGCCTGTAATAATGGCTACAATTCTGGCAATATCAGGCCTTGATCTCTCGTTTGATTTAGGTCTGTTGAAGCTGGGCCATGTCTTTCTTCATATGGCACAACTGGTAAGGTTGTTCGACCCGAGATTGGCTAGTTGGAGGAAGTGAAGTTGTAAATTGCCCTTAACGACTCCTATCGGAATATTGACTCTTTCCGCTAGCGAGCCGTTAACGGCAGACCCTCGCCTGCCCAGCTCGTCTGCGCGCTCGTTACCCTCATAATTACTGTGTCCACTAGCAGAGTCTGGGAGACGGAAGGATTTCGATATATTCAGTTGGTCCGAGAAAATGCCTGCGCCAACTCCGCAGTCCATTTTCGAACCATTCGTATATACATATACAGATATCAAAGTCATTGATTCCCATTCCGTTCTTCCATTCTACTCTTTACTGAAAAAGATTTGCTGAAGTCGAGCGTGGGCGTCCTGTAATCGGTCGAAGATGTCCCAGTTCACTTGGTGTCATCTCCAGGACCTTACAGTGGTCATATGGCTTTGCTGTCCAACACCCAGTTTCCCTGAGCCGGACGGCGCTGCATATAGCTGAAAATTTAATATTTCAAGGGGGATCAGATGCAGGATCATACTTAGAGCATCTAACCATGATACTTTTGCCTGCATACCTATCTGTCAAATCATTTTTGTCAAATAATACAAATTATTTTTGTCTCATTGTTCTCTCTCTCTTACATGATTTGCCCGTTTCTTTTGAAACATCATCCCATGCCCTTCCCTTTTTCCTTTTATTAAAATAAAAAGCATCTCTTTTATCGAAAAGGCACTTATTTTTGCGAGCACTTTCTATTAATAAGCACTAATTTTTAATCCAATTTAATCTATCATCTATTAGAACTTCTAGATACTTGAACTCTTTAACGAACTCAAAGATAAAGCATTTATTCGTGTAGTAAACCTTGTCGTACCTGGGATGATGGGAAATTATGCTTCAAATAAACACATTAGCGTTAGATAAGGAAAAATACATGGCCTTAGACTTCGAGCTGAGTACAAGTTGGTGGTAATTGAGCCAGATGTCAAGCAAATGCAGATCAAAAGTCATTTGATTTTGAATTGTTTTCAAAGAGTTATCTGCATACGAGAGCGCAAGATCGTCCGCATATCCAATTAAGTGTCCGTTAAGAGGCAAGATAAAGATTGAATTAATGTAGAGAAGGAAGAGGATTGGTCCAAGGACCGACCCTTGTGGAACACCAGTATTGGAACAAAATTCTTCCTCGCTTAAAATGCCATTTACCCTTACTCGTTGTTTTCTGTTTAGCAGAAATGACTTAAACCACTCAAGAACAGTACCTCTAAAACCTGCATTATTCAATTTCTGGATCAATATTTCGTGGTTAACTAAATCAAAAGCTTTTGTTAAATCCAGGAATAGACCAGCTGTTTTCAGATTTTTGTCTAGTGCACTGTAGATTTTATCCAAGAAGGCGGCAATTCAGTACATTTACCTTTCACAAATCCAAATTGAGACTTACTGAAAAATTGAATTTTTTGAAGGAAGTTGAGCATTTTGCTCACCATAATTTTTTCGAAGATCTTAGAGAAAACCGATAACAGCGATATCGGCCTATATAACACATAATTTTTTTTTCCTGATTAAATAAGTTAAGTCTCATCTCAAAACTAAAGCATGGTACAGACGATCAATCTTTTCCACCAATCAGTTACAATCCGTCTGAAATAGATCGGAAATGACGGTGTATAAGTCGAAGAGATGTCCCATAGTGTGAAATCCTTTCAATAACCCAAGTGCTGTTAAGATATAGTCGCCTGCCAGATATAACTCCTGGCGTATTTTTCTTTTAAAATTTGAAAAAAAAAGCTAGAAATACATTTTGGCTTTTTTTCTTAATCATTTTTGTGGCTTTTTTTTTTTTTTTGTAAAAATGTAATGGAGAAAAGCCAGAACATTTTAGAAAAAAATGGGCAAAATATTGGAAGAAATTTCGGACATGTCTAGATCGACAAAGCTTTTGTTTCTGATCACAAATACATATATTTAGGTATATATATACTTTTGGAGGGCTGTCGGTATTATTTCTCTATGTTACAAGCCAAGTGTCAAAATTAATATACCCTATGGGGTATGGCGATACATACAATCAATTCAATCTTTTCTTGAAACGAATAAAAACAGATGCGACGGATAGAAAAAATGTCAGTTTGAATTTCCTACGCACACAAATCAACACAGTGTTCGCATTGCAGACATTTTAAAATATCTTCGATCATTAATAAACTCTTATTGACTTTCATCAATCATAGTCTTCAATATTAGTATGTCAAAATGGGTGCACAACTTATTTTATTAAATGCAGCAAAAAGTGGTTTCATTTACAACCAGCGAAACCAAATTGTAAGATTTTACTGTATTTTAAAAATTTTTGGTCTCCAAAAATTTAACAAGATTTGTCATCGACAATTAGTAAAATTTTTAAATTTTTCATGAAATTACAAAAAAAATTCATACTTCATAAGTATATCTCACATCTTAGTTTATTGAAATGTATAAAAACACAACCCATTCAAATGTTACTACCCTATCCTTAGGCACCAACATCAGAACACCCTTTGTGTCTTGGAGATTTTAATACTAATATAGGTATAGTTTATAATATAGAGAAACAATTACGATACACCCTCAAAACTATATATATTTGTGGTTATCATCAAAATTTATGCCGATCTAGCCATGTCCGTCGGTCCATCCGTCTGTCCGAATATCGGGCCTTCAATTTTAAGCTGGAAACATGAAATTTGGTGTGTAAGCTTTTTAGATTCCGAAGTAGTATTAGTGTAAATATTTTTTAAATCCGCCCACAGACACGCCTACTTTTCAAACAAATATCCTTTTTCTCATTATTTTTGCTATCAACTGAAAAACATTGTCTAAACAAGATATGTAGACGTTGACCTTCTTGCTTTTTCAAAGCTATTTACGGTAATCGTTAAGTCTTATTTATCGCCTTAACGGAATATATAGACGTTCACATTCTCTACAATTCGTCACGTCGACTTTTGGAGGCGTTTTCTTAAAAAAAATTGTGTTATTGTGAATATTCCTTTAGAATCCCATGAAAAAGTGCTAGCCCCAAATTATGTGATACAATCTCTTACTGTATTTTAAAAATTTTTGGTCTCCAAAAATTTAACAAGATTTGTCATCGACAATTAGTAAAATTTTTAAATTTTTCATGAGATTACAAAAAAAATTCATACTTCATAAGTATATCTCACATCTTAGTTTATTGAAATGTATAAAAACACAACCCATTCAAATGTTACTACCCTATCCTTAGGCACCAACATCAGAACACCCTTTGTGTCTTGGAGATTTTAATACTAATATAGGTATAGTTTATAATATAGAGAAACAATTACGATACACCCTCAAAACTATATATATTTGTGGTTATCATCAAAATTTATGCCGATCTAGCCATGTCCGTCGGTCCATCCGTCTGTCCGAATATCGGGCCTTCAATTTTAAGCTGGAAACATGAAATTTGGTGTGTAAGCTTTTTAGATTCCGAAGTAGTATTAGTGTAAATATTTTTTAAATCCGCCCACAGACACGCCTACTTTTCAAACAAATATCCTTTTTCTCATTATTTTTGCTATCAACTGAAAAACATTGTCTAAACAAGATATGTAGACGTTGACCTTCTTGCTTTTTCAAAGCTATTTACGGTAATCGTTAAGTCTTATTTATCGCCTTAACGGAATATATAGACGTTCACATTCTCTACAATTCGTCACGTCGACTTTTGGAGGCGTTTTCTTAAAAAAAATTGTGTTATTGTGAATATTCCTTTAGAATCCCATGAAAAAGTGCTAGCCCCAAATTATGTGATACAATCTCTTACAAATCGAGAGAATATCCTCTGAGTAATCATTTTTATAATGAAACTAGCTAACATATGCTCACCTTGCTCCGCCTGTCTGCTTCAAAATTGAGGCGTCCCGGTGTAGGCGTTTTACTACAGTTCAGGGTACTACTTGATGCCAAATTTCTTTAAATGAGTCCAAGTGACTTTGTTAAACTTAATTACAATTACACAAGAAATAAGAATTTAAGTTTCCTACGATTTATAAGGCAACAAAACGTTTATTACCTGGTTCACTACGCTTTTAAAGAATATGAAGTGGGAACTCTGATCATCACTTCAGATCTGGGACCATTCGGGAAATATTTTTATTCGTTCTAAGATTTGCAAAGTACAGTGCTGGCACGCTAATTAGCACACCCTATCATACAAAGTTATGATAAGATAAAACGAATGTTAAAGTAAAACAATTTAATAAGGATCTTCAATGTTTGCTTTTATTGATATTAATTCTTAATTAATTTAGAAAAAAAATTTAAAAAAAACAATAAAAAAAAATAAAAAAATAAAAAAATATGTGTTTTCGTAACACGCCAGAGTCTCGTCAAAGACATCTGAAAATATAAAAAAATAAATAATAACAAGATAAAATTAAAATTAACTTATGTAAACTTACCTAGTACTTAGTTGGGTACCCTTTTTGGGTAATTCCGGCGGCACATCGTTTATTCAAGGAGCACGTGAGGCGTGCGCACTCTTCCTTTGGTATCTTAAACCATTCTTGATGGATTGTGTCCCATAACTCCTTCACATTTCTCGGTTTTAAAGCCATGACACGTCTCTTAATAATAGCCCACAAATTTTCGATTGGGCTTAGGTCTGGGCTCTGAGGGGGCCAATCCATTACCGATATTTGGTGTTCTTCAAACCACTCTTTTACAGACCTGGCCTTATGGCAAGGCGCATTGTCCTGCTGGAAAACAGCTTCCCGGTACAATGATAGCGGTAAACTCTCAAGATATGGTATGAGGTGGTTCGACAACATAGTCTTATATGCTAGAGCATCTAATTTACCTTTTATAGGGACTAGAGGTCCAACACCATGAGAGCTAAAACAACCCCATACCATTACGCTTCCTCCACCAAACTTTACCGTCTTTTGGTGTACTTGGGATCTAGTTGCTTGTTTGGAGGTCGTCGTACAAAAGTTCTTCCATCAGAACCACAGATATTAAATTTGGATTCATCGCTCCATATCACTGAATTCCATAAAGATGAAGGAGAATCCAAATGGCCTCTTGCGAATGCAATTCGCTTCTTCCTATTACCATCTGTTACCTTCGGTTTCTTAAGACTCTGGCATCCTCGAAGGTTGTTCTCCAAAAGCCGTTGTCGCACCGTCCTAGCCGCGATGTTTACACCATATTCTTGCTCCATGCGCGCTCTAATTTCAGAAGAAGTGGCAAAAGGATCTCTAAGAGCATGTCGGACTATAATGGAATCCTCTCTTTTCGTTGTTTTTCTAGGTCTGCATTTTCTTTTATCCGCAAATGTTCCATGGGTTTCATAATGCTTCAAAGCGTTTTGCACTTTTTCTCGCGAACAATCTATGTTCCGTGCAATTTTGCTGACGTTTTGCTCCTTCTGGAACATTGGCCATATTAACCTCCTCTCCTCCGGCGTAGAACTCTTGTTTAATCCCATAACTATTTCTAAATGCACTTAAACACTTCAAAATAATACTTTATATCTCACCACAACAAGAAGATGAATGAAAAATAACGGCTTTAAATGAAACGCAATTTTTGTTTGGGTGTGCTAATTAAAATGCCAATGCGAAAGGCAATCTATTTTAAAAATAAAAAAAATATAAAGCAAAGCCTACTGAAATTTCAAAATTTGAACATTTCAAAATGTGATTAGAGATTGTTAAATATGTAATATGGACATATAATAATTTATAAATTATGTTGTATTATGAAATAAGGCACAAGTTTATTCTTTTATGAGGGTGTGCTAATTAGCGTGCCAGCACTGTATATTTTTGATATTGTTCAGCTTTCAGATAACGCACAAATATGTATGATTTTGGGCTTGAAATCTGGGAATTTAAAAGCTTTAAAAGCCAAAACTAATTTTATTAAGATCAACAGAACCAATGTTGAAGTTATTTGCATTTCCAAGATTTATTATCTCATTTCATGGTCATTCGACCTCAAAACTCAATAAGCAAATTTCCTAATCAATGAAAAAAAATTATTAAAATCCATTCAGCCGCTTTCAGTGTAGCCGGTAACAAAGAAAAAAATTAACTTAGTTTTTTAAGAGTAGGGATATGCAAATTAAGACCAACCAAATTAATTCACACCAAGAAACAAACACCTGAGAGCACAAAACTAACAGTTGGATGCGTAACTGTCAAAACTGGTGCCAAAGTTCGAACTGTCAAAAGTTAAAATATATAGAAAAACATTGACGTGAAGACAATGATGAAGCCAATGGTGAAGCTGAAGCGGCAGCTGAAGAAGTACAAATTCAGCCAACTTCTACTTTCGTAACACGCTATGCAGTTGAAGCAAAGGTAAAAGTGGAAGAAAACACAGAAAAATTAATTGTGCTTGAGAAAGGAATTTAAATAATTTCTAATTTAACCGATTTCACGTACAAAAATATATAAAATAAAGACCATATATATATGTTGTTCATCTGAAAATTTGTATGATTCCAAGTTTAAGCCAAATATATAAGAAACAGTATAAATTGGCTTTTTCATAAATTGTGTTAAAAAGCTAAAAAGCTTTTTTGAGTAAATGTCAATTTGAATGTCATGTCCTTACATATATCAAAAGTGACGTAGATGCCGAGTTCGAATAAAATTGTCTCAGTCATATCCGATAAATAGCCAATTTTAACAACCCTGCTAATAATAAAGTACAGTTATTCGAAAAACTGAGTACACAGTCTTATTGTAAACGTTCATATAACCCCAGCGGTTTTTGAGAAAAGAGATTTTTTTTAAAATTAGCTTTAAGTAAAATAGCGTCATTATTTGCGTTCCTATATTATAGTAATGGTACATAGTTTGTAACATAGAGACATAATAATGGTAGACCCCTTAAAGTATACACATACTCGTATATTTGTGATCAGCATCAAATAAATAAATTAATTTCTTCCGAATCAAGGTTAAAAAAAAAATAATAAAATACATGAAGGGCAGTGCAAAAGAGCCAAACTTTTTGAGGAACTCTCTAATTTGAGACAGGCCAAAAACTTCTCCGGAACTATAATTGAAAAAGCAGTAGGATCTGCATAAATATAAACAAAAACAGGCTCCTGATTCTAACAGGGTCATTGTAGACTTTATGAACATGTAGAGTTTATGAACTGGGTATGTAGAGGAAACCAGAGCGCACCTGCTTAAGGAATGTGGACAACTCATCCACAAAAGAATGGACAACCTGGATATCTATCAACTATCAGAAGGAGATCTACCATTGTTGTATCCACCCCAAAGTCCAGATACTAAGGTTCATCAATGCAGTTGGACTAGAGGTGGTGATCTAAATCGAGTATCTCATCGATTAGAGCTCGCTTCAGGTCGGGTGAGCACAAACGATTTAAAAAGGCCGCAGTACGCTTACACCCCTACAATCAGTCTACAATGTAATGTACATATATTTTTTTTTTTCAAAATTTTATACAGAAGAATAAGATTTCGGGCCATTATCGTATGGCAACACTGTTTACAACCCTGTGATGTGAAAGTAAAAGAAAGCGTAATCAGAACGCTTCTTAAGTACCACTGGTGTATGGTTTTATCAAGTTCTAGTTCTAGTTCTCGCAAAAATGCATCACGCGAATAAAGTAAACATTGCACATAAAACAGTAAAATTGTTCGAGAGAACGTCATCGGACGCATATGGAAATATTTTTAGTTTTCTTTCTTCTCAACTTGGCAATAGTCGCTTTAGATTTTGCTCTTCATCTAATCGTCATTACACAAGCCTTTCAAATAAGTCTACGGTAAATAATTTTTCGGAATTCTCCGCTCCCAAAAACGCGAGAAGTGACATTTTGTTCCGTAAGCAGTCTGCTTTTAGAGTGAGTAGTTCTTACACGGTTAGGTTATTGCATAAAATGACTGCGGCACCTACAGTTAAATTGAACAATGGATTTGAGATACCTGTAATTGGACTAGGGACATACGAGGCATGTATTTCAAATATTAAAAATATATATTATGTGTAATATAAGTCTAAATATTTCTTATCTCGATTTAATTTTTTTTCCTAGTTGTTTGCAATTGCTTAAGAATGCCGCTTGACATTTGAGAGCTTTTGAACAGCAGAAGAGAGTGATATCAAACGTCAATTCTTTATTAAAAGCTTTCTTATTTTAAGGTAAATGAACAGTGTTGCGCTTAGCTGTTTTCCATCTTTGAATCTCAGTTATGGAACTTATGTGTATTAGACTTGTACAATTTTTCCGAAACAAAATTACTTTAATCCGCTTCAATTTCTTTAAACTACGAACCCTAAAAGTAACAAAAAGTCCTCAAAATAAATAAAAAAAAAAAACTTATTTAGAGGTAGGTCTGTGAATTTAGAACTAACGCCTTAATTCAGTCACATTGCTATATGTACCTTTCAATCTATATTGGATTTTTAAAAATTAGCTGCGAGTTCATTGGCCTATAATGGGGTTAAATTTAACGTCGCGTCGTGGTGAATAATGTAAAAATATTCGACGTCAAAATGAAAACAGCTGTGGGAGCTGAATACATTTTATCCACAAAGTGACGGAGATGAAAAAATATATAATAAAGGCAAGACTGGGTCGCACATAGTTGCACCTACATATATGTACATACTTATGTTGTTTATCTGCAAATGTCGTGTTGAAATTTAAATGAAATCGATTAAAGTCGAAACAAGATTATTCGACAATTTTCAAAAACTTGGTATGCCATTAAGTGCATATCTCAAAATTTATTTAGATGTGGATTTTGAATTGATTGGGGAATATCTGAGATATAATAATAATAAGTAAAATACTGTTATATTTATTATCTGAGAAAAACGTGGTACGCCATCTAATAGCATATGTTTACCCCAACTCAAGAAATTTGATTAAAATCGTTAGAGCCATTTTGGAGCAAATCAATTTCTTTTTTTTTTTTTTCAAAGTCGACCTTTACTAAAATACCGCTAATTTTGGGGTAGAATGGAAATTCCGATTTCGCCTCGAATTATGTGCTAACCAACTACAGATATGAAGTATGAAATAGAAGCCGTTTAGGCTGCAGTTTTTGAGTTTTTTTCAGTTTTTCTTTCATAGTAATGCCAGGTTTGATCAATATAGCGAGATCGAACATTTTCAAGAAACCAATACTTGCCTTATAAGTGCAAGTAATAAATAAATGTATGTACATTTGAAGGAAACTTAATGGTACCATTTATGGTACTGCGATATTGAAGTAAATTATATACTTCTTAGCTCACAATTTAACTGAATTGATACAGCTAAATTTCCCTAAGTTCAATTTTCATTTCATTTTCTCCTAAATGTCAAAATTTACCATGGCTTGAAAAATTTATTTTCTTAACCTCGTCACTTTTTGACAGCGTTTTCAACCCGTCATTTTATTGATATATGGCGATGTGTCAATTTGTGGCTAAATTTTATCCTTCAGCAAAATGTTGACGTTTATGTGAGGGTGAAATGATAATTAAATTTTGGAGAAATTAAGCTGTGTTAATTGGGTATATTGTGAAATAAAGTGAATATTTTTTCTTTCAATATCACGACGATTGGAGAATGAAACTCGTAACATTTTCATATACATATGCATATTCACATTTTAAATCATTATATGACATAGGAATAATTATTTTGTTTTCTCGTCGGCCATATCATTTCCCAAACCTACAAACATCCAAATAAACTGTACATGGAGCGGAATATCAAATTTTGTATTATGCAGCTTTGAAAGAGGTTAAATTAGTATTTTTACGTTTTGAGATTCGCCCCGGGGTCGACCTGTTTTTTTTTTTTTTGTTTGCAGCTCGGGTGTGTCAAAAAAAAACTTGAGTTTATAACTCTCAACGAACTCGTTGGAGTTGTTGTTTTGACTGTATGGTAGATTGCAAATTGATATTTTGTCCTTGAGCTGCAAGTGACACTTTTGAATTCATATATTTCAGATAAATATGTATATTTTGTAAAACACTCACTTTTCCACAGAAATGAGCAAAATATATAATAGTTTCCAACCAAAACAACCCAGAATTCAAATCGATTTAAACAACTCAGAAACATATGAACTGATTTAGATGAAATTTGGAATTGTTTTTGATATGTTTTGTTCAATAATCTACGAGTATATCAGTTTCGTGAAAGTATTCAATCTCGATATTTTGATCAATCTAAGTATGTATTACTCGCAATTCTGTCTGTCTGTTTGATTGTACGCACGACTACAGCCTAAATTACTGGACGGATTTTCTTCAGACTTCATATCTGGGGTACTAGTGACCATTTTTTAAAAAGTCGATTTTCTCGAAAATGGTTCTTACGATCTTGTTAAAATTTTATATTTGGGTTGAGGTAGAAATGTATATGTCACTAGATGGCGTACCTTTCTTAGTACCGAATTTTTGAAAATTGGTTATTTTCTGGATACAACTCAAATAATTTTACATTTACATTTGTAAGGAAATGGCATACTAAGTTTAGGAAAATTGTCACATAGTTTTTTGTTTTTTAACGGGTTAAAAAAGAAAATACGTTTTAATGATTTAAATTTCAAACCCGAATATTTTGCAAATTAACAGCAGATATGTGCAAGTAGCGACTAAAATGAAATGAGAACGAAAACGAAATAAAAAAATACTACTAACCAGTTTTAACCATTTTCGCAAATGTGTAAGTTTTTTGATTTTTATTTATGAGATCAAATTCAACTTTGCTCAATGCGGAAGCCAAAACGTGCATAGATCGGCGTTACTGACGTCCCTATTCGTGAAGGATTTCTTGTTTTGCATATCAGGGGAATCCCACAAGATTCCTAATATCTCCAATACAGTTGAATGGAAGCAATGGCAAAGGCGGGTAAAAGACAACATTTATGTATGCACCTACACTATTGGCTGACATTATGCAACTTTTAACCCAGAAAAAATCTTAAAGTAACTAGCTTGCAATCCGCAGGGCCAATCTGTAGGTTATTCAAATGGAAGGAAATTGTGTGCGACTCTTCATAAAATTAAATCTGTCAGAAAATTGGTCAATAATGCTAGAGAATAATCTATTTAATTTCTCAATCTACACGAAACAATTGTAGGGAGTATGGAGGAGATAAGTGAGTTTTTCTGGTCTGCCGAGCCAACCTGCACATGTTGATTGATCCCTGAAAATATTGATTTATTTATTTATAAAGACTAATAAAGTAATTTCAAATTACTAAGCTAATACAATATTTTAAGAGCACTATTTGTATAGGCTTTCGGCTCAAAGTAAAATTAGACAAATTTACAATCTAGCGTTAAGCTTGTAGATCAAGCTTTGGATTTTTCCTAGGTTTTTTACATTCAAATCTTTTAACATTTCGTAAATAATTTGGTTATTTTTAGATAAAATAAAGTTAATGAGGCCATCAAGCTTTGGATTTTTCCTAGGTTTTTTACATTCAAATCTTTTAACATTTCGTAAATAATTTGGTTATTTTTAGATAAAATAAAGTTTATGAGGTCGATGTTCAGTGTGTAAAGAAATGCGTGGGCGAACCGTCGTTTAATATGAGAAGGTTGGAGTTTGTGAAAAAGTGATCTAAGAGAGCTCTTTTTTTTATTTCTGCTAGGCGAGCCCCAAGGAACACTCCATGCATTTACATCTCTTTCAATTATTATAGGGTGATCGACCTGTGTTAGTATGTTGTCCAGATAATATCTAGTGATAGCTTTATTTGGTGTAAAGTATACACCTATATATAGGTATTACGTCATTTTGGATTTTAATTGAACTTCTAGTGCTAATATTTGTAGGTTCGAATTTATAGAAATCTGTTTATGGGGAATGTTTTTTTTTTTATCATTATACCCATGCTTTGTTTAGGTGTTGAGTTGTTAGCTTGTTTTGCCTTATTTGCAAATGAGTCACGATTTGTATTCACTTGGAAAGGATACTGGTAGTTTGCCCAAGTAACTACCAATTCCGGCTCCGCATGGGATTTGGAATGTACTCAGTGACTTTGGCGTTATACCAGCCAATTTCATCTGTACTTGGAGGTTGAAATGTGTCAAAAATGAGAAGTATTGAGCCTGTTGTACGTTGGCTTCCTTCGACTTGCTTCATAAATTTGCACACTTCTGTTACTTCTTGCAATTTAATTTCCCCTGCCTTATAAAACCGTGAGGACGTTAAGGCGTACACAATGCATTATGAATTTCGTTGGTTGTGCAGAGTGATCGTAACAGGGCAATTTTTTTTGTGGCAATGTATCTGTCAGCTACAGTTTAATTTTTCGTTAGGATTAAGATTTTGTGAGATCTGGTATTACTTACATAATGGCATGAATGTAGCTTCAAAATAAAGTCGGAATCAATTTGATACCTCACCTTTACCTTTGTTGTTTTATTCAAAATTTTGTTCATATCGTTCTTATTTGGTCACCCTATATTATAGATTTCGCCGCAAAGCATCTTCGGTATATCTTCCACTTCTAAAACCGAATTGAAAATCGATAAAAAAAAATGTTGTCTAGGAACGATAACATTCTAGACTTAACACCTTTTTTAAAAATCTTAGAAAAAGTAGATAGAAGGGAAATAGGACGGTAATTATTAAAAATTTTAGTATCCCCTTTTTTATGTATTGGAAGTACCACTGACTTTTTAACTGAATTTGCGAAAATTCCTTTCACAATACTATGATTAAAGATAAAAAATAGAACATCTGATATTTGTAACGAGACATTTTTTAGGACTCTACTTGAAATGCCATCATAAGAAGATGAATTAGAAGTTTTTAGCGATATTATAATTTTATGTATTTCAAGTGATGAAAAATGTTCAAAGAAAAAACACCATGATTGGAAATGTCCCCGCCTGATTTTGTTATCACATTAACATGAAGAAAAAATAATCATTAAAATGTTAGTAATCTCTAACGGCTCGGATACATTTGTATTATATTTTTTTCTATTTAAAATTTCGTTAATAACTCCCCATTCCTTTTTAGAGTTTCACATATTTTAAGCTAGCCTACTACTGTAGTAAGTATCTCTACAGACAGGTATTTCGGTTTTTAACTCATGGCACAATTTTTCGTAATATCGTTTAAGCCTAATATTGTTCGGATATTTTACAACGCGAATACAAAGTTGTTTTTTCTTTTTTATTTTCTATAATAAGAGTAAAGTCATCCACGGCTTAAGACACTTCAATTTGTTGTTTTTTTTTTATTAAAACTTTGGCTGAAATTAGAAATATAAATAAATTATAACTTGTTGAGAAACAAATCAAGCGCAACAGATGGGTTATCTGCACTGTAGATTTCATCCCAGAACTCGAAAGTTGCTCTACGTAAACCAACAAAATCAGTTTTAAAAAAACTGCTTAACATTAAACTTCTTTGATCTGGAATCACCACAATCAAGCTGAATGCTTGTGAAACAGTGATCAGTTATTTTGAGATCATGTATTGCTGATTTATATGATATTTCTATATAACAAGAGCTAGATTTTTGAACAACTCGAATGGGTTGGGACAATAAAGATTCGAAGCTAAAAGATGACAAAGTTGAGAGAGAAAGATCGATATCAGGTGAATTTGACAGAAGATTGTTGTTAAAATCTCCTAAGAGAATAAGATTTTTACAAGTTTGGTTTTCTAGAAACCCAGAAAATTCATCTAAAAACACCTTTATGGAAGACTTATGTAATCTATAGATACCAATAAAACAAAACCGTTTAGAGTAGAAATCGTAATTTTACACGCCAAGTCACTTCCTTGAAATACTGCGATAACAACAGAAAAATATAAAAAATAATAAAAAGAAAAATTAGACCCGCAAAAGGTCCAAAGCTGCAAAATGCGAGTAGAAAGAATCACCATAAAAAACCTGATTTGTTTGGATGGTCGATACAAAAACATTTTATACTATCAGAACTAATCGAGGCAAAACTATTATCACTTGAATTAATATGAGGATCAAAAGGTGAATTTACTAAAGTTTAGACAGATCCTTAAAACTAGCAATTTTAATTACTCTATCACCTTCCTTCTTTCTGACAAGTATCGATGAATTTCTCACAAAAATATGTCAAAATGCTTGTTGAATCGTTTGCTGAGACAGTAGCAGTAACGGGAGTATTTTTTTTTACAATTTTTATTTATTGAATATTTCTTGCTCAAGAAACTAACAATAAGTATTCATATCTTACGAAGCTAAGTTTACATTATCCTTTGCGAGACTAGTCTGTGCACTTGTTCAGTTGTTCCATGCTTTTTCCTAATCTTATCTAAGTTAAAATTGTTTATAAAAACAGAAAACGTTTCGGTCTTAAGAGTAAAACAAGACATCGCGGAGTTAGCGGATAGGAAGTTACGTTCTGGGTCGATGACGGGGTTAAGACGACATAACAAACGCATCTAGGGGAGAAATTAGCTACGCACTCACTGAGGCGGCTGGTAGCCGTAGGAGTAAGCACCAGCAGGTGGTCCCTGTGGACCTGGCGGCGGCATCTGGCCACCGGGTGGAGGCATTTATGCACCTGGCCTATAGCCTTGGTATCCCTGCGATGGCGGATACTGTCCCTGCAGCATAGTAGGATAACCCTGTTGATGGTAGCCGTGGCCAGGGTAGCCGCCGGGACCGGGTGGTGCATACGGCTGTCCGGCTGGCGGAGCAACGTATATCTGAGCACCTGGTGGTGGCTGATACTGAGTTGGAACGGCAACTCCGTTCGATGGTGCATTGGCCGAAGAGTTTGGAGGCGGCGGAGGCTGTTGTGATGGCGGTTGATGCTGAGTGTAGGGAGTCGGTGGCCCGGTAGGACCGGCGGATGGGGGCGACGAATACGCTGGTTGTTGTGTTGGCGGTCCGCTCGCCACGGACTGAGGAGGAGCGTACGGTGTGGGTGGGTGCGAGGGGGGCTGCGAGACAGGAGGTTGTGGTGGAACGTTTGATGGTGTATTTGGACCGTTATTGGCCGCGACCACTTGGTTGGGTGGAGGCGTCTGCCCTGGGCTAGGCGAGGAACCGTATGAATTGCCAGCCGCGCCACTAGGTGCGGTGGTGGGTGGTGGTTTGGTGCTACATGATTTGGTTGTGATGATGGTGGGTGGCCCATCCCAATTGGTTGTTGTTGCTGCTGCTGCTGCTGAGCAGACGGCGGATATCCGCCGGATCCTTGCTGATACAGCGGCTGTTGCGGTTGTGGAGGATATGGAGGTTGAGCTCCGCCTGTTGCTTGCGGATATCCTGGCTGTCCGGGTGGCGGTACATGCGGTTGGGTGGCTTGGCCTTAGTTAGGACCCGCATTTGGGCACCATATCCCATGGATGGTGGTGGACCGCTAGCATTTTGAGGTGGATATTGACCCGGTGGCGCCTGCGCTCCAGCCGGAGGTCCATACATCTGTGGAGGCGGGCACCAGACCTTGGTGCTGTGAGGCATTCGGATAGGGATGGTTGGGCGGCGGCGGACCACCAGCCGAAGAAGTTGGCGGCATGCCAGCATGATGGTAACCTTGGCTACTTGGCGGATATACCTGAGTTGGAGGCCCGTACGGCGGCATAGCACCCTGGATAACCAATTAGCGGATAGCGACTGCGGTGGTGGCTGCTGGGGCTGTGGTTGTCCTCCAGTTCGTTGTGGTTGTTGATTGTTTTGGGTTGATGGTGGTGGCTGTTGACCGGGTCCTGGCACCCCACGATATGGAACATTGCCTCGTTGCTGTGGAGCACCGGTAGGAGGTGGAATAGCGCCACCTGCTTGCGGCTACTGCTGTTGTTGCTATGGCTGACCAGCCGGCGACTGAGATTGCTGCGAGTTTGGAGGCGGTAGATTAGCGGGCGATGTCGGAGGCTGCTGATTGGGGTTCGGGTATGGCAGTTGAGCATTATTTTGTGGCGGTACGCCCGGTTCTGATGGAGCGTGGCCGTGAGGAGGCATACTTGGATCGCTGGCCTGTCGTGGAGGACCCTGGGGACCACCCATCATACTATGCGGAGGACCCTGTGATTGTGAAGGCAGAACATGTGGTGGCGGCAATATCTAAATCCAAATTGGTGTTCGAGTTCAATATGGTTACTCTATGTGAATGTTTAGATTTTAGCTATTAACAGCTTTTCGAATAACTTCGACAATTTGAAGCAGACTTATCGGCCTGTATAAAGGGACTAATGTTGGGTCCTTGCCAGGCTTGGGTACCGTTATAATGTGGGAAAGTTTTCACATTTCTGGGTAATAACCAGAACGTAATATTCCATTAAATGTATATCATATAATAGATGCCGGACTGCAATTTGGGGCAGCTCCTTAACCATTCTAGATCTTGTTTAATGGTTTTCTTTTTGACCTCAAGAGGGAATCAATTTCACTGTCGGTGAATCGTAATTGGGTACTTTTATTATAAAAAATAAAAATTTAAAATTGGAGTAGAAGTTTTAGCAGCCTGAATTAACAATTTGGTAAACGTTTCCAACGCATGATGAATGTGGAATGTTGAAATGGGATTTATCGCTCACTATGATTTTGGATACGAAATCATCCTCTCTTGCATGGGATTAAGCATGGGATTAAGTTAACCTCACTTGACGGTCAGCAGGCAGCAATTACAATTGGTGAACGGTTTGCACTTTATAGGGGAACATCTGCAGGTTTTTCTCCAAAATTCGATGCAATGAACGTCTGCTGATGCCAAATTGTGTGCATCGTTGTCTCGTCCATGTTTGTGGACTCTCTGGGACGTTCTCGGCCACAACAGCGATATACTCGGCCGAACGAGAAGTACGGGGCCGGCCACTTCTTGCGACATCTCTTTTGGACCCAGTTTGCGCGAGACGCTCAACCAAATGCTTAATTGTTCGCGCATATGGTGCAGGACGACGAGGAAAACGACGACGAAATTCACGCTGCGTTAAAACAACAGACCGGAAATTGGTCAAATAAGCAGTAACAATAATTCCGCGTTCTTCAGGTGTGTATCGCTCCATTGCTTGTTGTCAACTAATTCTCTATTTGTCTACAACATAAATGTCAAAGCACAATAACATTTGACGCCATTTGCAAAAATTATGGGACATTCACCTTATGACATTACTTTTGCCCCAACTTGTATATAGGTGGAGGTTTAAATGTTTTTGTTTTGCACTAGATGGTGACGGACTTGATGGTGCATTTGGGAATTCAAAGATCTAACATTATCTCCCTCTTTTTTATAGCTTATGTTTGCCTTTAGTAGGCGTACGTTTGATGCCCGTATTGGAGTATACTTTTAGGGATTCCGAATGGGAGTGTGATTATCCAAATTTGATTTTCTCCGCTGAGAAACACATTTTTTCTCTTTTTTCTAATTTGATGCATTTTGCATGATGGTATTC
This sequence comes from Pocota personata, assembly GCA_963082735.1. Classification (NCBI taxonomy): domain Eukaryota; kingdom Metazoa; phylum Arthropoda; class Insecta; order Diptera; family Syrphidae; genus Pocota; species Pocota personata. The sequence goes on from OY720431.1 coordinate 70,508,965, forward strand.
AGTGCAAAATGCACACAAAATTGTTTGTTCACATCTTTCGGCTTTTAAATTACATACATGCACCATTTCATTTTCCGATAATATTAAGTCGAAATTGAAAAAACTGTCTTCATAAAACAAATAGACGTTGACAAAAAAAAGGGTTTTAATTTTTCGAAGCTTTATCGTAAAAATATCAGAATCCGAGAATGGCGATTATAAATCTTCTATATATAAGAGTATGTAAAAAAGAATTCGTGTCGGTTAGAACGCGCATAACTCGACTGAACATCATACGATTTGCAAAAGGATTTTTTTGTTGGATTCGTATTGAACCAGGTAAACAGACTACGGAGCCGGAAATTGGAAAAACCCAAAATCGCATTCTTTTAGGGGTTGATGGTGGCGATACCTGAAAATTACATTTTGTATGAGTAGGAGAAAATATTGACTTTAAGGAATGACAAACACTACGGAATTGTCAATCGGCTAATTTTGTCCCTCACGAAAATGGGATCACCAACAGATGGCGTTACGCTTTCAGAATCACGTTTGACAGCTGAGTAGTATATTCGATCTTTCCACATTGACGATTGATACGAAGCGGTTGTGTCTCGATATAGTGCGCAAATTATTGCTGTTTTTTTTCACTTTTAAATCGACGAAAGTATTTTGTTCTGTGATCAACGAAGTGAATAAAGGTATTTATTCAATGACCAAGTGAAATTCAATGGATTGGTGTTGAATTTTCGTGTTTAATGTAATTGATTGACGGTTGTGACATTTTTCATTCAGGACTTTTCTATGGTAGTGTAATAATGCCGCCAATAAGACGATCAAACATTGGAGCTCGCACCAAAAATATGAGATGGGTGTCCATCGAACGCACTCAATTTGTGGGACAAATACAAGGACGACATGGCTGACGAAATTTTGCATCGAGTTCGAAGAACGACATCGAATCCCGAACTTCAAATTAACGATGAGATCCGCAACGAGGCGCTGATATTGATCGAAGACATGTGTCTACTCATGTGCGGCAGTCTGTTGAGTAAATTGGGAATGCAAGCCCCCAATCGCTCGATGATCGATGCATTTAATCGAGAATTGCAGCACGAGCGAGATTTCGATCGAGACTCTCTGACAGAAACAGTTCGCACAAATGTCCCACTGCTGAATCCATAGCAAAAGAACGTGTACGACACATTGATGAAGGCGATTGAAGACAGAAACGGCGGCATAGGCCCTTATTGTGATTGTCGATCAGCGATCGTCACGACAATTGTCGATTGCATCGATTGATTTTAGCTATGGCATTTTGTAACTCAATCGACAGAGGAATAGATTATTCTGAATACACCATACTTTGACAGTTGTTTGGCTATTGTTTTGGTAATTATTTATTTGTATTAAAAGTAATTTTAAAAAATCAGTTCAATTGAGTTGTGGTTTAGCGATTCCGAAGCTGAAAATGGTAATGACGGAGTTTTAATCTAGCCAGAAAAAGCAGAAAATTCAGTCGGATCAACATATGTGTTGATTTCCATTAGGCTACTCACACTTTCTTCCAATTGACTGAAAGTGTGGAAGTTTATTTGGTCGGCCATCTGTTGCTTTCATCTCCAATTTGTTTTGAGACTTCTTCTTTTTGATTTTAAATTTAAAGTCAGTCCAATTAAAAATTAACTTATGCATGTAACCTACATTATTTTTATTAAAATTTCTTACATTTCATACGCACAAAACTCTTTCACTTTTCTTCATAACAAAGCATCGACCAGAAATTTGTGATCGACTACAAGCAACTGTCAAATCGACAAATATCAATCACAATCACAATTCACAATGCCAAAATCAGCAATCGACGATCGACGATCGATACACTCACAATATGGGCCGTATTCTTACTGGACGCGTCTGGTGGAACATCGACATTGCGCGATATTAGCTGCGTAGAATAAGGGCGTCGATGATTTGAATTTCATTATTCAAAATCAAATCGCAGCCACACTGCATTCGTTCAAATCGGTTGATCGCGGAACAAATGATGACAAAGCCACAAACTATCCAACTGAATTTTTGAATTCGTTAGATGTGCCCGGTCTACCACCGCACTATTTGCAACTCAAAGTCGGCTCTGTCATCATAATGCTGCGCAATCTGAACCAAGCGAAACTGTGCAATGGAATTAGGTTGAAGAAACTCATGAACAACGACAACCAAGCCATCATAATCAAAGACGAGGAAATTGTCATTCCAAGAATTCCGACGATACTGACCGTCTTGCCGTTCGAGTTTAAGCGCATTCAGTTTCTCGTTCGACTCCCATTCGCCATGAGAATCAACAAATCGCAAGGTCAATCGTTGCAAGTGTGTGGCCTTAATCTCGAATTTCCTTGCTTTTCGCACGGACAATTGTACGTGGCGTGTTCGCGTGTCGGAAAGTTGTCTGCAGTGTTTGTTTACGCACCGGACAACAAAACAAACAACGTTGCTTATCACAAAGCGTTGCAATGACCTGAAATGTGTGAAATCCATTTTCCGTGTAAATAAAATGCATTGAATTCTATTTAATTTCAAAAGAGTTTCATTCTTTAAATAGAAATGCTTGACTTTCGAAAGGGACATTTATAATTTAATCAATTTTAGACGGAACGAAGTTCGCCGGGTCAGCTAGTATTACTATAAATAGTAATGAACACACCCACTTTTCATTAAAGAAAATGTAGTATCAGACATTGTTCAGATCAAATCTCTTAAAAATCGTGGAAATAGCCTCTAAGTAGTAAACAATTTCACAACGCTCTATTTTTAAAGGAACTGGTTAAAAAGATGAGGGATAGGGTACGAAACGATATGCTCCAGACGGATTGCAACTTTTCTATGTGTCTTTCTACTATAACTAATTTTCTATTAAAGTAAATTTTTTTTATTTTTTAAAACAACCAATTTTTGCAATTATAGTCCAAGGATAATGAAGGTGAGCTAGCTATTAAGCATGCTATAGATGTTGGGTATCGTCATTTCGACACCGCGTACTTTTATCAAAACGAAGCTGAAGTGGGAAAAGCTATAAAAGATAAAATTGCAGAAGGAGTCGTAAAACGAGAGGACGTTTTTATCTGTACCAAGGTAGGATTTCTGTTAAACAAATGAAATAAACGCATTAAGTGATTCGCTTGTCCGTTCTAGCTATGGAATATACATCATTCTCCTGAAAAGGTTGAAGCCGCATGTCAAAAATCTCTTGATAGACTCGGTCTCGGATACATTGACTTATACTTGATGCACCTTCCTGTTGGTTATGCTTATGTAAACGATGAAACTCTTTTACCTAAGGATTCAGAAGGCAAATTGCAATTAACGTGAGTATAAAACTAATTTGGAATGCCTTGTTTTAAATAAAGATATGATTTCAGTGATGTGGATTATTTGGATACATATAAAGAAATGGAGAAGCTGGTCAAGAAGGGTTTGGTCCGAAGTATTGGTGTTTCGAATTTTAACAGTGAGCAGATTCAGCGAATCTTGGATAAATGTGAAATTAAACCGGTTACAAACCAGGTAACCTTTTTCTCCTTACAAAACCATTTTAATTTGAATGCAAACCAATATTTAATTAACAATAACAACTAAAAAATAAAATAGGTTGAATGCCATCCTGCATTAAATCAAAAGAAGCTGAACAAGTTTTGCAAGGAGAATGGTATGACTTTAACAGCCTACTGTCCACTTGGTCGGCCAAAACCTGATGAAAAAACACCAGACTTTTATTATTCTGATAAAACAAAGGCCCTCTCCGATAAGTATAAAAAGACACCGGCACAAATTATTCTCCGTTATTTGGTAAATAAAATAAAATGTTGCCTTAAATTCGAAATAGTTGCTAATCCCTCTATTATTTAGATCGATATTGGAACCATTCCAATTCCGAAATCAACAAATAAAGATCGAATCAAAGAGAATTTCGATGTCTTTGATTTCCAATTAACTCCTGATGATATAGCTGTTATGGATAGTTTCAACAACGGGACGCGATTGGTGCCCTTCTTGCTTATCAAGGGACAGAATCACAAATATTTTCCATTCAATATTGAGTTTTGAGAATGCAACTGTAAAACTATAATTTCTAAAATACTATCAACGATAAAAAGCAACGATTTATGTATAATTTCATTTTGTTCTAAACTTGTTTATAAGTTTTAAGTAAATAGGTAGGTATGTATATTAGAATAGTCTTAAATTTTTAAAATATCGAGATGTTTAGGTTTCATACAGCTTTTTTTAACATGAGGCATGAAGAATGTCTAACAAGGGCAAAACGTCGAAAATTAAGAAAAAAACATTATACGCTGTAGAAAGTTTTGATTGCATATATGCATATATGTAATACAAAATTCTTTATCAGAACCATATTCAAAATTGTATAAGTTGATCGCGAAGAATCTGATTGCGTATTTTAAGAAACACTTTATATTTTTGTTGAACAGAAAAAGAATCATTCAAATTAGTGAATTTTTGCAGAAGTTATATTGAACATTATTTTGAGTATACGAGTAGTACAGTTAGAATTGAACCTTTACTCGAACTCGGACACAATTTACTGATACAATCACTAAACTTCCACTGCATTAGAACGCTGCTAGTACGGTCGGTTATTAGTTAACTTGAAGCCTATTGCTTGATCTATAAATATTTATGAATTTGGTGTAATTCTTAAGGAACCATTTGTTTAAATACTAAAACCAAATTAAGGCATGAGACCGACAAATCAATATTTCCATAGAAATTTGGACCACCCTAACAATAAATACGTTTTTAAATATGTAAGTATTGCGCAACTGTGGCGAATCGACTTTCATCACATTCATACACCGTCCACAATGAATATATTGTCAATTTGAACTGTGAGAATATTTGCGTATACCCACACTTGGCGTGTTCACCGTTTCTTAATTTAAATTGATTTTTTATTTGGTCCTTTAAAGAGCAAGTATTGTTTTCGTGAAATTTCGAAACTCGAGAATGACCACTGCATCCTAAAAGGCTGGACAGATTTACTTATGTACTTCATATTTGATGTATTGTAGTATGTGACCCTGAGGCGAAGTCGGAATTTTCATTCTAGCTTCAAATTAGCGGTACTTTGCTTGAGACCAATTTTGAACAATTGCAATTTTCTCGAAAACGGTTATAACGATTTTGAATAAAATCCATATCTCATACGTAATTTTTTGCTAACAATTTGAATAGAGGTACTTTATTTAGCGGACTTTAGAATATTTCTTTGATACGGCTATGGCAGTTGTGTTCGAAATTAATATCTACGACAGTTTCCACACACGTAAGGACATGACATTCAAATCTGGACATATGCAGAGTCAAAAAAGTTTTAGCTTTTTAATTCATTTTACTTAAACTTGAATTTCTTTGCTTCTTATTGATTCTGTCTAAATCTGAAATCTGAACAATTTACGAACGAATGGTGCCCTTTATTTATATCTCTAAAGATGGGTGCAGACTTATATGTTTATCCATGATGTACGATACAGAACTACGAACATTGTTGGTGTGGACGAAATCTGTGGCAGTTTGATTTTTTATCGTACATACCGTACCTCGTAACGCGTTCATTCGATTTGTCTCTGCAGATTGTCAACCTTGTTGCAATGCTATTGCAGCATTTTGATTTGTTTACGTTTCTTTCAAAGGCTTTACATTTTCTAAAGTACAACCGTCCTTATCTCCTTTTCTGCTTTTATAAGATTTACAAATCATCGAATTCACACGGAACGATGGTATGGAAACATACTATAATATTTTCCACCGAGCCGAAATGCGTGATTTCGGCCCATACATTTTTGACCATTTTTCTTTAATTTCGAAATTCGTAATTAAGAAATATAAGCAAGCCAAATTACCTTGCAGTTGGTAGTTTGTCAAATCGAACGTACTGAATAGTAGCAATAGCTTTTTAGAGTCGAAAGTGAAATCGGCAATAAGAGTGTTTCATTCAAAATATACTTTTTGTAAAATGTCACTCATCCTCAACCTTTGATTTCATAATGTTTCATAAAGGACCCTATAATTTAGTTTAGAAACGCCCCTTAAAGTGGCCACATACTCATGAGTACATTGGCTGAGCATGTAAGTTAACACACGTTTCTGCTGATCCAATGCAATGACCTCAGTTCAGTGCATTCATCAACACACGTTTCTGCTGACTCAATCCAATGACCTCAACTTAGTGCATTCACACTTCTATGCACGTTTCCGCTGACTCATCCCAATGCAGTGTAATCCCATTTCCATACCTGGATAATCACCTGAGAAGAAATCGCTGACGTCGTCTGGATTGCATTCAAATGTTGTCAATGTATTTTTTTGTTTGTTTTGTTAGGCCTAGTAGGCCCCACGAGTAGCGTATAAAATGAGTTCGATCTGCACAGAGATCCGCCATATGCAGGCATGGCATTACTTACTGTGAGCCTAACAGCAGCACCCACAGGAGCTCGTTAGGTCTGGCTTATTAACCAGCCTTTCATCCCTCGGTACGTTCCTAGAGTTCACACCACCAGGAAGTTTGGTATCTGTTGATACCTCATTCTTAATTACTACTGCACACGATTGAGTACATGCGTATTTGGCTTAGTTGACATTAACCACACAACTGCGATTATCCATTTCCAGCGGGTGTCCACGGAGAGTACTAAAGAAAAGGATTATTGCCCACCTCCAGCAAGCCTTAGTTCAGCGGGAATTGTGGTAAAGCTATATGTTAAGAACAGAGTCTATTGGCAATGGCGCTCCAGCCCATCAGAGCAAACAAGATATAAATAACCCTGTGGCACTTTCGTCAACTCTGTTTCTACTTATTTAAGCAAATCTTGCAGTGGGGAAAAAGCTAACTTAATAGACATTGTAAAATAATAGTAATCGATTATAAAAAAAAGGCTAGCCGAATATTAGTTTTACGCTTTATTGTAATTATAATTAAACAAAAAAGAAAAAGGGGGACATAGACTGAAAATAAGGTATAAACACGACCTTTTGTAACGAATTTCAAGGATCAACTGACTTAGAATAATTTGAATTTACCGAATGAGAAGGAAATAGTAAAAAAAAGAGAGAGAACATTAATGATATATACATATGTAAAAAAAGGACAAATAGATGTATTAATTTTCAACATCCTCTGGCGGGGCGAGAGGCGACAGTTCCAGCGGATATAATAACTGCACTGGCCTTCTGAATATTTTCCCATTACCGCAGCGGATCTCACAGGAACGGGTCTTTCCATCTCTTCCACGAAAGCTTTGTCAATAATTGCCAACTTCCAGTGAATCCGAGGGGCTGCCTGGTCGAACAACAAAATCACGTCACCTGGTTTTAACGCAACGGACGTCTTTGAATGGTTCATGTGAAATAATCGCAACATCTGCAAATATTCAGCCCGCCATCGTTTCCATAGCTGTTTTGTGTACTTTACTCGATGTTTCCATAGCTGTTGAATGTCACTGTCGGTTTCTGTAGCAACACATGCTCTAGGGGTAGAAGAGCAGGATACTATTAAAAATTTCGCTGGTGAAATCGGTGTCAAGTCCAGCGGATCACTTGAGACGTAAGTGAGTGGTCGGTCATTGGCGATAGCTTCGGCTTCGGTCAAAATGGTTCTCAGTTGGTCGAAATTCAATTTAGCTTTTCCTATAACTGCCTTAAGCGTGTTCTTTATTATTCGAATTAACCTCTCCCAAAAGCCACCCCACCATGGTGCTCTTTCAACGATGAAGTTCCACTTTATTCTCTTCTTGGATAGGAATCCTTGCAAAACATCTTCATCTAATAGGGATCCGACTTCATTTAACTCCAACGAAGCTCGACGAAAAGTTTTCGCTTGTCCGAAAATATAGCTGACGGCACACCTCTCCGTGCGATGAAACGTCATATAGCCAATAAGCAACTTTCCGTGGTCAAACTGGTTACCAATTCTACTGCAGCACACGTGAAGATCATTATGTACGCCTTGTGCATACTGTTGTTCGCGACTCCCACGTATAATAGTGGCCCGGCGAAATCAACACCAACATTGTCGAAAGGCCTGGTAAGTTTGATTCTTTCTATAGGCAAAGGTGCAAATGGTTGAGAAGCAGGTTTGCCCCATAGTCTTTTGCAAACGCCACAGTTCTTGATTCGTTTCTTGATCAGTTGACGTCCTCTAATTACCCAAAAACTGCTCTCTTAGGCAGGCCATCACGATGTTAACACCCCCATGTAAGGTTCTTAAGTGATAATCGTCAACAAGTAAGATGGTAAGATATGAGTCTGATGGCAATATCTTCGGATGCTTTACTTCCATGACGTCATCCAAAAGCTGCAGACGGCCTCCCAATCTTAAAATGTTTTGGTCAACCAAAAATGGCGATAGCTGGACAATTCTCGATTTGCTAGGTACAGCTTGACCTTTCTGTAAATATCTGATTTCATTAGTAAAAGCATTCATTTGTACGTACCTGACCCAATAGAGTTCGGCATCGTCAAGTTCTTCCGCGAATAACTGAATTGAATTCGCCCTCTGCTTTTGCTTTTGCAAACTCTTGCAAACTCTGATGAATCGCTGGACCCAACTCGTTACTCTCAATAATCTTTGCCATGAACTGTAGTTTTTAAAATTCAATACAGGATCTGTACATACAGGAACATCAGCCTCCGTTTCAAGCCTCCGTCTGCAAGTTGAAGCACGGATCTGGAATATAATCGAAGCTCCATTGCTCGTCATCGTGCTTTTTGTTTAACCAATCAGGACCTTGAAGCCAAAGCGTTAACTTTTGAAGTTTGACTCCTGATACACCTCTGGTTAGTAAATCAGCAGGATTCTCCTTTCCGCTGCAGTGATTCCATTCCGTTATCTTTGTGAGGTTTCGTATCTCCATCACTCGGCTCTGGACGTAAGGTTTCCAACGCTGTGCTTCTCCATAAATCCAATTCAAGGCTATTTTAGAATCGGACCACAGAAAATATTTCTGCACGTTTTTTTTCAGCGTCTGCTTCAAATACGCGCATAACCTGGCAGCTATCAAGATTGCTGTAAGCTCCAATTTCGGAAGTGTTAATTCTCCTTCTTTATTCTTCTTCAATGGAGCGACTCTGCTCTTAGCACACAGGAAGGAAGCGTTGGTGTCATCTCGTGAGTTTACACTTTTCACATATGCCACAGCGCCATAAGCTTTTAAGCTTGCGTCCGAAAAAATGTGTACGAAGACGATACTTGAATCCGACATAGGCAAAGCTTACCTTGGAATAACCATATCGGTGAGCTGAAGAAGGTTCCTAATGGACTCCTCCCATTCCTCCAACAATGTTACAGGCAAGGTCTCATCTCAAGTTAATCTCAATTTCCATATTGACTGGAACAAGATTTTCAATTTTATGACGGTTGGCGATATAATGCCCAGCGGATCATAAACCCTTGCTATAGCTTGAAGCACATTCCTTTCATTACCTCTGAAAGAGCTGGATTGCAGGAGATTTAGCAAAGACTGTAAAGGGACTTGTAATTCGTCACTGAAGACATACCATGTAAGACCCAAGACTTTTTGACTGACTGGAAAACTTTTAGTTTGAACTGTTTCACGTACCTTTTTGCTGTTCGAGTGCCACTTCCTTAAAGACATAGATGCTCAAGCCAAAATTTCCGAAGATTCTTTATAAATTGTTTGTCCTTCATCCTCTGTGTTCACGCTGAGAACCAGGTCATCTACATAAAACGCCCTTTCTAAGGCCTTGCAGGTATCAGGATACCTCCCTTCTTCTTGTCGCAGATGATACTTTATTGTTGCTGACAGCAAAAATGGACTGCAATTCACCCCAAACGTGACACGTGTCATCCGATAATCTCGATACTGACGATCTTTTAAAGATGTGAACCAAATAAAACGATGAGAATCTCTCTCTTCTTCTTCGAGCATAATTTGCAAGAAATCCTTTTCTATGTCTGCTACAATAGCAATCGGTCCCATTCTGAAGTTGAGTAAAATTTCCTGAACATCAGCAAGCAAATTCGTTCCAGTCAACAAGAAACTATTGAGTGATGGGTGTTCCTCCGTATGAAAAGACGCGTCGAATACTATGCGCAGCCTAGTCGTTTCACTATCTTCTTTAAATACTGGGTGATGCGGAAGGTAGAAGACCCTCTTTGATGTCTCGTCATTAACCAGTTCTGCTATTCCGTCTTTGAGCAGCTTTTGTACAGCAGCATCATATTCCACAAGCTTATCTGGATCACTTGAAAGACGTCGCACTAAGGAGTCAACACGAGCACGCACCTGATGTCTGTTGTTAAATAGTCTCGAACTGTCGTCTTTCCATGGCAAGGATGCCTTGTAACGATCTCCTGACCATTGAATGCATTGCTGACTTAGCTTCTCCGTCCAAAAGGTTTTCTCTGCTTCTTCTCCACGGATACCTATCGATTCTAACGCCCACATGGTCGAAAAATCATCCATACACATATCCGCTACTGACAGCACATTTGACACAAAAGACGTAGAGTCATCGTTGCTCCCTGTAGCACTCGAATCTTTGTGATGTCCCTGAAGTGTCCATCCGAAAAGTGTTTCCACCGCTCTCAACCGTTTGCTGATCTTTTTTTGTTTGCCTGTGACTATATCCCAATAAAAATCAGAGCCAATTAACATACTTAGCCCATCTTCCATTCTTATGTTGACATGATGGTTCTTATCAGCCAGTCTGAAATTTGAGAAACAAGTACATCGTTCATCTGGAGCTTTAAGAACGTCGATACAGATTTTGGGTACAACCAGCGCTTCCACTTCTGCTGTTCTGTTATCGTATTGACTTTTTAACAGAATCCTCACCTTTTTGAGTATTTTTTGTGGAGATTTTTCTACCGTGCCAAGGGGATTACTGTCATTTTAACCTTTCCAATTTCGATGAGTCCGAGTTTGTTCGCAATATTTTCACATATGTAAGTGTTTTGGCTACCGCCGTCGATCACCACTCGCAGTAACAAATTATCTCTCTCCTTTTGTCCAACTCCAATACAGCGTGCAGTTTTGAGAAAAACGTTTGAGAATACACTGTTGGAATTACACAAATTCAAGGCGACGTTGTTCTCTTTCTCTTTTTCCTCCTTTCTCGCTACCACAGTCCCAGTAGAAGATTTCTTGTACATTGGATCGCACATTGAAGTTAGGTGGTTTCCCTTACACTTATCACATTTTACCCATTTCGCGCTCCTACATTTTCTGGATGAGTGTCCCTTTTTTGCACATCTGAAACATCTTCCAGCCTTTATTAATACATCTCTTTTTTGTGCGATGGATAGATTGGAATTGCAATCCTTTGTGTAGTGAAGGGAGGAATGGCAAAATATACATTTATCCTCTCGTTCAAAGTAACTAAATTTGCCGCTGTTGTATTTGTTGTTTTCGCATCGCTTTGCATGGGGTTGATTTTACTTCGTTCCAATGCTTCTATCTCCCTCTTGAGAAATTCCATGAGTTGCTTCATCTGTCCTTTGGTTGAAGTTGTTGATGGTGCCGCTTCTGAGACAGAATTTTCCGTCTGGATTACCTCTTTGACGTCGTTCTCTATGTATCCGTTTTTTTCTCTTGTGCGGTGATAGTCAACTCGAAGTTTATTTGGTAAACAGCGTAGCAGTATGGATTTCAACATTGCGTCATATTGGGTTGGTGGTATTTGTAAAACTGGGAGCGATCGTCTACATGTATTTATGCGATTGTACAAATGTCGAAGACTGATCAAGTCTGAACGTGAATATACTGGACGAAGCGTAACTAACTGTTGAATGTGATTGTCTACTAACCTTTCTGTGTCGCCATACTGCTCCTGTAGCAACGCAACAGTCGCGTCGTAGCATGTTCCCGACGGTGTAAATCCTGTTACAGCCTTCTTTGCACTGCCGATTAAAGCCGCTTCCAAGTAATTAAATTTATCCGATGGAGTTAGGTTTGTATTTTCGTGAACTGATGTACGATACTGCTCCCAGAATGCCAACCACTCTTTCATACTGCCGTCGAATTTTTTCAGTTGAAGCTTCGGTAACTTTGCGTTAATTTGATACTGATTTGTTGGAGTGATTGTTACTTCTGTGTAGACATGCGTATGTGGTGTGTTCTTTTCCTTTAGCCGTTTCAGCCGACACTCTAGACGTGATAGGGTTGATACTGCGGAATCCTCGTATTCTGTAATTTTGACAATTTCCTGTTCGAATCCTTCAGGTTTAATGAGTTCTTTGTCTGCAATATCTTTATTTGTGACGCTCAGATATCCGTGCACCGCCTTTAAGCGTTTTATAAATGTAGTGAGCTCTTCCTCGACTTCGCCGATGGTTTCATCATTGTCCAACTGCGAATCCGCGGACTTTAGATAGGTTAACGCAGCGTTCACTATTTTCGTTAGCTGACCCCGATATGCAGCCCGTGTAGCTACTTCCATGATGATTTACTTTGTCGTTTTTTTTATAGATAACCGATAATTCCCGTGTTTCGGCACCAAATGTAAAATAATAGTAACCGATTATAAAAAAAAAGGCTAGCCGAATATTAGTTTGACGCTTTATTGTAATTATAATTAAACAAAAAAGAAAAAGGGGAACATGGACTGAAAATAAGGTATAAACACGACCTTTTGTAACGAATTTCAAGGATCAACTGACTTCGAATAATTTGAATTTACCGAATGAGAAGGACATAGTAAAAAAGAGAGAGAACATTAATGATATATACATATGTAAAAAAAGGACAAATAGATGTATTAATTTTCAACAGACATCAATGCGAGGAAAATCCAATGCACAGCCTTTTCCGAAAAGAACATGTCTACTGTACCACAGCTTCAAATGAACGAATAAACCATTCAACCCAAGAAACAATGCATCTTCTTGGCGTTACAGTCAACTCTCTAATTTGAAAATGTGTCTTGTCTGCTCATGGATGGCATTGTAGTAATTGTCCCTGGTCCTCGGACACTTATAAAGTGGGACCAGATACATGTGCATGTTATGGAGAAGAAAGAGTGATAATTAGAATGAAAACGCTATTCCCATTTTATAAGCGATTGAAATAAAATAATTATAGCAAAGTTTTTCAGTCTTTTACTTAATCATTTGTAAAAAATTTCATATTTTAAACAGTGAATGAAGAGATACGAGTACATACTCTTAAATACATAACTCATCGTTTCATTGTTAGTATATAAAGTTGATTTTGTGAAAGTGTGTCAAGGACACGGAAATTCACTGTCAATATATTGTAGCATAATAATAACTACGCTCCCTAAAAGTATGATGCAACAAATTCCGAAGTGAATGGCAGAATTTTGGTTCGAACTGTCCTTTCATTCGAGGTTCGTGTCTGCGGTTTCCACAGTTCATGTCTACGAAAGAGACGGATAATATCACGGATGAGAGGGAATTATAACTGCAAGAATGATTGTCATCTTGGAATTTCTCTTGTTCCAGTGGTCGAAGAATTTGCTAGAAGTTTCTGGCTATCAGAAACTTCTGCTATATAAGGACAGATGGCGATCAAAAAGGGGGCAGTAGTTTTTAAACTGTGGCGAAGAGATTAGAAAAGTGATAATGGGCGAAGTTCTAATTTTGTGATAAATTTAAAGTTGAGATTTAACAAGAAGAAGTAATTAGTTTGGATTTGTGAATTAAGTAATTGAAAGGAGATAAAGTGATTTGAGAGGAAAGAGACATTGTAAGAAAAGAATTGCGAAGAATAGTATAGTGTGAACCTGAATTGTTCTAAAGACTAGAAAATAAAGAAATAAATTTCACAGAATATCGTTTTATCTACTCGAGCCGTAGCTCGCATACTACAATATTGTTATTATCTTCATCTCAATGTGAACATTTCAAAAATTTGTATAATAAATCCAAAAAAACTGTCGCCATGACCTTTTTTGGTGACAAACCCGCCTTGGCCTTTTTCGGCTTCGATTCACCAGGAGAAGTCCATTGTTTTGACTGTTCCTTGGTTTCTGGTGTGTTGTGGTGAGTCCAGGTTTTATCCACGGTTACGAAACGGTGCAAAAACTCAGCCGAATTTTTCTGGAACATCGCCAAACACACCCTTGAAGTTGTCAAACGAATGCGTTTGTTGTCGATTGTGAGCAAACGCGGCACCCATTTTGAGGAAAGCTTTTTCATGTCCAAATATTTATGTAAAATCGAAATCACTGAGCCTTGTGATAAGCCTGTGGCCCCTTCAAGCTCGCGCACTTTCACCCGCCGATCGTCCATTATCAAACCATGGATTTTGTCGACCATTTCTGGTGTGGTGACCTCAATTAGGCGACCAGAACGTTCGGCGTCACTTGTGCTTGAACGACCGCACCGAAATTGAGTAAACCAGTGGTGAATGGTTCCAATCGATGGTAAAGAGTCCCCATAATATTTGTCAAGCTTTTGTTTGGTTTGCATGATAGTTTTTTCTCGCAAAAAATAGTGTTTAATGAGCACTCGAAATTCACTTTTTCCCATTTTAACGAAAATGCTAGTAGGCGTCTATATAAAATGGCTGCCACAACAAAACTATTTGACAGATCTGTCTGAAAATTTGGGTGCGTTCTTTGGAAAGATGATTCTTGACAAAAACAAAAAAAAAAATTTAAGGGACTTATTGACCCACTCTCGTATATATACATATATATATATACATATGTACATCATACATCATACATCACAGTAATTCCAGAAATGAAGGAGTAGGTATTTGCAACTAATGCAAATATATGTACATATGTGTAAACTGTATAGATTTGTATAGATCTAGTATAACTGAAGTTAAGATTAGATCGAATTTATAGAACTGCATTGTTCACGTGTCCTTCTAATCGGTGATTGTGTTTTCGTCTTCCACAGTGGCAATTGGTAGATCTCTACGGATACCTATCGTTGTTTCTTATGTACTACGTGCGCCTTGAACTTCAATGATGCGTCAAGTGTTATCTCGAGGTATTTAGCCTCGTTTGAAAAAGAAATTCGAACGTAATTGATAATGATAGGTTAAATACTTACTTTTTTATATGTAAAGTTTACATGAATAGTTTTGGTAATGGTTTCTTCTATAGTTTGCCCTGTCGCCAGAGTGGCAGTGTCATCGGAAAATGTACCTAATGTGGTATCTTTTTTTTGCGGTATATCACGAGTATACAAAAGATACAAGAGCGGACCTAGAACACTTCCTTGCGTTACCCCGCCGTTATTTTTGTAAATTCTGAATAATCGATACCGTGTTTGACACGGAAGAGTTTATTCGCGAGATATGACTCCAAAATGTTATAAATGTCTTAGTAAAACTTGTGCCGGGTGTATTAGGTAAAAGCTTATTTAAGCATTGGAATATTAATAAATTTTGTATGAAATGTAATTTTTATTTTGACTATAGGCCCTGCCAGCCCCTCATATGCATGTAATTGATAGCAGTTTATCAAAGTATTCATTTGATTGTTGACATTGAATGGGGGAAGATCCACGGCAGGAACAACTTTACTGGTGCGAAAAATTAAGAGAGGGTGGAAAGGAGAAAACAATTGCAGCCATTTCAACATGTCAAATTAAAACCTATTGGTAAGAGTTTCAGAGACAGTTGAAAGAAAAAGTAGAGTACAGTTCTTTGTTCAATTTAGGTGGCGAAATATCGAAACATGGTTTGATTTTGTAAAATTCAAATACTAAAAGTAAAGCAAACTGATTACAAGCACAATGTGCATTTAGTGATATTCATTTACAGATCATAAAAAAGAAAACTACTAAAGAGGCAAAGTATAAGCATATGAGCGAGCAAGACAAGTGGGATTGTGAAGACAACGACTGAATAAGAAGAAGGAAGAAGGAGTATAACTTTGAGTGCAATGGATGAAACTTGATCAGTTCTTGATTATCGTTTGTCAGGTCAACTACACCGCATTCCAAAATGTTTTACCTTTAATTATACGTTTTTGCAATTTTACCCTTTATAAATGGCATAGCGCTGTCAGTAGATATTAACCTTTAACAACAAGACAGCAGCAATAACCTCACGTCTGCATTAAGTTAACCCAATAATAATATAGTACTTTTTTTTTCTTCATTTTGAGTGCATTTTTATTTTATAATTCATTAAACTTATTGCTAGACAAAAAAAAAAAGCTTAAAACTAGCTTAACTAACTTAACTATCTTATTCTAACTTACTGTTACTATGTCTTTCGACGTAACGTACTTACATTTTTATTTATATTCATTATTTTATTTTGTTATTAAGAAAATTAGGTAAAAAAACTTAGTGAATGAACTTTTTTTTGTGTATTCTATATATAAAACTTAAAACACTACCTTAAAATAAATCTTAACTACCTTATCTATCCTTATCTATATTACTCTATCTTACTCTAACTACGTAATTATATATGTACGTACCTAAACTATGCACGTAGGCCAATAAAATAACAGTCAACCTTAAATGGGCTATCCCGGATTGTGAGCGAATGACGAAGGAGTTCCCTCTCGTTCGGCTAGCCACCAAAAATGTCCGTACTGACGTTGTACGTCCTCTAAATCGCGACTCAATACCGCACTACTAAACCGGAGACGCTCCACACTGCTGTGTGCAACGTCTCTGTCGTAGTTGAGTCGCCTATTCACAACTGTCTGAGCCACATGGAAGATTAGCGGCACCGCAAATCTGTTCTGGATCAGACTTTTCTCGTCAAGGTAGAGGAATGCCTCTGGGGGAACAAAGCCGTTAAGGCGTAATTGGGGTAATAAGCCCCGGAGATCAGGTTGTTCATCAAGCACATTGCTCTTGCAATGTGCCTTCGAATCAGCTTGATAACGAAATTATCAACCCTTATTAGGTTAGCCCTGTTGTATAGTACCTCATTGGGATAGAATTTTATGTACTGGGACTCTGGTGTTCTGTATAAATGAAGGCAAGTCCAAAGGCAAGCCCTCTCAAACACCCGAATCTTTTCCAACAAGCTTGCTCCCACGTTGAACCACACGGGGCATCCATATATGAACATGGGCCTAATAATGGCTATGTAGCAAATTACCTTTACCCTTGCTATAAAGAAGTCTCTTTGTAAGGGCAAAAGCACCTTTGGCTCTGACCAGAGCAGCATCTATAATTTGTTAAAATATAGATATTGGTCTAACCAAAGCCCTAGATATCTGACTACACTTCGACTCGAAAGTAGCTGTCCGTGCGGTCCAACGATTGCTAACTTTCGCCAATTCTTTCTGGTGTCCCTAGAGGCCCCAGACAACGGCGTCCTAAAAAGAATGGTTTCCGATTTCTGGAAGTTGATCTTCAACTTCCAGTCATTGTAATATGGCTGAATCTTATCGAAGTCACGTTGCAAGAGATGTGCAATGACCTCGATTTTTGGTCCTGATCTGAACGCGATCAAGTCGTCTGCATACGCTATGGCATGGTGAAGTGATCCTATGAGATCGCTCGTGTAAATGTTGAAAAAGATCAGTGAATTCACCGCACCTTGTTGCAGACCGTTTTTGATTTGAAATGTTCCAGCAGAAGTCACATTGCCATTTTTGACAATGAACAGTCTACTGGTGGGCATGTTATAAAGTAGGTACAGCAGTGGTTTGCTTATGCCCAGCTTGTTCAGCTTATAGAAGAGTCCCTCTAACCATACGGTGTCGAAGGCCTTCTCCAAGTCAATCAGGCAGGCACCCGTGCACTGTTTCTTGCATTTGTTCCATTGGATATCCGATACCAGTTTAGACGCGGCATGTATTGTATCATGCCCCGCCTTAAAACCGAATTGGTTATCCAGAATTATTTTATTGTCCTCAGTCCACTTAATCAGGGTTTTTCTGATCACTTTTTCGAATACCTTGCTGATGTTCGGAAGGAAACTTATCGACCGGAGATTTGCCGGATTGGAGGTGTCCTTACCCCTTTTGGGGATGGGTTGTTTCACTGCTATTTTCCAATGCGCTGGATAATGTGCATTATTCAGCGCATTGTTAAACAGAGTGGTGTAAATGTCCACCGCTTCTAGAGGGAGATGTCGAAGCACAATGTTCGAGACTCCGTCGATTCCCATAGATTTCTTCCTTCTCAATGATTTGAAGTTTCTCTTGGAGCTCCACCTTCGATATGTACGGGGGATGTACCCTTTCATCGGCAATGACATTATTTGCCATAATATCGTCATTGAACTCAGTAAAACCTATGTTCTCGGATCGCCAGTGCTCTATATCATTTCGAAGGCAGAAGTTGTGCACAAGATTTTCCAGGTCGTGGTTCGGGCAGATGGTATCATTCACCTTGTACACTTCCTGGAAAGTCGCTCCAATAGCCTGCGGATCTTCGATCACAAAAAAGTTGTCATCCTCTACTACGTTATGTGGATCTACACCTGCTGTTATCAGTATTCGTCCATTGTTCGTCATTCGGGGGATCTTAAGACGCGGAAGGTCGTTTTGATTGTTCCTTCGAAATATTTTATTTATTTGCAGGAACATACTCGGGTTGTTGGATTTTACAGCCCGAATTTTGTTGTTCCAATGCAAATTTGCAGAAAGTCTGTAGTTTTCCCTGATTAATTTCTGGAGGTTTTTAATCAACGACTTCAGCGTCCTAACCTCCGAGTTTTGTCTGTCAGTAAACTGTCTGTACAAGGTTTTTAGTCTCGACAGCAGTCTACTTTTGTGTTGGTGTAGTGCGTCAATTGTTGCATTGCGGAATATGTCTGCGTAGTTAGTGTATTGATACCGAGGTATATTAATTGTCTCGTCCATTTGTTTTAAGTACCAGTCAATCTCCTCGTTTGAAAGATTCACATTGGACGGTGGGTAAAGCGAGTACGAGGAGAGTGCTCTTGTCAAAGTTCTGGAGAAGCGAATCCAACGCGTCCTACTATAATTATAGGAGTACGTTTGAACGAACTCCTCCAACTCCGCAGTTTCGTTGTAATCGTTATTACTTTAATGTGTGTACGCAATTTAAAGTTTGTCGGTCCGTGTCAGTCAGTTGTAATCGTACGTCGAACAGCATAAGATCCAGATAGGAGCCGCTTCTAGGAAACGACGGACTATCTGTAGCTTTCAAATCGAGTCTATACTCGACACTGTGCCGACCCCACCAATTGACTAATAGGTTCCCTCTAGGATTAGGTGTGTTATTTCCCCAACCGATATGTTTGACGTTTAGATCTCCGGCCATGAGGAAATAATTCTCCTCCGACTCCAGCCTTAGGCATCGAAAAAGTGTCTCGAGCTCTGAAATAAATAAAGTAGATTGAGTGGCTTCAGGTGCATAGAGTGCTATCATGTACACCCTTTTTCCACTATGGAGAGGAATGCAAACGATTCCAGCATCTGGAACATTTGCACTTCACCGCTGTACACTACCTTAAATTGAAGTTGTTTTTTATGATATAGTACAAATACGATTAGCATTAACATCTAAAGCTGCCATACCACTGAAACAGCAATTCGCAATATATTCCAACGCTTACAATGGGGAAAAACGCTTACAAAAAATTCGTTACTATGAAAGAGGTGATAAAAGGATTTAGGCAAGATTTAATAAAAAAGGAATCCGAAATATCTGGAATAATCGAGTGTAAATATATTTGTTATAGACATTTCAAGTTAGAATTTGATGATGATAAAACACTAACAATTCAGTATAGCATGCTGCTCAAAGTACCACGAATATCAAACAGAGAGAATTCCAAGCAATGGTGAAGTTGAACTGATCATAGAAAAGGACCTAAATTACAATGATGTGGAATTAGTAGCCTTGAATACAATAAAGGTTAGGTTAGGTTAGGTGGCTGTCCCCGTTCAGGCAGGGACACACTTAGACCAAGGATATATCCATTGTGATACCACAAGAAGAACCGGATCTCCGGCACCAAGAACCCCACATGATTAACTTCTTCTTAAAGGAAGAACCGTTGCGATCTTAACCCTTTTCTATGTGCAGAACCATCTGAATCCATAGACAAAACTCTCTATTTTGTTGCTGTCAAGCCTGGCTAAGTCGTTCAGATCTTAATAGAAATATTTCCCAAGAATTTTCCTTCTTAACATTGGTAAGGCAGGACAGATGCACAAAAGGTGAGTAGTAGTTTCCTCCTCCTCCTCATCTCTACAGTTTCTACAAAAATCAACAAATGGAGGGGACACCCATTCTAATAGCATGTCTACCTATCAAGAAGTGCCCCGTGAGTGCTCCTATTATTGTACTAATGAGTTTCCTGTTAATGGACAGAAGTCATCGTTCTCTTCAGAACCAGCTTAAGCCAGATCTGTTTCGACGAAAAGCAAGTACTGATACTATTCCACCTGCTGTTTGTCATTTTTGTGGCTTCAGTATTAAAGCGGAACTTTATCGATTTTAAGGGAGTGGGCGCTTTCTCTCTGTTTTCAGGGAACTTTCGACCCCCACCCTCTTTTTTGTGTTCTGAAATCCAATAATTGAAAGCCAAGCCACAGCTTTATGGATTGCCGTAATTTTAGCTTAAAATACACTACAATGATCCGGTAATCGTCTGGTAATGTTTACAGCAGGTACATTGAAAAAGACTCCTGCACCCGTACCATATGCTGTCTTAGATCCATCTGTCTACATCTCTATCGCAGAATCATTCCAGATTTCTCCAGATTCCTAACCGCTTTTGCTAGGAATGCGGTCTTGTATCTGACATCAAAGTTAATGTAAGGGACAATATAGTCCGTCTTACTAGGAATAGTATTCTTGCCTATCAGAATCCTGGAGTGGCCCGTATTAGCGTTAACCAATTGTGATTATTCCCTAAGCCTTATTGCTGCTTTTGGCGCCATATGCTTTCCAAAGATATCAACGGAAAGTAAGTGAAGCATTGTCTCTAGCGGAGCGGTAGGAGTTGTTTTCAAAGTCCCCGTTATACAGACGCATGATAACCTTTGAACTTTCTTGTATATTCAGTTTCAAACTGAGTTTCTTGTCGAGAATAAAGCTCAAGTATCTGGCATGCACGAAGCATGGTGCCATTTAGCTTTGGAAGGATGAAACATGGCACCCTGTACCTTTTTATAGATAGAACAAATTCGGTCTTTCCAGCGTTAACTGAGAGATCAATCTTTTCCGTCCATTTTACAAGTTTATTAAAAGAATTTCATCAGGTCTCTTATAGTAAGAGGAAATTTTCCCGTCTTTTTCTAGGATTTTAAATCTTCCATTTATTACAAAAAGCCGTATTAGTAGCCTTGCGAGGTACCTCTATATATCGACCTTCTTCTTAGACCGCACCGAGCTCAGCTGGATAAGCCTGGTTTTAAGCATTTACTAAAAACAATAGCAAAGGCAGCTATCAAACTTCAGGCTGAGAAGTGCAGCAGATATAGCCTCTGTTTTGACATTATTGAAAGCTACCTCAATGTCAAGGAAAGATACTATCGAGTGTTCGTTGTTATCAAAAGATCTCTCGATGGTTCCTACCAATGAATGAAGTGCAGTCTCTATCGATCTCCCTTTCCAGTACGCATGCTGGGAATTCGATATAAGATTGCCATCTAGATTAGAACGTATATAAACGTCAATCAGTCTTTCCAGCGTCTACAAGAGGAAGGAGTATAAGCTGATTGGACAGAAGTTCTCCGAAGATGCATGGGAGGTCTTATCGGCTGACAAAGTTATGAAGACTAATTTGATCCTCCTCCAGAGTAGCCTATCTCTGTTTTACTATCCGGAAAATGGGTATCCATGAGTAGCTCTAAAGTTTCTTCGCTAGGCGTGGTCCAGTTTTCATCTGATTTATTTATTTTTTTTTTTTAACTCGGTATATGTGGAGATTTGGACAAGATGTTCCTTATTCGAGAAGAGTCGCTGATCTTTTATATATATTCGCAACAAATTTGCCATGCATTTCTTTGAGCTCTACCTATCCCCGACTTGTATTTCCTCAGACTCATTCAGGATCTCTTGAACATTTTGGTTTGTTAAAAAGCTTTCTGCCGTCACACCTAAACTCGCTAAGTGTAGCATTCCACAACGGAGGCTTACCCCAATTCTTGTGTCTGTTACCTGGGCAGGCTTTGCGTAGGGCCTTATTCATTACCTCGGTTAGTACGTTCGCCATCCGGTCACCACCAGATAGCGAACAAGGTCTGATGAAAGGAACGTTTCTGAGGTAATCATTCAAGTTTGCCTTGCACTTTACCCAATCCGTTTTAACATACCTAGAAATAGATTGTGGAAGAGTTTTAAAGTCAATACCTAATTGTATGTAGTGATCTGAGAAAGACGCTTTTCTAGATACCATTCAGTTTCTGACAGTTAATTTAGGAGAGTTCGCGACAAAGGTCTGATCCCCTATTACATATAATTAGGTTAGTTTCCATTAAGTAATCAAATAGAGACTCACCTTGATCATTAGTGTTGCTGCTGCCCCATGTAGTGTGGTGTGCATTGGCGTCACTAGCAATGACGAAAAGCTGATTTTCCCTTTAGACAGTACTTATCACTCTGCATATGTTCTCCAATGGTCAAGTCCCCATATTTTCATAAGGCATGTACGCAGATGAGATCCAAAATGGTTCTTCTATTCCGCATTCTAACCTCACGCATGCGAAGCCTAGATAGCTAAAATTAGAAAAAAAAGATACATTTGAAGGTTATTCTTAGCTAGAATGCAAGCCCTTGGTTTACATGGTCTCTTTGCATAGAACAACGCGTAATTATATACCCTTACCCTCTCTATGCAATTATCGTTAGTGACCCACAGCTCTTGGATAAGGGCAATATCTTCTCCACCTTCTTGTAGGCGGAGCAACAAATTAGCAGAAGATGCTTTTGAGTGATTTAGATTAATCTGTACCAGTCGAAGCATTAGTGCTAACCGGTCGATTTCTCAAGAAAAAACTTCAGAATCACGCCTTTGGCAGATTAACGACAGTCTTACCAATTACTCCCTATATCTAAGAATTGCCAGTAATGCTGAATATATAACACTTCTCTTTCTTTAGATGTTCGGCAGACTGAAACGTGATGGTGGTCTTACCACTCTTCCATAACGGATGGTTGGAGCAACCCTGGGTCTGGGTGATAATGATTTTTCATTTGCCGCGGTATCGGTGGCTGTCGTTGTAGATGTACTCGTGATTAGACTGTCGTGGGTGTTGGTCGACGTTTGTTGGGTTGTAGCTGGTACTGGCGACTTCTGAACACGTAGGGATGTCTAATCCAGCTGATTTCTCCGAAGTTTCCCTCCCCATATCAGGTTAAGCCTTCTTGCTCTTATTAGGTTGTCCTGAATGTCCATCACAGCATAGCCAGTTTTACTGAGATAAGGCACTAATACGACAAGCCTTGCCAGGCACTTGAAAGAGCTCGATTAGTGAATGATTTGACCCTCAGTCTTTCATCACCCGGCTTCAGA
The DNA here is from genome assembly GCA_963082735.1 of Pocota personata. NCBI lineage: Eukaryota > Metazoa > Arthropoda > Insecta > Diptera > Syrphidae > Pocota > Pocota personata. The sequence continues at coordinate 70,532,370 of OY720431.1, forward strand.
CCCTCCTCCAGAGAATTTGCAGCTTGGTAGCCCTGCTGCAATCCACCCGTGGAATCATTAGACCGTACTGAGCATCTTCACCACGTCAAGGTAAGTAGTCGATGGAGATGACCAACAGGTAATCTTGTCAAGTTATACTCTTGTTAATCTTGAATCAAATCGCAGCTGTCGATTTGTCATGGAATAAACCAGGAGCAAGTAAAAATATGTTATACAAATTTTAATTTGGCCTATGCATTCAATATTTAATGAATTGCATTGAATATTCAATTAATTAATTAAATAATTAATTTTTGACGCACCCTTTTTTTAGATAAATTAAAAAAAAAATCCTGGAACATGACTGAAAAAAATTAATTTGGTCAAAAATTCTTAAAATTCAGTTTATCAACATACTTTATGATCCATATAAAACTTTTTTCTGTTCTTTGGTGTCCTATCTTTTTTTTTTTTGCCGAGAGCAGGTGCAAATCTTCTAAAGATACTATAAGGCCCGACCGCACGTGCTCATGGTAGTGTGAGATTATTACACACTAAAAAAACACCTCTCTCCAAGATTAATACTACAACTTAGCCAACGCTTATCCATCAGTTTTATTTTCGCTTACGAGACTCGTAATTTTTAGAAAAAGATGTTCGTATGTAATTATTATTAAAAGAATGTAGCGCTTTAGGCAGGTTAAATTCCAATGAAAGTTCCTGCGGGTTTGACGACCGGCGCTATGACGCGAGGTCAAAAGATTTTGTCCTTTGCAGGCGACGAATTGAATTGTTCGCGTCAAGTAGTTGAATGACGGTACGGTTACAATAGCCGTGATCTCATCTTTGTGTTTACGAGCAAATTTTGTTATCTCTTCGACGACGCTAGGAATCCCAGATCCCGATGAATATCTTCGTTACGTACGTACCACGGTGCGCTAACGATCGTTCTAAGAATTTTATTTTCAAAAGTTTGTAAGATGTTCCTATTGCTTTTCTTGGTACAACCCCATAGTTGTAGACCATACGTCCACACTGGCTTTAGCACTTGCTTATAGATAAGTAGTTTATTATGTAGGCTCAACTTCGAATACATTTGTATTTGTTTTCGGGCTCGTCGCATTTCCTTTTTACGTGCGATTTCCATTTAGGCTTAACATCTAGAGTCATTCCTAGATATCTGTCCCTTTTTTGTAGGTAAAGTTGACGTGAGTAGATTTGCGTTCATTCAGCACAATACGCCAAGAATTCGTCCAAGCGTGGACTTTATTCACAGCATGTTGCAACTTTTCAGTTGCTGCTTCAATTGTATCGCCCTTTGTCAATATCGCCGTATCGTCCGCAAACGTGGTGACGCAGTTTCTTTCCTGCGGGATATCACGCGTTTAGAGTACATATAGAAGTGGGCCAAGGGCACTTCCTTGTGGGACTCTGGCCGCAATCTCCTTGAACTCAGAGTATTCATTTCCGTGCTTAACACGAAAGAGTAAGATTAGAAAGAGTTGCCGTGGCAGTAGTAGTTGCAATTTACACTCCAAGCCTTCGTGCCAGACCTTATCGAAAGCTAGTGGGACGTCAAGAAATACACCATAACAAATCTTTTTTTTCTTCGAGAGTTTTCTCAATCACGTCAGTTATTTTGTGGACTTGGTTGATTGTATCATAAAATGTTTGATTCTAAATCCAAACTGATGGTCAGGAATGCGATGTCTTTCGTCGATTACGGGTTGTAGTCGTTTAGAAAGTAGTAGAAATGGGCAGATATTATTTCTTCTCATTCAGAGATTTGCCTTGTTTTGGGACCATTATAATCTCTGCGATTTTCCATTGTCTCGGAATGTAGAGCAATTTGAATGAAGCGTTAATCAAATATAGCAGTTTTTTAAGAGCTTTATTCAGCAATTCCTTGACCACCAGCGCAGTTATAAAGTCCTAACCCGGTGCTTTTTTCGTCTTTAGATTTTTAATCACTTCCTTCAGTTCAATCAATGTAACTTTTTTTACTTTAAAGTTGTCAGATGTCGTGACTGGGGAATCGGGCGTTATGGCTTAAACCTTTCTTCTAAGCGCAAAGCAAAAAGTTCTGCCTTTTCTTTGTCGCTCTTGGTCCAAGTTCTATCGTATTTCCGAATTGGTGGCGCTTGCATTTGAGGTTTCCGGATGCCTTTTAGCGCTTTCCAAAGTGAATAATTTGATTCTCTTTCAGCGGAGAGATTTTCAAGGCAGGTCGCTATCTTACTGCTTTTAAATTCCCGAATACTATCTCTAAGGCGATTGCATAGTCGTTTAAGTACCTTTTTATGCTGCGGTGCACGAGTGATTTGTCATTTCTTTCGTGCTTTCTTTTCTCCCTCACCAGTTCAATGATTTCTCTGGGATACCTTTCGTTGCTGTTAATCTTATAGATTCTAGAAGGAGTGTTTCTCCATGCCGCTCTTTGGATTGCTTCCGCGAAACGATCAACTTCATCCTCCAGTTCACAAGGTGTTTTAAGTGATACATTTAGGGCGGTATTTCTTTCGCAATCATTTCTAAAGTCCTCCGAGTTTGTTCTATTGCTAGTAAGTCTTGGATGACATCAGTTTTTGGGTCATAAGTTTGAACCTTAGGCAATTAATTTACAGCCAGTAGAAAATTAGATTCAGTCAAATAAAATGTCAAAAAAAATTCTATTACAAAATATTATAAATAAAATAAATAAATATCGTTGATTTATCTTACATTGAAAATATATTAATCTACCTTTTTGGATTTTTTTTTTTTAAATAAGACTTGATTTTCAAAGTTATGGTTAAAACCCCTTCACTTAACATCGTAGTACATATAATACATTAGTTTGTTTTTTGCTACATTGTGTTACTTTTAAGAGACAGGATTTTTGCTACTTTTTAAATTTTCTTTTGTCATATTTGAGACATTCGCGGCAACGCCGACCAACTGCAGTTTGCAATAATAAGCAAAATGCACACACGCATTCCAAAACTGATTTAAAGAAACTGAATAAAACAAATAATTGTTCCTCGGTTTTAATATTCACATTTCTATTTCCAATTTAAAACGTAAACGGAATTAAATATTAAAAGTTCTAAAATAAGACATCGATTTACTTCAGAAGCTTAAATAATGTACGTAGTTAAAAGAACAGCAGGTAGCTACCTATTTATATTTACACACGAATTTCCTGTTTCGTGCACCTAAAACTATCGACGTGTTTTTTATACGACTATTATGTTGTTTATATGACAAGGAAATGTGCCCTACTGATTCCATATTTATAACGTGTGACGTGTCTTTTTAAACCAGGAAGCTATTCAAGGTGAATAGGGAACTTTCATTCTTACCTAAACACAACTATAATTAACTGTTTAAAAAAATTGATGGGACATAATGTACCTTAAAAAAAAAAATTACACTACATCATGCGTATATCAAATTAAAACTGATGTTCCAGGGAGCCAAATATATATATATGTATTTTTTTTTTAAGTTTCTTGAGCGAAAAAGTGCAAAAAACAAAACATAGGCGATTCCACCCTCAAAGATTTTTAAAACTCCGCGGAACAGATCCCACTCACAGTTGAACTGTTTTCGATAGTTTTTAGATTAAATGACTTAACTTTCGTGAAATAAAGTGAAACAATTTCGGCCTTTTACGATATTAATATAACTGACAACGTAAACAGGGAAACATTGTCGGAAAATTGTACAAACAAGAACAAATTTGATCCAAGGGCAGGAGATGATGCTGCGATAGATATGGTTTTAACCACCAATGCTCTACCAACTAAGCTATCCCTGGATGTTTGCTTTTCTGATCAATTCGAGGGAATTTTGTTATCTCTTCGACGACGCTGGTAATTCCCAGAACCCGATGTATATCTTAGTTACGTATGTACGTACAATGGTGCGATAACGATAGTTCTAAGAACTTTATTGTCAAAAGTTTGTGGGATGTTTCTTTTGCTTCTCCTGGTGCAACCCCATAGTTGTAGACCATACGTCCACACTGGCTTTAGCACTTGTTTGTTATGTAGGCCCAACTTCGAATGTTTTCCGAGTATTTGTTTGTCGGTATTTGTTTTCGAGCTCATCGCGTTTCTTTTTTATGTGCGATTTAAGTTTAACATCTAGAGTTCATTTTGCTTCGTTCGCATACGGTATTTGAGCCGAGTTTAAATATACAGGTAATCTATCCACTTTTTTGTAGGTAAAGTTGACGTGAGTAGATTTGCTTTCGTTCAGCACAATACGCCAAGAATTCGTCCAAGCGTGGACTTTATTAATAGCATGTTGTAGCTTTTCAGTTTCTGCTTTAATTGTATCGCCCGTTGTAAATATCGCCGTATCTTCCGCAAACGTGGTGACGACGCAGTTTCTTTCCTGAGGGATATCACGCGTTTAGAATACATATAGAAGCGGGCACTTCCTTGTGGGACTCCGGCCGCAATCTTAAATACATTGCGTGCTTGAATGACTAGTACAACTTTTGACCATGTCATGAACAACATCGGTGTAGCCGAGTTGCCTAATGCTTGTGTTTATTATTCAAATCTGCGTCAAGAGTTGTAAGTTCAAATCCCGTCGGCATTCATTTGACAGGTCGCCATTTGGATAGAGGCTAGTTTCGACAGTTTTTATTTGGCATTCGCATTGGCAAGTGTAGGTGAGTGCAATCTATCATGGAACGATATACGATAAATCAACGCGTTTTAGTCACTAAAAATTTTTACCAAAATCAGTTGTCGACTCGGTAACCAAACGAAAATTATGAGAAATTTTGGGTCGCACTATGGGTATCTACCATATAGTGCGTGAATTTGAAGAAAATGGTACTGTTACAGATAGGCCGAAGTTTGGCCACTTCATGCTGCGGGAATGTCTGAAAACATTACTGCTGTGCGGGACTCCCTTAACATCATTGGACCGTACATTTTCGAAGATGAATATTGGGTTACTGTTACTGCCACATGATTGAACATTTTTTCATACCAGAATTGAATGTTTTGGACCTGCTCAACATGTGATTTCAACAGTACAGTGCTAAATCACATACAGCCAATGCAAGAATGCAATTATTCTGTCAACTATAACCGAATTATCTCCAGAAATGGTGATGTCAAGTGGTCCTCACAGTCGCCAGATTTACCAGCCCTGAACTTTTATGGGGATATTTAAAGAGGAGCGTGTATGCTAATAAACCACGAATACTGCAGCAACTCAAACAAGATATTCGAGATGAAATAAGTGGAATATCGGGCGAAATCTGTGAAATTCTATGAAACATACCATTAAAAACTCGCGGCTAAGAGAGGCGGACATATTTTCCGACATTATATTTCATACGCAATTCTCGATCCTCAATAAAATATGTGTGTGTTAATGTTTTTCTTATTTTTTAACATAGTTATTAATCAGACAAGTGTGAGTTGGGAATTGCGCGGTAAGTGTTACTTTATAAATATTAATATGGCTTCCTCTAATCCGGGAAAAAAGATTATCTACCTATGTATATGATCGTATTCGTAAGGGTCCGATCAAAACAAATGCCTTGTTCCAAGTCTACCTGTCTATTAGTTCAAACATGGCTCGCTCTTGAAATTTATTTATATATTTATCCTGATAAGTACATAAATATTACATATGTATGTACTCGTAGTTCTGTCAAAAAATTGTCAAAATGGGATTCAATGCGAGTAAGATGTGGAGGGCAGAGTAGAAATATTGTGAATTTATAGATTTTGATGAAATTCGGCTAGTAAGCTTAAGGCTAAACTATAATAGAAGAATGGTTTCGTATGACCACTTCCGAAACAGTGCGAATACAAAGGATTTGTATTGAAACTAGGGTCGAATTTTTATGTAACTCAATACAGAGATAGATTTTTGACAGACCGGTACAATATTCTTCGTAAACAAATAAATTCGCTGCAAGAAAAAAGAGTGTTTTTTTTTTAAAACAAAGCCCATTATTTGCAAACTATTTTTTATTAAAATGTCGCCTCGAAATATGTGAGTTTCCAAAAAACTATTTTTCAAGTTATGTAACGCTTTAGTTCAAATGAAATCATGCTTTGAAAAATGTAAACAAAGCGCTTTCGGAAAAAAAATTATCTTGTGTTGTCTTTTGATTTAGTGCCGATGACATTAACAACAACTATAGTCGAGATAGTGGAACGCGATCTACAATCTTAATCGACAAAATAGTGGATTATTTTAAAGGGACGTTACGGCCGCTTTACGAAGGTGAAAAATGGTTGGAAACTGGTTGGGTTTACGCCCTTAGCCTGGCCTCTGCTCCATATACAAGTCATGTATATGGATATGTAATTCAAACTTCCAAATTAAACGATAGGTCACATGAAATAAAACTAAAAAATTTCGGTTTCTGTGTTAGTCGTTGGAGCTGCAAAGGTGGAATAGGAGAAAAGTGCAAACACATTGATGTGTGCTTTTCATATATACAAAGGTAATGTGCATATGATATTTTGTAATTTGGATAGATACATAGATTATTTAATTTTTAACAAATAGAAACCCTTTATTGGAACCCCTCAGCTGTACAGATGTAAAGCAGACTTGGGGATGATTGGACGTGAGGTGGCATCCTCTTACGGTGGAGTACATATTAAAAACATGTGCCAAGTCCCCAAAAAAATATGCACTAATGAGGAAGAAGTCGTCACTGACGAAATGAAGAAAATATTTCTTGGAAAGCTTGTAAATAAAATATTTATTCTTCTTAAAGTATTTATTTTTTCATTTTATTTACTGAATATGAATTATAGTACATTTATTTTTGATGCAATAAACATATTTTTCATTTCAATTGAATTAATTTACTTCACCTAAAAATGATTGTATAACTACATATTTAAAAAAAATTATTATCACTTAAAACATATAGAATTGACTAGGACAATTCAAAAGTGGTGTTGTTGGAATTCCTTTTTAACTGCTTAGCCGTGTCAAAACTGATAGGCAATGTATGGAAATTTTGCTCATTCACTTGAGTGCTTTTGTTTTGCTGACTTGTACTGGCTTGAACTCCAATTGAGACAAAAGATTTTCCATTTTGTAGTTCAAGTAACAATACCTTACTTTTTGGAATCTCCTTTTAATCAACCTTTCGTACCTTGCCTTAATTTTTGTAATACATTGGTTAGTAGCAATGGATGACTTTGGCAGGTTTAGCGTGGGAAATTCTGATTCCAAAAGATAGCTTAATTTTTTTTTTCTGTCCCCTTATAATAGGAATTAATACTTCGCCTATTTCAAAATATTTTGGAAATTCTTTTCCCATTTTTAAAGCATGTGTCCACTTTATAAGCTCCTTGGGGTTATTCATAATTTTTTTGGGAATCCTGTGCACAAAAATATCGCCACTTCTATACGAATTACAGTGTGAAACAGCACAATGCTGACCAGTTTTCTGTTTGGGATTTTGCTTATTATTCGTGTACATACATAATATTGCTATGAAATAATTTCAATTAATATTGATGACAATATTTGTTTTAATTTATAGAAACCTTTAGCTGAACTTATGCACGACGTATGTTTGTATAAAAATCACACCTATTTCTTTATCAAATGACAAATTAATCCTATGGTAGTAGTAGTCTAATTTACTAAAATTTAAACATTTTGTGTTTTTTTCTGTTCGTGTCACTAACATCATAACATTTATTACCTATATTTAGCTTCTTAAATACCTTTTTATATTCTTCTTAAAATAAACCAGTACGATTTGACTGCTGCTTGTGAACCGAATGTCTGTGTTGAATTACCAAGTTAATCCGGTAGATTTTTCGTTCCATCTGTCAATTGTGTGCCCATAATAGCTTTGTGCTTCGATTCGTTAAGTTTTCATTCACTTTTGCTCACTTACGAAAGAGAGAATGGATTCGCTGTGTACGTATGAAAATTTGACAAGCGGTTCCCCACTAACCGCGCCCGATGATGCTTGATTTCGGTGATCGGACGAGAACCTTTGCTTCCGAACTCATACACCTATTATGGGCTACTTGAGCAATTGACAGTATTAAAGGAAACTTAACGTAGAATTATGATACTAGCTTCCGATTGCTTCCGACTATTATAGTTTAACCTTTAGACCGGCACTATAGTTCTCACCTGAAAATGATCTATCAACCTGTTCTAACGTCTATATTAAGAATTATTATGATGATTAGCTTTTATTGTAAATATTTCAGCAGAACCTTGACTTTCGGTTGCAAATGACGACACAAACATTTTTTTTTCTATTTTGTATAATTTCCGCACGCCAAAGGGGATATGAATACTTTTATGTTGTTTCAGGGCATGAGCGTTTGTAGACAGTGAGAGAGAAAGAATGATTGGTGCAGTGGTTTGAAACTCAGGTTGTATTAAATTTCAGTGAACTCCAAGGGTGGTGTTCAGATAACTGTTGTTATTGTCGTTGCTTTTGATTCACAGTATTTTTTTTCCGTTCTCCTGATATTATCACGATCAAGTTGCTGCCAGTGTTATGCCTTCGGACTAGAGTTGACATAAGCTTTCGCAGTTGATCGACTTTTTTTTTTTCATGCAAAATAAATAGATGATTCTTGACATCAGGTTTTCAACCGTGAACCTACAGCATGACAAGCGATAATGTTACCACTTCACCACGGATCAAACTAGCCGCGGATATTCGTATAAACATTTATCAATGACCTTCTTTCTCTCACTCACAATCCAATCCTCGTGCAAAAAACCTAGTTGATTTCAACTAGGGATGCTAATAGCCAAACTCCAAGAGAATGGAGTTGACATTGCGGCATATCTAAAGCCTTATCAATGTTTGCCATCTGAAATCTTCGGTGGAATCAACAGATTAAGGATGCTGTTAAAGCTGGTGCTAGATGCTCTCATGTGTAGGCGGGAGTCCCCACCACATGTTTGAGTTTACTCGATCATGTCAGCGACAAGCATGTAGATTGATCAGATTATTTGCAATCAGATTTTCTCGCTCTAACACCGCCAGAATGTTGGATGCTTAGCATTACTCTACTTCCACCACAAATGCTCGGACGAAATCTATAGATTTGTCGATTATACGAAAGTAAATCTTCATAGTGGTATACGGATACATCTATGCATTTATGTGGAGTTTTGTTTTTGTAAAAAAGAAACTTTGGAAATGGTCTCGAAACTCAGTAAAAAATCTTACGCCGAAAATATCTCCTTGTGGTGTACAATGGTATGCCTCCAGAATTGATAATCAGACCCATGTCGAAAGTGCCCGATGCATTCCAGAGAAGCCTCCTAGATCCATTCCACGGAAAGTAAAGACTGCTTACATCCTAGGATATGCTATGTTGAATAAAGGGCACGACTGGGTTAGCACGTGCTTGCTCCATAATTTTAAATTCAAACCAAATACTCGTAGATGAGAAGCAACAAAAATTGGCTTTTTTCGTAAAAGGCGTTAGAAATCTAATAAACTTTTTTGACCTTATATCAACAATTTGAATGCCATGTCCTTACATATGTCAAAAATGTCGTAGATATCGATACACATTTTTAATGAAAAACCGAGCAAGTATTGTTTTCATGAAAAATTTCGATCTAGAGGAACTCGAAAAAGTGGGTCTCGCAAGTCTGTCTGTCTGCCTGTCCGTCTATCTGTACCTCGGGCTGCAGCCTAAACAACTGGACGGATTTTCTTCAATCTTCATATTTGGGGTCTATTGGGTAATGCCCAGAGGTTATAATAGAATTTTTATTGTACCCCCCAAATTAACTGTACATAGTTTACAGTAAGACCAATTCTAAAAAGATTCAATTTCCTCGAAAACGGTTGATTTCAAAATTGGCTATTTCTCGGATATGGCTAACACGATTTTATTGAAAATAGGTATCTATGTATGTAAGTTATTTCTGATATACTATATGTACATTTCTGAAGAACATTTTTCTTTGCATTTTACATAAAAGCCCGGTTTGTTGCTTTTATTCGAATTTAATAAAATTCGAAATCTGAATAATTTACAAAAGCACAACACATACATGTGGAGTAACAGTAAGTACGTGAGACCCAGTCGGGCTTTTTATTTTTTGTAAAAAAAAAACTGTAACCTTCCCATGATTTTTACTTACTCTCAATTGGTTCAGTTTTTTCGTATTCATACTCGTACTTTCGATAGAGGAGATGCGAGGGCTATCCCTTCGCAATTTCAACGCGGTTGGGATTTATCGAGTTAGGTCGAAAGGCTTCGTTCGATCTAGAATTTGTAGAATTGCGGTTTTCGTGTTTTCCCGTATAGTTTTTAATTTCACCTTCCACAGTGGCAAATCCGAGATCTCTGTAGATATCGATGTTTCCTATGTACCACGGTGCGCTGGCGATTCCTCTTAGCACTTTGTTTGTAAAATATAGTTGAGTTTCAACTTAACCTTTATATAGAATCTTGCTCTTTCTATGTCTTGTTCTCATCGGTGACTTGTATAATGTCGTATAACGACTTCTTCTATTAAGCAGCATTTCCTTCAGAGAGGTTCAGTGTAATACCAACATCCTAGTTAGTTTGATCCAATCCTGGTAGCAGAGGGATTTGTGTTGAACTGCATACCACAACATCAGATTTGGGAGTCTAGAATTACAAGTATCCATATCCATTACACGTATAAGATAATCCGAATTCAGCTTTAGCGTCTTTGCTGTCGACACTTCAGGAGCTTTTGCGGAAGCGAACGGGAGATTACTGCTTCCCACCGGTTTATTAGAAGTCCCAGCATCCGAATCAATTGTTGTCAATGTTTTTTTTTTTTCGTTGTGTTAGGCCTAGTAGGTCCCACGAGTAGCGTATAAAATGAGTTCGATCTGCACAGAGATCCGCCATATGCAGGCATGGCATTACTTACTGTGAGCCTAGCAGCAGCACCCACAGGAGCTCGTTAGGTCTGGCTTAATAACCAGCCTTTCATCCCTCGGTACGTTTCTAGAGTTCACCCCACCAGGAAGTTTGGCATCTGTTGATACCTCATTCTTAATTACTACTGCACACGATTGAGTACATGCGTATTTGCATTAATTGACATCTGCGATTACCCATTTCCAGCGGGTGTCCACGGGGAGTACTAAAGAAGAGGATTATTGCCCACCTCCAGCAAGCCTTAGTTCAGCAGGAATTGTGGTAAAGGTATATGTTAAGAACAGAGTCTATAGGCAATGGCGCTCCAGCTCATCAGAGCAAACAAGTTGGCACTTTCGCCAACTCTGTTTCTATTTATGCAAATCTTGCAGTGGGGAAAAAGCTAACTTAATAGACATCAATGTGAGGAAAATCCAATGCACAGCCTTTTCCGAAAAGAACATGACTACTGTACCACAGCTTCAAATGAACGAATAAACCATTCAACCCAAGAAACAGTGCATCTTCTTGGCGTTACAGTCAACTCAAGTGTAACATGGCAACGGTAAAGATCCGTTATTGACCAAATACCTTAGTATGCAATGCCTTTGAAAGTTAATCTGAAACCACGCCAAACATAAATACTTCCTTGGTTTTCAGAGAGGTTTTAAACTTTTTAAGAAACAATCAACATAATATGTGTCTAATAATGTATGTACTTGAGGAGCATTACGAGGAGATCCTGAATTGTATAAAATTGGAAAATGTGTCTTGTATGGAGTCTGCTCATGGATGGCATTGTAGTAATTGTCCCTGGTCCTCGGACACTTGTAAAATGCGTACAGGGTGATAATTAAAGTTCTTACAACTTTTTAATGGTTTCGTCTATAGTTTTTCCTGTCGCCAAAGTGGCAGTGTCCTTGGCAAATGTACCTTGGCAAATGTATTTCTTGCTGTATATCACGAGAATACAACAGATACAAGAGCGAACCTAGAACACTTCTTAGCAATATCCTATCAGTCTACTTGGCATTTTTTTCATTCTGCGGTTTACCGAGTTTCGGAACCTTTATAACTTCCGTGATTTTTCATTGACTTGGAACATACTTTAGTCTAAGGGCAGCGTTTATAATTTACAAAAGTTTAATTACCGCTTTCCTAGGTAATTCTTTGAGAACATCTCCTCTGATTAAGTCGTATACAAAATGGCTCTAACGATTTCCATAAAAATTCATATATGACGTAATGTGGGCGTTTGAAATAAGACTCAGTTTTTCTCTAAAAATAACGGTACTTTAGTTGAACTGTAGCGAAAATTAGCCATGTGGCTCTAACGACTTAATTAAAAATTGCCACGTTATTAATTTTAATTTAAAATTTTGTTCGCGTTATATGAACAATAGAACACATCTATGATATTTTTAAAATCGTTTGCTAATGTTTTTCTTGACTGTTAAGGTTTGTGTGCGCTGATCATCCACGGGAGCAAACTGCGGAGCTACTAGAAACTATTTTGGGAAGAATTGCTGATGAATATTTATCTAAAGATATTTATTTATCTAAAAATAGGTTAATGTAGGAACATTCGGCAATTGTTAGCATCGACTTGATTACGCGAGAACTAAGAATTTGCTCAACCCATCTGCATATATCAGTACTTATTCCGGTACTATAAAGACTGCTTACCATTGCATCAGTGCTCAAATTAATAAAAGGCCCTTCAATGTTAAGAAAGGTACACAGGGTGAATTCTTTAACTTGAAGAGTTTTTTCTATCTTATAGACTACCTTGTGAAGGGCAGTATCTACTGATTTACCTTTCATTTACAAATTATGTGATTTCGACATGTAGTTATCATCAATCACTTCTCTAACGTATCTATTAACCGTTCCAGTATCTTCAGTAAGAACGAAGATAGACTTATTGGTCTGTAGTCCTTGGGATTAGTGTGGTTTATCTTACCCGACTTGGATATAAAGATCACTCTAACTTATTGCCAGGATTCCGGAACATAACCCATTTTAAGACCATAGAATAATAGAGTCCCCTGATTCTTGTAACATTTTAGGATGCATCTCATCAATGCCGGCTGCTTTGTAAGGGACACGTGATTTAATTGGCAATGACATTTTCGGATCGTCTCTATTTTTTCTGGAATAATTGTGGAGGTAAGATTTGACTACCTCCATACAGCCAGAGAAGTAACATTTTAGTAGAGTTTCTAGCGTATTCCCATAAGAGTCTGTTAAGCTACCATCACAGCTCTTGACAGAAGACATCTGTAGAGGAGCCTTGACAAGGACCTTTCACAGGCGAATCGCTTTTATAGTAGATTCTATGGAGCCACAAAAGTTTCTCCAGGAGTTCTTTTTGGCGAATCTTATTTCTTTTTTTAAGCAGTTTAATGTTATCTCGATGTCATCTCCATTCGATTGCTCCTATTCCGTTGCTATCAGGATTATTCAAATTTAGATCAAAGAGTATCCAGCAATGACCAGAAAGTGACACTCTCCAATACGCGAGTAAGGCCACGTCAGCAGTAAATTAACTGAGGCGGTTTTACTGTGATGAATGTTTATTTGTACTACCTTCATCGGTGGCTATATTCTTCTCCACAGTATCTGCAGTCTCGCTTGGCTGCAGAACTTACCAGCTCTGAGGAAGAGGGGCATACGAGTATGCCTCTCTTTTTTCATTATTTCAGGCAGTTCTTCTATGACAATAATTATGCCCTTGGTGCCGTCTTCATTTTCTTCCACAGTAACAGTTTCCCAGTCGTCCATGGGGACCGCAGAGTTTTGTGCTTTAAGGAAGCTGATAATTTCTCCCTTTTGCAAGGTATGGTCAGTTTGGCTTTAGGCATCACTGTACCTCTTCCAATATTTTCAAATCAGCTTCCTGTAAGGGTTTGAATGTAGGGATCACTTTCTTCGTGAAGTCATGGGAGAGGTTATTTTTACAGTCTATTCTGCTGATCCCTCGTTGACGCAGTCGAACTAAATTTTTTTTATAATTCGCGCGTGCCAAAGGAATATGAATACCTTTATACTGTTACAGGGCACAGGCTTTTAGGAAAAAGGGGAAGAGGAACAGAGGAGAAGCCTGTGCACGTTGGCTTTAAATGTTTGAAGGTTATAGTGATGGGGAAATACAGAGCATGGTAGATCATTCCACATTTTTATAAACGAATCCCTATATTTGACAGTTCGATCGAAGTTAGGCTTTAGGGTGAACTGATGTGCATTCGAAGCATGTCGCGTATTGCGAGTGAAATTTTGAAGAGGAGGAATGCAACGGGCTATTTCGCTGGAGCATTTTTATAGAAAAAAATATAAAACAGGGAGAGACTTGAGACATTTCTCCGATGTTCAAGTGAATGTATAGAATTCACAATGTCTCTATCACCTATAAGTTGCAACCTTGAATACGGCCTTCTTCCTGGGATTTTTCCGTTTTGACTGTGAAAGCTTATCTTTTCATTTTACTGACTGAATTGTTCGCTACTTTTGCTATCACAGGTGCTTTACCTTTCTATATCTTATCAACAGCAATAAATGGTTTATTCTTCGAAATCTATGCGCCAACGGTTTTCGGTGCAACTCGGTGCATTTCGCTTTTGAGTTCCGTCGGTTTCACGTGGCTCAAGGCGAACTACTTGGCAGCCTTTCTGCTTACCGGTGACACCCTTGCTTAAAGTTGCATTTCCTTGTTCTTTACCGGGTGTTTTTTTTACCAGCCACTGGCATCGTTGTTCTATTTCCAATCGTTTCTTCGGCCCACGAAAGTTTGTCTTTCTCCTTATCGGAGCACATGATGAGGTCTTTCAACTGCAGTATGCGCTTCAGATGTACAGCTTTTTTTGTACTACCTAAGTCTTAACATACCCTCGGAGATGATTTTCTTCTTCTTTCTCTTTTTTCGCATGTACTCGTATATTGGGGAATGTCTTCTCGGGGTCAGCAAGCAAAAGCTCCTCTAACTCCACTGAGATCTCTTCGTCCTTTGTGCTGCCTCCAGATGCCTTTGGCACATTTGCTTGGTCAGCAGCCACGGCTTGACTCCAGTGAAAGTTAATTTTCGATTATGGGGTTTTTTATTTTAATGTTTTATGAAATTTTGCCTCGCTTGTGCGTCCATAAGAGCTGTTTAGCGGTTGGTTTTACCCCCAGCCTTTCGTCCTTGGGCACAATTTACTTGCTCAAACCACCACTGGAGTAGGGTTGACTTGAAATTAAATACAGAGAAATGTACTGGTTGTTCTAGGCTTAACATAGAGAATAAATTGCCTTATAAAAGCAAGAGTTGAAGCCGGTGTGGACATATGGAATACGATTCAGGGGTTGTACCAAAAAAAAGTAATATCATTATTTTACAAACTTTTGAAAATAAAGTACTAAGATCAATCGTCAATGCACATTAGAAACAGAGATCTCAGCATTGGTACAATGGAAGATGAATCAAGAACATTGCCTGAAAGCATAAATATCAATTACAAGGACACATCAACAATGCAGTACTTGAAATGCTGGATGAAAGGAATTGATTGCGCCATGGTGTAGTGGTAACATCATCGCTTGTTACGCTGCAGGTTCACCGTTCGAATCCTGTGTGAAGAATCATCTATTTATTTCGCATGAAATAAGTAAAAAAGTCGGTCAATTGCGAAAGCTTAGTCAACTCTACTGTGAAGGCATAACACTGGCAGTAGGGTGGTCATATGGCTAAAATGCAACTTGAAGACGGAAAAAAATACTGTGAATCATAAGCAATGACAATACAAAAATATTCCCCAGTTATCTGGATGCCACCCTTGAAGTTCACTGAAACTTAATAATACCTGAGTTTCAAACCAACACCTTCTCTCTGTCTCTTTCCCTTTCCACAAAACGCCCGTGTACTAAAATTAGTATAAGGGTATTCATATTCCCTTTCACACATTTGGACTTAGATCAATAATAGAGTAACCGAGTCTAAATTGTAGAACAAGCAAGAACTTTCAATGGAATGTTACCTACCAAACGTTTCGTGAATGAAAAACTGCTCTATAAGCTAAAACTTAAGTTGTATGTAGTAACAAATTTGTGTTGAAGGTAGGTGTTTTTTAGTGAGTAACTGCCATAAGCACATTCTTACTGTCCTCATAGTGACTTTAGTAGATTTTCACCTACTCTCGGGGAAAAAATGTGTCACTGGTTATGACTGTTTTTCATTTTCTTACAGTTTCAGTAATTCAGAGTAATATCGAGATTATACTGTACTATAATAGAAAAGTGTTTCTCGCAGTTCTGTTTGTCTAACTGTATGTATGGTCACAACTCAAGGCGAATCGGAATTTTTATTCTAACCTCAAAATTAACGGTACTTTACTTTAAAACGATTTTCTCGAAAACGGCTCTAACGATTTTGTTCAAATTTGGTATTTGAGTTATGGTTGATATACACTCTCGTTCATGAGTTTAAGACCACCACTATTTCTTCGATTTTACCCATTTTTTTACCAAACCAGTTTACAGTTAGGAAAATATTATTTTTACTCATGTCATTGTGGCAATATGCAGTAAGCATAACCTTAATTGCATTATACCTGTATCTTTTACTTGCGCATGAAGTGTTATAGATGAGGATTTTTTCTAAAATCGTATACTCGTATTTCTGACTTTAAATGATAGTGAAAATACTTTTAAAAATATTAGGTATAATCTCGCCTGCAAATCATTCTGCAACAGAAGGAAGGATGTTAACCCAATTGAACTTTTCTGGGGTCACTTGGACAGAAGAGTTCGCCTAATGTTTTCTTATTCACCAGGAATCTTTTGACAGCAACTGACCGACACCTGGAATAACATTCCAATCGAAATAAGCAATAGTATAAAGAAACAACCTCTGTTGAAGGGTAATTATGTATGTAAATTTACTATTTTAGAGACAAATTGGTATATTAATTGTTAACAGTGTTGTTAATCCGGCAGATGGCATAAGACATGTCTTTGATTTTTGTATGCTTTAAATATATGTAACTAACTGAAGTGTAAATGAAATCTATTTAATCTAATCTAATCTATAGAGGATGCCCAGACTTATTAAAGCTGCTATAAAATCACGGGGTGATACGTCGACGAAGTTAACGTTTAATGTTTTTTTTTTTTTAAAAAAAAAGTATTTATTTATTTCATTTGTTTTCTAATTTCACTGAAATATTACGAGTATATAGTGTCCTCCAATGTATAAAATTTAGGGGAACAAATAGTTTACCGCTTTTTTGTAATAACACCTTGTTTTCATATAATTTATTGGTGGTCTCAAACTGAAGAACGGTAGTGTTTGCTACCAAATGGTATACCAACTAGGTTTTAGACAAACAAAAAATTGTATAATGGCATTTTACTTACTGGCTGGTTTTCGAAAATCGTATATTTCTCAGTAATGAATCAATCGATTTTGCTGGAAATCAATATTTAAACAATATTTGGCATACCAAGTTTTGGAAAATTATCAAAATATTTTTTTTTCTATTTTCAACGGATTCAAAATAATAGTTTCTACGATTTAGTTTAAATTTCAGATCTGGGTGATTTGCAAATAAACAACATACCGGTGAAAGTATGATCATTTATAAGAAGGAAACTTTTTTATTTCGTGTATTTCTGGGAAAATAATCGACAACCCGAAGGCTCTTAATCGAGAACGATTCATTTTATGAAAAATATGGTTATGGCCATTATTATAGAAAATATTGTTTTGAAAAATAAAGGTGTTAAAAAATGTTACTATTTTTGTTCGTAAAATTGACATGCTGTGAGATATTCGCGAAAATCTAATTTTGGCCCCTTTTTCCAAGATGAGCCCGATGCACACCCCTCGGAAGGGGTACAATTGATATGTTATTCGTGGACTTATAATAAAACGATTAAGACCATTTCCAGCTTTATCTCTCTGATGCCTATAAATCAATAATTTTTGGACATATTTAACTAAAATGTGTCGAAAAACATAATGTTTTTTTCGAAAATAAGATTTAACGCATAATGAAAACAAGAAAACAAAGATTTTATTTATTTTGTAGAGTTCGTCTTTTTTGTGCCGGTCAGTATACTCGTACTACACAGAGTATGCAGCTTAGTCTTTATTTTTATTATGAGTTACTGGATAGCAATGTAATTGCCAAACAATGATAACAGTCCCGGGAAAGTGATACCAGAAACCTTGATATGGCCATTGACTCAATACCACTATGTTCTCGAAACGAAGTGATCGTAATAATATGTAGCTAGATATTATAATTAGTATTATGGGTATTTAGGGTATGAAATAATTTAGATTTTACTTAGCATCTATGCTAATATTTGAATTTCAGATCTCTATCTCAACTCTAAACCCGCTTCCATGTGAAGAAATTTCGGACCGCTTTCGGTTACAAAGTTTGTTGTGAAATTGGATAGGTCTCAAAATTGATGCATACTTTTAGGAACGCAGCATCTTTTCGCTATTGGTGCGTACTTTCAGACTCACAAGCTGTAAGAATTGCGACAATTGCAGGTTATTTGAGCGTTTTCATATTTCCCGTAGTAAAAAAGTAAAAACGGAACCCTTGTAGTGAGAGTTAATTGTCTATTCGTCTGTCTGTCATACCCCCACAACTTTTGAACTGTTAGACTTATAGGGTTGAAATTTGGACCAGTACTTACTAACCCGCTCTAAAGTAAAATTTTGGAAAAGTGGTAAAGTAACGAAGTTTTATAGATTACAGTAAAAAAAAACAGTTTAGTACTATTTGATTGATATATGATATTTATTGTAATTGTTCTGAAACCCTCGCACTTTTATGCTTGACCGTCCTTTTCAAATTTTGTTTTTATAGCATATTCTTAAGTTCAATGTATTCTATAAAAAATAATAATAAAAATAACGATTTTTACGAAATGTCGGAGAAAACGAATATTTCTTCCACTTCCTTCTAGTTCGTTATAATCGATTTTCACTGTACCTATGTGCATGCTAAAAATTGGAAAATAAATAAATTAACTTTAAAAAATTCTTTAGCTTTATCAAATCAACTTTTAAAGAATAGTTTGTACTTTAAAACTAATTGTTATAACTAGAATTTTATTAATTTTAAAGTAGGATAGTTTTCCCTTTAAGATTTCTACTTTTAGGACTATTGCCTGAAATATACAGATAATACAAATAATAGTAGTAAGTCTCTTATTAGCAAAGCTTCATTTGCAGCACGACCCTGGATCCTAGCTAGGATTAATATTAGTTCTAATACGAAATTAATCTTTATTTAATGAAACATTTGGAAAACACCTTAAAGAAATAAGTATGAAGTGCTTTCTGAAAGAAAATAGTGTTTTACATGCATTAGTAAAATTTGCTTGGTGTGTGATATTTCGAGACGTACTTTAACCATGTCATGTGGATTTCGTCAACATTTTAGGTTATGGAAAAAAAGTATTGCAACCATGTATCCCATCGCATACCTACGCCTCCATTCATTATGCAGCCATTTGTGCAGCCACATTTCGAATGTGTGTACATATCTCTAATTCCTAGTTTTGATTCGATTAATTTAAATGGAATATTAAAATTGTATTCCACTATTAAGCTCCATATTTTATGTGTCATTTATTTTCACCGTTCAGTAGACAATATAATTACTACAATTACTTCGCTATCAAAACGGAAATTTGTAATCAAAATACTCATTACTAAATATCCTCAAATATAATAACTCTGCCTGCCGTAAAACTCTTTTATTTTATCTACATGAACATCAAAACAATAAACGATATGAAATTGATCTATATGCCTTCTACTACGTATATGTAGCATAGGTAGTTGAACATTGGATAATATGAGCACCGGCTTCCAAAATTGAGTTCATGTACTAGTATGTATTTCTCTGCCAAGCTGAGCTCTATGTCTGCTCTGACGTGACGTTACCAGTCACTAACATTAATGCGAACTAATAAACGAATGTGTGCAACTGAGTGAAACTCATTCGAACTTGAGCTACTGTATGTCATACGCATTGGTGTAATTGTGGCCAGATACACTTTCATCCAAACCGATAATCCTACTCGGTACAATGTCGAACGGATTGTCGAAATTTACATTATGAAAGATTAATAAGAGTGACGTACAAAGCCCATTAAAAGTTTATTGTTAAAATACCTGTGAGAAGTGTAGAGGTATGGAATAGTATACGATTTAACTTTGAGCACTTTGGTTTACACGTTCGTATAAACGTTGCGCGTTTCTACGTGTATAAGCCCGGCCAAAAGTACAGTGGTGGGAAGCATTTTTAAATAAATTTTCAACAACTTTAAAAACTTCAGTTTGTCGTGATTCTTCTTTACATTAACAACACGGTTGGTTTCGCGCTCCGGTGTACTATCAATCAACCGATTACGAAATATTATTTGCTGTGTTTCGTAAGTGCAACGAAATTTCGACAAAAGTGAGTTGTGATTTTTTCTTTTCGGACTATTGGTTGCAAAATTGTGACGATATGTGTTACATGACTCAGAGAAATGATTTGTTTCCCGCAGCTAATTTATATGGAAACGTATTTTCGGTTGCGTTTTATGGGTTTGAATGAAGAGAGTATTTTCCATGTCCCAATTTAGTATGAAACGCAGTCAAATATAATTCATTGAAACACTGTTGAACTTGGTTGGTTGTGTTATCGTACGAGTTATATAAATATTTTCAATTTAGTAAATTATAATTACAGGAAACATAACATTTTATTATCATAATTGGAGAATCTTATGTTAGCAAGGAAGTAAGGCTTTTTCTTTTATATATAAGCAGTTACAGTATACATACCTAGTAATCCCCATTCGACCCGTCAGTTACGTCGGTCAAGACAACTTTCGCTTTCACTTTGTACTCGGTTTACTGAAAGCATACGGCATTTCAGAAGCAATCGTGAGTCGAAGAGTGAAAGAAGTTCACTGTCTTGCTGTGATGTAATGAAAAATAAAATGCAAATGTAGTTTTTCCAATTTTGTGAGTCAGAGTAATATGAACTTGAATTTACTGTAAGTGAAGATTTACATTCAGCATAGGACAAAAAGTAAGTTGGATAAAATCTTAACTGAATAATTTGGTAATAGGGCTATATGTACGCAGCAGTAATTCTAGAAAACAGCATATTTTACCCGCCAGTCACTCAACTGGTTATTCTAACATAAAGCTCTTTCACACCAATTATTTGGACCATAGAATCCAATTAGAATGGTTACGCTTAAATATATTGTGGTAGGTGGGTACCTATTGCTAATGAATTTGTGTCTGTTTTGTTACTATGTATATATAGGTACAAACTTCGAATTAAATATCTTTTTAGAGTAGGACAGGTTTTTCACAAAATTGTAAGATTGTACATAGGTCTTATAAGTTGTTATGTTGTTAACCACCGGTGGGGCTTTCCCATACTTTCTTAATTATCTATAATTCGTTTTATATTAGAACCATGTTTTTATGTCACTGAAAAGTGTGTGCCTTCTGAGGCAACAAAATACTGGAATTGGAAATCACGCACTCAAAAATATCCCGGAATACAAAATACCGGAAATCTAATATCCCGGATTCTTCATTCTTAAAGGAATGGAGGGAAGTAGTTTCACTTCCATTTTCGTGTCAATTAGATACATATCGCTTCAGTGATTTTGATGAGATTCAAAAAAATTCAGGCAACTTGAAAAGTGAAATTCAGCAGGAAGTTGATTGGATTCTCATGCATCTGATTGAATGAACCTCTTGCTTGTGAAATAGTTATCGAACTAATTCACTTTTTAAACTGAATGGGTGTGGAAACTAATTATTTCAGACATAATATCATTTTACAAAAAAAGGTTTGTTCGAAAGGGGTAAAATATTAGCTTTTGCCGATTTAAAAAGTGAAAAATTGTAATTATTTTAGCAATTTCGAAAAGTCCCTAACCCATGTTTAAAAAAATACAATGACAGAGCAATTATTGGTTAAAAATCGAGGCTGTATATAAGTATTTATACCACAGCTTAGACTTTTCACATCAATGATTTCATATTTTTTATGTTTCAGGATTCTGTATTCCGGGATTCTGAATTCTTGAATATTGTATTTCCGAGATTTTTAATTCCAACATTCTATAGTCGGGATTTTGTAATCCTTGGTATCGTACCCCACCTTTTGCAATAGGGTTGATGAATGAAACAAATCACGACTGGGTCGCAAGTACTTGCACCTTTGATTTGCAAATCACTCTGCAAAGAACTTATTTTGAAAATATTACAAAATTTGACACGCCATGTCCTTGCTTAGATGTTTATTTTCAAGAAAATCGTTTGAGTCTTATCCGAGAAATAACTATTTAATATAAAATAAAATATTTTCATCTATTTTATGGTTTGAATGGAAATTCCTATTTCGCCTCGAATTGTAACCCCCAGATATGAAGTTTAAAAAAAATCAGCCTGTCCGTTTATGTCTTGCAGATGGACAGACAGTCAGACGGAACAAATTGAGAGACAAACTTTTTTCAGTTTCTCTGTTATATTTAGTAACAAATAAATAGATTGATCAAAATCTCGAGATCTCCCATAATTTTCCCATAACTAATACTTGCCTTATAGGTGTAAGTATTTTATTTATTTATTTTATTTGGACTTTTTACATTTATTTTACAAGAGATACAGAATAAATATCTTTAGATCTATGTAATAATATTTTTATGACATGAATGGCTATTTAATGATAATGTATTCAAGGGAGAATACTGCAAGAAAAAAAAACTTATGTAAATTTAAAAACTAAAATGGTATTTAATTATAATAATAAAAAATTGTAATGAAAAACTATTTCAATGCAAATCTATTTAATTTCATTTAATAGAAATTAGTTAGTTATTTAGTACAAAAGTTTAAAAAAAGCTCATTATCAGAACAAGAGCATTCAGATAAGAATTTTTATTGTGATTTGTTCAATTTTTAAATTGTTTGATAAGTTGCAAATTTGATTTTTTCTTAATTTTTTTTTTTTTAAATTGAAAATTGATGTTTCTAGATGATGTGAAGCATAGCAATGATTAGAGAGGTAGATGTTATTACGGAATTGAAAAAAAAAGAATATAGGTGGGCTCATTCAACATACCCTACAACCCTTGTCAGCAGCCCCTTACCGCAAATTTTATCCATCTCTATGTTCAATGCAGAACACTTGATAGGAACCAAAAATAATAACTTAAAAAAAAAAATCTTATTTAGAAAAAGGTCACAGAGAAATGAGAATTACGAGTATTATAAAATTGTCCCAACACAGGATGGGGGCAATTTTGTATGACTTTGGATGACCTCTAAAAGCAGCGGTTTTCGAGACAAATATATTTAAATTTTTACGAGTAATTAATTGCTGGTAAATAAGTGAAATGGAGCAAGGGAAGTTAAATAAATCTCGAAAACCGATTTGTTTAGAGAAATGTCATTTGAATGAAAGTTGTTGTATTTTACATGAGCTTTTGAAAAGGTGTATCAGAAAGACCCGTTCTCATTTAAAATAAAGGGCACGATTGGGTCGCACGTTCTTGCTCCACATGTGCTGTTCGTTCTTAATTTGTTCGGATTTCAAATTTAGGCAAAATTTATAAGAAGCGAAGAAATTACTTTTTGTAAAATGCGTTAAAAAGCGAACAAATTTTTTTTTTAATTTTATACGAAATCGTCTAAGGCATATCTGAAAAATGGCCAATTTTCACAAGCCCGCTAATAAGTAAACTACAAATATTCGACTTTGTTGCGAAAATCTGAGTACGTAGTAATACATATTTCAAATGCCCGCAATATGAATTTTGATCAAAATTGTTGGAGCCGCTTTCAAGAGAATTGAGCTTAGGTAAACTACCTTTAATTATGAAGTTGAAATGAAAATTCAGATTTCACCACATTTTCACCAAATTTGTACTGAATCTGTCTATCCTTTTGGGTTGCAGTGCGAAATACAGACGGGCGGACAGAATTCCGGATCCCACTTTTCGTGTTTCTAATGTTATGTAGTAATGTCCAGATTAATCAAAATTTCGAAATCGAAAATCCCGAAACAATACTTGCCCTTGATATGAGCAAGTAAAAAATGTAAATAACAATTGTTTTAAAACGTATCGTTTGTCAAGGTTTTCCTTTTCAACTAAAAACGCCTTCGCCCCTAGTGGGGCAAAAAGGACTTCACGTTGGACCACTAATAAAACTAAATAAATACTAAATAATATTTATTTCAAGTGTCGAAAAATAATTTTCGAACTTTCTTAAAGACTAGTGCTAATCTTTTCCAAACCAATTCTTGATTTCTGTCAAGATTGTGTGTCAATTTACTAGCTTCAGCCGTATTATAAGCCCGTGCATGTCCATCTTTCTGAATTGTTTGTCCTTAATTTCACCATATACGTTGGGCACACAGGTTCAGTTGCTTATTCTGTTAAAATTTGTTTTTAAATTTTCATTTTGCTTAAAAGCATAACTACTGAACCATTTTGCCTTACTTGGTACCGATCTGTTTTGTCATTTTGAAATTATAGAGTGAGCTTGGAAGAGTAATGACTTATCGTTTTTCGCTTTTACTCGAGAGAGATTCACTCATTTATGGAAAACAAGAAGCCCGGAGGCCCACTCTTTATTACATAATTCATTTTTAGAGTAGTGCTAACTCTTCGTATATAGGCGTTATCTAATTAAGTTAAATGAAACAGTGTAGTGATACAGTAATTTGTATGGATCATATTTGTTTTCTTTACACAATTTTCTCAGGACAGGCATACCTTTCCTCAGGGCTATTCTTTACACCGACTGTGACAATATATAGGTACACAGGTTTGTTGAAACTTTTCTGCGCGAGTTACGCCTCTCCTGGGCATTACTCGTAAAGATCAAAACGGTTTCTGGATTTCTATCTGAAATTTAAAAAAATAGCATACCTAGAAACTGAGGGGGAAGTGGGAAGGTTTTCTCGGAATTCGTAATTTTTTCTTTGTTATTTCCTTGAATATTCTCATTCAAATGCCTGTAAAGGGTATTTTAGAATCAAATTTTAATCATCCTGTATACGTTTTTAGATAGGATAAATTAAACAGCGAAGCGGAACAGTAATTTATATGTTGCCGTATTATTTCATATAAGTTCGTGGAAACTAAAAAAAATATTTTTGGGTTGTGTTTTTAAAACGTTATATAAAACGGCATACTCAAAATGAGGGGCCACGGAAATCGTAATCTTGCCAGAAAAAGGGGTTGTAGATTTTTTTCTTAGTAGGAAGTGGGCATTGCTGCCACCATTTTTAACTGAATTTCACGACTTCTAGTGAGATATTCACAATAAGAATTAACCGTCACTGTAAATAGCGTCGTAGCAAAACATGTTTTTTTTTGTTATTAAGAAAACAGCCCTAAAAAGTGGGGTTTTTGTAAAACGACAGTGTTTGATAAGTGGGCATGTTTGTCTGCCAATTTAAAGAAAAATGTTTACATTTGTACTCAATTTTCCCAGAATATTGTTAAGCACTGTTTCTCAATTTATCGTTATTTCGCACGAGTCTATGCAATGTGTTCATAGCCATGCGTTCAAATTTGAAATCTCAGCAAAATATAAAATTAAAAAAAAAATATTGGAGCTGTTCTCGAGAAAACCGAGATTTTGAAAATTGGCTCGTTCTAATGTTAAGTCAATTTTCGGGCTAAAATTCAATTTTTGATTTCACCTCGAATTGTAAACCCACAGACTCCAGATATGAAGTTTTAAGTAAATGCGTTAAGGTGAAATTCCGAGAGAGGAACAAAGAGGGATATTGTCAAGCTGCAAATGCGGTGCCGAGACATAAAGCCATATTAAAGTATGGCCTTATGACGCTTTCGCAAAGCGATATAAGACCATATTTCAAGGTATGGCCTTATGACCGTCCGGTGTATATATGAGTCGAAGAGATGTTCATAGTTTTTTTTTTTTTTTTGTTTTTTTTTAGCAAGTATTGTTTAATTCATTATTAGATATACAATACAATTTCCTCCTTTATGACACATTTTCCGTAAAATATGCTACGGATTTAAAGATTTTGGGTTTTTCTGCCTTATGATAAAGTTACACATATCTGAAATAAGTCTGGACTGTCCTGTATTGCAATGAGAACGAGGATTTGTGAACTTATTTAGTTAACCGTCCGAATCGGCTAATTTCGTAACACTTAGATTTAATTGTCAATATAAATAATTGTCTCTGAATTTCGGTGGAGAATTCTAATTTGTTTAAACGTCCGAATTTAATATCTTTGTAATTATTCCCAAATTAATGACGCGGAACAAATTGTTAAACATTTTCTACTTTAATGTTTCCTCCTCTTTTAAAAGCAAACAAATAATACAGTTAAAGTTCATATTTTAGTAGGCAATTATTAAAAATTGTTAAAATTTATATTTCGTGTTCGTTCAGTCTTTATAATTTTTTTTCCAGCTCAAATAAAAGTTATAGTAAAATTAAAAGCATGCGCTGAATATATTAGCAAATTTTGTATTGTGCATGCTAGCGGCTAGCGTGTATGTGCAATGTAATTTTGCTTTGGTAAATTTCCATAAACTAAAATTATTATAAAAAAAAAAACTATTTTTTATTTGCTTTCTAATATTATCATTACAAAAGATGAAATCTAGAATTACTGGAATAAATATCGATATGGAGAACCATGCATGACTTCCATGTTTCAAAATATTTTTTTTTTTTTTAAAAATGTTTGATATGGAAAATGTCGGTTCCATTTCATTTACCAGAAAGTTGCTTGTTCGGTGAAATAGTGATGTTATTGTTATAGGTATCAAATATTTCAACAATTTGAAGCAACAATGTTACAAAATTGTGAATAATTTCAAAATTCCGCATTCGATTGATACGAGATTATTATTGTTAGTTATAGGTATACTCGTATATGTATAAAGACTTCTGCATGCCGCATATGTGATTTTAGAAAATTTTAAAAACACAAACCACCATCTACGAGTATGTTGTTTGTTAGTTTATGTCGGAGTGCTCAGATTTATAGCAATCTTTTACATATAATACAAAGTTTGATGCTTAGTCATTCGATTGTACAATAGTGCCTTAACCCCATACGATACATGATGATTGCCCAATATTCAACTTTTTAACAGGTCGGATTCTGCCTGTATCACACTTTTTTTCTTGAAAATTACCACAAAAACCATTTAGTACAATCCATTTGGAATGGATTGTATGATGCCTTATCTATTCTAATCCATCCCTAAGAAAGTGGGCGTGGCGTTATGAACTTTTTAATTGAAATGCAATGACATCTTTCTACTCAGAGGATAATTCCGTGATTTTTAACTGATTTTATCAGAAAAACTATTAGTACTTTTGTTTAGAAGAAAGTGGGCGTGGTTATCACCATTTGCAACTAAAGATCATGGAATATAATTGGATATTCACAATAGTAGTAGTATCACCGTAAATTGTAAAATATGTTTTTTTTTAAAAGGAAACGCCCCCAAAAAGTGGAAGTTGGTTCTCATAATGAAGAAGTCTATTTCTGACCTCCCGGCCTAAGGTAAAATGGAGGAATCTGCACCGAAAAGCTTCAATTCTGAATGTGCACGTCACGATACTGTGACCAAACCTGGATAGCATACTCAAGGAAAGGTCATACGAGGGATAGTTGGTAATATAGGGGTATGAAAATTCTTTGGACAAGCGTTTAATTAAAGCCAAATGGAAGACAAGCTTTGCTAATTGTCTATGAGCATGGAAGTTAAGTTCTCTATCGTCACGGAGGAGACGAGTTCATTGCTTATGAAGTAGTTTCTAATTGGCTAGGGAAGGCGCTTACGAGAGAAACTTATGGCTTTACATTTATTCACATTAAGCTCTAGCGAATTATGTCGACACCAAACGAATAATTTATTTAAATCTTCCTTCAGTGCATGAGTATCAGCATAAGAATCAGCCTATATAAATATCAGAGGCCTTAAGTGGCTACCATGGGGGACCCCCGACATAGCACTTATTGGGTTCGATACCGAAGCTCTAAAAAGGACAAAATACTGGTGATCTTCTAGATAAGACTTTATCCAAAAAATAAAATGCAAGGGACAGATTGAATAAGGCAGAATGTTCTTAATACAGATCATATGTTTTAGGCCAGAAGCTGATAGTCGGTCAGTAAATAAAATTGTATAGTCAGATGTGGCATTAATTGTGACAAAGTGAGTCTTCCGAGTTAATCACCCACAATAATAACATCTTCAGTCGAGCATATGGCTTCAAACAAAAAATCTGCGTCAACAAAAGCTGATATTCGCTAATAGGTTACGCCTTGAAAACAAGGTGTAAAGGGATCGCTTTGTGACGTTACTTTTAATGCATATAGGTAAGTACCAGATTAATAATGTTAGGAATATCGAAGAGCGTTGCATTGTAACAAGTACGTAGTGCCCAGTAGATGCCACGTTTCGATGATTTATTCGAAACATTAGTGGCGTCTTTCCCAAAGACATTGCTATAACTCATTATTGTTAAAGTTAGAAATTAAGTTAGTTTGAATAAGAGCGTAGATAGATATAAAGCTTTTGAGAGTCTAAAAAATATATCACCGGTTTTGATGCAAATACTAATGTTTTGGGAGGAAAGCGACAAACACTTAAGAGTATTGTTATTTAGACAGATATGGTTAATCGTATACTTATAATTTTTAGTAAATAGGGAGATGGCGGTAGAGTAATGATTAGGGGCGAAAAAAACTTTTGGACAAATCAAAAGTTTTGTGAAAGTTATAGAAAATTTTACGTAAGAGAGCTGTGGGAACACCTTCTTGATGGATAGAGACCAAGCCGACAGTCTTGTTTCTAAACGCGATTTACAAATGTTATTTGGAAAGGAAAATGATTGCCAAATTAACAATCAAATAAGCAATCAAATGTAAAACTTAACATATGTATCACGGTGAGTGATGTATTAGGTTCTGAATGTAAAGATTCTTGTTAGAAAATTTAGAAATATGTATGTTGACAATTGAATTTAGCATTTTTTTTTTCTGTTCAAATTTGTGTATACAGTGAAAAAAAAAAATAAATTATAGCAATATGACAAAAATCAAATGAACCAAATGACATTTGTCAATTTGATGTTCGCAGCTTTTGTGTCTTGTATTGAGGATCATTCTGACAATCAATAGACCTTTTTGACGTTTCCGAAAACTGCTGGAACACAATGACGACGACAGCGACGAGCAATAGTCGCGTTCGTACGTGCTGCCAAAAGTTGAAATACGCGCAAATGTGTAAATGTGAACACAATGAGTGGCTGTCGTAGTCGTAGTCGTAGTCGTATTAGTTGGGCAACTTTTATCTTATGTCGTACGACGAGGCTAAGTAGTAGACAATGGAGGAGCAGTAAACTGCAAATTTATAGAAATGGTTAAAAACATCAAATATTGTGGAATTTATCACATCCGCTTTACGAAAATGTAAAAATAAAATGTATATAAATAAAATGTTAAAAAAAATGTAAATGTGGTATACGACTTCATCGTTGACAAATCTTTTGAGAGGGTTTGCGACATCGGTGCGCAACTTCAAGTGACAGCGACTACGCCTACGACAGCAACGTCATTGTGTTCCAGCAAATAGTATTGCTATCAATGCAAACTGCGTTAGCTTTGCGCACATATTACACAACTATAATAAAAAAAAGTATAAAAACTAACTGAATAAATTGGTGATATCAAAAAAAAAAAATTAAAGTAGATATGACCTTGCAGAAATTATACTGCTGAGCAAATGCGTGCGTGTTACAAGATTTATGAAATGAGAAAAAAATTGGTGGAAAAATATTTTTTCTTAAAGAAAAATTATAAGACTATCACCTAAGAGCATGACAGTTCGTAATTTTTGTGAAGAAACTTTTCCTGAATGTTTTAAATTTCAGCGAAAATGTTCAAAATACTTGAAAGGAAAAATGTATGTAATAAATTTATGAAAAGGTCAGAAAAAAGTGAGACAAAAGAGTACGTAAGACAGTAGTATCATTTAGTATGTGTCATATATGATACATGATGCATTTAACGGTAAAAGGGGTCATCAACTATTGCTATTATACTTCTTAATTATGTTGATCAAAAAATGGACGAATGGCGACCGTTGCATCGTTGCCATCGATGAATGCCATGTCCTTGCATATGTATGTCGTAAATGACTGAGATATCATATCCGATATCTCTAATAAATAAGGCCGCAGACTTGTTCGAATGTGAAAGGGTTAT
Organism: Pocota personata; assembly: GCA_963082735.1. Lineage (NCBI taxonomy): Eukaryota > Metazoa > Arthropoda > Insecta > Diptera > Syrphidae > Pocota > Pocota personata. Next base: position 70,562,521 of record OY720431.1, read on the forward strand.
AAAAATGTTTTGAAGAATGATTGATATACAAATTTCAGTAATTTTCTCTTTCTTGATCTCTCACTTCCAAATTACACAGAGCCCAAAAAGTCTCCGTACAGCAGCTTACTTTCTTCTACACCTGTGAAGAATTATTCATTAAATAAAAAATTAATTAAATTTGAAAGTTAACAAAAAATTAAAGATAAGATAGAGTTTACATTATTAAACAAAGCTAGAATATAACTTTCATATCTGGTCTGGTGCAAGACCGTTTTGCACATACTAGACAGGGTACCGAATCGCGCGTTAAAACTTGTAGGTGATAGAGAGATTGTAAATTCCATATATTCAATTGAAAATCTTTGAAATGTCTCGTGTTTCTCCCTATTTTATCACTTTTTTTTTATAAAATATGCTGAAGCGAAATAGCGAGTAGCATTCCTCCCCTTCAAAATTTCACACGCAATACGCGTCATGCTTCGAATGCACATCAGTTCACCCTTAAGCCCAACTTCTGTCGTACTGTCAAATATAGGGATGCGTTTATAAGCCGAACGATGAATGTGGAATGATCTGCAAGGCTCTGTATTTCCCCATCACTACAACCTCCAAACATTTAAAGGCAACGTGCACAGGCTCCTCTTCTGTTCCTCTTCCTCCTTTCCCTAACGCCTTTGCTCTGAAACAGTTTAAGGGTATTCATATCCCCTTCGGCGCGCGTTAATTATATATATAAAAAAAACAACAATAACATTTTATTTTTGCATTGTATTATTTTATTATTTATTTTTCAAGTAACAAAACTTTATAAATTACTACATATTTCATACAAGATGCTTTTAAAATATTTGAGCAAGTGTGTACATTCTCATTATTAATTGAAAAATAAAAATAAAAAAATGCATTCTGTAGTTATAAATAACTAGTGTCGAATGCATTAATAACCATATAAATTAAATATAAAATTGTTACTTCAACAAAAAGGTGTGAAAAAAGGTGTGAAAAAAAAGGTAAAGAAAGCTAATATTAACATTCATCAAGTATATTTATTAAACATAACAACTGACTTAGACTACGCGACTAAATAAATGATTTATATCATTTAGATTGAAATTAAAAAGCCATTTTTTAACCTGTCTTATATAAAAGGAAAAGTTTCTGACTTCTCTAATCTCAGGCGGCAAAGCATTACATAATCTAGGTGCAACAGAAGAGTAGAAGTTAACAAAGTGACAAGTTTTAAAGGATGGAATAATTGCTAGATTGTGATTGGAACTACGAAGTCCATGATATAAAGGAATCCTATTAGTTAAATATCCAGACCTTATAAAAAAAATCTTTAACATCTTATAAAAGTATAAATGTTTTAGAGGAAGAATTTTCGAGTTGACAAAAAGCAAAAAACTACTATCTACTACTACAGCGTCTTTTTCTCCAGATGATTCTAATTATATGTTTTTGAGCGACAAGTTAAAGAACATGATTTTAGTCTTGTCGCTGATAACCAATTTATGTATACAAAACCAATGCCTTAGCTGCTCCAAATCCTAATTCATATCTGCAATTACATCTAAGGCAGAGCTATTTGAATAAGAGCAAGCTATGTATATCATCAGCAAAACCAGCTCTTAAACCTTTAAAATTTATATTAAAGATGGAATTGGTATAAATTAAAAAGAGAATTGGGCCAAGTACGGACCCTTGTGGCACACCAATTTTAATGTCTAAATTTTCCTCTGTTGACTTTCCGGCATCTGGAAAAATACCATTATAAATACTTTTATTAAAAATGTGAGCTAAGACATCAACAATATTGAGTGCGATTTTCTTAATAAAATTTATAGACCAACAATCTTTTGTTGACGAGTTAGAATTTTTAAGTAAATTAATAGTTTTAAATAATTCAAAAGATGAGATCGAATCATAAAAAAAACTGCTTGCTTGACTCCATTCATTTTTGTAACATTCTCCCTTGCAGTGATTGGAAGAATTAGAGAAACCAGCATTAGAGAGAGTATTGGAGGCAACACTAGTAATATATTGGTTAAAGACATTAAGAATTTCACTCCGATTTTCTATAGCATCACCCTGGAAGGTTAAACAATTTAGTGGTTTAGAGGAAGGCCCACTTTTGTTAATTAGTTCATTAACAATTGCCCATTATTTCCTTAAATTGTATCTTGCTAGGCGCTGTTTGTTAGTACAGTAATTTTCTTTATATAAAATAATTTCAGCAGAAACTTCCTTGCATATCCTATTATAAAGAGATCGAAGATAAGCATTTTGAGGTTCCTTTCTACATTTAATATGTAGTTTATTTTTCTTTTCAATCCTTTTGAGTAGAGACGTGGACATCCAAGGTTTAAGTCTTTTTATTTTAATACGCCTTTTTGTCTCAATGAGACAAGAACTAACGTGAGCTTTTAGAGTATTTATAAATTTACCGAAACCGCTAGAGGGATTACTATCCATATAAACGTCAGTCCAAAATTCAAGAAGTAGAATAGCATTAAGTCGTTCAAAATTAATCGCCGTATCTTTTACAAACGGTACAAAGTTTTCAGTTTGCTTAGCGTAAACTCCTTGAAAAACTAAACCAACCATACAATGATCAGATATATTGAAATCTGAAATGGAACTAGAGAGAGATAACTTGGAACTGCGATGAAGTCTTTCAAAAATATGATCAATACATGTTATAGTAGATTGGGTTAATCTAGTAGGTTCATCAAAGCACGAATCCAAGCCATTTGCTTATAATACAGAAATATAATCAAAAACAATAGGAGAATCAGATAAAATATCTAATGTCACCAAGAATGAATAGATTTTTTGACGTTTTTTAAGACAACAAAGAAGCCAATTCCTCAACAAAAACATTTTTACTTTTTGCATGCAGCCTATAAAAACACATAAAAATAAACTTTCCGGATTCAATTTTGCAAGATACTTTAACCATATCAGCACTTTTCAAGTTAAGACAGCAACATTCATGCTCCAGCCTATCACTTACGAAAACTGCCACTCCACCTGTAGCATAAGAGTTATTACAAGTAGGATAGAATTTATATCCAGGTATACTATAAAGATTAGATTCATTCATTTACATAAACGAATTAAAAAATTACAATTCATTTTACTTAAAGGAAAAAAGTGACAAAAAAGTGTCCGTACAGTTAATCATTTTCTCAATAACAATTAACGTAATAGCTCGTTGGCCCACCTTTGTTCTTAACGACTTCTTGTAAGCGATTTTTCATGAAAAAAAAGACACTTAATTGTTATCTACACACTTCTGATGGCAGCTGTTACAAAGGAATGCCATCTGTAGGCAGACGTTTCTGTTATTGTCTGAGAGACCGATCGGATGAATATGACCATACTCGTAACGGTATTGTAAGCGCACAAAAAAGTTGTTGATTCGGAGAACAGATGAGGGAAAAAACAACATATCTGTTAGTGTTGCTACTTTAGTACTTACATTACACGTATCATACTTTTTTGCGATTATATAAAAGTAAGCTGCTGTAAATGTAACTTTTGGTGTAATTGTTTGGCCCCTAAAAAGAGACGGTTCTTATACTACTGTTCTCAAATTAGGAATTGTTGTTCGTCGCTTTTGAAGTTGACTCCATCCCTATCCAACAAGTGAATTATTCGAATGTTTTGCCCGTATTTAGTACCAGGTTGAAGTTGCAGAGCCAGCAATATTCGTTGTTCGAAAAAGTGAGTACGGAGTCTTACTGCAAATGCCCACATTTGCTTTGGAGAAAATTACACTTTTTCAAAATCAGCATCAAGTACCGTTAATTTTGAAGTTAGAAAGAAAATTCCGATTTTGCCTCGAACTGTAAACCCACTTATCCAAGAAAGAAGTTTGAACAAAATCCGTCCAGACGGTGACGTTGCAGTCGACCATACATTCATACAGATAGACAGACAGAGACACGGACAGAATTAAGACGCCCACTTTGTGTTTCTCTATGTTGTAATGTCAAATTAAATCAAAATCTCAAGATCGACAATTTTCAGGAAACCAATACTTACCTTTACACTTAGGTGCAAGTAACATAAAGGGCACAACTGGGTCGCGCGCACTTGCTCCATATGTGCTGTTGGTTTGCAAAATTGCTGAGATTTCAAATTTAGAAAAAATATACAACAATAAGCTGAACAACTTTTCTGATAACATTTTAGTGTCATATACGAGTACTTACATACATATGTACATATGTTAAAAATGATCTACCCATAGATATCAATTTTGAAGAAAATCGTTCAAATTTAAGTGAAAAACTGAGTTCGCAGACTTATTCCTTTTACTTCAGGTATGAATATTTATCAAAATCGTTAGAGGTTTTTCAAAAATTTTTTTTTTTTTTTTTTTTAATTGGTTTTAAGTAAAGTATAGTTAATTTTGAGGTTAGAATGGAAATTAAAGTTTCCCCTCAGGGCATTACCGCACAGACCCTGGATCTGAAGTTATTACAGAGGTACAGACAGACTGACAGACAGAATTACGAGACCCACTTCTTTGAGTTTCTCCATTATAGTAATGGCAAAGTTGATCAACATGTCGAGATAGATTTTTTTACGAAATCAATTCTTGCCCTTTTTAGAAGCAAGTGAAAATTATTTTAAAGATTTTACTTAAGTTTCCAGCAAAGTGCCTTACGAACGAAATCAATTCTTGCCCTGTTTAGGAGCAAGTGGAAATCATTTTAAAGATTTTACTTAAGTTTCCAGCAGAGTGCCTTCCGAGCACACAACATATGTACATATTTACAAGTAAGTGTGACCCAGTCGTGGGCTCTTTCTTTTTATAGTGTTGTTAATGCCCAAAACACATGTCAACAAAGTCTGCTTGCAGTGCTGCTGGCACCTCTGCACGTGAGACAGATGTGTAGATATTTTTTGACGTGCATCGCATCGGATACTGTCATTTTACAGCTACTGTCAGTTACGGGTACTGAATTGAAATTTCATTTGCATTTGTGAAAATAATTACAAAATACAATAAAGTTCGGAAATTGATATTGATTTTAAATGTTTATCAGTCATATTGGAAGTTTTTAAGTAAACAAACAATGAAACTTCAAAAACCGATGATACCAAATACCCAAAATATTTTTTTTTTGTCTTTTTTTTGTGTCAGCATTGTTGTTTACAGAAAATTTAGAAACAGAGGTATGTTGCAGCGCGCAGAGCAGAATTTACATGTCTCTTCGCGAATTAAAACATGTGTATTCTAATTCTCTGCATACAGAATTCTGCACATGTGGGCATAACTCTCAGATTGTTTTAAATTCACATTGATTTATGTTTGTACATTTGCATGCAAATCTATATATATAAAAGTGAAACCCTGTATGTATGAACCGATCATCATGAAATTTTAACCACGTATTATTTACGTCAAAAGCGTCGTTTTGGAATAAAAAAAAATGAGGCGTAACAACGAGCGCTGGGCATTCGCTAGTTTAAAATAAAGTGCACGATTAGTTCGCACGTAATTGCACCTATATGTTGTTTATCCGGAAATCATTCAGATATGAAATGTAGACGAAATGATTGTTATTTTTTTTTTTAAGAAAATCCATTAAAAATATTTTTATTTTATTTTTTTTTTCATTTTTCCAAAATTTGGTATGCCATAATCTTGTACATGTCAAATATTGTTTAAATATTGATTTGGAATATAATCCATCGAGTCATAGCGGAAAAATAGCAAATTTTTAAAAAGCATCTAATAAGTGAATTACCGTTATACGTTTTTTTTTTAGCAAAAACCTGGTACGCCATCTATTAGCACATATCTACTGTAACTCAAATATAAAATTTTAATAAAACCGTTAATGCAAATACATATGTATGTACATACGAGTATTCAAAATCAGCCATTAGTAAAGTACCGTTCATTTTGAGTACCGTTCCTTCTGATTTCGCTCCAAATTGTGAAACCACCGACCCCAGATATGAAATCAAGAAGAAAATCCATGAAACCCTCTAGGCTGCAGTCGGACATACAGCTGTGGTCAAAAAAATAGCATCAAGAGTGTGTAATTACACTCATTAGTCGAAGTGTGTTCTTTAATATTTTATGTAAAAATCCCGAAAAACCAAAATCCCGAAAGTACAAAATCCTGAAAGGCCAAAATCCCGGAAACTAAATCCCGAAAAATGTTCAAATATATATACATACATATGTATATAGTATATCCACAAGAATATGTATGCTGCCCCCTGAAACCCCCTTCTTGGGGTCACTGTAGGATTTGGAGTGGGTGCGAGGTTGGGTGTATGCAAAGTTTCTTCATATTCATGTGGTATTTTTTTTAAAAACCAGGGGATTTATGTTGAATAAATTTTCCTGATTTTTTTGTCACTTATCTACAATAAAATGTTCACTTTCATTTTCGGAAATTTGGTCTTTGGGTTTTCGGGATTTTAGGTTTTCGGGATTCTGTCCGACTCCCTATACATACAGACATACAAAAGGCAAACAGATAGACAGAATTGCGAGGGCCACTTTTTTAGAGTTTCTCTATTATAATAATGTTAAGATTGATCAAAATCTCGAAATCGATTTATTTACGAAAATAACAATAATTTAAATATTTTGGTAATTTTGCAAAGCTTGGCATGCCATGTCCTTGCATATGCCTCTATGCAAAGTACCACTAATTAGTAAAGTATCGTTAATTTCGGAGTTGCAATGAGGACCGGTACCCTACTGGTCCCAGATATGAAGTTTGCCGTCGGCAGTACATACAGACAGACAAAATTGAGAGATCCACTTTTTTGAGTTTTTCTATTATAGTACCTAATACCAAAATTTATCAAAATTACGAGATCGATAATTTTCAGGAAACCAATACTTGCCCTGTGTACGTGTATGCAAATATGATGTTCTAAATGTATGCAGTATGTTTTCTGAGATTATAGTTAACAATCAAAAATAAATAAATATGAATATTGTGGTGGTAACTTTTCGCAGCATGTGAACCAAAAATTTTAATATTTTATGAATATGTACTTGCATTACGGCATATTTAAATTGATATCCCAAATAGATGTATTTGAATAAATATGTATATAAGTATGTACATATTTGGACTGTGTAATTATTTACATTATCTATTTATCATTCTTGTAATGCCTTGCATGCAATACTCGTATTCAAGTTCATATTGAATTGATGACTTGAATACGAAATTTTCTCGCACTTCCGGACACTATTGTTGTCAATATCGAAACAAGGTCGAGATGGTTATAAGTGGTCAAGGGAGTCTACTTATTCGATAATAGTTTTGTTATACCCAAATTTGTTAAGCTATTTTTAGGGACAATTGCAAATATCTTCTTAAGTGCACATCCTTTAAAATCTCTAAATCTCTCTTATTTTATACGATTTTTGTGACACTTTCCATAAAGAGTAAAATTTGACAGTAAGAAAATTAAAAACACTTTTAAAAAAAGATTAGTAGGTATCTCAAATAAAAAATCAAAACAAGGATCTTAGGAACCAAACCACTTATTTGCTGTTGAAGGTTTCTGAAGGTTTCAGGAACGAGTACAAACAATATAGAACTACAAATGCTTTTGCTTTGTGAAAGCTGCTAAAATGTGCCTATTATATTATGCACCAAGTCATAAACGATTAGACCAATCGTACAATACTTCATTTGATTTCCAATTTCACCTTAACTGAGCGATAGTAAAAAAGAAACACGTACCAACTTGATCATTACTTGCACTGGGTTTGAACATTGAGTTTCATTTTTATTTTTTTATTTTGATGCAAATATGTATGTACAATACATATATACACATGTAGATATCCGTTCATCCATACAAATATTACTACATATTTGAAAATAATTCAATGTTTATTTTTATTTTTTATCGAATTTTTGTCAATAATTATAATCTGTGTACAGACGTTGAATTGCCAAAATACTGTATAACAACTTATCCAGAGTTTGTGAAATACATACTCGTATGTACATATGGATCTGTGTTTGCGCGATACGAGTACAAGTAAAGTATTAACTCACGATTGTTTAAAAGAATAAATAAGGGAATTTTATTGAGGTTAATTTGTTAAATTTCATTATAGTTGATTTTTAAAGTTTTTAGATTCAAACAATACAAAAATAAAAACCTCGTGCGCCTTATTACATATTTCAATTGCGACAAAATTTTAAGGTTGTTCACATCACTGTTAAAATTCCACAAAATTGGGAAACTTTTTCAAGGTGGCGTACGACTGCTGAATATGAATTTAAAAGGCAAAATAATACGGCATACGTTCACCCTATATAAACGTATGCATATGTTCATATGTGTGTTTTTTAAAATACATAATTTTAATCTTTTTAACGTCGACTACAATTAATGTTAATTGCACTAACAACATAAAGAAAAAAATGCACCTAATAAAATCTAATAAAGTGAAATGATATTTACTTGCACCTACCTACATACTCGTATTTCTCGAGATTTTAATTAATAAATAAATAATAAAATTAATGAAATTCTAATTACTAATACTAAAATAGAGAAATTCGAAAAACTTGTACTCGCAAATCTGTCTATAGGCGAAAGTTCTCCAAACTTGATATCTGCGAACTGTGCAATCATCTACAATCGGAATTTTTATTCTAACCTCAAAATTAACGAATCAATGGCTAATTTTTAAAAGCAAAATATTTTCTCGAAAACGGTCATGAACGAAAATCTATGCTACCAGATGGCATACGTTTTTGAAAAAAAATAAATAAAAATAAAAATTTATACTTATTGGCTGGTTTTTCAAAATTAAAATTAATATCTAAATAATATTTAACATTATGCAAGGTCATGGTAGACCAAGCTTTGAAAAATTGTTAAAATCATTTTTTTCCATTCCTTAGTTTAAAAAAGTTTGATTAAATATAAAATCTTAGTGAATTGCAAATGAGCAACATTTAAGTGAAAGTACTATGTGCTACCCAGTCGTCCACTTTATTTTTATACCCTATCCAGGGGGTATTAAGTTTGATACCCCCAAAAGTATATATATTTGTGAACAGAATCAAGAGCTATGTCGATCTAGCCATGTCCGTCCGTCCGACCGTCCGCATGTCAACATTTTTTGAGCCTTAAATTTTGAGCTAGGAACATGAAATTTGGTATATACATACATAATACATAAGCTTTCTGGAATCCGAAGCAGTACAAGTGTAAACAAATTTTAAAATCCACACACAATACACGCCCACTTTTGAAAAATATTGCCTGGGTAAAATATGTAGACGTTGGCTTTCTATACATTTCGTCCATACATTATATATGGCCACGCCCAGCATTTTCTTTAAAAAAAAAGCATTGCAAAGCTATCTTCGGTGATGGTTATGTCTTATTGTGAGTATCTTATCAGACTACGTTAACTTCCGTTACAAATTTTGGGAGCCACGCCCACTTTCTGCTAAGAAATAGAAAGTTGTAACAACCGCTTTGTGATAAAATTTCCTAAAAATCGCTTAAATATCCTCTGTATAGAAACATTTCATGGCATTTGTTTTAAAAATTTCGCAACGCCACACCTACTTTATTAGGGATGAGTTAAATGATGGGGGATAGGGTACCATACGATCCGTTCTGGACGAATTTTAACTTTAATGAATTGTTTTCTTTTAATATGCGTGTTCAGAAATGATGGTTGTAAATAGACCACAAAACCCTATTGCTTTCACTAACGTGTCCATCTGTTCGTCTGTCATCACCTTCTAGCTCCTTAACGATCAAAGTTATATGTATGCACGTTTTTTACACAAGTGACGAAGAAAGAAACAATAACCCAAAGACAACGCCGGTGTCTATTTTTTTAAAAAAAACTTACATACTGATTTGTTGGTCAAATATCAAAACTATGAAAATTTGTATTTGACCCTGATGTCATACTTTACATTACGTTACTGAAAGTAACACATTCCTGTAAATCTCTGAACCGAACTTTTTTCAATTTACGTTTAGTTTTGAAAAGTCCGTTTGATTAAAGAAGATTTACGATAAGTAAGTACAAGGACACAATTTTTTTTTTGGAAACGAGTTTTGTATTTAGTGACCTTGTAAGATCACGCTTAGATCATAATAGTAAACAATTTTTATCAATTAATAAATCGTGAGTCTGCAGATAATTCACGAACATAAAAACGCTGAGATGAATAATGTGTTTGGATTTTCTTAACCTTGAATTGATTCAGTGAGAGTCAAGCACCTAACTAGCTTTTTGGACATTTTTCCATTATTACAACAGAGCTTGACATCTGTAATTAGTAATGGTCTAAACAGTTTTTCAACCATCTGTATTAGTATAATAGCTTTTATAAAATGTCACTACAGAGTGTAATTAAAATAATTTGCTTAGACCTTAAAATCATATCGCATTGATGGGTTTGCTAATTAACATCACGTTCATTATTTATGTTTGGCTTGCCCATAAAGGCAACGTGTAGTAGTAGAAATTAGTGTTTGCTATTGAGTGTTTGTTTTCTCCCACGGCAAAGGTCTTTGGGTTAGGCAATGATTCAACTTTTTTTTGCAATGTAGCTCAGCAGCGCAGACCTGAATTTATTACTCAATGTATAAAACGTAGTTTTTCAGACAAAATAGTTTTAGGTACTATTGTGGCATAGTTAAGTAGCTCACCTTATTGTTGTACGCCTAGTCATACATACATGTATCACACATCGGTACGAATTTAATTGGAAGAAGCCACACGCTTTATAAAATGAATGGACAACACTTCGTAGATATTTCAAAATATAAAGCCATTATAATGAGATTACTTAATTTTATAGACAAATTGGTAACGTGTAATTGTATTCGCCAATGATAGGCTCAGCCTTGGAATCTTTATTTCACACTATGGTTAAAAAGATGAAAGAATATAAGAAGTGTCTATTCCACACATAGAAATATATACAATTTGGGTCACCAAATCTAAAGCCGAAGTTTGTGCTAATTGAGAATTGGCAAAACCATTGTTTGTTTACTTCTTGACACATACGTCATAGAAAAACGTCACTAATCGAAATGACAATTCAGTTTCGTTGGGCAGCAGTATAGTGGAAAGTGATCTAAACTGACATACTTTCTTTTATCATAGTTATAAATTTATGAAGGAAATTTAAATAGCAAGTTTTGGTATTTCAGTATCTATTAAATATAAAAATATATTTTGATAAAGTAGGTTAAGGGCTCGTATCCTGGACCGGTTGTACTTTGGACCAAGTGTCAATTGTTAATTTATATTGTCAATACACCTTGGACCTACATATTTTAAAGACCAGTCAGGCTTTAGACCAGTCAAGTGACTTAGCAATTTTGGGATGCTTTCTTCAAAAGACTATATTTCACTTATCACGGGATAGTGAAGCCTTATTGTGGAGATACCAGCAGATTCTGTGAACTTCAGTTACAAATAGTGGCAGCCGCACTCACTTTCTTCTAAGAATAAGTCATAACAAGAGTGCTCCCGATAAAATCTCTTAAAAATCGCTGAAATACGAATATTCTCTGTATCTGCATTTGTCTCACAGGGTTTGCATTGAAAATAAAATTCACCAAAAAAAAAAAAAAAAATTACAGAATAATGTCGGATTGGTCAGCTATTCTATGATGTATAATATACTAATATTATAAGGAGAGAGCGATTGCTACCATATGCCATATTCTTACAAATGTCTAAAATGACTTAGACATCAATTATGAACAAAATTGTGTAAATTATTTCCGAGATGTAGCCAATTTTCCTACATTACCTCAGATATGAATTTTTATCGCAATCGTTGAAGCCATTTCCGAGTAATTGCACTTTTTCAAAATTGGTCTTATGCAAATTAACCATTTTGAGACTAGAATGAAAATTACAATTTTTCATTCCGGGTATGAGACCACAGACCCCAGTCCGGGGTACAGACAGGTAGACGGACAGAATTTCGAGACCAACTTTTTTAAGTTTCTCTGTGATAGAAATGATTAAAATCTCAACATCCAACATTTTCACGGAAACAATTCTTGCTCTTTATATGATATTATTTAAGTGCTTGGTTTTTTTTCCCAGAAAATCACGAATAATAGTACTTTACTTCGAAATTAATATCTAAACATCATTGGTCATGTCATATTAAGTTTATTAAAATATTGTTTTTTCCCTTATGAGTATAGATTTATACTTTCTCCTAAAGGGCAAGTATTGTTTTCGTGAAAATTTTCGAAATCGAGGTTTTGATCAATCGTGATATTACGACAATAGAGAAACTCAAAAAACTGGGCCTCCCAATTCTGTCTGTTTGCCTACCCGTCTGTCTGTACCTCGGGCTGCAGCCTAAATGGCTAGACGAATTTGCTTCAAGCTTTATATCTGGGGTCTGTGGAGTAATGCCCAAAGGAAAAGAACATATAACGGACATTGAAAGTCATTCCGCCAACACTTTGGACTTGTTTCTTACTTCGCATTCTGATAGCGTTAGCGTCTCCAGGTCGGTCTGATTATAATATCGTATCAGCTAAATTCTCCTACTCTGACCACACAGTTAAAGAAAAAATTGCTAAAAGAAAAGTATGGCAATACGAGAAAGCCAACTAGAGCGGTCTTAATAGATTCTTTAGGAGTTTTAACTGGTTGCTATACTTCCTCGATAGCGACGTGGATGCCGCAACCGATATGATCACTGACACTATCCTCTTAGGTACGAGTATGAATGACTTTATTCCTAACAGAATAAATAACATTAAACCTAAGGCAAACTCAGGTAGAAAGAAGTAAGTTTCCGGTCTTATAAAGCCAACAAATCTGAAGAAAACTGAAAAAAGTTTAAAAAAGCCAGAAAAGACTGCAATGCCCATATTCGACGTGTAAAACTCTTTCATGATCAGAAATTCAAAAGAATTTCATTCGTCAAAAATATTAAAAATTCTGCCTCGTCTGCCATCGCTCATTTACAATGACATTCCAGCTGCATCTGCTTGTTGATCACTTTGCAGCGAACTCCACGCTGCCAGATAATGCTTTGTCTCCACCTGTATTTGAGAGCGTCAAATTTTCCATGGGACAAGTCCACTTTTGCACTCGTACAGTTGCAGGAGTACTCAAAGGTCTTAACATACACAAATCCGCTGGTCCAGATGGTATCCCCCCCTTAGTTTTGTTCATCTACGCTGGCAAAACCTCTGCGTAAGCTTTTCTGTCTATCCTACTTTTCAGGGCTCTTTCCGAATAGATGGAAAACAGCATTTGTCCAGCCCGTCCCTAAAAAAGGCGAATCTTCCTCCTCATCGAATTACCGGCCCATTGCACTTATTTCCCTTTATGTCATGGAAACGCTGATAAATTGTCAGCTTACGAAATATCTCGATTCACGAAAATTCCTTAATGACCGGCAGTATGGTTTTCGTAGCAACAGGTCCACTGGTGATTTGATGGCATATCTCACCGAGAAGTGGAACCAATCTCTCCACCACTTCGGGGAAACTAAGATGGTTGCGCTTGATATTTCAAAGGCATTTGACAGAGTTTGGCATCAGGCTCTTTTGTCGAAAATGCGTGCATCGATGATTCTCATCTTCAATGGATTAGGAATTACATTTCGGGGCGTTCAATACGTCCTTGAACGGCAACTATGTTAAACACATTAAATTCCAACCTGGACAGCATAATTAAATGGGGTTCAACCAACAGATTGCAATTTAATGCTTCCAAAACACAATGCTGTCTTCTGTCTCTCAAGCGAAACCAAAACTCTCAACCATTGTTCATTGATTGGACTTGCATCATTGAAACCGAAAGACTTGCCATTCTCGGTATGTGTATTAATAACCATCTTCGATGGAATGATCACATATTCGAGGTCGCCAAAAATGGTGCAAAATATCTAGGATTCTTTAAACGGTGCAAGAAATATTTTACTCTGTCTGATCTGGCCTCAATATATGAGGCATTCATCCGCCCATATCTGGTCTGGTGCACCCAAGATCGTTCTGCACATTTTTGATAGGGTACAAAATCGCACATTGAAACTTATAGGCGATATAGACATTGTGAGTTCCAAACATTCACTAGAACATTGGAGAAATGTCTCATGTCTCTCCCTGTTTTATTGTTTTTCTGTAAAAACTGCTCCAACGAAATAGCCACTTACATTCCTCCCCTTCAAAATTTCACCCGCAATACACGACATGCTTCGAATGCACATCAGTTCACCCTTAAGCCCAACTTCGGTTGTACTGTCAAATATAGGGATTCATTCATAAGCCGAACGTCATGAATGTGGAATGATCTACCGGGCTCTGTATTTCCTCATTTCTACAATACAACCTCCACACATTTAAAGCCAAGGTGCACAGACCTATGTTCCGCTTCTCCCTTTTCCCAAACGCCGGTGCCATGAAGAATATAAGGATATTCATATCCCCTTTGGCGAGCGCAAATTAAAAAAGGTACATATTTTGCTTAAAATTGAATGAATATGAATAAATATGTTGGCGCTAACAGCCCAATGCAGGGCCTGGCCTAGCTTCTCACAGCCACTCGTACTGTGCGCCTCACGAATGGTTCGGACCTACAGTTTTATACCATTTCCGAAGGGCAATTTTTGTTCGATTGAGAGAAGCTTTCATGACAATTTTACTCTCGGATGTTTGTCAAACATTCGTGAGAGGTGGGACCGTGAGAAAACTTTTTTTATTTTTTTTTTTATTTTACGATTGATTAGAAAAGATAAAACAATTTAATGCATATCCTTGGAACCAAGGACATTCAAAGTCACCTTATTCTTCAATTCCCCACAACTTTCGTAAAAATAGATTTTTATGTTTTAGAAAAAATGTGCCTTTGCTACGCATACAAGGCACAATCATTTTTCTATGTGGTTTTCAAATGACTATCTCAAAATAACCTTAAAATAAAATACATTCAAGGATTTGAAGGTCATCAACAAATTTCACCCTCTCCTTACAACTTTGCTTATAAGTATGTAGCTTTTTTCTGCTACTCGTAGCTCTAATCCCTTTGTACACGACTATTTTTGTGTTAAGTTCAGCCGTATTATTACGGAGCATGATATAGAAATTAATGTTATTTACTTACAT
The DNA here is from genome assembly GCA_963082735.1 of Pocota personata. Classification (NCBI taxonomy): domain Eukaryota; kingdom Metazoa; phylum Arthropoda; class Insecta; order Diptera; family Syrphidae; genus Pocota; species Pocota personata. Next base: position 70,577,638 of record OY720431.1, read on the forward strand.
AATTTGTGTTAGGTGCTTTGAAAAAGTGGAAGAAGTCTTAAGAAATATAGATACTAATTAATATTGATTCTTTTTTATACTTTCAGTGCTAGAAACTGAAGTCATTCATACAACAAACTTGTCAACTACCCCAGAAGACTATGACCCATATATATGTAAATTGAGTCCTGAATTGAGAGCGCTAGCAAAAGAAGAACTCCACGAGGATGACAATATAAGAAGACAAGCTTTGGCACAGTTTCGAGAATGGATTGCAAAACACCCTCATATCAAGAAATGCCGGACGGATTCCATTTTTCTATTAAGATTCTTGCGGACTAAAAAGTTTTCCGTACCCGCAGCGTGTGAAATGCTGGAACGTTATCTTACGATCCGGCAACTCTTCCCACAGTGGTTTTCCAAGTTAGATATTGAAGATCCGGCACTTAATGCAATTTTTGAAAATGGATACCTGGTACCCCTTCCGGAGCGCGATGAATTTGGGCGGCAAGTTATTTTCTCTGTAGGTGGCAGATTTGATCCTTACAAATACACATCGGTCCAAATGGCTCGCATTCACTCACTCATTTGTGAGGCACTGCTAGACGATGAAGAATCACAAGTGGCTGGGTACGTTTATATAAATGACGAATCTGGAATGAATATGGGATTTGTGAGTCTTTGGTCATTGACTGACTTGAGAAGTATTATAAAGTGCATACAGGCAAGTCAAATTATTTTGTATTTCGGCTTATTTTACATGTGCTTTTTTTTAAACAGAATTCAACACCAATGAGACATAAGGAAACACATTTCTTAAATATTCCACACTATGCAAACAAGATTATTGAATTCGGAGTTTCAATGCTCAGTGAAAAATTAAAAAAAAGGACAATTGTAAGTAATGGCTAGAAACATATGTACTCTTCCGATAAAAAATATAAGTACGTAGCGTACTTCTTTCTGTTTAAATATTTTGATATAGCTGAGGTAAAGTTTAAAAAAATTGTCGAAAATGTCTTATGTAAATAACATCTAAATAACGGCATTTTCGCGAGATCTTTAGTCAGTCGGAGTACTGTTTTTGGCCTCAGGCAATAGCCTATAGGCTCACATACCCCAGTTATGAAGTTCGAAGTGAATACGTCCATCTTGTATTATAGAATTAAAACAAATTCGGCGCTGTTTTTTTTTCAAATTGTCTTCTACCAAAATTGTTCGATAAATTTGAAAAATTTTAATCTTGTTGGAAAGCTTGATTATACAAAAAAATAAATTAAAATTTAGCCTTATTTTCGAAGGGCAATTTGTCGCTTTCAATGGCAATTTTATTCTCGGATTTTGTTAGGCATTCGCGGGATGTGGGACTATGAATAAACTTTTTGATGTTTTTGGAATTTCAGCCTCTGAGGTTTGTTCTAAATGTCGCCTAAACTTCCTGTCAAATTTGTAGATTATTTTTCTGACATTCCTGCCAAAAAATGTTCATATCAAATATAAATGTTGAATAACATTCGTTTTACCCCGTTTACTTGGCTAACTCGGCTTAAAGGCTTAAAGTGAATACCCTTAATATTTTATTGGGGCTAAATGCTTTGTTTGGTGAATTGCAAAAGGCATCCTAATGGGGAATGGTCTATGCGATGTGGATTTTTGGCTAGTAATTACGCCCGCTAAAAAATCTACATAAAAAAATTTTGTAAATCTGTCGTACTTTGAATGAGAAAATTCAACCCCTTTTGGGGAGGGCTTAAGATGCTAACATTTTAAGGGGACTTTTTTGATAGTATTTGGGACAACTTGGAAAAAGGCAATATAAAATTGGTCTAACACTAAAGAAGAAATATCCCAAGCCAAATATGTGATTTTTTAATAAATTTTGTTAATATGTGTTTGCATTCTGCGCTAAAAGTCGTGCAGAAGTCTTTGGTTGACCTAAAAAACTCAAACTTTGCATATTAATAGTATCGACCATGGGATAGACTTTAATGCAGCCAGTATTTTTGATTTTATAAATACAGGGAGCATTGCATATGTGGGGATGTGAGATGTTTTCTGCAACACCCTGTAAGGTCCTTTTCTATTTTCAGTTGTATAAGTGTGAAGAGTTTTAGATTTGTATTTTATCTCTATGCGAGAAAAAAATATTTGTTTTAAAAACAATTTTTTAACTTTGTAATTTCCGAATTAATTAAAAGTAAATTTAATTTAGAAAATTGTTTGCTTCATTATGTTTTTCTCATTTGAATGCAAAACCACACAACTGACATTTTAGAACAGGATACGCACAAAACAGTTTCCTGGATGATTGCGATGATATCAGAAAGTGAGTTTTCGAAGAAATGTTATTTGTGCAGTTTTGTCATGTACACGCAGTATTGCTATGTCGTTTTCACTACTTTTCCAACTAGCTCTAGCGACTTTTCCATTTGCCCCATTTCATGCAACCAAAAATCACACAATTTCTGAGAGATCGAAGAAAGAAGGAGTGAAATTTTTAACCAATTTTCTCGGAAACTGTTAGATATAGAAGAAAAGCAGTAGAAGTAGATATAGAAGAAAAGAAGAAGAAGTAGGTTGGAAAAACACGAAAAGTTATATTTTTAATTTTTTCAGAACAGTACCTATAGTTTGAAAGCTGAGCTTGTCACGTTTTTCCGTATTATCTATTTAATCGTACCACGTCATATTTTTAAAAGTCTTTGGGTGTAGCGGACTTTCTCCCATTTCAACTTTTCCATAATTAAGGTTTAGGTTGTTCGGTGACTTTCAGTGTCCTTGAATATCTTTGGTCCTGGGAATATGAACTATACGAGCATGAACCTTTCCCAAACTTTGTCTTCGGTTCAGTTTTCGAGAAAATTAATGCATACCTGTTGTATATACTGGTCATCTAAGTAATTTTCATTCCCACAGAAAAGATGTAAGTTTGATTCACATCCTTAAAACCAAAAATATTGATGGACTTCTAAGATCACCACAAAATGTATCTTGTTTTAGATAATTCTTAAATTGATAAAACAAGTCGAACAAAAATGTGTTATAGATTTGTTTAGTTTAAAAAATGTAAATTCCACGATATACCAACCCGCGATATACATATTTGTTGACATCAACGTCAATTATTTCGGGTAAATCTCGAGTTCCAAACTTTTCTTTTTATAGTAAAAATTATATTTTTTTTAGGTAAAATGATATACAAATATCAGTATGGGTATCCATACATGACTTCATTAAGTGCGCTAAAAGTCGTGCAGTTTAGGTCGGCATAATTAGCAGGGGATTACCATCGGTATACATTAAATATATACGTGTACAAGTATATATACAGCAAAAAAACGCTGTTTTTAGGTATTTCTAGATACGTATATTGCCTTTTCCTTTAAAATACAGGATGCGGATGGGATGAAAAAAAAAAAAAAAAAAAGTTTAAATTTTGAAAGAAAGTTCATTTTATGCTATTATTTTTACATTACATATGAAAATTGATATTAGTTAAGTAGAACCATTTTCCCGAATGCAAAAATCAGTTTTTTTTATTACATTTTCCATAACTTTGTGGAGTGTTTCTTATGGTATAAGACCAATTTTTCGTGAATGTTTTGCTTTAGTTGCTGCAAGGTTTGGGGCTTATTCACATACACTTTTTCCTATAGATAAACCCATAAGAAAAAAAAAAAACTGGAGCAGTCAAATCAGGCAGTCATAGTGGCCAACTCAAATCGCCGTATTTGGAAATTTAGTTTTTGGACTAGCTGGTTTTTGTACGCGAAGAGGTGCAAATCTTTTTTTAAAATCCGCCGGTCATAAAGCTGCAATTGGTCAGATCTCGTTGATTTCTACGCGTTTTCTGCGATGCTGCCAGTACGAGGTCTGCCCGTACGTCCTGAATCTACAACAGTTCAGCAAAATTATCTACCAGCGAACGAATGGTTAGACTCAATCCAGCAGCCCTTTTACCATAAAATGCACGTTGAGTATTAATTATTGAACGATTATTTTCAAAGAATAGAAAAACAGTCTTAGTTCTGTGCGCAATTTTGTAGCGTTCCATTTTTTATATCTCTCAAATTTAATCTGTGAAATAGAAAAAAAAATGAAATATTAGCAAACAAAGAAGTTAATAATTTTTTACGCACCCTGTGCTTATTTTTGTATCAGTCGAAGGATCTGAAATTAGTTATATTGCAAAAAAATCCATGGCGTAATACGGATATGTACATATACATATTTATATATGCTTCAGTGTTTAGTGAACATCGTCTTGGATTCCAAAATCCAGGAAAAAAAATTGGTAAATTTCAGAAATCCCGGAAAACCAAAATCCCGGAAATTGAACATTGAAAAAAAAACCCGGAAATTTTTAAAATTTTCGGGATATTCATTTTTATTATATTTTGCTGGTGACCAGAAATTATCGAAAATTGATAATAAAATCTCTCACCCTTAGATAAACATTTAGCGTTCTTAAAACGCGAACGTTTGCGAAGTTCGCTTTATTACTCTAAACCCTTACCACAACGTACGACAACTTACAACTTACGTACCTACACCACTTCACCATCCCTCACACCGAGAGTAACCACACTGAAAAATGAAAATAATCAATTGCTTAAGTTCACTATATGAGAATCATGAAGAAGTCACATTTTTTGTGATTCTCATGCTTTTATGTACCACCTCATTTAAATTCATGAGAATCTGAAAGCATATGCTTTTATTCTATTGATAGTGATTTGTTATTTGCGGATGCGTAGCTTTAGGTTAAGTATATAAATTTAAAGATGGTAAATAAGGAAAAGGTTATTTTTAGAACTATTATTTGGTTCTGTTAAGAGGTATTTTGAACGAATTTTGATGACTGAAACTTATATTTTCAGAATTGCGTTCTGGAAAAATGAAAAGTACACATAGAAATTTAATTATACGCCGCGTAGCGGCTCCCTGAGCAACTGCATGTGTGGCCGAAGGCCGTTCGGTGTATAAGTCGAAGAGATGTTCCATAGTGTGAAATCTTTTTAAACCGCGAAGCGGGCCACCCAATTACTGTTAAAATATATTAGGCTGCCAGACATAACTTCAAATTAAAAGTGAAACTAATTTCCACATAATAGTGGAAAATCGAATTGTGGAGTAATGGCGTATGAAAGGAAATTTGGGCGTTTTTATCTATGACGTAATTTCGCGGAGACTCTGTAATCTGATCAGATAAGGAAGATATATTACAGAGTGGCACTACTTTTTAATAAATCCAGCCTTAAACAAACAGAACTTTTATACCTGCTCTAAATAAACTTGAAATGCTACAAATATCCCTTTAAGGAACGGTTCTATCGCTCTCAAAGAACGTTTTTAAAATCAAACTGACACCAAAATGATGAGGAACAAGCTAAAATAATTTGAGATAAAATTGAAGAAAGAAATGCGTCCATAAATTGCAAGTTAAACCAACTCTATTCGCTCCACAAAAGTCAAACATCATACAACTTACCTTCCTAACAAAATATCCTGCAGCCGCCATCACATATCTATCATAATTTAAAGTAAGATGGCGAAGTGTATTACCGGATTCCATATTTCTACACACAAATCAATTAATTTCAGAATTTGAAAACCATTCTTATACGAAATGGCAGCCAATTTATCCCGTATTCTTTTTACTTGCACCTATAAGGGCAAGTATTGATTCCCTGAAATCAAAATCTCGATCTCGAGATTTTCATCAAACTTAACATTACTATGATAAAGAAACTCAATAAAGTTTGTCTGTCTATACGCACGACTGCAGCCTAATCAGCTGGATGGATTTTCTTCAAACTTCATATCTGGGATCTATGGGGTCACAATTCGAGGCGAAATCGGAATGTTCGTTCTAACCCCATAACTAACGGTACTTTACGAATGGCTGATTGTGATAAAAATTGCTTTTATCGAAAAGGATTTAACAAGTTTGATCAAATACGATATTTGAGTTATGGTGGAAATATGCTATCAGATACCGTACCTCGTGTTACGCACATATAACGGTATTTTACTTATTAATTGGTTCTTAAAAATTGATCATTTCTCGGCTATGGCTCTATCGATTTTGTTCGAAATTCATAAATCTAAACAATATTTGATATATGCAATGTCATGACATACCAAGTTTTGGAAAACTTTAAAAAAAACTGGCCCACGTCGTGCATTTTACTTTTTTCAGACATTTTTGATGTGTACGAGTATGTACAAGTATGCGTAGGTACCTCCAAATGTAAAATTGGCTTTAGTGGTACAGGCTTTGGAGATAGAGGAAAAATAAACTATTTTTGCTTCATAATATGAATGGGTAAATTCGAAAACACATCACTGCAGTTGTGGTGCAGCATCAGCTGTGCATAACGTTCTAAAGTGCAAAATATTATATAGTTTTGAACGTCCAGATTTCTTCTTTCAAATTTCATGCATCAAATGCGCAAACCCAAACATTAGCAAAATAGATCACCAGATTTTCTGATGCTGCTCCTAATACGAGTAGTTTAAAAAAAATCAAAGGAACAAGTTTATAGGACTTCCAATTGAAATAATTGCTCCTTTTTAGAGTATTTGTTATAAATTGTGAGGTTGTTTATTTTAACCTAAATTATGCGTCTTCATCTGCGCAATCGAGCTGCTTAGATGCATATTTTATTTGTCGTGTCCCAACCTACTCAATATGTATGAATGTACAATATTCTTTCATTGAAATTTATAGTGTTTATCTTAAAAATAATTTTAACGAGTCTTCTGTGTTTTATTCACAGGTTCATAAATCAGTAGATGCGCTGAAAACCAAAATAAATCCTGCAATTCTACCTCAGGAATATGGAGGCGAAGTTCCACTATCCGAAATGATCAAACAATTCAAAGAAAAACTTTTGCAAAGAAGAGCAGCTATTTTAGCTTTGGATGACATGTACATAGAGGTTACAAAAGAAGCAGTGAATTTTGCCGGCAATGACATTGGTGATATAGATGCTGGGGTTGTTGGGAGTTTTAGAAAACTAGAGGTGGACTAGAAGACATAAGTTTTGATTTAAGAAATATTTCACAATGAGCTATAGCATATAATGTATTAATCCGTATTGATAACTTAGCTTAAGGTAGTCTATTATTAATTTGTGTTGTTAACAATTTCTTTTGTTCTTGATGCAGCTAAATTTAAGCAAGTTTTCCATAACATTTTAATTTGGGTCACTAAAGTTGAGTACCTATGCATATTTTTTTTATTTATTATTACTGACTGCAAAATATACATACACGTCTGTAAGAAGAATAAAAACTGCAAAAACACAACCGTTGCATGCTAAAAGCGAGCTAACTATTTACATACAATTTATGGAATATACATACTCGTACATATTTAGTTATTAAAAATTGTTGAACATTTTTTAAAAGTAAGAATAAAAAAGGTTAAATTTGAATTGTTCTTGTTAAAAGTTAGTCTTTTAATACAACGCACTGTCAGCATCTCAATATACGAGTACGTATTGTAAGAGAAATTCTGCGGGGTTTTTAGCAACGTTGAATCGATCTCAAACCTTGATGTTGGGACCTTAGTTGGCGTATCGATCAATCAATTGCTCAAGAGCAGGAGCGACAACACGCAAGTGTTACCCCAGCAGTTTTAGTGGCGGAGCCAGAAAATAATAAATCTATTCGAATAAATATCAGTTCAACATTTATTGTTCACGCCCTAATTCCATGCGTGTGGGGCAGGATAAAACATTGGAGTCCGCAAATTCCTATTGAACTGTCCCATTGAACTGCTGCTCATGGAGGTCATCCATTCAAATATGGCATTGCCCATCGGTGGACGTTGGACACAAGAATAATCAAATGATAAGCAAAAATAATTATTTTGATGTGGTCATTCACTTTTCTACGGACGGAAATGACAAAGCAATCCATATGCATAACAGGGTGGTGTCTTATCTACTTCTGTTTGACTTGCTACTGAATATAAAAGGGAAAGATTGCAGGGCGATCACATAGCTGTCTCTGGCAAGCACCTGACCACGCTTAGAGTACTTTCACAGAATGCTATTTTCGACTTTCCATATGGGCTCATACGAGTATGTGTGGATTAGAGGTAAACCCAAATAATACCGAATTAAAAAGTTCATTATACTAAATTTCAACTTCCTAAATAAAAAGACAGACATGGTTAGATACCCTATTTGCACACCACAGTGATCCCGAAATATCGCGTTTTTTGAAAGTCGCCTAATAGTTCGTTCACAAGGTTCGCGTCTAGTTGGGGGCTTCTGGCGGCGATGTTTCGATCAAAAAAATGTCGACCAAAAATTCGATAAATGGAACGACAGGTGGCTGTGTGCGGGACCATCAGATGTCTCCCATGTGGTGCACACCAAGTGATGGTCCTTGGGGTGTTGAGCAGTGCAGGTCATGTTACGCCTCCCTACTTTTTCCCACAAGGTCTTCGAGTGAATGCTGCCTTATACATATGTAGCTAGCAGCAGTTGTTAATTACTGGATATGCAGTGTGAAAGTAAGAAATGTAGGAACACACACATGTTCCAGTAGGATTCTGTGCTAGCGCACAAAGCAGCGACCAGAAAGCTCAACCGCTCTTTTGGAAGGGCCTGTCCTGTCAGACTCGCCAGCGGAAGAAATCACCCACTCTGATGGAATTCGAAAATAGCAGAGCGTCTGCGCACCTCAAGACATAGCTGGAACCTCGCTAAAGAGGGAGCTATTGAGTGGTCAACACATAAGGAAAACGTTAAGCTTTTCAAAAAGGAAATAAGATTCGCTAAGGAAAATTCCTGGAGAAGCTTTTGTGACTCGATTGAATGCACCACAGAGGCGGCTCGATTGAGGAAGGTTCTCAACAAAGCTCCATTACATGTGTCTTCTATTAAGAACTGTGATAGAAGCTGGGCAGACTCTTACGAGAATATGCTTGAATCTCTCCTGAAATGTCACTTTCCTGACTGTGAAGAGGTAGGAACACACTGTCCGGCAATAACATCTATGCCAGCTAACATTGACACTGAAACTATCGATAATTTGATTGACGATCAGAAAATTTTGTGGGCAACCAAATCGTTTGCACTATACAAAGCACCCGGCATTGACGAGAACATCCTATTATCACAGATAATAAACTACTATAATAAACTAAATTTTTAGTCAGATAATGTTACAAGAATCGGGGGAATATATTATTCCATGGCTCAAGTACATTTATGGTTGGTGTCTCAGATTGGGATATATTCCAAAAGCTTGGCGAGAGATTATAGTGGTTTTCATACCAAAGGCGGGTAAAAAAAACCACGCTAATGCCAAGGACTACAGACCAATAAGTCTATCTTCATTCTTATTGAAAACAATGGAACGGTTAATAGATATTCACGTCAGAGATGAGATTGGGAATAACTTTTTATTGAAATCACATAGGTAATGCGTAAATAAGAGGAAAATCAGTGGATAGATACTGCTCTTCACAAAGTGGTCTCTACCATAGAAAACACTCTTCAAGTGAAGGAATACACGATGGGTGCATTCCTTGACATCGAAGGGGCTTTTAATAGAAGAAATACCAACTTGAAAGCGTTCATCGATTGTCATCGACAGCAGCTCTGGAAACAATACTGAATCTTCTTCCATTCGACATATATTGCGGGAACACGGCACCCAAAACTGCACTAAGACTAAGGGAAGCCGGTCTATGGAAAGGCTAAGGTCTGCTATCAATGCGATCAACACTAGGGCTGAACAAAGACATGTCCTCAAAAAGTCTCCGCGCCATGTACTCGTATTTGACCTCCCCATATATGAGTTAGGGTATCTAACTATCTATGTCTGCCTGTATGCCACTAGTTCTTGGGGCTTACATTTTTAGTCAGATGAAATTTAGTACATGAGCTTTCTCGAACCCAAAGCGATACAAGTGTAAACATTTTGGAAATCCGCCAAGAAATATGTCCATATGTTTTCCAGAAACTTAAAAATATCACCTTTGCAAAATATCTATATGTTGACCATCTCTTTACTTCTTTCATGTATTGAATATGCCCCCTTTTTGGGAACATTTTCTTTAAAAAAACAATATGTTGCTTTCTCACAGCTAAAGGCTGAACAATCTGATGGTTTCTTTTTAAATTGCTATAAAAAAAATCCATTTATTTTTTTATTTGTTTATTTCTTCTTAAAAGGGTATAAACTTAAGTTAAATCACCGCGATTAGCGAATATTAAAAAAAAAAACACGATCCGAAAACTAATCTGCTACCATAGGAATGTGCTGTTCCCACCATCCAGACTGGAGTTTCAACAATTAAATAGCTGCAGTAATCCGATTCCAATGCAGCGGCACTGTGGGAACATGTTTGCACCTGAGCAAACTGACTCAGCGACTCCCATGCGATTCGCTGTCATACTCTTGGTTCGTGGCTCAATTGCACTATTTTAACTCTTATCTAGACTACTTTACTATTCATAAACAATATATAATAGTCAAGAATAAGTTCCATGGATATATAATAAATTAAAAATAATATTTACAAAAATTTCATAATAGTATTATATAGTTGTACAAAATGATCTATTTATATTAAAGTCAAATAGACTGTCATATATGTAAATTATAATGAGAACAAGCAGTTGTTATGAGATTATTCCGACCATAAATAGTACTATGTATAGGTACATATGTATGTCTAAAAATACAAAATAAATTTTGTTCCCTATTTCGTAAACTACAAGAAGGCGTAAACGCTGAACATCGAAAGTAACAGGGGACAATCAATGTAGGCAGTTATGACGTCAAGAGCGAAAATAACTGAGTAATTATTCTATTAGATCAATAAGAGAACAACTAGCTTCATATGTCGGAATGTTACCATATCACGACATCTTTCGAAGGGCGAATTTCGTAAACGGTCTTTGAATTTTCTCAATACGAATTACGGTATTGCAGTAGTACGGATCTCAAACTACGCAACAGTAATCAAGTATAGAACAAATTAACGAATTATATAAGCATTTTAGAGTAAGGATCCTGAAATTCTTTGGAACAATAAGCCCAACATACGGTTTGCCTTACTAACAATGTACTCGTAGTCATAATGTAATGAAAAATTTAGTTCGTCATCAAAAATGACTACTAAATTTGTTTGATTAGTATATCAATAAGTGACCTCCCGAAAGTTACCACTGAACCTTTATCAATGTTGAAATATAAACCGATTAAACTACACCATTTACTTACACAGTATATCATTTTGCAATTCATGAGCATCAGATACAGATTCAACTGACTTGAAAATTTTCAAGTCATCTGCATATAAGAAGCAGTTGGAGCTAGAAGCAAAGGAAGGTAAATCATTGATGAAAAGGAGAAAGAGAAGTGGGCCTAGATGACTACTCTGGGGAACTCCTGAAAAATTTAAAATTTCTTTCGATAGCACAGATCCTACTTACGGTTAACCAAGTAACTGGTTATCCATTTTATGATAGTGGAATGAAATCCAAGTAACTCCAACTTCTTGATCAAAACATTGTGTTGCACTCGGTCAAAGGCTTTAGAGAAGTAGATGAACATGGAGTCAACTTGAAGACGTTTTTCCATGTTCAGAAGAATAATTGGTAAAAATAACCAAATTTGTAGAAGTCGATCTACCACTTACAAAACCATGCTGATGCTCAGAAATATGTTTTCGCACGATTGCATACAGTTTCTTCTCAACAACAGCTTCAACAATTTTCGGAATGAGTTGTAATTTACCTATAGGTCTATAATTCTCGATCAATTTCTTTGAACCTGATTTATAAATAGGAGTTTTAAATGAAAGTTTCCAACAGTCTAAAAATTCGTCACATTTCAATGAAATGTTGAAAATAATCAACAGTGGCTGGACAAGATATGACTTACAGGCTTTGAGAATCAAAGGCGAAAAATTATCAGGTGCAACGCTTACACTCGAATTAAACGAAGGCAGCTCATAAAGAAATCTCATCTGCAGTTGCAGAAAGAGAATGCAAATCTGTAATATTTTTTTTTTTGCCGAGAGGGTGAAAATCTTCTAAAGACACCATAAGGCCCGACCGCGCGTGCTTATGATAGTGTGAGATTTTTACTCACTAAAAACACCTCTCTCCAAGATTAATACTACAACTGAGCCGACGCTTATCCAGCAGTTTTATTTTCGCTTACGAGACTAGTGATTTTTGGAAAAAAAAAAAATTTAGGCAAGTTAAATTTCAATGAAAGTTCCTGCGGTTTTCACCACCAGCATATACTATGACGCGAGGCCAAAAGGTTTTGCCCTTTGCAGACGACGACTTGAATTGTTCGCGTCAAGTACTTGAATGACGGTACGGTTACAATGTTCGTGAACACGATCTTTGTGTTTACGAGCAAATTTTGTTATCTCTTCGACGACGCTGGAAATTTCCAGATCCCGATGAATATCGTCGTTACGTACGTACCACGGTGCGATAACGATCGTTCTAAGAACTTTATTTTCAAAAATCTGTAGGATGTTTTTATTGTTTTTCTGGTACAAACCCGTAGCTGTAGACCATACGTCCACTCTGGCTTTAGCACTTGCTTAAAGATAAGCAGTTTGTTATGTAGGCTCAACTTCGAATGTTTTCCGAGTAGCCAGTACATTTGTCGGTATTTGTTTTCGAGCTCGTCGCGTTTCTTTTTTTACGTGCGATTTCCATTTAAACTTAACATCTATAGTCATTCCTAGATATTTTGCTTCGTTCGCGTACAGCATTTGAACCGAGTTTAAATATACCGGTAATCTAACCACTTTTTTGTAGGTAAAGTTGGCGTGAGTAGATTTGCTCTCGTTCAGCACAATACGCTAAAAATTCGTCCAAGCGTGGACTTTATTAATAGCATGTTGCAGCTTTTCAGTTGCTGCTTCAATTGTATCGCCCGTTGTCAATATCGCTGTATCGTCCGCAAATGTGGCGACGACGCAGTTTCTCTTCTGCGGGATATCCAACTTTCTTGTGGGACTCCGGCCGCAATGTTAAATGCATTGTGTGCTTGAATGACTATTACAGCTTTTTTTTTTTTAGTTTTTATTAATTTAATTCATTTATACTTACATGCTTGACAAAAACGCTTCAAACTAGCTTAACTAACTAAACTACCTTATTCTAACTTACTGGCCCTATGCGGGCACTCTAAGCTAAACTTAATCCTTATCTATGTCTTTCGACTTAATCTATTACTTATTATTATTTTAATTAAATAACAATTATGACTAAGAAAAATTTTTCATTTTAAAAAACTTAGTAACGGTACTATTTATTTGATATAAAACTTAAAACTTATATATAAAACTTAAATGCTACCCTAAAATAAGTCTTAACCTAACTTAACTGCATGCATAATCAAATATGCACTTTTTTTTTTTTTTTTTTTGACATATCCAAGTGCTGTGTTTAATTTTTTTTTTTTTTCCGTATAAATAAACTTAAACTACTTAACCTAAACACCTAAAACTATGTAAGCCGGCCAAGACAAAAAATATGGCTGCCAACTTTGCCGTACTGGACCTACCCCGGATCAAAAGGGATCGACGAGGGAGCTCTCTCTAGTAACCACCAGAATTGCTGGTGGTGCTTCTTCACGTCTTTAATATCGCGCCCCGATACCGATCTACTGAATCGGAGACGCTCCTCAGTGCTCTGTGCGACGTCTCGGCTGTAGTTGAGCCGCCTGTCCACAGTTGTCCGGGCAACGTGGAAGATTAACGGCACCGCTCATTTATCCTGGATCAGGCCTGCCTGATAAATAGAGGATTGCTTCTGGAGGGACAAAGCCGTTAAGGCACACCCCCTCATGGTACCTATGGTTGCGGTAATAAGCCCCGAAGATCAGGTTATTCATCGAGGTCATTGCTCTTGCAATGTGCCTTCGAGTCATCTTGACCAGGAAATTGTCCACTCTTATCAGATCCGCCCTGTTATATAGGACCTCATTAGAATAGAATTTTTTGTACTGAGACTCTGGTGTTCTGTACAAGTGAAGGCAAGCCCGAAACAGGCCCTCTCAAACACCCGAATCTTTTCCATCCTACTTGCCCCTATGTTGAACCACACGGGACATCCATATGCGAGCATGGGCCGAATGAGGGCCGTGTAGCAGATTACCTTTACCCTTGCATCGAGTTGCTTGCTATAAAAAAGTCTCTCTGTAAGGGCGAAGGCAGCTCGGGCTCTGGCTAGAGCAGCATCTACATGTTTGTTAAAATATAGATATTGGTCTAGCCAAAGTCCAAGGTATCTGACCACGTTTTGACACGCAAGTGGACGACCGTGCTGTCCAACGATAGAGAACTTTCGCCAATTCTTCCTGGTATCCCTAGAGGCCAGAGACAACGGCGTTCTGAAAAGAATGGTTTCCGACTTCTGAAGGTTGATCTTCAACTTCCAGTCGTCGCAATATCGCTGAATCTTATCGAAGTCACTCTGCAATAGTGATGCAATGACGTCGATCTTAGGTCCTGATCTGTACGCAATCAAATCGTCTGCGTACACTATTGCATGCTGAAGAGATCCTATCAGATCAGCGGTGTAAATATTAAAAAGGATCGGTGAATTAACCGCACCCTGTTGCAGACCATTTTTAATTTCGAACGTCCCAGCAGAAGTCACATTGCCATTTTTCACAACGAACTTTCTACTGGTGAGCATATTAAGCAACATGTACAGCAGTGGTTTACTTATGCCCAACCTGCTCAACTTGTAAAAGAGCCCTTCCAACCATACGGTATCGAAGGCCTTCTCCAAGTCAATCAGGCAGGCACCCTTGCATTGGTTCTTGCTTTTGTTCCACTGGATATCAGTTACCAGTTTAGGCGCGGAATGTATTGTATCATGCCCCGCCTTGAAACCGAATTGGTTATCCGGAACTATATTATTGTCCTCAACCCACTTAATCAAAGCTCTATTGATCACTTTTTCGAATACCTTGCTGAAATTCGGAAGGAGACTTATCGACCGGAAATTTGCCGGATTGGAGGTGTCCTTTCCCCTTTTAGGGATCGGCTGTACCACTGCTGTTTTCCAATGCTCTGGATAATGTGCATTATTCAGTGCATTATTGAACAGGGTGGCGTAAATTTCCACCGCTTCTAGAGGGAGATGTCGAAGCACATTGTTCGATATTCCATCGATTCCCACTGATTTCTTCTTTCTCAATGATGCGAAGATCGTTTGGAGTTCTACCTTCGATACGTACGGGGGTGAACCCTTTCATTGGCGATGGCATTGTTTGCCAAGTTTTCGTCATTGAAACCGGTAAAACCAGTATACTCTGCTCGCCAGTGCTCTATATCATTTCGAAGGTAGAAGTTGTGCATAAGGACTCTATTCTCCAGGTCGTGGTTCGGGCGAATGCTAGCATTTACCTTGTACACATCCTCGAAAATAGTTCCAATGGCCTCCACCTTCTCCTGCGGATCTTCGATCACAAAAAAGTCGTCATCATCGACAGCGTCCCTTGGATCTATTCCTGCTGTTGTAAGTAAGCGTTCATTGTTCGTTGTTCGGGGGATTTTCAGACACGGAAGTTCGTTGACATCGTTCCTCCGAAATATTTTATTAATCTGGAGGAACATACTCGGGTTATCAGACTTGATAGCCAGAATCTTGTTGCCCCAGTGCAAATTAGCCGACCGCCTATAATTAGCTCTAATTAGTATTTGGAGGTTCTTTATCAACGATTTCAGCGTCCTAACCTCCGAGTTTTGTCTGTTAGTAAACTGTCTATACAAGTTTTTTAGTCTTGTAAACAGTCTACTTTTTTTGTACGTGCAGTGCGTCGATTGTTGCATTGCGGAACACGTTTTCAGTTGGTCGATACCTAGGTATCGTACTGTCCATTGTTCGTTTGATTGTCTCGTTCATTTGTTTAAGGTACCTGTCAATCTCCTCGTTTGACAGATTCCTATTCGACGGTGGGTAGAGCGAGTTCGAGGAGAGTGCTCTTGCCAAGTCTCGGGAGAAGCGAGTCCAACTAGTCCTACTGTAGTTGCAGGTGTACGTTTGAACAAACTCTTCCAATTCCGCAATTTCGTTGGGAATCGTTATTTCGGCACTCAGTCCGCAATGGTCACTGTCATACACAAACGTGCTCAGACAGTTTATTTTATTGTGTGCTTGAATGACTAGTACAGCTTTTCAAATCTGCGTTCTTTTCATTCTGGCGATGTTCCAGAAAAATTCGGCTCAGTTTTTGCGCCGTTTCGTAACAGTGGATGAAACCTGGATTCAACACAATACACCAGAAACCAAGGAACAGTCAAAACAATGGACTTCTCCTGGTGAATCGAAGCCGAAGAAGGCCAAGGCGGGTTTGTCAGCAAACAAGGTCATGGCGACAGTTTTTTGGGATTTACGCGGTGTTATTAGAGTAATCATTTCCGTGCTTAACACGAAAAAGTCTTTCGGTGAGGAACGATCGTAAGATTAGAAAGAGTTGAAAGAGTTGCCGTGGCAGAAGTAGTTGGAATTTATACTGCAAGCCTTCGTGCCAAACCTTATCGAAAGCTTGTGAGATGTCAAGAAATACACCACAAAAATTCTTTTTTCTTCGAGAGTTTTCTCAATCACGTCAATTATTTTGTGGACTTGGTCGATTGTAGAATGTTTGATTCTAAATCCAAACTGATGGTCAAGAATGAGACGTCTTTCATCGATTACGGGTTGTAGTCGTTTAGAAAGTAGTTTTTCGAATATTTTAGAGATAACCGGCAATATGGAAATAGGCCGATATGATTTCATCTCATTCAGTGGTTTGCCTGGTTTCGGTATCATTATAATCTCAGCGGCACTTCCCATTGTCTCGGAACGTAGAGCAATATGAACGAAGCGTTAGTCAAATATAGCAGTTTGATAAGAGCTTTATTCGGCAATTCCTTGACCACTTGCGCCGTTATCAAGTCGTAACCCGGTGCTTTTTTCGTCTTTAGATTTTTAATCACTTCCCTCAGTTCAATTAATTCAACTTTTTTTAACTTTACCTTATTCATAACATTCTTTAATCTACAATACATAGGCTTTTATTGAACCAGATAGATTTATTGGAACGTTTTACTCTTTAAATTGGTATAAACCTATCGAGAGTTTCTTCCATTTTGCTCCTAAACTTAGTAAAAAATACGTTTAAACTAGGGCAGTCCAGAACGTCTTGCCAATGAATTGAACATACAAAATTATTTATAACAACGTAATCAGCTTTTTTATAACCAATTTTCATAAAATCTTTGCAATCATCCGAAATAAATGAATTTAGAATCGACAAATTAAAATAAATTTGCAAGGCATTATGAAAAATACTACTATTGAGTAATGCAAAATTAGCTTCACACACAGGAACCTCAAGGTCTTCAGCGACAAATACTAAATCTAGAATTCTATCCATAGCATTATAGACTACATTAAATTGTCTTCATAGTAGACATTGCGTCAACTGCTTCGACTAATACATTTATTTTCTTTATTTATTTGCAGGTATCTCAGTCTTTGTGAGATACCTATCTGCTTCCCTTTTTCAATTGAAAAAGTCCATCATAATTCGGAAAAGAAGTCAGTCTCCTTCGGACGAAGACAATTTGTCTTCTTCTAAAAACCTGAAAATGGGTTCTACAAACAATTATTGGAGCCCATTACAGTGCTTAGATGATTGTGACCTTGAAGGTGAAAATGTCATTGTCAATATTGCAAATAAAGAAAAGAAAAGTTTAATCCCTCCCATAAGGTTCTACAAAAATCTAGTGAATATATCCACAAACTATTAAATTCAATTAACGTTGTAAGCTACTGCTTAAAAAAGTCTCTATCGGAATAAAAATTATCTATGATGATTCATATAACAAAACTGTAGGCGCATTAAAATCTGAAAAATGCCAATTCTTCACTTACGATTTTTCGAATGCCAAGACATTTAAAGTTGTGCTTTTTAGCTTGGATTCAATAAGAACTGACTTGCTAAAGAAAGAACTTAACTCCCTCGGGCTGAAATGTGTTGACAAAATATGAGTACTATGAACACACTTTCTATATTTTTGTATAATTTGCACGTGTGAAAGGGGTTATGAATACGCTTATACTAATTTTTTAGGACACGGGCGTTTTGAGGAAAGGGGAAGAGACAGAGAGAAAGAGAACGGATCAACTCGTATGTGTGATTTGAGGAAAAACATTAAAGCTGTCTTCAAAACTCAAGTAAGGTGGGATTTTCAACGCCGTAAACCAAATAAAATAACTCAGTGCAGAAATTGTCAGATGTATGGACATGGTGAACGGAACTGCAACATCAAAACATATTGCTCCCACTGTGCTGGCAATCACAAAACAATTGAATGCAATGCATCTGACAGTGCACAATGAGCCAATTGCAAAGGTAAACACAAGACTACTGACAGTTCTTGTATAAGTCGCCAAAAGTTTTTGGAGATGAAGGGAAAGCTTTTATCCAAAAGCTCACCACGTAGTCCTCCTGTTGTGATGAATACTCCACGATCATCTTCATTTTTGTATTCAATGGAACAATTTTCACCTCTGAAACTTGCGCTAGACTCGTCTCGGTCTCACGCTGCATTGTGAATCGGGCATCAATGTATTATCTATATGTTAAAGTAAAAAAGCAACAGGGCAACACACCACCTGGTAGGAACGAGTCTCGCATCATTGTGTATTGTTTCATACATTGGCATAGATCGAAACTTTTTTTGACAACTTGCGCTAGACTCGTCTCGGTCTCACGCTGCATTGTGAATCGGGAGTCAATTTTGGCTCAGAAGAATAACCACACCACACCAACAGCAATTCAACTTCAACCCAGAGAGTGGATTGAGCACTGTCCTCGCCAAAATTGTCCAATCCGTTCTTTTGCATTTTTTTCGTTTTTGAGCAGAAACAATATCGATGTTGGTCTCATCTCCGAAACAGGTTTAAAAGCTGATGTATGTTTTTCTAATAGTCTGTATAGGTTTTATTGTTCCGATAGAACAGAACGAAGAGGCGGGGGTGTTGCAATAGTAATAAAGGAAACCTTAAAGCATTCTTTATTACCAAATTTAAGGGGTTGGCCACGATATCCCGACTCACAAAATCCCGTTTACAAAATCTCGTTCCCAAAATCCTGGAAACCAGAATCCCGGAAACCAGAATCCCAGAAATCAGAATCTTGGAAATCAAAATCCCGGAAACCAAAAGCCCGAATTACAGAATCCCGACTAGTTAAGCAATTCTTCGCGTAAAAATTTTTTTGTTTGGAAATTTTTTTTTTAGGAAATTTTTTTTTTTTAGAAATTTTTTTTTTTTTAGAAATTTTTTTTATTTTTGTGGGCAGAAATTATTGAAAATTCATAATAAAATCTCTTAGAGAAAAATTAATCGTTCTTAAAAGAACGTTTGGGAAACCCACCCACCCAACTTACCAACCCTCACACAGAGGGTAACTACACTGAAAAATGAAAATACTCACTTGGTTAAGTTCGCTATATGAGAATCACGAAGTAGGCACTTTTTCATGATTCTCATGAATTTAAGTACAATCGGTATTTCTAAAGCGTCAGTCATCAAAATCCGTTCTAAATAGATCTTAACAGAACCAAATAGTAGTTCTAAAAAGAAAATTTTTGCTTTTTTGCGCTCTCTAAATTTACTTGACGTAAAATCACCCCTCCCAAATAACAAGAAATCGCGATCAATTAAATGAACATATTCCTTAAGTACAATTCATGAGAATCTGCTTCTCATGAATTTCAATGAGGGGGTACTCAAATGCATGAGAATCATGAAAAAAGTGCCTACTTCGTGATTCTCATATAGTGAACTTAACCAATTGAGTATTTTCATTTTTCAGTGTAGTTACCCTCGATGTGAGGGTTGGTGAAGTGGGGTTGGTAAGTGGGGTGGTAGGTTGGGTGGGTTGGGTTCCCAAACGTTCTTTTAAGAGCGATAAATTTTTCTCTAAGAGATTTTATTATGAATTTTCAATAATTTCTGCCCACCAAAAAAATTATAAAAAAAAAATTTATAAAAAAAAATTTAAAATCCCGGAAATTTTAAAAATTTTGAAAATTTCCGGGATTTTTTTTCAAGGTTCAATTTCCGGGATTTTGATTTCCGGGATTCTGATTTCCGGGATTCTGGTATCCGGAATTTTTGAAATTTATAATTTTTTTTTTTCAGGGATTTTGGTTAGTCGGGATTTTGGAATCCGGGAAATCGTGTCGTTCCCAAGTGCTTCGCACTCACAAAATAACAATTACTGGTTGAAAAATGACCTTACTAAGCTTATAAACATTCCCAATCTTTACCTAATAGGTGGCGACCTTAACTGTCGAAATAGAAGTTGAGGCTGCCTTAGGGCCAATTCTTGGGGAAACATCCTACATGATCTTAGCTCGAGTCACCAATTTCAAATAATGTGTCCCAATATTATACACATACTTACATATAACAGTAGAAATAACCCTTCTACCCTAGATCTATTTTTAACTAACATTCCACGGTTATTTACTTAACCAATAGCCCAAACGATCTATCTTCGGATCACCTGTAGTACTTCCAGTACTTTGTAGTATATCTCAAAGGGCTGAATACAACGCAAATAACTACTGCGGGAAGTCAGTACTTATATAGGAAGCCACGAAGTCAATCTCGACAGCGTCACATCTATTACGCATGTGGATGAATATGTGAATACTTTTAAAAGTGCTATTGAGAACGCAATTAATATTTCAATACCGAAAAAAAAAAAATCTTCCAAAACAATATAATACTTCCAAACAATATTTTGAAATTGATCAAACTAAGGAATTTTTACAGAAGATATTAGCAGAGATTTAAGATCTATGAATTCTTTGAGAACGTTAAAATTCTCAACAATATTATCAAAGACAAATTATTCAAAAGTTCCGCAATAAAACGTGGAATAATAAACTCTTAAGTCTCAAAAAAATGTAGCAAAGCATTTGGAATGTCTCCAAAATAATGAAAAAGAAATTCAATGTTATTCCTTCCTTTTGTGATGTTCAGAGCTTCTCCATCACAAGTACTGAAAAGGCCGACATCTTTTCTTAGAAATCATGAGATTCCTAATGGAATGGGAAATAGAATGACGGAAGCATTGGTCGACAATGCAATATTAAATTTGAGACCAACACCAGAAGTTGTGCAAGAAAGTGTTTATGTGAGTTATGAAGAACTAAAGCATATAATACTCAAGCTTAAACTTCGTAAGACTTCAGGTATTGACGATGTTAAAAACTTATATATTAAAGGCATTTACTTAGAGTTGGAATTCAATTTTTATTGTTCATTTATAACTCATGCATAAAATTGCAACATTTCCCAAAAGCTTGGAAGAATGCTAAGATTATACCAATTTTAAAACCCGGAAAACCTGCCAACAATTCTAATAGTTACAGATCTATTAGCTTACTAAGCTCGTTAAGCAAAATTTATGAAATAATTATCAAAAATAAAATTGATTTAGTCCTAGCAGAGAAAAACATCTTGCCTCTGCAACAATTTGGTTTTAGATGCCACTACAACACGGTGCAACAAGTAGACAGAATAACGCAACATGTCAAAAAAGGATTTACTTCGAAAAAATCCACGGCTCTTGTACTTCTCGATGTTGAAAAGGTCTTTGATGCTGTTTGACACTCAGGACTATTATATAAAATGATTTTGTATGAATTCCCTGAATATATTGTAATATGCGAGCTACGGCTCGAGTAGATAAAACGATATTCTGTGAAATTTATTTCTTTATTTTCTAGTCTATAGAACAATTCAGGTTCACACTATACTATTCTTCGCAAATTCTTTTCTTACAAGGTCTCTGTCCTCCCAAATCACTTTATCTCCTTTCAATTACTTAATTCACAAATCCAAACTAATTACTTCTTCTTGTTAACTCTCAACTTTCAATTTATCACAAAATTACAACTTCGCCCATTATTACTTTTCTAATCTCTTCGCCACGGTTTTAAAACTACTGCCTCTTCTCGATCGCCATCTGTCCTTATATAGCAGAAGTTTCTGATAGCCAGAAACTTCTAGCAAATTCTTCGACCACTGGAACAAGAAAAATTCTGATGTAATAATTCCAAGATGAATTCTTGCAGTTATAATTCCCTCTTATCCGTGATATTATCCGTCTCTTTCGTAGACATGAACTGTGGAGACTTAACCGCAGACACGAACCTCAAATGAAAGGACACTTCGGACCAAAATTCTGCCAGAATGAAAAGACACTTCGGAATGGGTTGCATAGTCGTAGGAGCGTAGTTATTAATATGCTACACTGCCCCCCTCTTAGACGTGTTCGTCCCGAACAAGTGCATTCTCATTTCGGCCATTGTATCGAATCAGTCGGTCCACATGAACCACTTTCATTTTGGCCCTTGGTCCTCGCTGGATGCGGTAGACAACATCGTTGATGCGGGTTATTATTCTGTAGGGACCCTCCCAGTTCTGCTGCAACTTAGGTGATTTCCCCTTTTGGCGATGGGGATTATACAGCCACACTAGATCTCCTTCCTGGAATCCTGACGTTGTTGCCTTGGCATCATACCTGGTCTTCATGCGGTCGCTCGTCATCTTAATCTGGCTTCTGGTCCTTTGGTGTATGTCCCTAAGCCTTTCCCTAAGGTCCGCCACGTACTCTTCTTCATTTCTGGGCTCATTGGTAGGAGATCCAAATTTCACCTCACTGGGTAAACGAGCTATTCCACCAAATAAGATTTCGAACGGCGTATGTCGAGTAGTGCTATGCACGGCACTTCTATAGGCCATCAAAAACAAGGGAATCTGCCGGTCCCAATCCCGTTGGTAGTCACCTACGACCTTCGAGAGATGTTCGTCCAAAGTCCTATTGAAACACTCCACCATACCGTCCGACTGTGGATGAAGCGGGGTTGTCCTTGTCTTTTTGATTCCGAGTAGTTGACACATCTCTTGGAAGATTCTTGACTCGAAGTTCCGCCCTTGGTCAGAATGCAATTCCAAGGGCACACCGAATCTGCTAACCCAATTGTAGACGATCTGCTCCGCCACGATTCTGGCTTCCTGGTTAGGGATCGGAAACGCTTCCGGCCACTTACTGAAGTAGTCCATCACTACGAGTATATACCGATTACCATTGTCGGTTTCCGGAAAGGGCCCTGCGATGTCAATGGCGATTCGTTCGAAAGGTGCTCCCACGTTGTATTGGTGCATCTTACCTCGAGTTTTGATTCTCGGACCCTTGCTAGCTGCACACACGTCGCATTTTCTGCACCAGTCTTCGATATCTTCCTTCGCTTTTAACCAATAAAAACGTTCTCGTACCTTTTCTAGCGTCTTATTCACTCCCAAGTGGTCTCCGGACGCCCCGCCATGCATTTCCTGTAACACCTCCTTGAGGGTCCGCGGTACGACAAGCTGCATTACAAACTACTTTCCGTCGGAGGATTCCCATTTTCTTTTCAGAACACCTTCTTGGACATGGAGGGAGTCCCACTGCGCAAAATATGCCTTTAAGGTCGGGCTTCTGTGAGAGATGTTCTGATGATCCGGTTTCTCCATGTTCTCCTTCCAGGCCAGAATCGGCTCGATATCCGGGTCTTCCTTCTGAGCGTTCCGGATCTCATCTACGCTCCAGCCGGCGATAGGTTCGGCTCTCATTCTTTGGATGGAAACCAGCTCCCATTCTTCCTGAAGCGCACAATGTTTACAATCCGTTCTGCATGGTCTCCGGGACAGTGCATCCGCATTAGAGTGGAGTTTTCCTTTACGATGCTGTATTTCGTAGTCGTAGATTTGCAGCCTTTCGATCCATCTTGCGACCTGACCCTCAGGACTCTTGGACTGTAATAGCCATTTTAAGGCTGCATGGTCTGTGCGAAGAACGAACTTCCTCCCGTAGAGGTATTTGTGAAAATGCTTCGTAGCCAAGATCAAAGCTAGAAGTTCCCGCCTTGTCACGCAGTAGTTCCTTTCTGGCTTAGAGAGCACCTTGCTGAAGTACGCAACCACCTTCTCTTGGCCGTCATGCACCTGGGAGAGTACGGCTCCTACCCCGACATTACTAGCATCTGCATCCACAACGAACGTTTCCCCGGGAGTGGGGTAAGCCAGTATCGGGGCATCGCATAGCCGTTGTTTAAGTGCCTTAAAGCTCTTCTCGCACTCAATTGACCATTTGAATTGTTTTCCCTTTTCCGTCAACTGGTGCAGGTTCTTTGCGATCCCGGCAAAATCCTTCACGAACCGTCTGTAGTAGGTGGCTAGGCCCAGGAAGCTCCTTAGTTGGTGTTTGTCTTTGGGGACTGGCCAGTTTTTCACCGCTTCGACCTTCTCCGGATCGGTTCTCACTCCTTTCGCTGAAATTATGTGTCCCAGGTACTTGACTTCCGCTCTAAACAGGGCGCACTTCTTGGGGTTGAGCTTCAGGTGGGCACTTCGAAGCCTTTGAAACACATCCCTTAGATTGTCTCGGTGTTGCGCAAACGTTTTTCCTACGACGATGACATCATCCAAGTATACCAAACAGGTTTTCCATGTTAACCCTTGCAGGACACATTCCATCAATCGCTCGAAAGTCGCCGGAGCATTGCACAGCCCGAATGGCATTACCGTGAATTGCCATAGCCCATTTCCTGCGGTGAAGGCGGTTTTCTCCCGGTCTTCTGGATGGATCTGTACCTGCCAGTAGCCACTCTTCAAGTCGAGAGTGGAAAACCATCGGGCTCCTGATAGTGTGTCTAGCGTGTCGTCAATCCGTGGCAGAGGGTAGCTGTCTTTCTTGGTGACGTAATTGAGCTGCCGATAGTCCACGCAGAACCGCGTGCTGCCATCTTTCTTCTTAACCAGTACAACCGGTGATGCCCACGGACTTTTGGAACTTTCAATCAGACCTTCTTTCTCCATTGCCGACACCATCTCTGCAACTTCTGTCTGCTTTGCCAATGGAAGGCGCCTAGCAGGCTGACGAATTGGTCTAGTATCACCAGTGTTTATTCGATGTTGTACCAGGTGTGTTCGGCCGTATTCTCCGTCCTGTGAGGCGAATACATCAGCGTACTCATTGATAAGATTCTCTGCCATAGTTCGCTGCTCCTGATTCAGCTCACTGGACTGGAGAATCGTCTCTCTCGTTTCCGCTGTCCAAGGTGATGGGAGAGGTTTTGGAGGACCACGTTCAGATATTGTTGCGACGGCGGTAATCGGCGTGCATTTTCCAGTCACCTCCCCTCGCCTTAGTTTGACAGTGTGTGGTCTTGCGTTCAAAACTCTCACTGGAACCATGGTGTTCTTTGGTTCGACTAACGTCTTTCCCACGATGTAGTCTTGAGAATTCTTCTCTGGGTCTGGTTCTACTATGTAGAATCGGTGGCTCCCAAGATCACCTTCCAGCTTCGTCCAAATGATTGTCTCTGAAGACGGCGGCAAAACTTCGTCATTGCTGATGACTGTCCTGAGAGTTACGGCATTCTCGTTTCCGTACACCATCGGAATCTCCACATTTCTATACCTCAGTACTTGCATCCCGATGTCCAAGATTACTTCATTTCCTTTCATGAAGTCTATTCCGATGATGCACTCGTCGCATATATCTGCCACCAGAAACGCATGGGAGAACGTCAGTCCCGCCAGAGTAATCGTAAGACGAACTTCTCCAAACACCTTCGCCATTTCCACTGTTGCAGTCTTCAGGCAGTAGCTGTTGGTGTTGTGTAGCCAGGAGCTTCTGACGATATCTCTTCTTCTAATGGAGGCAGTGGCGCCTGTGTCGATGGTGGCTACGCACTTCTACTTGTTGATTAATGCCTCCACTGTCAGGCTCTTGTTACCCCGTTTGGTTTGCGAAACTTGAATGGTGGTCCTGGGGGCCTCGATTCCAGTAACCAACTTCTGCCCCGCGAAGTTGGTCCTTACACATTTCCCGACTGCTGGTTTTGGGAAGTCTGACCGACAGGATGCTTCCTCTCTGCTTCTCCTACTTCCGCAATGTGGACAATTTCCTCGCCTAGGTGCACTTCTGCACTGCCGTTGTAGGTGTCCGGTTTGGTTGCAATTCCAGCAACGGATTTGACTTCCGCGAGCTTTGTCTTCATCCATGATAGCTGTTCTCTGGCATGAGCATTCCACGACGGACATTTCCCTGACACGGTGTATTCCCTGGTATGCTTGGTCCGCAGCCTTCATTGACAAAGCGAATGCCAATGCCTCGGGGAGTGTTCGCTTTGCAGCCATCCTTACAGCCATTTGCAGTTGTCTGTCCTCTATGGCCTGAATAAAAGCTTCCACCGTCATTTCGTTGATGAGCTCCTCACCGGCTTTAGGATATGAAAGATGGGCTAGTCGCTCTATATCCGCTTGTAACTGTTGGAGCGTTTCCCCCCTTTTCTGGACTCGACTACGCAGCTGAACCCTGTACACCTGCTGCATGTGTTCATCCCCAAACCGCATCTCGATAGCCTGAACCAGATAGTCGTAGTTCTGCTGTTTATCTTCCGGGATGGTCTGCAAGAGCTCCGCAGCTGGACCCCTTAGTGCAAGCGTGAGTGCAATAGACTTCTCTTCATCGTCCCAGCTATTAGTCATTGCGGCCGCTTCGAATTGCCTCTTATAAATTGGCCATGATGTTTGACCATCGAAGATAGGGGGCTGCATCTCCTTTCTTCTCAGACCGTCAGTTTTAAAACTGAGTCTCTAACTTCCCGAACTGAGTTTCATGCTTCTCAAAGTTTTCATCGAATCTAGTTTCGACTTTTCGAGTTGCGTCTCGACCTTCTCGATTTTCTCTTCGATCGCTTCGAATTTGGATTCCAAGAAGTTCTAGAGAATTCCTTTGGTCTTCTATTGCTTTCTTTTGTTCGTCCATGACTAACTTAAGTTGCAGGAGCAGACTTGTTATACCCGGGTCGGCTGCTGTACTTTCTGGTTCCTCTTCCACGTCAAACTCTACGTCATGCGGATTTTCACCTTCCTCCGTTACTGCTTCTTCAGTAGGGCATCTTTTCCCCCAGCTTACTGAGTTCTGCCTTTAGTTGAATTATAGTTAGTTTTCCCAATTTGCGACCCATTTTGCGCAACTAATTAACTCAACACAGAAATGTTTTTTTTTTTTTTTGTGCAATTTCACACCACGGAAATAGTTATTCACAGAATAAGTTTTATCCCGCTTCTGACACCAATGTAATATGCGAGCTACGGCTCGAGTAGATAAAACAATATTCTGTGAAATTATTTCTTTATTTCTAGTCTCTAGAACAATTCAGGTTCACACTATACTATTCTTCGCAATTCTTTTCTTACAAGGTCTCTGTCCTCTGACATCACTTTATCTCCTTTCAATTACTTAATTCACAAATCCAAACTAATTACTTCTTCTTGTTAACTCTCAACTTTCAATTTATCACAAAATTACAACTTCGCCCATTATCACTTTTCTAATCTCTTCGCCACGGTTTTAAAACTACTGCCTCTTCTCGATCGCCATCTGTCCTTATATAGCAGAAGTTTCTGATAGCCAGAAACTTCTAGCAAATTCTTCGACCACTGGAACAAGAAAAATTCTGATGTAATAATTCCAAGATGAATTCTTGCAGTTATAATACCCTCTTATCCGTGATATTATCCGTCTCTTTCGTAGACATGAACTGTGGAGACTTAACCGCAGACACGAACCTCAAATGAAAGGACACTTCGGACCAAAATTCTGCCAGAATGAAAAGACACTTCGGAATGGGTTGCATAGTCGTAGGAGCGTAGTTATTATTATGCTACAATATTATTAAAATCGTAAAATATTTTTTAGATAGTTGCGTGTTTACATCTGTGTAAACAATGCTTATTCTTCTAATAGATTTGTCCCTGCAGGAGTCAGTCTGTGTAAACAATACTTATTCTTCTGATAGATTTGTCCCTGCAGGAGTCCTCCAGGGATCCGTCCTCGGCCCCGTATTATTCAACATATTTACGTCTGATTTTCCTCATCTTCCCAACTGCGAGTCTGCAATGTTTGCTGATGATGCATGTATCTATTCTTCCGATGTACTTGGTTCCGCAATTGAAACCAACCTTCAATCGGCTCTAATTACTCTAATGATATTGTAATATGCGAGCTACGGCTCGAGTAGATAAAACGATATTCTGTGAAATTTATTTCTTTATTTTCTAGTCTATAGAACAATTCAGGTTCACACTATACTATTCTTCGCAATTCTTTTCTTACAATGTCTTTTTCCTCTCAAATCACTTTATCCCCTTTCATCCAAACTAATTACTTCTTCTTGTTAACTCTCAACTTTCAATTTATCACAAAATTACAACTTCGCCCATTATCACTTTTCTAATCTCTTCGGCACGGTTTTAAAACTACTGCCCCTCTCGATCGCCATCTGTCCTTATATAGCAGAAGTTTCTGATAGCCAGAAACTTCTAGCAAATTCTTCGACCACTACAACAAGAAAAATTCTGATGTAATAATTCCAAGATGACAATCATTCTTGCAGTTATAATTCCCTCTCATCCGTGATATTATCCGTCTCTTTCGTAGACATGAACTGTGGAAACGAACCTCGAATGAAATAAATAAATAAATAATAAACAAACAAAAGATAACGCCATTGTTAATAGTCTAGTCACAAACTAACATTGTTAATTATTTATTTACTCGATCTGTTATTATTTGTTTCCGATTACTTACCTGTTATCCACTTGTTTATCATTTGTTTATTATTTATCTATTTATTTATTTATTTATTTATTTATTTATTTATTTGTTTATTTATTTTATTACGCATTTATTTATAATTATTAAATATTTATGAAATATTTATTTACTTACGAAGACAGAGGGGAAGGAAAAGTAAATGGATCCCAAAAATAAAGAAAAAGAGAAAATAAAAGTATACAAACTTAGGACCGAACAAAAGGAAAAATACCAAAAAAAGATAGAAGAAGAAATCAGGATATACGAAAGAAATGAAAATTTTAATATTAATATAGGTGGATAAGATTTAAAGAAACGATGTTGAATGTAGCCAAAAAGATATGCGGTCATTGTAAAGTCTACAGAAATAAAAAGAGAACGGCTTGGTGGAACCATAGTGTCAAGAGAGAAATAACTATTAAGAAAAAGCTTTGGAAAGATTACTTACAGGAGCGTAATATTGCAAAATATGAGGCATATAAAGTACAAAGGATAGAGGTGAAGAAAAGAGTTGTAGAAGCAATACAAATAGCGTAGGAAAATTTTGGAAAAAAGATGGAAACAAACAGGAAAGAAAACTCAAAAATGTTCTACAGGATGCTTAAAGGTTTTAAAAAACGAGAAAGAATTTAAATTACAAACTATCAAAGCAAAAGACAAAAAGGTACTGGTAGAAGAAGAAGAAATAGTAAATAGATGGAAAAAATACTTCGAGGAACTATTGAACAAGGAAGACACAGAAGGAACGGAAGATGAAGGCGACATAGAGCTTAGCAATGAACTACCACAAAACTATGAGAGCCTTATCACCAGAAAAGAACTCGACATAGCACTGAGAAAAATCAAAACCGCAAAAGCTCCAGGCGTTGATGAGGTTGCACCGGAATTCATCAAATATCTTGAAGAAAGGGGAAGAAAAGAACTCTTAGATATAATGAAAGAAGCCTGGGAAAGGGAAATTAATCCAGAGGATTGGAAGTATGGAGTCATCCTACCTATCCACAAAAAGGGGGATTCAAAAGAATGCTATAACTATAGGGGGATAACGCTCCTCACGACAGCCCTTAAAGTGTATGAGACCATCCTAGAATGCAGACTCAGAGAAAGAGTGGAAAAGAAGCTATCTGATATCCAAAGTGGTTTCCGACCAGACCATAGTATACAAGACCACATTTTCAAAGTATAACAAGTGTTGGAAAAAAGCTCGCTAAAAATAAAAAAGTCTTTACCTGCTTCATAGACATGAAAAAAGCTTTTGACTCGATAAGCAGAGCGAACATATGGGAGAGCCTTAGGAAGAAAGAGGTGGATGAAGGAATGGTGCGAGCTATCAAAAGCATCTACAAGGAAACTTATAATGTGGTAAGGACATGTAATGTACTGTCAGAGAAATTCAAGACGTCTGAAGGAGTGAGGCAAGGAAGTGTGTTGAGTATTTTAGTAGTATTTAGTATTTATTATTGATTAAGTAACATCATTTATAATAGACTTTACATCATCTTTAAGCTATAAATGAGATATGTATATATAGGTAATACTAATATTCAAAAATTCATACAATTCAGTGATAAATGAAAATGAAAAATGTATAAGTAGAAAATTTTTGTAGTATACAATATGTAGAAACAAAATTTAACTTTTACTCGTAATTGTGAAAATGCAAATAAACTAAAATGTGCTTGTTTTACCCTGCCAAGTGCCGAAAGAGAGTTTCCCCAAAACCATTCGCATCATAAAGTCTCCTAACGCTGAGAGGAAGTGCATTCCAAAGATGAATAGCATGAACGAAAAATTGACGCTCTGAGTTTTGATAGTGAACACGCGGTTGGATTAAACTTAAAGATCGGCTCGACCGTGAAAGTTTAAGTTTTTCGAATAAATATGGAGGCTGTTTGCTGGTAATAATTTTTTGTAGGTACTTGATTGTGCAGTACTCGAGATATTTATCAAGAGTGCATCCTAATATGTTCTTAGCATATTGTGAAATATGGTCAAAAAGTCTCAATCCATAAACATAGCGAGTTATATTGTTAAACGCAACGTTGAGCTTACGTCGAATGAGAGCACTGCTGCAACAAAAAATTTCACATCCGTATGTAAATATTGGAATTAGCAAAGCCCTTACTAGCATTAACCTTGTTTGCAAAGGAGTGAAACACTGCGACATAGATAGATTCCTAAGAGAACCATAGATTTTGCCTATAATAGTGGAGATATGATCATCCCAACTTAACGTTTTGTTAAACCATACCCCAAGATTTTTAGCTTTGTCAACGAACTCAATTGGTTCATTTTGGAGGAATATATTAGGAACATCACAGCCATTCACGCCATTTCTGCTAATAACGAGACATTTAGATTTGGCTGGGTTAAGCTTCAACGAATTATCTTCAGACCAATCTAGAACTTTTCGTAGATCCTCATTAAGCTTACAAGCTGCTTCCTTAATAAGGTCTAATTTGCAACTTATGTAAAGCTGTACATCGTCTGCGTACATGTGTAGGAATGAATTTTTGATTATGGTTGGAAGATCATTGATAAATATTGTGAATAGCAAAGGTCCCAATATGGACCCTTGAGGTACACCCGCCGAGGTTGCAATAAAATCGGACATCACATTATTAACAGCAACGGATTGTTTTCTTCCACCAAGATATGTTTTGATGAGTTTGATAGCAGATGATGAAAAGCCAAACAACCTCTTGAGTTTTAAGAGAAGCTGCATATGATCCACTGTGTCAAAGGCCTTGGAAAAGTCCAGCAGAGTCACAAAAGTTATTAGGTCTTTATCCATCGCCACTCGGATATCATCAGTTACTTTAAGTAGAGCAGACGTACAGCTATGATATGACCTGAAGCCAGATTGATTTGCGCAAAGTAGTTTATTGCGCTGGATAAAGACAGACATTTGCTTATGTATTATCTTTTCCATGACCTTGGACAAGAATGGAAGGATGGCAATGGGTCTATACTCAGCCGGCGAGTTGGATGACGCTTTCTTTTTCAGGGCTGGAACAATTTTGCAGTTTTCCACTCAGTCGGAAAAGTAGATGTAGTTATTATATTGTTGAAAATTTGGGTTATGGCTGGAAGAATGTGAGGTAGTATGATTTTAATAAAAATCGGATGAATTCCGTCGATACCAACAACTTTAGACTTAATTTTAAGGATAGCATTGACAACATCAACCTGTTCAATACGAGTGAATTCAAAGCCACTGAACGTTACATCCAATGGATCAGCACTTGTTCTGGATGTCATTTGCACTTTCGTGAATTCTCTATTGAGCTGGTTGGGATCGATTTCATTCATTTCAGCATTCTTTTTCCGTCCAACACCAAGCTCGCGTAAATTTTGCCAGAGAGTTTTTGAAGGTAACTCATGGTCAAATTGTCTAGCATAGAACACTCTTTTGGCTTGTTTAATCTTGGAATTGACCAAATTCCTTAGTTGGCGAAAGCTGTTATAAAATTCTTGGAGCTTGAATCTTTTCCACTTCTTATAGGCTGTATCACGATTGTTTTTTAGGGCAATAATTTCTGGTGTAAACCATGACTTATGGGGATACGTAGTAATTTTAGTTCTGAGCGGCACGTGCATATTGAACAATTCCAGTACAATTTGTTGAAGGTGATCAACTTGGGTATCAATGGATGTTTCATGATAAATTGGATACCAATTTATTCTTTGAATATCTTGTTCCAGAGCATCAGAATTGAGATATCTAAAGTCTCGGAATGTGTATTTGGATTGAAGTTTATCTCGTGGAAAGTTAAAAATAGCAAAAATTAGGTCATGTTTGGAGAACGCAGGTGCTGAAACCTGACTATAAAAAACATCGGCACAGTCGTTAGAGAGGAATAAATCCAAAAGTGTGCTAGCTTGAGTGAAATGTGTTGGCACAGTAGTGTTTAAAATGTCCAAGCCAAGAGTTTTCATAGATTGAACGAATGACTCAGAGCCCTCATTATCCAATATGTTACAATTGAAATCACCACATACTATGGTTTTCCAATAATTTGGGGAGTAATTTTCTAATAAGTGAAATATGGGAGTTAAATCAAAATAGCTATTTGGTCTATAAACGACACCAATGAGACACTTTTTCCGTTCACAAACAACTTCGACAAAACAATACTGAAGTGGACTATCAGGGGGTGAACTTATCAAAAATTTACTAATTAAACTGTTTCGAAGGTAAATTGCAACGCCCCCTCCAGTTCTATTGTGCCTATCACCTCGAAGAATTCTGTAGCCATGCAGAGCGTAGGTATCATCCATTATTCCTGTTTTAAACCATGATTCAGTGACACATACTACATCAACATTAGAACCAACAAACAGACCTCTAAATTCATCAATTTTCTTAAAAAGACTTTGTGCATTAATATGACACACACGCAACCCTTGGCGCTGATTACAAAAAATATTAATTAGTACGCGCAAGTTATCATTCACGCCATCATATTGAAATGAGCTAACGATAGTTCCAGACATCAATGTAAAGAATGCAATAAAATAGAAAAGAAAAACTAACCTCCCAGGAAAGAGAAATACAGACACAAATTGGAATTAGGGAATCTACTTTCGAACGGCTGGCAGATAGAGGATACATACACAAAAATACGCACATGATAGAAATTAAATAAAATAATTGAGAGGCAAAAACAATAAAATAAAATAATTGAGAGGCAAAAAAGTTAAAAAATGAATAATCTGGAACCGCCGCTTACGTGTGAACAGGTAGTACTTCATCATGGTTGGTATCGGTAGCAGCAGCAATAGCATCCAAGTGGTGAATGGAATCGATCAAAACAGCTTTAGCATTCAGTGTCTGCCGCACATAAACAAGACCAGTGCGGGTGAAAACGGAAAAAAGCTTCTGCTGTTTTTTTCTTCGCTCTTCGATAAAGCTCAAGACTGCGTGCAGTTAGGCTTTCATTGAGGTAAATTCGTCTGTCAGATTGCAAACCAAGATTTTGTAAACA
This sequence comes from Pocota personata, assembly GCA_963082735.1. NCBI lineage: Eukaryota > Metazoa > Arthropoda > Insecta > Diptera > Syrphidae > Pocota > Pocota personata. The sequence goes on from OY720431.1 coordinate 70,611,336, forward strand.
AATAGGTTTACGTGTTTTTTTATATGATTGGTTTGCTAGTCTGAGCATGGTGACCTTATCCGCCGCTGATTTAAATTTTATTACTATGGCTGAGTTCTCCATAGTCCCTTTAGGTTTCGTACGAAAGATATCTTTAGGAACCAGAGGAGGAACACAGTCGATGGAGGTGCAGAGTGAATCAAACATTTCCCGTAGATTTTCCTTAGCTGTCGATGGAACACCATGGAGTATGGCATCAGCGGAAAGTTTGTCGCGCTCTATGGAATCCACTTTGTCAAGTAGATTGGATATTTCATTATCGAGTTGTGTGCATCGGATTGATTCGGAGGTTTGTTCGAGCACCTCAATTCGCACTGTTAATGCAGACATGGATCTATGTACATCATCGAGGCGGCTACTAAAATCGGCAACAATCTTTTCCAGTTTCTCCATTAGGGTGTTGTGGTTGTCCATTATGAGGGATTTCAGTTCTTTTTTGTCGTCTTCTAATTGTTTAGAAAGACGTAGTTCAAACTTACTGGAGAATTTATCTTCTTTGTTGTTGGCTATTGCTGGCGATTGATGTTGAGGCTTACTGTTTTTAGACCCAAATCTTGTTTTAGCTGGCGTTGGTGGTCCCGACATTTTTGCACTTTTCAACGGATTGAATGTTGACAGGTCCGAAGTTCACCCACTATATGATATAGTACTGTTGTTCATTGTCCAAATTTGACTCGCACTCAATTATGAAAAACACCTTTAAAAGAGGTTTAATCCTTTAAACTCTTACAAGAAGCACTATTAGTCTGCTTAACTTCACTTTTACTACGATCTTATTTTAATATGTCTTTGCTTAATCTTTGTATTTAAATTTCACAGGGAGCTATATGCTTTGGCCAACTATCTTACTGCAGGGTTGCCATGTATATATGTCCCCTCCTATTTATCTGCACAATGGAAGACGCCATCAGACATTGCCAAGAAAGGATGCAAAGATACAAAGTCGGGTATAGAGAGCTACAGCCAATATATCTCCAGGCATGTGCGTTTGCGGATGATATAGTACTGTTTGCAAATAGTGAAGAAAATATGCAAAAGACTGTAAAAATATGGAAAGATGCGTTAGCAGCCCAGAAATTGGAGCTCAATGTTGAAAAGACAAAGGTGGTGGTGATAGGAAATGAAGCAGGAGTAGCAAGTGTAACGGTAGATGGAGAAATCATCGAGCTGGTGCAAGCATACAAATACCTGGGTAGTGTAATAAACAGCAAAGGAAATTCGGAAGACGAACTGATAGCGAGGATCAAAGCGGCAAATAGACTGTATGCAGCATCAAGAAGAAAATTCTTGGACCACAAAGAAATCACACAATAAACAAAAATATCAATCTTCAAATCGATGTACTTACCTGTGTTGCTACACGGAGGTGAAAACTGGATACTCACAGGAAGACAAGAAAAACAAATTCAAGCCATGGAGATGAAATACCTCAGGAGAGTTATAGGAGCCAGGAGAATAGACAAGAAAATAAACGAAGATATTAGAAAACAACTGCATGTCAAATCGGCTAAACTAAATCTCGAGGAAAATAAATTAAGATGGTTTGGACACTTAGTGCGTATGGAAGAGAATCGACAAGTGAAAACAATTTGGGAAACAAGACCGGAAGGAAAAAATAAAAGAGGAAGACCCAAAACCACATGGAACGCTACCGTTGAAAAAATCCTGATAGAAGCTGGGGAAACGAGTTGGCACTCGGCTAAACATATAGCAATAAATAGGACACAGTGAAGAAATTTCACGAGGAGATAAATGGACAGAACCACCGATGATACCTTGACACCTTAGTGTATATGAGGACCGGATTATGTATGTATGTATATATGTATTTACTTACTTTTTATTTTTTATTTTCTGCTTTTTTTGCTTTTCGCACTCTGATATTAGATTTAAGTTTTACAGCTTCTAAGCTTTTGTTATCAGACAGATTAGCTACTATAATATTCTGTTTTTTCTACTAGTTTTTTCTATAGTGTTTTCCTTTCAATATATAAATTCATTAAAAACATATTTTGTAACACATATTATAACATTTGTCATTTGTAAGATAAAATCATAACTCTGTGTAAATTGTGCAATTACACCCAAATGTAAGAAAAAAAAAAAGAACTGTTAAAGCTATCAATAAACTTAAAAATAAAGAAATATATATTTTTAATAAATTATTTTATTTAATATTTTCAAAAATGTTTGCTTAATTGAAGAGAGTACATTTTTCGATTATTATGGACAATAATTCCAATTAAATGGCTGCCGAGAATGGCTTGACAGTAGACTATCCTATCAACCTAATTTTGCAGTTTATTTTCGATGATACGGGGCTCTATTTCACGAATAGCTCGATCAATATTGTGCTTAAGTTCCTGAATCGTTTCTGGATTATAAGCATAACTTCGATCTGTAATGGCACCCACAAAAAAATACAAATCGCAGTTTCGCGAAGGCCAAGTAACACCACTAAAGCGGCTGATTACACGATTATTGAACTTATTGCATGAAAGATCTATTGTTCTGCATGACACGTAGCGACGTCTTGCTGGAACCAGAGATCGTCCAAGTTCAGTTCATTGCTTCAATTGATTAGGCAGTTGGACCTTCTAAGGGATTAATCCGAGGTGTTTATGCATAATTCTCATCAGGCTTAATCTTCAGTTGCTGAGATCTTAGGCGAGTTGAGGTTCTGGGTTTTAGGCGCACACTTTTGGCAACAGTAGCAATATTCTCGATCGAGCATACAGGACGAGCACGAGGGTAACTTGCGTTATCAATCAGCATGCCAATCTCATAGACTTTTTAACAAACTTGCGTATGGCAGGCCCGGTTGGTGCATTATTTAGACCGAAATTTATTTTCAAAATTCGCACTGTTACGGCAACTCAGCACTTACTTTGGAAATAAGTTTTCAATATTTCCCAACGTTGTTTAAGCGGAAATCGATTCATTTCGTACCGCGGAGATATGATATGTGTTTCTGTAATTTTTTTTAGCACGAAAGAGTTATCAGTGTCAAAAAACATGTAGTTTAAAAAAAAAAAAAAATTATTTACGGTGATGGTTAAGCCTTATTTTGAAGACCTCTATAGGATCCGTGAATTTCGCTAACAAGCGGTGATAGCCATGTCCACTTGCTTCTAAGAAAAAATCGTGACATAGTTTTCCTGATAAAATCTCTTACAAATCGCGAAAATATACTATGAATAGAAAAATATCCTTGGATTTGAGTTAAAAATAGTTTTCCTGATAAAAACTCTTACAAATCGCGAAAATATACTATGAATAGAAAAATATCCTTGCATTTGAGTTAAAAATAAACAACACGCCCACTTCGTTAGGGATTGTAACTGTCTGTATGTTCTTTAATATTTTTGCTATAAATTGAAAAAAAAAAAAAACAAAAAAAAAACTGCGTTGATATTATCTACGATTTACCCATATATTGTAAAGGGTGATTCAATTGGATGTTACAATTTAAATTTTGAATCAAAAGCATTGGTATTGTAGCATAATAATAACTACGCCCCCTAAAAATATGACGCAACAAATTCCGAAGTGACTTCATTCTGGCAGAATTTTGGTTCGAACTGTCCTTTCATTCGAGGTTCGTGTCTGGGACGAAGTCTCCACAGCTCATGTCAACGAAAGAGACGAATAATATCAGGGATAAAAGGGAATTATAACTGCAAGAATTATTTCTCTTGTTCCAGTGGTCGAAGAATTTGCTAGAAGTTTCTGGCTATCAGAAACTTCTGCTATATAAGGACAGATGGCGATCAAAAAAAGAGACAGTTGGTTTAGAACCGTGGCGAAGCGATTGGAAAAGTGATAATGGGCGAAGTTGTAATTTGGTGATAAATTGAAAGTTGAGAGTAAACAAGAAAAAGTAATTAGTTTGGATTTGTGAATTAAGTAATTAAAAGGAGATAAAGTGATTTGAGAGAAAAGAGACCTTGTAAGAAAAGAATTTGCAAAGAATAGTATAGTGTGAACTTGAATTGTTCTATAGACTAGAAAATAAAGAAATAAATTTCACAGAATATCGTTTTATCTACTCGAGCCGTAGCCAGCATATTACATTGGTGTCAGAAGCGGGATAAAACTTATTCTGTGAATAACTATTTCCGTGGTGTGAAATTGCACAAAAAAAAAAAAAAAAAACCATTTCTGTGTTGAGTTAATTAGTTGCGCAAAATGGGTCGCAAATTGGGAAAACTAACTATAACTCAACTAAAGGCAGAACTCAGTAAGCGGAACCTCGACACAACTGGGGGAAAAGATGCCCTGCTGATTCGTCTGGAAGAAGCAGTAACGCAGGAAGGTGAAAATCCGCACGACGTAGAGTTTGACGTGGAAGAGGAACCAGCAAGTACAGCAGCCGACCCGGGTATAACAAGTCTGCTCCTGCAACTTAAGTTAGTCATGGACGAACAAAAGAAAGCAATAGAAGACCAAAGGAATTCTATAGAACTTAAGCTGGACGAACAAAAGAAAGCAATGGACGACCAAAAGAAAGCAATGGACGACCAAAAGAAAGCAATGGACGACCAAAAGAACTCTCTAGAACTTAAGATGGACGAACAAAAGAAAGCAATGGACGACCAGAGGAATTCTCTAGAACTTAAGCTGGACGAACAAAAGAAAGCAATGGACGAACAAAAGAAAGCTATAGACGAACAAAAGAATTCTCTAGATGCTCTGGAAAGTAAACTTGATGAGCAAAACAAGAACTTGGAATCCAAATTCGAAGTGATCGAAGAGAAAATCGAGAAGGTCGAGACGCAACTCGAAAAAGTCGAAACTAGATTCGATGAAAATTTTGAGAAACATGAAACTCAGTTCGGGAAGATAGAGACTCAGTTTGAAAAAGTAGAAAAGCAAGTCGAAAATCTTGCTAAGGAGCTCAGCAACGTGAAGAGACAGAAAGCACGGGAATATTCCACTGACGGTCTGAGAAGAAAGGAGATGCAGCCTCCTATCTTCGATGGTCAAACATCATGGCCAATTTATAAGAGGCAATTCGAAGCGGCCGCAATGACCAATAGCTGGGACGATGAAGAGAAGTCTATTGCACTCACGCTTGCACTGAGGGGTCCAGCTGCGGAGCTCTTGCAGACCATCCCGGAAGATAAACAGCAGAACTACGACTCTCTGGTTCAGGCTATCGAGATGCGGTTTGGGGATGAACACATGCAGCAGGTGTACAGGGTTCAGCTGCGTAGTCGAGTCCAGAAAAGGGGGGAAACGCTCCAACAGTTGCAAGCAGATATAGAGCGACTAGCCCATCTTTCATACCCTAAAGCCGGTGAGGAGCTTATCAACGAAATGGCGGTGGAAGCTTTTATTCAGGCCATAGAGGACAGACAACTGCAAATGGCTGTAAGGATGGCTGAAAAGCGAACACTCCCCGAGGCATTGGCATTCGCTTTGTCAATGAAGGCTGCGGAGCAAGCATACCAGGGAATACACCGTGTCAGGGAAATGTCCGTCGTGGAATGCTCATGCCAGAGAACAGCCGTCATGGATGAAGACAGAGCTCGCGGAAGTCAAATCCGTTGCTGGAATTGCAACCAAACCGGACACCTACAACGGCAGTGCAGAAGTGCACCTAGACGAGGAAATTGTCCACATTGCGGAAGTAGGAGAAGCAGAGAGGAAGCATCCTGTCGGTCAGACTTCCCAAAACCAGCAGTCGGGGGATGCGTAAGGACCAACTTCGCGGGGCAGAAGTTGGTTACTGGAATCGAGGCCCCCAGGACCACCATTCAAGTTTCGCAAACCAAACGGGGTAACAAGAGCCTGACAGTGGAGGCATTAATCAACAAGAAGAAGTGCGTAGCCACCATCGACACAGGTGCCACCGCCTCCATTGTAAGAAGAGATATCGTCAAAGGCTCCTGGCTGCACAACACCAACAGCTACTGCCTGAAGACTGCAACAGGGGAAATGGCGAAGGTATTTGGAGAAGTTCGTCTTACGATTACTCTGGCAGGACTGACGTTCTCCCATGCGTTTCTGGTGGCAGATATATGCGACGAGTGCATCATCGGAGTAGACTTCATGAAAGCAAATGAAGTAATCTTGGACATCGGGATGCAAGTACTGAGGTATCGAAATGTGGAGATTCCGATGGTGTACGGAAATGAGAATGCCGTAACTCTCAGGACAGTCATCAGCAAAGACGAAGTTTTGCCGCCGTCTTCAGAGACAATCATTTGGACGAAGCTGGAAGGTGATCTTGGGAGCCACCGATTCTACATAGTAGAACCAGACCCAGAGAAGAATTCTCAAGACTACATCGTGGGAAAGACGTTAGTCGAACCAAAGAACACCATGGTTCCAGTGAGAGTTTTGAACGCAAGACCACACACTGTCAAACTAAGGCGAGGGGAGGTGACTGGAAAATGCACGCCGATTACCGCCGTCGCAACAATATCTGAACGTGATGCTCCAAAACCTCTCCCATCACCTTGGACAGCGGAAACGAGAGAGACGATTCTCCAGTCCAGTGAGCTGAATCAGGAGCAGCGAACTATGGCAGAGAATCTTATCAATGAGTACGCTGATGTATTTGCCGCACAGGACGGAGAATACGGCCGAACACACCTGGTACAACATCGAATAGACACTGGTGATACTAGACCAATTCGTCAGCCTGCTAGGCGCCTTCCATTGGCAAAGCAGACAGAAGTTGCAGAGATGGTGTCGGCAATGGAGAAAGAAGGTCTGATTGAAAGTTCCAAAAGTCCGTGGGCATCACCGGTTGTACTGGTTAAGAAGAAAGATGGCAGCACGCGGTTCTGCGTGGACTATCGGCAGCTCAATTACGTCACCAAGAAAGACAGCTACCCTCTGCCACGGATTGACGACACGCTAGACACACTATCAGGAGCCCGATGGTTTTCCACTCTCGACTTGAAGAGTGGCTACTGGCAGGTACAGATCCATCCAGAAGACCGGGAGAAAACCGCCTTCACCGCAGGAAATGGGCTATGGCAATTCACGGTAATGCCATTCGGGCTGTGCAATGCTCCGGCGACTTTCGAGCGATTGATGGAATGTGTCCTGCAAGGGTTAACATGGAAAACCTGTTTGGTATACTTGGATGATGTCATCGTCGTAGGAAAAACGTTTGCGCAACACCGAGACAATCTAAGGGATGTGTTTCAAAGGCTTCGAAGTGCCCACCTGAAGCTCAACCCCAAGAAGTGCGCCCTGTTTAGAGCGGAAGTCAAGTACCTGGGACACATAATTTCAGCGAAAGGAGTGAGAACCGATCCGGAGAAGGTCGAAGCGGTGAAAAACTGGCCAGTCCCCAAAGACAAACACCAACTAAGGAGCTTCCTGGGCCTAGCCACCTACTACAGACGGTTCGTGAAGGATTTTGCCGGGATCGCAAAGAACCTGCACCAGTTGACGGAAAAGGGAAAACAATTCAAATGGTCAATTGAGTGCGAGAAGAGCTTCAAGGCACTTAAACAACGGCTATGCGATGCCCCGATACTGGCTTACCCCACTCCCGGGGAAACGTTCGTTGTGGATGCAGATGCTAGTAATGTCGGGGTAGGAGCCGTACTCTCCCAGGTGCATGACGGCCAAGAGAAGGTGGTTGCGTACTTCAGCAAGGTGCTCTCTAAGCCAGAAAGGAACTACTGCGTGACAAGGCGGGAACTTCTAGCTTTGATCTTGGCTACGAAGCATTTTCACAAATACCTCTACGGGAGGAAGTTCGTTCTTCGCACAGACCATGCAGCCTTAAAATGGCTATTACAGTTCAAGAGTCCTGAGGGTCAGGTCGCAAGATGGATCGAAAGGCTGCAAATCTACGACTACGAAATACAGCATCGTAAAGGAAAACTCCACTCTAATGCGGATGCACTGTCCCGGAGACCATGCAGAACGGATTGTAAACATTGTGCGCGTCAGGAAGAACGGGAGCTGGTTTCCATCCAAAGAATGAGAGCCGAACCTATCGCCGGCTGGAGCGTAGATAAGATCCGGAACGCTCAGAAGGAATACCCGGATATCGAGCCGATTCTGGCCTGGAAGGAGAACATGGAGAAACCGGATCATCAGGACATCTCTCACAGAAGCCCGACCTTAAAGGCATATTTTGCGCAGTGGGACTCCCTCCATGTCCAAGAAGGTGTTCTGAGAAGAAAATGGGAATCCTCCGACGGAAAGTCGTTTGTAATGCAGCTTGTCGTACCGCGGACGAGGGTCAAGGAGGTGTTACAGGAAATGCATGGCGGGGCGACCGGAGGCCACTTGGGAGTGAATAAGACGCTAGAAAAGGTACGAGAACGTTTTTATTGGTTAAAAGCGAAGGAAGATATCGAAGACTGGTGCAGAAAATGCGACGTGTGTGCAGCTAGCAAGGGTCCGAGAATCAAAACTCGAGGTGAGATGCACCAATACAACGTGGGAGCACCTTTTGAACGAATCGCCATTGACATCGCAGGACCCTTTCCGGAAACCGACAATGGTAATCGGTATATCCTCGTAGTGATGGACTACTTCAGTAAGTGGCCGGAAGCGTTTCCGATCCCTAACCAGGAAGCCAGAACCGTGGCGGAGCAGATCGTCTACAATTGGGTTAGCAGATTCGGTGTGCCCTTGGAATTGCATTCTGACCAAGGGCGGAACTTCGAGTCAAGAATCTTCCAAGAGATGTGTCAACTACTCGGAATCAAAAAGACAAGGACAACCCCGCTTCATCCACAGTCGGACGGTATGGTGGAGCGTTTCAATAGGACTTTGGACGAACATCTCTCGAAGGTCGTAGGTGACTACCAACGGGATTGGGACCGGCAGATTCCCTTGTTTTTGATGGCCTATAGAAGTGCCGTGCATAGCACTACTCGACATACGCCGTTCGAAATCTTATTTGGTGGAATAGCTCGTTTACCCAGTGAGGTGAAATTTGGATCTCCTACCAATGAGCCCAGAAATGAAGAAGAGTACGTGGCGGACCTTAGGGAAAGGCTTAGGGACATACACCAAAGGACCAGAAGCCAGATTAAGATGACGAGCGACCGCATGAAGACCAGGTATGATGCCAAGGCAACAACGTCAGGATTCCAGGAAGGAGATCTGGTGTGGCTGTATAATCCCCATCGCCAAAAGGGGAAATCACCTAAATTACAGCGGAACTGGGAAGGTCCCTACAGAATAGTAACCCGCATCAACGATGTTGTCTACCGCATCCAGCGAGGACCGAGGGCCAAAATGAAAGTGGTTCATGTGGACCGACTGAGTCGATACAATGGCCGAAATGAGGATGCACTTGTTCGGGACGAACATGTCTAAGAGGGGGGCAGTGTAGCATAATAATAACTACGCCCCCTAAAAATATGACGCAACAAATTCCGAAGTGACTTCATTCTGGCAGAATTTTGGTTCGAACTGTCCTTTCATTCGAGGTTCGTGTCTGGGACGAAGTCTCCACAGCTCATGTCAACGAAAGAGACGAATAATATCAGGGATAAAAGGGAATTATAACTGCAAGAATTATTTCTCTTGTTCCAGTGGTCGAAGAATTTGCTAGAAGTTTCTGGCTATCAGAAACTTCTGCTATATAAGGACAGATGGCGATCAAAAAAAGAGACAGTTGGTTTAGAACCGTGGCGAAGAGATTGGAAAAGTGATAATGGGCGAAGTTGTAATTTGGTGATAAATTGAAAGTTGAGAGTAAACAAGAAAAAGTAATTAGTTTGGATTTGTGAATTAAGTAATTAAAAGGAGATAAAGTGATTTGAGAGGAAAGAGACCTTGTAAGAAAAGAATTTGCAAAGAATAGTATAGTGTGAACTTGAATTGTTCTATAGACTAGAAAATAAAGAAATAAATTTCACAGAATATCGTTTTATCTACTCGAGCCGTAGCCAGCATATTACAGTATTTTAATAAACTGCCTATATTTTAATGCCAGCATAATGTTGAGATATTGACATTAAACATGAAAAATAATATTGGCTAAATTGGCGCCGCAGCTGGTTTTGCAGACTTCTCTTTTGTTGAAATTTTCCATTAAGTAGTTCATAACTAAGGCTTCAAATCTCGTCCTTTAGCTCTGTAATGATTTGGGGGTCATTGGCATAGGTATATGCTTCAAAGAAAAACAAAAAAGAAAAAAATTAATAGTGTGACGAGAGATGAAGCAGCCGGGAAACTTTGTGGACAATAACTAACTGATTTCATCAAAAGTTCGGAAGTCTGGAAAGACAGTCGTGGCGCTTAATGTCAATATCTCAACATTATGTTGATATAATCAGCAGTTTATGAAAAACTAGTGTGTTTTATTTCAAATTTAAATTGGCGTAAAAGTAATCACCTTATCGGAATATGCTCTCATTTTTTCAAATGACGTCTTAAGTCATCGCAATTTTGCTATACTTTTCAAGAACGATAATCGGCCGATGGTTTTGAATCAACATGCATTTGGTCGTTAATTCCCTGGTCGTGTGGCACCAATGGTGCAAACATTGCAACGTTTAGCTGCTCGCTCGAGGAGACTGGCTTGACTCGGGACGGTATCATACGTGGCCGGCCCCGGAGCAGCCGTTCAGTCGAGAATATCGCTGATGTGGCTGCAGATGTTCTAAAGCACCCTTAAACGATAGATGGTCTTTACAGCGAATTTTAGTGAAAGACTTGAAGATGTATCCCGTACAAAGTGCATCAGCTATTGCTATGGAAAATCACTATGAGTGACCCGGCGCCACATTGCGGATGCGTGAATAAAGAAAATTATCGCTTCTGGGGCACTACAAATCCGCGTGTAATGCATGAAGATCCATTACATCATTTCAAAGTCACTTTTTGGTGCGGCGTTTACGCAGGAAAGGTGATTGGCCCATATTTTTTCGGCCCATTAGGTCGCCGATTTTTGGAAGTCACGTTTCTATAGGAACAAGCCACACACCTTGGCGGCCCTAAAGGAGAACATCCGACAAGAAGTGGAGAATTTATCGGCAGAAATTTTGACAAAAGTCATGGAAAATGCTGTGGAACTAGCCGTAATGTGCATCAGCTCTGGCGGCGGCCACTTGACCGATTTTTTCTTCACGATTTAATGGAAGAGAATTTAAACTTCTAAATAAACATAATCAACAAACAGGATCAAATCTTTTTATTTACAAAATCTCTTTATTTACAATCCTCAATCGATTTCCTAAAGTGATTAAGGACTTTTGCGTCAGCCTTGCTACTATGGGTAGGCACAAGCCTAGTAAAAAGAAATTAGAAAAAAAAGGGTAGTGATGGCCAGTTTATCAAAGTAAGCAGAACAAAAACTCATTTAAACCTTTTTTTATTAGAATCAACGTTGTATGTTGTATGATTTAAACATGGAAGTAAGACTTAATAAAATTGTAGGTTTTTCCAAATGTTCCTACATTCATTTCTTTAGAATACTTTCAACATCAAGTTCTCAAATTTTTACCATATATTATATTTTAATGTTAGTAAAATACTATTGTACAAGCAAACTAAATTTACAAAAAGCTGGTGCTAAGTTCCTGAAACCTTTTCCTGCTTTCAACGCTTTTTGTTTTTGTCTGTTATAGTCTGTAACACTAATGCCTAAAGCTTGTACCTCATATTAGCTGAAAAACATGATAATCCTGCGAAAATTCGGCCTTTTACAGGATTTTTTTTTTAACAGGGTTTTTATTAGTATAAATATACGAAAATATTTATAAATAAACGAAAAATAGAATGAATTAGATTAATATCGGAATCATTTGATTCGTCATCTTCGATATCTGAGTTGTCTTCGATTTGCTCGATTCCACCTTCGGTTTGCACAGTGTATTTCTCTTTCGAAGAAATTTGTCGGAGCATATCAGGCTGATTTTTTAAGAATTCGTAAAACTCCAAACACGTCAATTTTAAATTTATTTTCACCGTTAAAATGGCTCTGTTCCACCTTCAATCGAGATTTGTCCTCCGTCCAAGTTTTGTTCATGCTAGCGAAAACTCTCTCAACGGATGCGGTGGATCCAGGTAAACAGAAAATGTATTCGACGATTTTCGCAATTTGTTTATAGTCGCAATCTTCATTTTTCAGATGTTTAAATATCTCCACCCACCGCATTGCAACTGGAACTATAAAGCGTAAAATACTTGGAGATGAATAAATAAATAAATAAATTTCCAGACTTTTTTCCATGTTGGTGTTTTTCGCAGTGTGGCCCATTGGAACAATTCCAATTGCTTGATCGAAGCTAACCATTTGACTGAATTTGATGTGAATATATTGAACTGCTCAAAGATGAAAACAAGAAACAATATGCAGTCACACATTTGACAGACAGAGCATCGGCGGCATAATCGGCACGAATCAAGGCCTTTTTCTTGACCAATGTCGTTGGTGATAGGAAATCATCTTCCTGACGAGTTTTCAAGCTCATTTGCCGTTCTTTCAAATATTGAACCACTTCAATTGCGGTGACATCATCGCTTTCAATTCTCAGAATGTTGTGCGGCAAATAACTCAGCCTAGTGGAAATAAAATGACAGTCTCTAGAATTCCGTTCGATTAATAAAATTATTCATATTTAGTACCTACCTGTTCTTGAACAAAGCATAACCAAAACTTCGACGACGGATTGCTGAAAAACTCTTACACAAGATTTTCTCCTTTCTTCAATCCGAGAAAAAGTTATTTCAGTGACTCAAACAGGTGCAAGATTCATTTGATGGCCGGTCTGAGCTCTAAAAACCGTGTTTAGCGCAAAATGATTTGAGTGCCTCTTCGTGTGTCGTATAAATGTAGAAATAACTATGACATATATTTTAACGACAACGCACTCGACATCAAAAGGCAAGACGTCGCAGGCAGATTTCAGCGAGTTGTGCAGAATATGAGCTGTACAAACAATGCCAACCAAGTGCGGCAACCACGATTTCATTCTTGCGAATAAGTTGTTTTGACCTTGTTTAGTACTGAACTCATATTAAAATCATTTTCTACATAAAGTTTGTCATCTTTTATAATCACTGTAAATTATTTAATGTTGTGTGATCATTTTTATTATTATTGTTCTATTGATTGTATATTGCCAAATCGTGCATAATTTACCCTATAATATTAGTTGTAATTAACTGAGAGTATGCAGTAATAATCACTCTCTTTTTTGTTAGCGCTTATCGCATTGATCACAGTTGTGCACTTGTTTGCCTAATTCTTTCTTTTTTCGTTTGTCAACCACCAAGGAAACAACATCGTATTAAAGTTGCTCTTATAATTTGGTCTTGGTTTCATTTTTTTTTTATTACTCTTCGTCGTCGCTTAACCAACGAGATTCGAAGTAGAATTTATTCAAAGTTAATCATAAGCAGACCTTGTCGTGTTACTCCACCGAAATTCACTTTTGCATTGTCTCCGCAATATGCTACAATTTTCTCCTTTACATCGAATTTACCGGCTGTTTTCATAACGAGATACTCGATGATTTGAGATGATTCGCCCCCTTTTGGTTCAATTTCCATCACTTTTACTTGGACGCCAATGGCTGGAATAAAATATCGAACAAGTACGGGGAAATTGTCATGCTTCCGTGATTCGATGCATCTGTGTAGATGGACACATAGCTGCATTGATCCAAATTTTCTTTGAGCATTTTTGTGACCTTTGGAGCGAACACGTTAACATCAATGGCTTGGCACTTCTTCTGTGCACAGGTAAAAGATTTCATTTTGAAGCACGTTCTGAAAATGTTTGATGAACAATCGGAAGATTTGAAGCTGTGGTTGGCATTCACCACTTGATATGCCCAATCTTTTGGATTGGAGATGCTACTTTCAAAGCCGAGAGATGTTTGCTGGTTTTCAGATGTCGTGCAGTGTCCGATTTGCCACCTGATGCGATTGAAAACTCCGACTTGCACTTTTTGCAGCACAATGCTCCAGGCCGACCAAAATTTTTATCAAATGGCGACGCGCGTTTAATGGAGCGTTTAATGAAAATCAAGGACTGCAGAACACCTAAGGCAGCTGCAAAATGCCTAAATAAAAATGTCAGCGAGTGGACCGCCAGAAGAGCATTGCGCAGGATAGGTTTGTTGTCCGCAGTTTTTTTTTTTTTTTTTTTTTTTATAATTTGCACGTGTGAAAGGGGTTATGAATACCCTTATACTAATTTTTAGGACACGGGCGTTTTTGAGGAAAGGAGAAGAGACAGAGAGAAAGACAGATTGGTGTAGTTGGTTTGAAACTCAGCTGGTATTAAGTTTCAGTGAACTCCAAGGGTGGCTGTCCAGATAACTGGGGAGCATGTTTGTTTTTGCTTTTGTCGTTGCTCATGATTCACAGATTTATTTCCCATCCTCCTGAAGCCATCATCACAATCAAGTTGCATTTTAGCCATATGACCGCCTTACTGCCAGTGTTATGCCTTCGCAGTAGAGTTGACATAAGCTTTTGCATGCGAAATAAATAGATGATTATTGACATCAGGATTCGAACCGTGAACCTGTAGCGTGACAAGCGATGATGTTACCACTAGACCACCCTCAATTTGAAGCACTGTTAAACAGAAAAAAACAGCCTTGTCAGACAAAAATGTTAAGGCACGCTTAAAGTTCTGCAAAGAACATAAAAAATGGACTGCTGAAGATTGGAAGCGAGTAATTTGGTCAGATGAGACGAAAGTTAATCGATTCCAGTCAGATGGTAAAGAATATTACTGGCATCGACCAAATACCAAGGTGAAAGAAACAATGAAGCACGGAGGAGGAAGTTTGATGGTGTGGGGTTGTTTCACGTGGTGGAATATTGGCCCTTTAGTTAAAATTGAAGGCATTATGAAGAAGGAGCAATACCTCGATATTCTGCGAACTAATTTACCACAATTTGTTGACGAGTGCGCCTACCCTATTGACGAAATAATTTTTAAACAAGACGGTGACCCAAAACACACCGCGAAAATTGTTCAAAACTGGCTTGGAGAGCAATTATTTCAAACACTCAAGTGGCCAGCACAGAGCCCAGATCTAAATTCTATCGAGAATTTGTGGGCTATAGTTAAAAGAAGTCTGGCGCTATATGACAATCCTCCAAAAAATATAAACGAGCTGTGGATTAGACTACAAGCAGAGTGGGCCAAAATTCCACATGAATATATTGAAAAATTAGTGCAAAGTATGCCAACTCGAATGCAAAGTGTTATCAAAAACAAGGGACTATGGACCAAGTATTAATATCAAAAGAAACATGTCACCAGAAAAAAACGTGCAAAAATGAATACATACCCACTTCAACATTTTTATATTTTTTTAAACTTTTTTACTAGAATTGTTTTGTTTTCTTTATTTTAAGCAGTGAAGTATATTATTTGTATTGAAATGTAAATATTTTTTTTAATGTTCTAAGCGAAATAATAAAATATTAATCTATTTTCCTCTAATTTCTGCAACATGTACTCATTTTTGCTCGCCACTGTACTTCTAAAATGGCTTCAGACACAGTAGGAGATACAGAAGAAGTGGTGCATTACCCGGAGGAATTCGTGCATGCTCTCAACCCCCCAGGTATTTCTTCACACAAATTAATATTGAAGTTGGACGCACCCATTATGCTCTTAAGGAATTTAAACCCTCCCAAAATGTGCAACGCAACCAGATTGCGGGTGAAAACACTCCATGAGAACGTGATAGAAGCGACAATCTTTACCGGACTGCGGCCAAGGGGAACTGTGTTTATAACTTAAAGGACTGGTTCGCTATGACAATAAATAAGGCTGGGGTTGATTCAAGTGCTGACTATTTCTCTCATGGTCAACTAAGTATATGTGGCATGCTCCAGAGTTAACTCACATTGCAGGCTGTGCATACTACAGCCTGTTGAAACAACAGCAAACATAGTATATAAAGAGGTGCTGAATAAAAAAGGAAACCCATCGGCAGTTCTAAAATGCTCGTACAGCATGGTCTAATTCAATAGCTACATTAGTTTAGAGAAGTACCTGCCATGGGTGCGGAATGCTACGCAGAGTTTACCTCCTCGTAGTGTATTCTGGTTAACACTAAAATCGTTAGCTTTATTAATACGACCTCGAATCTACTTATACCTACTTCTTCAGCTAGTCCGCTAGTTTGTGTCTAATTTGAGTGTTCCTATTTTTATTGGGAGCCCAGTTAGAGGGGGGTAAACGTGCTCTAAGTTGTTTCGTGTAAATAAGGTGCACAAGTTGATTTTTTTAATGTTACCGATGAAATAATGAATATATGAAAACCGCTTTAAAATTAACATTGAACATCGAAAAATGCACAACAAGCTTTAGAGAAATGGAGTCTAATCCAGAAAAATCAACCCTAAGCTCATAAACTAATTTACAATTTTTTAATTTGCGACAAAAATAAAGTAATATTCGTAAATATTTTTGGTAGAGTATTGACATACTAAAAATCAAATTCGTTGGGTGTTATATCTAAATTACAGTTATTCTGCATATCCATCCCTAACCCCTGACAAAACCTTAGTACACATGCATCTTGGTACTCGATTTGTAAATTAATAAAATTTAATAGAAATTAAGTATAAATTAAAACTAAGGTGTCAAAAATAAAGGTAATGAATACAATCCATGCTGCAATACGATAATAAAGTGAAACAGTTTTAGGTTGTGTATCATATCCTACCCTGTAAAGCCTAAGAGTTCTGACCTACTTACCATTTCCCAAACTGTGGAGCAGGAATACAGCTGCGTGCATTAATGATCTGTTTTTCTTGTATGAGATAATTCTTTTATTTTTAAATATTTAAATTTATTCCAATTGCCAGGTTCAACTAGGTACTTAACTTAATTTCATTTCTAATGAACTTCTAGCTATGCATGTTGACCGTATGCAACTGCACTAGTTTTTATTTATTCAAACGATTCTATCTGGTTCACTTCAGACTAAATTAGTTTACTCAATAGGAGATTTCTTTGAGTAGTGCATTTGAATTTCGTTCAGATGCATACTGCATACATTAAATTTCAGTTTGAAATAGTCCACCAAATAGAACAGTTTATTCAGTATGCGGCCTATAACGTTGTATTTAGTATTACTTTTGGTGTCTGTAGGCTTTAGTGACCAGTTCGACATATTTTGGAAGCATCATATTTTACCAGCAATATTTTCTGGCTCGGTCAATAATTGCACTATATCTCCTTGTGAAGCATTAAAAATTATCGCGCAATTATTTGTTATTACTAGAGAGGTGAAAGACGGAAAAGATTCATCAGAAAGAGGAAGTTCCCACGTTCCAGACGTGTCAACTTTTACTCTAGAAAATGATCTTCAAAAGCGAATAAGGCAGATAGAAAGTCGTCTTCGTTCGGTTGAGCAACCTGTTTGGAGACTTACTCCCGGGAGTCGAATAGAATGGAACCATTGTACATCTGGCATATGTCGTTGTAATCCTGATACAAAAACTTTTACTTGTTGGAACACAAATTTGAAATCAGTCCCAGCCACTCAGGTTATTCCTATGAATATGGTTTCTATGTAAGTTATTGGATATATGAGGTAACATGTGCATACATAAGTACCTAACTGTGGGACACAATTATTTTCTAGAGATCTATCCCGAAATTCACTATCAACTTTACACAAAGACACTTTTAGAGGTTTGACCTTATTGCAAGAACTGGATCTGTCAAACAACTTCTTGGATTTCATACCTTACGACTTATTTCAGGATTTGGATAGTTTAGTGCAACTGTAAATTGAAATTTTCAACAGAATGATTTGGAATTCACAATACATGTGTATATAACCTAGGCGTATTCAAAGCAATCAACTAGAAGATTTGGATCAGAGGACACTATGGAAACTTCGAAATTTGAATTTACTCGATATAAGCAATAATGTTTTAGCTGATGTTCCCGAAAGTTTATTTAACCATGTTCAGCGATTAACGGTTATAAATTTGTCCGACAACAGAATTAAGAATTTTCCTCCTGGATTGTTAAGGGATCAAATTGTTTTGGAAGAGTTGGATATGTCAAAGAATGAAATTTCAATATTAAAGTCTGGTAGCCTAAAATATTTGGAGGAACTTAAAATACTTGACCTTTCATGGAATACAATATGTAAGAACACACAAATTATATCACACTTTTATAGGTATTTAAAACTAATAATTGCGAATCCTTATTGGCATATGGGACCCATTAAAATAATCAAAGGCTAAAAGTTGGGGGCGTAGATCAGTAGTAGCATGCTGAGCTGCACTGTCCTAATATTTCAATCCAGTACAATTTCCACAGAGTGAACGTATCAGTACTTATTTTAATCATTAACATATACTCTCATTATATTTAAATAAAATATACATACAAGTCCGTTAATAAGTATAATACCGTAAATTTGTAGCCAAATACTCAAACATAAATTTGTATCAAAGTCATCGGAGGGGTTTTCATTTTGTTGGCAAATAATTAGGCTCATTATAAAATATGTACTAATAATTTAGTAAAACCTACCTACTGTGTATTTTAAAATTCACATAGCTGAAAAGCATTTTCTATTTAATTATTTGGAGCCGATGTGGGGGCGGCCGGGAAACAAATTGCCAATACGCTAAATAAGAAGGTCTCTGCAATACATATTTGAATTTATCTTATAAAGTGTGATGGTTCGCATCGCTCGGTCTATATGTAATTTTGATTAAATTAAACTTTTGTTTTTGCAGCAAATATATCTGATGACTTTTTCAATGGAGCTAAAAGCTTAAAGACATTAATACTGCACAGCAACCATTTAAGTTCTATTTCCAGAAAAACATTTGAATATTTACCTCAGTTATTGACGTTGGATCTAACGATAAACAGGATAAATTGGGTGAGTACTTTCTTTTAGAATATTGGCCTTTTCGTCCATCAGAGGAACGAATTAAGCACAAAATCATAGTTGGTTTTTGAACTTTTAGCGATTAGGAGGAGATGTAGCCGTATAGGGGGTTTACATGGGTAGTTATAATGTCATTATAACAAAATAATGTCATCATCATCAAAAGTGACAGAGGAAAATTCGGGTTTTCCGATTTCAGGCACCATTACTTGCAATACTGTCATTAATAGTCAGTGAAAGAGGACACTTAAATATACAGAGTGCTGCAATTAAATATGGGACATTTGCATATGTATGTGTATGTGCAATGAAAAAAAAAAAAAAAAACACTCTTGGTGATAGGTTACGTTAGGTACGAAGGTTACTGAAACAGACTGACTGAAGGTTTACTGAAACAGTTTATCTGCAAATGACTTAGACTTGAAATTTAAATAAAAACATTAACACATTTCCTTTTATTAAAAAACAAAAAAAATCGTTCAAAATTTGAAAAATTATATTTTAACAATTTTCCAAAGCTTATGCCATGACCTCGCAAAACATTTTGTAGCAATCTTAACTGCAGCGAAAAGTGTTTTCAAATTGAGAGCGTCAATGAATTTAAATATCTGGGGCTAATTATTGACTCCAGAATGTGTTTTTATAATCACATTAACAGCTTGGGCAATATTTTCGGGCAACACTTAGGAGTTTCTTTTATCTGAGGAGTGTCTGCTCAACAAACCTTCTTAAAATAATTTATTATGGAATTTTTCACCCCAAACTCCAATGTGCGATTACTTGTTGGGGAGGAGCTTATTTCAACAAAATTCAGCCACTTCTAGTTTTACAAAAATATATTGTAAGAAAAATTTGCGGGAAAAATCTCTTACATCCGCGTTTTACTTTATTCTACGATATGAAAATTCGTCCAGTCCGTCATCTGTATTATTTCAAAGTTCTAAAGTCATTTTTTTATAGATCTGGGAACTTGAATATTAGAGTTCTAGACAGTTATAATATGCGTGGCAATCACTTGCATCTAGTAGCTGTTCCTAGCTTTCGTACTACAGCTTTTAAAAATTTCTATACTGTTGCTTCATGCCGCCTCTTTAATAAACTTCCTTTTTGGCTTAGGACTCTTAGTCCCATAAATAGATTTATAAATCGCGTAAGACATTGGCTTTTATCCCATGATGTTAAAAGTCTGGAACTCGTTGTTAGTTCTCGTTCGTAGTTCTTGATGTTTTGGTGTTCCGTTCTTTCAAATAACGAATTTTGATCTCCAATTTAAAATTTTTGTTTTGTTTCCTTTTATTTTTCCATTTACATAATGTTTTATATTTTACTTCAATGAATTTTTCCTTTAAATCTTAAATGTATATATACATAGCCTTAAAGGGTCACCCCACCCACATTTTTGAGTTTCTCTATTATAAAGGGTTATATGAAATAAGGACATGATAGTTTTGTATTTAAATAAGACACAGCATAATTGAGATATCGGGCTGAAATTTATTTCAGGTGTAGTACACATGTTAAGTTTAAGTATTGAATTCGATCTTGTTCATATGACCGCCACGAGCACGATTGCAGCGGTCGATTCTATGGAGCTAATTTTCCACCACTCTTCCACACATATCGGCCGGAACGTTGGAAATTTCCCGTTCCATATTGTTCTTGAGCTCCTCTAACTTTGTTGGCATGTTGGTAAAAACCAACAACTTAAAGTAACCCCATAAAAATAAATCCATCGGTGTTAAATTTTATGAGCGAGCTGGCCATTCGACCTGTCTATTTCTCGAGATTACACGATTACCGAACTTCCCCCTTAATAGATCAATTGTTTGACCAGCTGTGTGGTATGTGGCACCATCTTGTTGAAACCATATATCACTGATGTCAAGTCCATCCATTTCTGGCCAAAAATAGTCTTCCAACATGGCACGATAGCGAACTCTATTGATCGTACTCGTAACATGGCGATCATTTTCATCGACGAAAAAATACAGGCCAATCACACCTCCGGCATGAAATTCACACCACACGGTCACTTTCTTGAAGCACATGTGGGTTTGTTGCAATCCAAAATGATGAATGAAATTGCAAAAATGAGCTTCATCGCTGAAGATGAATTTTCGATGATATTTTGGATTTTCTTCAAACTTTTGCAGAGCCCAATCGGAGAAGTTACGGCACTTCAAATGATTGGAAGGATGTAGACCAAGATCTTTATGAAAAATTCGCCACAATGTGGACTGGGAGATTCCCAATTCCTGCGAACGGCGTGGAATCGACTGATGCACTTACGGCTGCTATATTTTCGGTACTTCGACCAGTGCGTTGTCTCACTGGCACAAGAACATTCAATAGTGAATATGTTGACTCGAATTTCGAATTTCCACTATAGTACGCACAGCCTGTCTGGTGGGACAATTATTATGACCGAAAATTGGAGTAAGCGCTCTTAAAGTTGCGACCACCGACTTAGAATTTCGGTAGTAATTTTTAATAATTTCCAAACGTTGTATAGTAAAAGAAAATTAGCACTAGCTACCAGGGCTTTCGGCTATAGTATGGTACTTTAATTATAACGGGCTATTTCTCAAATTCTTTTTGGTCGAAAAAGTTTTTCAGCTTTCTAATGCATTTTACGAAAAATCAATTTGTTTGCTTCTTATCAATTTCGCCTAAATTGGAAATCTGAACAATTTACAAACGAATAGTACTAATGAAGCAAGTACGTACGCCCCAGTCGTGCCCTTTATTTTTGCAGTAATAAGTACTTTTAGGATGGTCAGTATGTGCAACACGCGTTTATGAAATATCGTCTCACTCTCCTCCTTTTTTTAAATTTCTAATTAATTATTTTTTTTTTTATTTCATTTTAAGGGAAAAACGTGGCGAAACATTTTTGAACGCATTATTTTATTTTTTAATAAAAAAACTAATCTATGTGATAAAAACTAGCTTAACGTAATTCCAGGGCCGAACCCTGATATGTGATCTGTATCCCGCCACCGAAAAGACCAATCAAATAATAGTTAAACCATCTAATCGGTAACACAGCGGCTTTCCAGAAATCACATATCAGGGTCCGACCCTGCTTAACCTAGGTATTTCTCCCCATTCAACCTGTCTACGTTTACTGAATCCCGCTCAGGCATGCTTACGCAGTATCTCAAGTCAGCGTTTCCTTCTCTTAAGTCCACTCTCCTCCTCCTGATAAAGTTTCAATACCAAACCTCTCTAACGTTACTGTTATCTCCTCTAAATGCTTGTTTATTTATTACCAGAACGTTAGAGGTCTGCGAACTATGATAAAATCTCCTCGGCATTTCTTAACTCTCAAAACATCCCCTACGACATTTTTGCTCTCACTGAAACTTACCTTTTAATTTCATGAATAATGAGCTATTTTCCTCTAATTTCGTTATCTTCCGAGATGAGGGTGAATTGAAAGATGACTATTCCTTTGGTCGTGGAGTTCTTTTGGCGGTACATAACAGCTTCGACTCAACTTTTGTTAAATCCTCGTCTACAGCTGACTTTGAATATAAAGGGTGGTTAAATTTTAAGGGCCGATGTTGAATGTGAACCACACCTAAACGACAAGCTTTTTTCTGCATTTCATTTGACATTTCTCAATTTCAGACTAACTCAATTTGAACCATGGAAAGATACACAATCGAGCAACGCGTTAAAGTTATTCAGGCTTATTATGAAAATGGGCGTTCAAATCAAAATGCATATCGTGCATTTCGTGATTCTTTCGGTCAATTTAATCGTCCAAATGTGCGTACAGTCGGAAAAATCGTGCAAAAATTTGTGCAAACCGAGTCTGTAGGAGATGTGAAAACACCAGTGCATGCTCGTACAGCTCGTACTGCAGAAAATAATGCTGCTGTTCGCGATAGTGTGGCTGAAGAGCCGTCCACCTCAACTCGTCGTCGTGCCCAACAATTGCACCTCTCACGCTCGTCGTTGATGAACATTATGCATAAAGACTTGTATTTACGCGCTTTCAAGGTGCAATTGACTCAAGAACTAAAGCCTCTTGACCATTTCAAGCGTCGTCAATGGTCACAATGGTGGCAAGAAATGGCAACAGTGGATGATCAATTTTCGAAGAAAATCATCTTCAGTGATAAGGCACATTTTCACCTCAGTGGATTCGTCAATAAGCAGAATTGCCGCATTTGGGCGAATGATAATCCAAGAGTGATTGTCGAAAAACCAATGCACCCACAAAGAGTGACTGTTTGGTGCGGTTTATGGGCTGGCGGCATCATCGGGCCGTATTTTTTCCAAAATGAGGCCGGTCAGGCAGTTACTGTGAATGGTGTTCGCTATCGTGAGATGATAACGAACTTTTTATGGCCCGAATTGGAAGATATGGATGTGGACGATATGTGGTTTCAACAGGGTGGTACCACTTGCCACACAGCTAACGAAACAATGTCTCTTTTGCGCGACAAATTCAATGGCCGTGTTATCTCACGTGGTGGCGATGTCAATTTGCCGCCTAGACCATGTGATTTAACACCGTTGGACTTCTTTCTTTGGGGTTATTTGAAAGAAAAGGTGTACGTCGATAAGCCAGCAACAATTCAAGAGCTAAAGGATGAGATAATTCGGCACATTAACGGCATAGAACCTCAATTATGCCTCAGCGTCATCGAAAATTTGGACCATCGGATGGAGGTGTGCCGCCGAGGTCGCGGCGGCCATTTGGCCGATATTTTGTTCCATACACAATTGAACCATACCAATATTATATTGTAACATAATGTAGCATAATAACTACGCCCTCGAACAGGCAACAAATTCCGAAGTGTCTTTTCATTGTTTTCTTTTGAGGTTCGTGTCTGAAATTAGTCACCACAGCTCGGATAATATCGCGGATAAAAGAGAACAAGAGAGAATTATAACTGCACGAAATGATTGTCATAATTTTTAGGGATTTTGTTTTTAGGTATTTTTGTTTTTGGTCGAAGAATTTGCTAGAAGTTTCTGGCTATCAGAAACTTCTGCTATATAAGGACAGATGGCGATCAAAAAAAGGACAGTGATTTTTAAACTGTGGCGAAGAGATTAGAAAAGTGATAATAGGCGAAGTTGTAATTTTGTGATAAATTGAAAGTTGAGAGTGAACAAGAAAAAGTAATTAGTTTGGATTTGTAAATTAAGTAATTGAAAGGAGATAAAGTGATTTGAGAGGAAAGAGACCTTGTAAGAAAAGAATTTGCGAAGAATAGTATAGTGTGAACTTGAATTGTTCTATAGAGTAGAAAATAAAGAAATAAATTTCACAGAATATCGTTTTATCTACTCGAGCCGTAGCTCGCATGTTACATTGGTGTCAGAAGCTGGGATAAAACTTATTCTGTGAATAACTATTTCCGTGGTGTGAAATTGCACAAACAAAAAAAAAAAAAAAAAAAAAAAACCATTTCTGTGTTGAGTTAATTAGTTGCGCAAAATGGGTCGCAAATTGGGAAAACTAACTATAACTCAACTAAAGGCAGAACTCAGTAAGCGGAACCTCGACACAACTGGGGGAAAAGATGCCCTGCTGATTCGTCTGGAAGAAGCAGTAACGCAGGAAGGTGAAAATCCGCACGACGTAGAGTTTGACGTGGAAGAGGAACCAGCAAGTACAGCAGCCGACCCGGGTATAACAAGTCTGCTCCTGCAACTTAAGTTAGTCATGGACGAACAAAAGAAAGCAATAGAAGATCAAAGTCATAAGCTCGATGACCAAAGGAATTCTCTAGAACTTAAGTTGGACGAACAAAAGAAAGCAATGGACGAACAAAAGAATTCTCTAGAACTTAAGTTGGATGAACAAAAGAAAGCAATGGATGAACAAAAGAAGGCAATGGACGAACAAAAGAATTCTCTAGAACTTAAGATGGACGAACAAAAGAATTCTCTAGATGCTCTGGAAAGTAAACTTGATGAGCAAAACAAGAACTTGGAATCCAAATTCGAAGTGATCGAAGAGAAAATCGAGAAGGTAGAGACGCAACTCGAAAAAGTCGAAACTAGATTCGATGAAAACTTTGAGAAGCATGAAACTCAGTTCGGGAAAATAGAGACTCAGTTCGAAAAAGTAGAAAAACAAGTCGAAAATCTTACTAAGGAACTCAGCAACGTGAAGAGACAGAAAGCACGGGAATATTCCACCGACGGTCTGAGAAGAAAGGAGATGCAGCCTCCTATCTTCGATGGTCAAACATCATGGCCAATTTATAAAAGGCAATTCGAAGCGGCCACAATGACCAATAGCTGGGACGATGAAGAGAAGTTCATTGCACTCACACTTGCACTGAGGGGTCCAGCTGCGGAGCTCTTGCAGACCATCCCGGAAGATAAACAGCAGAACTACGACTCTCTGGTTCAGGCTATCGAAATGCGGTTTGGGGATGAACACATGCAGCAGGTGTACAGGGTTCAGCTGCGTAGTCGAGTCCAGAAAAGGGGGGAAACGCTCCAACAGTTGCAAGCGGATATAGAGCGACTAGCCCATCTTTCATACCCTAAAGCCGGTGAGGAGCTTATCAACGAAATGGCGGTGGAAGCTTTTATTCAGGCCATAGAGGACAGACAACTGCAAATGGCTGTAAGGATGGCTGAAAAGCGAACACTTCCCGAGGCATTGGCATTCGCTTTGTCAATGAAGGCTGCGGACCAAGCATACCAGGGAATACACCGTGTCAGGGAAATGTCCGTCGTGGAATGCTCATGCCAGAGAACAGCCGTCATGGATGAAGACAGAGCTCGCGGAAGTCAAATCCGTTGCTGGAATTGCAACCAAACCGGACACCTACAACGGCAGTGCAGAAGTGCACCTAGACGAGGAAATTGTCCACATTGCGGAAGTAGGAGAAGCAGAGAGGAAGCATCTGGAGGTGATAACATCCATCCTGTCAGTCAGACTTCCCAAAACCAGCAGTCGGGAAATGCGTAAGGACCAACTTCGCGGGGCAGAAGTTGGTTACTGGAATCGAGGCCCCCAGGACCACCATTCAAGTTTCGCAAACCAAACGGGATAACAAGAGCCTGACAGTGGAGGCACTAATCAACAAGAAGAAGTGCGTAGCCACCATCGACACAGGTGCCACTGCCTCCATTGTAAGAAGAAAAGCTCCTGGCTGCACAACACCAACAGCTACTGCCTGAAGACTGCAATAGGGGAAATGGCGAAGGTATTTGGAGAAGTTCGTCTTACGCTTACTCTGGCAGGACTGACGTTCTCCCATGCGTTTCTGGTGGCAGACATATGCGACGAGTGCATCATCGGAATAGACTTCATGAAAGCAAATGAAGTAATCTTGGACATCGGGATGCAAGTACTGAGGTATCGAAATGTGGAGATTCCGATGGTGTACGGAAACGAGAATGCCGTAACTCTCAGGACAGTCATCAGCAAAGACGAAGTTTTGCCGCCGTCTTCAGAGACAATCATTTGGACGAAGCTGGAAGGTGATCTTGGGAGCCACCGATTCTACATAGTAGAACCAGACCCAGAGAAGAATTCTCAAGACTACATCGTGGGAAAGACGTTAGTCGAACCAAAGAACACCATGGTTCCAGTGAGAGTTTTGAACGCAAGACCACACACTGTCAAACTAAGGCGAGGGGAGGTGACTGGAAAATGCACGCCGATTACCGCCGTCGCAACAATATCTGAACGTGGTCCTCCAAAACCTCTCCCATCACCTTGGACAGCGGAAACGAGAGAGACGATTCTCCAGTCCAGTGAGCTGAATCAGGAGCAGCGAACTATGGCAGAGAATCTTATCAATGAGTACGCTGATGTATTTGCCTCACAGGACGGAGAATACGGCCGAACACACCTGGTACAACATCGAATAGACACTGGTGATACTAGACCAATTCGTCAGCCTGCTAGGCGCCTTCCATTGGCAAAGCAGACAGAAGTTGCAGAGATGGTGTCGGCAATGGAGAAAGAAGGTGTGATTGAAAGTTCCAAAAGTCCGTGGGCATCACCGGTTGTACTGGTTAAGAAGAAAGATGGCAGCACGCGGTTCTGCGTGGACTA
Source organism: Pocota personata (assembly GCA_963082735.1). Taxonomy (NCBI): domain Eukaryota; kingdom Metazoa; phylum Arthropoda; class Insecta; order Diptera; family Syrphidae; genus Pocota; species Pocota personata. The sequence continues at coordinate 70,638,258 of OY720431.1, forward strand.
TCGGCAGCTCAATTACGTCACCAAGAAAGACAGCTACCCTCTGCCACGGATTGACGACACGCTAGACACACTATCAGGAGCCCGATGGTTTTCCACTCTCGACTTGAAGAGTGGCTACTGGCAGGTACAGATCCATCCAGAAGACCGGGAGAAAACCGCCTTCACCGCAGGAAATGGGCTATGGCAATTCACGGTAATGCCATTCGGGCTGTGCAATGCTCCGGCGACTTTCGAGCGATTGATGGAATGTGTCCTGCAAGGGTTAACATGGAAAACCTGTTTGGTATACTTGGATGATGTCATCGTCGTAGGAAAAACGTTTGCGCAACACCGAGACAATCTAAGGGATGTATTTCAAAGGCTTCGAAGTGCCCACCTGAAGCTCAACCCCAAGAAGTGCGCCCTGTTTAGAGCGGAAGTCAAGTACCTGGGACACATAATTTCAGCGAAAGGAGTGAGAACCGATCCGGAGAAGGTCGAAGCGGTGAAAAACTGGCCAGTCCCCAAAGACAAACACCAACTAAGGAGCTTCCTGGGCCTAGCCACCTACTACAGACGGTTCGTGAAGGATTTTGCCGGGATCGCAAAGAACCTGCACCAGTTGACGGAAAAGGGAAAACAATTCAAATGGTCAATTGAGTGCGAGAAGAGCTTCAAGGCACTTAAACAACGGCTATGCGATGCCCCAATACTGGCTTACCCCACTCCCGGGGAAACGTTCGTTGTGGATGCAGATGCTAGTAATGTCGGGGTAGGAGCCGTACTCTCCCAGGTGCATGACGGCCAAGAGAAGGTGGTTGCGTACTTCAGCAAGGTGCTCTCTAAGCCAGAAATTAACTACTGCGTGACAAGGCGGGAACTTCTAGCTTTGATCTTGGCTACGAAGCATTTTCACAAATACCTCTACGGGAGGAAGTTCGTTCTTCGCACAGACCATGCAGCCTTAAAATGGCTATTACAGTTCAAGAGTCCTGAGGGTCAGGTCGCAAGATGGATCGAAAGGCTGCAAATCTACGACTACGAAATACAGCATCGTAAAGGAAAACTCCACTCTAATGCGGATGCACTGTCCCGGAGACCATGCAGAACGGATTGTAAACATTGTGCGCGTCAGGAAGAACGGGAGCTGGTTTCCATCCAAAGAATGAGAGCCGAACCTATCGCCGGCTGGAGCGTAGATGAGATCCGGAACGCTCAGAAGGAAGACCCGGATATCGAGCCGATTCTGGCCTGGAAGGAGAACATGGAGAAACCGGATCATCAGGACATCTCTCACAGAAGCCCGACCTTAAAGGCATATTTTGCGCAGTGGGACTCCCTCCATGTCCAAGAAGGTGTTCTGAGAAGAAAATGGGAATCCTCCGACGGAAAGTCGTTTGTAATGCAGCTTGTCGTACCACGGACGAGGGTCAAGGAGGTGTTACAGGAAATGCATGGCGGGGCGACCGGAGGCCACTTGGGAGTGAATAAGACGTTAGAAAAGGTACGAGAACGTTTTTATTGGTTAAAAGCGAAGGAAGATATCGAAGACTGGTGCAGAAAATGCGACGTGTGTGCAGCTAGCAAGGGTCCGAGAATCAAAACTCGAGGTAAGATGCACCAATACAACGTGGGAGCACCTTTCGAACGAATCGCCATTGACATCGCAGGGCCCTTTCCGGAAACCGACAATGGTAATCGGTATATCCTCGTAGTGATGGACTACTTCAGTAAGTGGCCGGAAGCGTTTCCGATCCCTAACCAGGAAGCCAGAACCGTGGCGGAGCAGATCGTCTACAATTGGGTTAGCAGATTCGGTGTGCCCTTGGAATTGCATTCTGACCAAGGGCGGAACTTCGAGTCAAGAATCTTCCAAGAGATGTGTCAACTACTCGGAATCAAAAAGACAAGGACAACCCCGCTTCATCCACAGTCGGACGGTATGGTGGAGCGTTTCAATAGGACTTTGGACGAACATCTCTCGAAGGTCGTAGGTGACTACCAACGGGATTGGGACCGGCAGATTCCCTTGTTTTTGATGGCCTATAGAAGTGCCGTGCATAGCACTACTCGACATACGCCGTTCGAAATCTTATTTGGTGGAATAGCTCGTTTACCCAGTGAGGTGAAATTTGGATCTCCTACCAATGAGCCCAGAAATGAAGAAGAGTACGTGGCGGACCTGAGGGAAAGGCTTAGGGACATACACCAAAGGACCAGAAGCCAGATTAAGATGACGAGCGACCGCATGAAGACCAGGTATGATGCCAAGGCAACAACGTCAGGATTCCAGGAAGGAGATCTAGTGTGGCTGTATAATCCCCATCGCCAAAAGGGGAAATCACCTAAGTTGCAGCAGAACTGGGAGGGTCCCTACAGAATAATAGCCCGCATCAACGATGTTGTCTACCGCATCCAGCGAGGACCAAGGGCCAAAATGAAAGTGGTTCATGTGGACCGACTGAGTCGATACAATGGCCGAAGTGAGGACACACTTGTTCGGGACGAACAAGTCTAAGAGGAGGGCAGTGTAACATAATGTAGCATAATAACTACGCCCTCGAACAGGCAACAAATTCCGAAGTGTCTTTTCATTGTTTTCTTTTGAGGTTCGTGTCTGAAATTAGTCACCACAGCTCGGATAATATCGCGGATAAAAGAGAACAAGAGAGAATTATAACTGCACGAAATGATTGTCATAATTTTTAGGGATTTTGTTTTTAGGTATTTTTGTTTTTGGTCGAAGAATTTGCTAGAAGTTTCTGGCTATCAGAAACTTCTGCTATATAAGGACAGATGGCGATCAAAAAAAGGACAGTGATTTTTAAACTGTGGCGAAGAGATTAGAAAAGTGATAATAGGCGAAGTTGTAATTTTGTGATAAATTGAAAGTTGAGAGTGAACAAGAAAAAGTAATTAGTTTGGATTTGTAAATTAAGTAATTGAAAGGAGATAAAGTGATTTGAGAGGAAAGAGACCTTGTAAGAAAAGAATTTGCGAAGAATAGTATAGTGTGAACTTGAATTGTTCTATAGAGTAGAAAATAAAGAAATAAATTTCACAGAATATCGTTTTATCTACTCGAGCCGTAGCTCGCATGTTACAATATAATAAAAAGAAATGACAGTAATTTCCTAAATAATTTGTGTTTTATTCGAAATCAACATCGGCCCTTAAAACTTAACCACCCTTTATTTGCGTTAAAATCACCTTCTCAAGACGTAGCCTCTACGTACTGTGCTGCTCCATTCGTCATTCTCAACCAATCCAAAGCTATTAGCTTGCCGTAGATGCGATCGATTCCCTATGTGACATTGTAGATCCCTGCGACAACGTCATGATTTTGGGAGACTTTAATTTTCCCCATTTAGAACAGGCCCAGTGGGAAGACGAGTCCCATTTTGTGGCTGCAAACCCTACCTCTGAAAAGGAAGTCATTTTCACTGACTGTCTCTCTGTTTCTGGCCTTAGTGGTATTACGAACAACTTAGGTAGGCAACTAGACCTAATCTTCTCAACCGATGCCGCCAAGTGCATAGTATCTGCCAGCAATATGGCCAAAATGCAACTTGATCGTGATGATGACATCAGGAGGACGGAAAGAAATACAGTGAATCATAAGCAACGACAATAATAGCGAAAAACAAAACAAAATACTCCCCAGTTATCTGGACAGCCACCCTTTGAGTTTACAGAAACTTAATACCACCTGAGGTTCAAACCACACCACTCTGTCTTTCTCTCTATCTCTTCCTTTCCACAAAAACGCAGTGAGGGAGTTATCTGGTAAGATGAAATTTCCTGCAAATATTGCAGCTAGCATATTGGCTTTCTCTTTGGAGTCCATGATGTTCTCGCCTCCATTGTAAACAAAGGGTGGAATAGTCGTTGAGGTAGATAGTTTTATTGTTTTCCGACCAAACAGATTTACTGATAGGTACATTGGCACATCCTTTGTCGAATTGTGGTATTTATACGTATAGTTTCCTATCCTGTTCTCGCATAAGGCTGTTCGTTCGGGGTACGATTGTAAGATACGAAGACATCTGTAGGTCTCTACTTCGGATCCGCCTGGATTGACCGCATTAAAATTGTGTGGTTTGTGGATTATAATGGAGCTAGAGTCTGTGAGTAAGTGTGAACTCTTCTGAAAACCGCCATCACTGTCAAAAGTAAGAACAATTTAGTAGGAGCTACATCACCACCAACAAATAAACACAAAAAAATTAAGTGAACAACTAATTCCGCGTTCTTGGTAATAAGTTTGACAGAGGGGTAATATCCCTAGCTATCATTATTTTGTCCCTAGCAAAAGTGTGTTCTTTTAATGGAACTTGTACACCGGTACCGTTGCTATGCGTAATCGGCTGGATATATAGTTTGACTATCTCTTTACAGTTTATCTCTGCTTAAGTATAGCGACGCTGAAATGGATGTGGGCAGCAGAACTAGGAAAGCAAATGTTGCTTTCTGTATGATGTCAATCTGGGAAAACAATGTTTCTACATAAAATATAAGCGTGTACTGTCATTGGTAGACCGCAGTCCTTCATAAAGAGATACGAAAAAAGAATATTATGAAACAGAGTTTAGTCCATATTCTCAAAAACTAAAGATATTCAAGAACATTCGAGTTCAGCGGTCAACTTATCTTTCCACTTCTGCCGACTTCCCACAGTGTTTTTCTGCTCTCAACAGTTTCTGAAACAAAATTAGGCTAACTGTAAAAACCTTATTTTCGAAAAAACGTCTCCGACCATTGATCAAACATGTTATTTTAAGGTGTCTCAATTTAAAAACAACACAAATTAACAGAATTTGAATTTAAAGTTATCGCAATGAAATTCGATGGCGTCTTTGGTTATAAAAAAATAAATATTTCGTACAATTTTTGTTTCACAGATAGATTCCCGAGCTTTTACAGAACTAGTCAATTTACGAGAACTATTTTTGGGACAAAATTCGCTGTCAAATATACCGGATGGATTGTTCTTACACACGATATCTCTAACACGACTAACATTTTTTTCGAACAACCTTACAACGCTTGAAGAAAGTGATTTTCAAGGCCTTACACATCTTAAAAATTTAATGCTGAACAATAATGTCATTAAAAATTTTCAACCAACAGTCTTCCATCCTCTTGTTAATTTGGAGAAACTGTAAGTTCTCAAAATGTTAGCTTTAATTAATTAAAAGTACTAGAACAACCTCATATTTTAAAATTTTTGCCATTTTACAGACGTATCGATTCGAATAAATTGCAATTTCTACCCCATGGATCCTTGGATGGCCTTCACAAATTGGTAGCCGTCAAGCTGGATAAGAACCCATGGCATTGTGACTGTCGAGCCCTTTATCTAGCACGTTGGATTCGGGGGTCTGGTCCAAAACTCTGGGATGGCCAGCCGATGTGTCGCGGTCCTGGTGATTTAGGTGGTCACGAGGTTGGTCTACTGCGCTATGATGATCTTTGTGACGGTCAGTGGGCCAGTATGATGTCTTTGTCACCACGATTGCCAGTTCGTAAGAATCGCATTTCAACACCAATGAATTATACTGATTATTTCAATTTGTACTTGAAACATATTTATACTTCAACAACAGAAAAACAATCCGAAGGCGCATCCACCACTACACCATCCGACCGATTCTTTGCCGAATCTTAAGTTTGAAGGTATCGGTTTGGCTGTCGCGTATGTTTTTATATTTGTAGCAGACAATAGAATCAATAAAAGGAACTTGTGTTTGATAAGAAACTTTACAGATAATTGCAAAAAGTGTTTTCGTTATGAGTAATCTCGGCAATCATAAAATTAAAATGAAAAAGGTATCAATTTAAGCATAAAGCTATAAAAAAGAAAATGTTACCCTCTTTTGGCTCTATACATTTTGCCAAGTGAATACTACTAATTGCACTACTATTTTTTTACTTCACTCGTTCCTGGGTTAACTTAAAATGCAATTGAAAAGTGTAATAATAGAAATTGTTTTGACTTTCCTTTTTTTACTGATAACATCGAGATTGATCGGAAAAAGATATGAGGTACTTTAAAGACAAATGTGATGGGCCTAATGCAATCAATTTACTGTGAAGACGTTTAGTTTCTCCACGGCCGTAGAGATATTAATTGCAGAACGGGACTATTTACTCTTTACATCAGATTGTTATTCGATAAAATCTACGCGGCTAATATTTGGATTCCAGAGCAAGATGTTGTTGCATGTGAAGTCACTTTGTGTATTAGCCTTGACAATTTGGAAGCTTAACACTTGTCTATCGGATGATTCAATTGGTAATTGTGACTTATTTAATTAGTGAAAATAAAGTTAAAAGTAATGATAAATTAAAATTTAGAAAAGAATTAACATTATTTATCTCAAAAGGCTTTAGCAATAGCAAGTACTGCAATGTCTGTTTTAAAAAAATATTCGGTATAGATTATTATAAAGAATCCATTGATGTCTTTTGTTGGATAATGTTTAAAGCTGTTTACCTTGTCCAGTTTCTTTTCATTACTCTTGTTATAGTGGGTATGAAGTATCATCTCTCCATCGCATTAATAATCGTTCTCGGTCTTAAAGACCAGTTCTCGGCCAACAAACTCTGCAATATACAAATTCTTTATCAATGATATCATTGCCTTTTATCAATGACAGTTGATGTTTTTTTTTTGTTTTTTTTTTTCGTTGGTGTCATTAACGTGTAGGTAGGTGCACGAGTACACACATGTACTTGTAATTATAACAAAATTCTCAATTTAGATAGTTATATATACTGACAAGATTTGAAGGAAATAGATTGACGTCACAGTCGAACTATGAAAACAACAGTCTGCAATTCAACAATTTTTTTTTTATTCAAAATTTCGTAATAAATTCAAGAGATGACATATCAAAAATCCGGGCAGTATTTGATTGAATTTGAAACAAATTATTTTGTTTTGTTAACAGTTATACTCAAGTGTTTTCTGGTCGCCGAAGTCAGAATTTCAAAATAAAAAATACATGAAGTTTACAATCCATTTGGAACGGATGGTATGATACCCTTGGCATTATACAATGTATAGACAAATTGTAGAGAATGCGAATGTCTAGCGAATGACAAATGTTAACTTTGGATTCTAAAAACCTTATGTACAAAGTTTTATCTCCCTAGATCAACATTTAAGGCCCAAAAAACTGGAGACATACAAATGGATTCTGACCATAAATACCTGACTATCGTTAATATTTCTCTACGTTACAAACTATGTACCAAAATTAATATACCACATCGGATAGGGTATAAAAAACAAAATGAAGTACGAAATGTATACCTATTTATTCAGCGGTTGATAAATAAGAATGCAAGTTGAATTCACTATTTGTTTTTCATTTCGGGTACACTGGCAATTTTCTCACAGTTGCGGAATTCGGCCCAGGCATCATGACATTGCGAAGAAATCTCGAAAAGAATGAGATAAAATCTTGAAAATAAAAGAATCTCGGAAGACTGAAAATGGGTTTAAGATATTTAAAACTTTTATATACATATATAAATTAAATTTAATTTCCGGTTTTGACAATAAAAAAAACTTTATTTAAAAATCAACTTAAAACTAAATTCAAAAATTAACTTAAAACTAAATTACACATTAAACGACCCAAGATAAAGGAACCTCAATCGCAACGGAGAACGGAGATAAAAGTATCGACCGGCCTGCTGTTGTTTGATCCGGGTGTCTTTTATACCCTTATCGGGTGTTTGGTAATTAAGAATAGATTAGCGTGCATTCCAGAGACCGTCTTGGCCCGATTCTGTATGTCGAGAAGGGATTCATCGAACCGAATCAGTCTTTGAATTTGAAACAAAACCATTTCAGTACGATCATGAATTTATTGAAATGAAATAAATCGGAATTCAATGGTTTGACAATTATTTGTTGGTGTTTTTAATGTGTTTATTGTAACGCTTGGTGATGAACGATATTTTTTGTTGATAGTTTACCGACTCTCGAGCACGCCACTTACAATTGCCCATTGGAAAAACACGCAATTCAAGGTTTATTCCACATACTTCTAACGATTGGCTTTGGGATTTATTAATTGTCATTTCGAATGCAAGGCGAACCGGAAACTGGACCCCTTAAATTGAAACGGTAAGTCTGTTGGAATCAGTGGTATTTCTGGAATCAGAACATCCTCGCCTTTGAACTTTCCTATGATTATCGTTGCTTCTTAACAGTGAGTCTTGTTCCATTGCATAGTTTCGGTTGTTTCAGATTGTGTAACATGATTATCACCGAGCCGAGCTTGAGCTGCAAATTGTGCGGCGGCATTCCTGGCAAATACAATAAATTCAGGAATTCAATTGGATAATTGATGACTTCATCTGGATCGGTAATTGAATCGTTCGACTTAAATGAATGCAATTGGCCAGCGATTTGACTTTGAATTTTTATGTTCAAATCGTCTACTTCCTTATTTTTAGCTGCCAAAATGGCTCGTTCGCTCAACCAAACATGCTTTTTGTAATTTGCACAAATATTCGGGAACACTTTCGTTATCAATTCTTCTTTAGACGTTGTGAATTGATAAAAAATAGGTGGAAACAATATCAGGCCAGTGGAAGCATCAACCGGAGTTTTTCCATCGCCAATGTCTAATAATTGCTTGGAAAACACTTCCGCCGATTCGTCATTTTGTAACGCGACTCGCATATTCGTTTTCATGTATATCCACAAATTTGATTTATTTCATCAGCAGCTGTTGATCTTGGAATGACTGGCAGCGTGTGGTGAAAATCGCCGGCCAGCAGTATCGTCGTACCTCCAAAGAGGTCATGATTATTGCGCAAATCTTTCAACGTTCGATCAAGTGCCTCCAATCCTTGTTTGTGCGCCATCGTACACTCTTTTGCCATTGCTGATTTCGGTTCATCTATCGTTTGCACATTCAGTGGCAGTTTGAGAGCAGAATGAGCTGATCGTCCTCCTTCTAACAATGTGGCAGCGATCCCAGATGATGATACGGTCAGCGCTATTTGACTTTGTGTGCGAATCGAAGCTAAAATCAATGAAATTAGGAAGGTTTTGCCAGTTCCGGCAGGTGCATCGAGGAAGAAGATTCCTCCGTAGCCGTCATTGACTGCTATCATTAATGCGTACACGGTTTTCTGCTGCTGATTCAAAAGTGGGACCGTTGATCGTACTGATTGACTCAAAGCATCTCGATCGTATTGCCGTTCTCGTTCAAATTTTCCATTTAACGCATCGTGCATGGGGCGATTCGGCGCTGGCATTGCTAATTCGTGCAACATCTTGCCGGACATCATCAGGCACAAATCCTCTATAGAAATTAACGCTAATTAAGATGTATATTCCAGTGATATCCACAATATCGCTTCTTACTTGTGGTGCAGTAACGAACCGTTTTGTTATCGTTGTCCTATTTATATGGTGGTTGATTCTAAGAGTAGCGTATCTTTTACGACCGCTTCTACTTTTTCGCTCTAAACCACCACCATTCTCTCGTTATTTTTTTAAAGATCTTCTTATGGTCGACTTGTTGAGTCCTAACCATCGACGAGAAATTTCTATCATGGATTCACCTCCCTCCTTAAAAGCCAGGATATGAACCTTTTAACATTTAGTTAACTGCCTCCTGCTCATTTCGCACTTTTCACTTCACGGTCAAAAAACGATTAAAAAACCTAGGTGACTTCAATAAGGATTCTAATAACTCGATAATGAAAGAGTTTTTCTCGTTCAATAAAAAAAACGCAAACAGAGCAGGTCAAAGTCGAAATTTCCTATTTTACTCGAAGCGTTTAGCCCTTGTCTGCCAGACATACAGAATTGAGTGATCCTATTTTTTGAGTTGCTCTATTAGATTAATACCAATAAATAAATCAAAAAACTAAGAATGGAGTTAGTTGTCTGCCCATCTGTCCGTCTGTATGCCACAGTCCCATAACATTGAACCGTTTAACATAAACTGTTGAAATTTATAGCAGAGCTGAGTTTTGCTAGCCCGCAGATGATTCCAAAGTAGAGTTTTTTAAAAGTGAAAAATAATAATCAATAAAACTCTAACCTCCAAAAGTTAGGCGGCATCATCGGACTTTATTTCTTTCGAAATGAGTCAATGGTCCTCGGTGTAGAGCGATGTTAACCAACTTTCTGTAGCCAGAGCTCGACAACATCGATATATCCGAGAGGTGGTTCCAACAAGACGGCGCTGCAACGCTCGAAGTGGTTTGGCGACTGGGTCATCTCACGGCGAGCGTTCATCAATTGGCCGTTACGATCGTGTGACTTGACACCCCTCGATTATTTTCATTGGGGCTATGTCAAGTCCTTAGTCTACGGTAACAAGCTATTGCCGGAATAACACCGCACATATTGAACCCAGTCATCAAAAATTGGACCGAATTGGGAATAGATACTTTTGAGATAGCCAATCAAAAGTTAGTACAGGAACATTTATTTTGTAGACTTAACAGTTTTGAAGACATTCAAGAAAGAAAGTTAGAGTTTTTTTTTAAAGTTCACTTCATTTACCGTGCAAATGGTTGAAAGAAAAATTTTATCGTGACCTTGCAATTCTTACGGCAATAGACGTACAAAGTGGCGGTCGTTTTAATTAAGACATTCACTCTTAAGACAAATCTCGAGCCGTCGTTTTGCGAACAAATCGTTAATCTTCTCTTTCACGTTTTCTCTGATGAAAGGCCTTTTTTAAATATCTTTGGGGAATTCGTAATGACCTTGTGTATTTTTAAATGCCTTCCATCAGAGAAAGCACTTGGACTTAAATTTACAATAAATTTGCTTATAACTAGGTTTCTTCTATCTCCAAACATCTCCGAGATATATGAGGCGAAGCTTTTAAAAATATACTCAAAATTTGTTTTGTGGGTATATCCAAAACGGTTAATTTTACAAAAATATATCTCCAAGTAAAATGTAAGTATTTTTCCATGAACTTTAAATTGGTTATCTCAAAAGTATCCATTTCCATTTTATAAAAATACAGAGAGCTACGTCATAGGTGTTGCATATTCTGTTCAACGTGTTACGGCATTTGGAAACTGTTTTCGATCTGACTTCCTCGCTGTCTATTGCTTTGATTGCCGCTTAACTATCCACGAAAATTGTTATCTTTCAAGTTTTAGTTTCTTGCTGTGTGTATAGTCTGTGCAGCCCTATCAATGGCGAAGAGCTCAGCTTGAAAGATGCTATAGTCATCCGGGAGTTTGTATGAGTGGTTGATTTTAAGTGACTCGCAAAAAATTCCAGAGCCAGTTCCGATATCCATTTTAGACCTGCCAGTGTAGAGATGAATGTCCTGTACATTAATTAATGTATTGGAGTTCCACTCTTGTCTTTCGGGAATAAAACTGAAGTAGTTCTTGTCGAAATCTATGTAGGGTATGATATAATCTGTTGTTCTGTCGAGATCGGTTACACTATACCTGATGAGTATAGATCCGTGACGAATCGCACTTTTGGCAGCTGTGCATCGTATGTACTCATCTAGAGGAGGGATATTTAGCATCATCTCTAAACCAGCTTGTGGTGTTGATCTCTGTGCTCCTGTTATGTTTATACATGCTTATCTTTGTACTTTTGTGAGTATTTTAAGGTAGCTGGTTTCGTCTGTTGCATTCTACCATGCAATAGTTCCGTAGGTAAGAATGGGTCTGACAATAGCCGTGTACATCCAGTTAATCAGGGACCCATTGTTTACCAAAGGTTTTCTTGCACGCATTGAATGCGCATACTCGTAGTGCTTTCTTCATTCTTTCTTCCGTGTTCTTTTTCCATGTGAGCTTCGAATCAAGGATGGTTCCGAGATATTTAGCTGTTGTGGAGAGATTCAGAGGAATTCCATTCAGTTTAGGGGGATCAAATTCATCTATTTTCCTTCTATTGGTGAACAGAACCAGTTCAGTTTTAGTTGGATTTATACTTAGACCGTTTTGTTCTGCCCAGGAGGACAATTCTTTTAGTGCAGATTCTAATAGGTTAGGATTGTAGGTAAGTATTTCCCACTGATCATGGTTACTATGTCATCTGCGTATGCAACTATTTTTACTCCTTTGGTTTTGAGAATCTTCAGAATTTTATGAACGGCAAGGAGTCAGAGCAAAGGAGAAACTACTCCTCCTTGCGGGTTCCTCTTGCAACCGTTTTCCTTGCGATGCTCTCACATAGTTCGAAGTTGATTGTTCTGCTCTTAAGCATTTCGTCAATCCAGCTGATTTTCTCTGTTTTTACTCCTAGTTCGACTAGTACTGCATCGATGTCTTATTTAGGTTGTTTGATGTTAGGTTCGATGTCTAAAAATGCGGTTTGAATGCATTCTTTAAAGAGAAGGTTTTTCTCAATGAAGGAGACAACATCATGTAGTGCAGTTTCTACCGACTTACCTTTTATGTAGGCGTGTTAAGTGCTACATAAATTGTGCTCATTGAGAAGGCTTCTTAGGTGGAGATCAACTAATCTCTCCAGTGTTTTCAAGAGAAACGAGGTGAGGCTAATTGGTCTGAAATCTTTTGCGGAATTATGGGTTGGTCTACCCGCCTTAGGGATGAGGACCACTTTTATCTCTTTCCAATAGTTCGGTACGTAACCTAGCTTTATACAGCTGTGATAAATTGTTTTAAGCCAGGGTGTGATTCTTGCTAGATCATTTTAAAGCATGGCTGGAGTGATGTTATAATTACAGCCACGCCAACTTTCTTACAAGAAGAAACCTTAAAAGTCGCTGAAGTAAACTCTGACTAGAAAGACACACATTTCATTAAATTTAAATAGACAATTTTAGAACGCCACGCCCACATTATTATGAATGGGTAAGGAAATGATGTAGTAGGGCATCATACGATCAGTTACAGACAGATTGTATCTTTCCTGCTTTTTTTTATTTTAATATAAATTAGGTACATACAAATATTGCGATTAAGTGTGGAACAAAATATCCTCCATGACACTACTGGCACACTTCATTCTTTTGACGAAATTTTTTATTAGATGTTCGCATGATTATGTCTTAATTTCTCCAATGATGCATAGAATCTCGTTTTTGACCTGAGAAATTGTTGGTGTGTTGACTTAGGCGTGTGACACTTAAATTAAAATCGTGTGCTCTGCTTAGAACACTTTTTATAATGTAGATATCAAATGAGAGGTGGTAACGCCAAAAGTATAAAGTTCCGCAATTTTTGTTTTTTAGATTTTAAATCAAAAAAATATTTTACGCTGGTTTTTATTTGACGATCACCTCAAACTGTCATATTTTTTTATCCAAGAAAAGCGTTTGCGTAATTTTCTTTGATCCGAGAAATTCACCCTCGATTTTTTAAAATTTAATTTTTCATTTTCGCTGTCTCAAAGGTACGCGAAAGTATTGTTTGAGATTGAGTCGAGTCAATCCTGTTTCAACTCAATCTGAGTTTATATGTGATCCAACTGAAATTGAATCCGAATTCAAGTCTCCATATAATATGTATTCAATTCTAAGTAGGGTAGATTGTTGAACAGTGAACTAGTAATACAAAGTAAAGCACGATTAATATTCGAAACATTAAAGCGTATGAAAACGCACATTCACGTTAAAGATTCATCACCCAGCAAAGCATTTTCAGTTGTGTTCTAGCAGGTTAGGTTATTTTGTCGGTTTTTATTAGTTTTTTTAAATCTTCTATTAGGAAAGGAGAGAGCTTGTTGTAGGTTACAAACTTACAGAAATACATACATATATCAATTATCAACTAGCAGCGAATTCCAAGTTTAATTGGGTTATTTTATTGTTGAGCTATTATTACATATAATACGTGTCACCAAATTTAATGCTTATTCAATATTTGCAGGTTGCGGAAGTTCACAAGACTTTCAGGATGTAGTCAATACAGAGCCATTGGACTTAGTTTTCAGTGGTGAAATTATAACGTATTTCGACGTCGAAATTACATCAATTCTCTCAACGACAAACAATAAGTTCGACAAACTCTACATCGATGCGAGGCTAGATGACGTCGATGGTCGTATTGATTTAATTATATTTACAACGGACAATTTCGAAAGATATGTTAAAGAGCAAACAGCAACACAAATATTTTTAAATGTGAATTTCGAGTGCTCTGGAGGAACGAAACGAACTCTAGTAAAATTATTTGTTTCCAAACTTTATCAGTCAAATCAAAACAAATGATTTTTTTTTTAGCTATTTTTTCAGCCACTGAAAGACGGTAACTATTTTTCACCGGAATTCTCTAAAGATATATACACACTTGTAATACCAACTCCTCTCTACAAGAGTTTGGAGTTAACGATGTTTGAGGTAACTATAAATAATTGATTTTAGAAAGTTAAAAATAATTTTGGTTTTTTGAAAATGGCAGTGATTTTGTTCGAATTTAGTAAGACACATACAGTGGGCGAAATTTCTATAACCGCACCAATATGTTTTCGTATATGTTGACATTTAAATTAAAAATATATCTCAAATGTTGGTATGAGATAAAATATCTAATTTCATGATCAAAAAAAAAAAATAAATTTTACTTTTTTTTTTTTTTTTTTTTCCTCGAAAAAATTCAATTTAATTGCGAAATTTTTTTAAACGCAGTAACAAAAAACAAAGAAAATTTCTATTTTAAAAAAGAAAAATATACAAAATTGTTATTAATACTTTGTCTGTGCCCCGTTCTTTTGAGTCAAAGCGAAAATTCTATCCGGCATGGAGTTGACAAGGTTAAAAATTGTCCTTTGGTCTATCTGCTGCCATGATTCAATTAACTTTTATTTTAGCGCAGCTACTGTGGCATATTGGCGTCCATTTTTATACACATCCCTTGCCATTATACCCCATAGGTTTTCGATAGGGTTCATATCAGGGCTTCGCGCCGGCCACTCAAGTAAACGAATGTTTTTAGAAGAAAACCACTCCTTAGAATGCCTCGAAACATGGATAGTATTATGTGTAAAATAATATAGCACACGAACCAAAATTTGGCTAAACTTATCTTTTTTCGATACTGTTTCATCAAGTGTAGACATACACCCAATCAGTGAGATTTAATCACATCTTGCTACACGGTCTGAAGTAGCCGCGATTACTTTTCGGAGCTTGGTAGTTGGGCCTGTTCAACCAAGGTGGGACCAAAAAGTCATAATGGCACTTCTTTACTCGTAGATAGAATATTCTAGAGGTAAACTCGTTTCTCATTCGGATCTTCGGGGGGAATGTCATGCAAATGACAACTTACACCAATTATACATGAAACACATTTCGATACGCTCAACTGTTGTGAAAACCAGCAGCAAACTCGTTATTGAATATTACAACGAGACTATTTAAATTCACTAACTTAATGTCGAAGATCCACAGTCGATTAGAAATACTTTTTGTTTTTCATACTTGCTTAGGTGTAAGTACTTATTTGTAGGTGAGACTTGGAGCAAATTGTTTTTTTCTGCTAGTAACAGAAGTTAGTAGACTTACAGTTGAAATCATTTTCTGATTTCTGAGAAATGTCAAATAAATAATCACTGCCATCCATTACGAACTAGTCGTATGAACTATTTTCTCATATTCTACATATTAAAAACTAGCAATAAGCAACGCGCTAGGAAGAGTATGTGTATTTGGAGGTAGATATAAGATTGTAAGTAGAACTGAGAAAACACTATTAATAATACTCCAAATATTCCATAAGATATGTGAAGCTCATGTCAATATCTATAATACTTACTATCAACATTTATTTATAAGCTTTAAGTCGGTAGGGTTTATAGAGGTTGAAATGTTTCGCATGGTGTTTTCGCTTAGGATATTGGAGAAACTAGTCCGAATATGTTTCATGATGCTAGAAATCGCTCACTGTTCTGTTAGAATATGAAAAGATGCAGCTTCATCACAATTAAAGGATTTAGGCAAGAACGTTGTTCTAAGGTGTGTTGAACTTAGAAATAATTTTTATTTCTCCCAAGGAACTTCAGAATTAGCGACTGTTAATTAAATTCAAAATTACATATCCACGTTATAAAAAACGTCTTTATTCTGTTTGACTGTGCTAACCGACAAGTGAAGTGTAATTTCTGCAGTAGTTTTTTTTTTGTTATATATAATTTGCACGTGTTAAAGGGGATATGAATACCCTTATACTAATTTTTTAGAACACGTGCGTTTTTACGGAAAGGGGAAGAGACAGAGAGAAAGACAGAGTGGTGTGGTTTGAAACTCAGGTGGTATTAAGTTTCTGTAAACTCCAAGGGTGGCTGCCCAGATAACTGGGGAGTATTTTGTTTGTTTTCGCTATTATTGTCGTTGCTTATGATTCACAGTATTTTTTTCCGTCCTCCTGATGTCATCATCATGATCAAGTTGCATTTTAGCCATTGACCACCCTACTGCCAGTGTTATGCCCTTCACAGTAGAGTTAACTTAGCTTTCACAATTGATCGACTTTTTTATTTATTTCATGCGAAATAAATAGACGATTCTTGACTCTATTTAAGTTTGACTTTGCATTTCGTTACATAAATTAATACATAAACATTTTGATGTTCTGGGAACTATGTGTGTGTTTTTACATGTGTTGAGTTTCATGAGTGCTGCCTTTAAAGAATTAATGCCCTCTATGAGTCATGTGTGTGGGAGGTAGTCGCCTTCAGCAATAATGCATCTTTTCTTCTTTTCTTGGAGTCGGCCATTACCAATTTGGTGAAAGGGAGATAGCTGCTGACCTCGTTTTGCATTTCCACGTATGTTAGAGGGAGAGGATGCATTGCGCGAATGTTGACATTTGTTGACAATGACAAGGTATTTTCGTGTTCTCCAGTGGTCGTGTTTTACGATTGGTCGGTTGAGTGTCGATGTTTGCGTTTTTATCGTCGCGACGCTCGTCAGACCGTCCGAACCGGGATGTAATTCCATCACTCGCGAGAGTGCCTATGACGAGGGCGGTAGATCATCCTCCTTAACGATCATGATGTCTCCTACGTTGAGGTTCGGTTGCCTTTGGAGCCATTTTGGTCGTTGCTGTAGCAAATGGATAGATGATATGCTCTATTGCTTGCAAAATTCTTGGAGGAGGCGCTGTACATATCTCCATTTCTCCAGACCGCTGATGTTTTTGTCGTATAGATTTCTTTCTCGCACAGTGTATATTGGCCCCCCGATAAGAAAGTGGCCTGGGGTCAAGACAGTCAAATCTTCAGGGTCTGAGGATATAGGACACAGTGGCCTAGAATTGAGGCATGTTTCAATTTGACTGAGTAGTGTCGTATATTCCTCAAATGTTAATTTGGAGTTGCCTATAGTCATTTTAATGTGGTGCTTGATGGATTTAACTCCTCCATCCCAGAGCCCCCGGAATGTGGTGACGAAGAGGGGTTGAAGTGCCATGTTGTATTTAGAGAAGGTAGTTCCTTGGCAACTTCAACGGACCACTCGGGCGAGAGAAGTTTGCTTTCTCTCTTGATTTCATTGTATGCCCCTTTAAAATTTGTGCCGCAATCGCTAAGTATGTTTGCGCATATACCTCTTCTAGCGACGAATCGTCTAAAGGCGGCTATGAAGGCAGCAGCAGTGAGCTGGCTTATAAGCTCTATGTGCTTGGCATTCGTCGAGAGGCAAATAAATACTGCTATATATCCTTTCTCAATTCTGTTGCATCGTCCCTTCCACAACTTTATTTCTATGAGTCCGGCATAATCGACACCTGTGTTAGTGAATGCTCTGCAGCAAAGAACTCTTTCAGCTGGCAGGCTCCCCATGAGTTGTTGTTGCATTTGTGAATTGTGGATTTCACCAGTCTCTTTATGTTGGTTATCCAATGGACCTTCCTGATTTCTGTCATCATCATTTGTAGACCGCCATGGAGTGTGCGCCGATGGATGTCCCTTACTATCAATTTCTCAGCGTCGGGAAATGGATTTAAATTAAGGATTTTGCTTCCCATTGAAAGCATGTTGGTTGCTTTCAACGTCTTGATGTCTTCGGCGAATAGCTCTTCTTGTACTAGTTTAGTAAGTTGATCGTGTGCTGACGTTAGTTCACTGGGGATTTCGAGTGGTTTTTTTGTTAGTTGTATTTTTGATGTTAAGAAATATATTCTCCATACCAATACGTTGCGAACGAGTCGATGTAACGTCAAAAATTGTTCGAAGAACGCTGTGTTAATTAGGGTACAATGAGCTACTACAAGTGTTAAGTGAGGCTTTATGCGTACCTGATAGAAGCATGATTGAAGTTCATGTTTCTGGTTTACACCTTTGATTTCCAGACTGGTGTCAATTGGAATTGCAGCTGGAAATTCTGTGGGGGAAAAATTTTGTAAAAATTTGGGACCAGACGACCACATGTGGTTGTTGATCAGCTCCTCCTCTGCTGGATTATCTTTTGATGTGACATGTCTCCACATCATCGGAATAGTGAGGGTCTGGATCTCAGTCAATCGATTGGCTGCAAAGATTATTCTTGTTAACGGGTTCCCCTTAATTCAGGCTAAAGCGATCATTGAGTTACACCATGTGAATACTTCAGGATTGGTGAATTGCATTGCTCGCAATATGAGACGCAAGAGTTTCGCTAGGAGAAGCGCTGCGCATAGCTCTAGGCGTGGTAATGAAACGCATTTCACTGGGGCAACTCTTGTTTTGGACGCTATGATGTTAATATGTTCCTTGCCATTTTTTATTACTCGAGCATATACTACAGCTGCATATGCCTTCTCTGAGGCGGCGCTGAAGCCATGTAGTTGCACCTTAGCAGAATTTTCATGTTGCATCCAGCGCGGTATTTGCATGTCCTCAAGAGCACTAAATCCATTGCGTAGATTTACCCAAATATCTTCGGCCTCCTTAGCGATTGGGGTATCCCATGCTAGCTCTTGAAGCCACATCTGCTGCATCATAAGCTTCGCCTTGATAATGCAAGGAGAGATCCACCCGAGGGGATCAAATAGACGAGCAATATCTGCTAAGACAAATCTTTTAGTGTATGTCTTCACTTCAGGTAAATTAATTTTAAATTTAAACACATCTTGTGCTGGGTGCCATCGGATTCCGAGAGTCTTAATGGTATCGGTCGAGTCAAAGTTTAGTGGAAGATTAATCTCCCTTTCATTTTCAGTTATTTGTTCTAATACCTTTGCTGAATTACTTGCGCATTTCCTAAGAGGAAATCTAGCCGACTTCAAGGTTGTCAGACAGTCTCTTTGAAGCTTAATCGCTTCGGATTCGTTATTTGCGCCATAAATCAGGTCATCCACGTAGAAGCCTTCGGTGAGTGCCTTGGAAACGTGAGTATACGATTTATTGACGTCAGCCGTCAAGGTTCTTACTGTCAGGAATGGCGCTGATGCAGTGCCAAAAGTGACCATCTTCAGAGCGAAAGTTTTTAAAGTCTCTGTGGGATTCGTTCTCCACAAAATCCGCTGATAAGGGGTAGCAGTAGGTGCCATCCATACCTGTCGGTACATCATACTCGTACTGATGTCCGCAACAAATGCAACCTTATATTTTCTTCACTTTGCAATCAGTTCGATAATATCTGCCTGTAAACGTGGTCCAACCATTAAATTATCGTTTAACGATTCGCCATTTGATGACTTGGACGAAGCATTTTGTAGTGCTACTCGAATATTTAAAGACCTCATGGTGTGGAAGATACGAGTAGTAATGCTGTGTTGTAGAGATACACATATCTTTTGTTACTTCTTCCATGTGACCAAGGGTAATGTATTCCTGGATACAGTCGGTGTATGCCTTTTGCAATTTCTTATCTGCTGTGAACCTTTTCTCTAATTGAAAAAATCTGGCCACTGCCGGCCTTAAGGAATTGCCGAGGTTTGGGCGAATATTGTTTTTAAAGGGTAGTTGTACTTTGTACCCACCGTCAACTCTTCTTTTATGCGTTTTTTAGAAATGTTGTTCACATTCTTCCTCTTCCTGGGTAAACTTTCTACACTGTAAATCTTCCTCTAATTCCCAAAATGAATTGAAGTGGTTTTGTATTGTTATGTTACTAGACTGACCAGCATTGAGTGTTGCCAGTCAGAATCCACCCCAATTCAGTACATTGAGCAACAGGGTCTCCATTTTCTCCTTTCACAAGGCCCTGCAGGATTATTGATGCGTACACATCAGCACCTAGGAGAATGTCAATCTTACCCGGGTTGCTATATGAGGGATCTGCAAGGGGTAGGTTGGCAATATGGGTCCAGCCTTTTGTTTGCAACTGGTGCGCTGGCAGCATTGATGTCAGTTGGTTAAAAACAAATGCCTTGACTCCGAGTGAGAATGTAGACCTTGTCAGTGAAAATATTGTAAGTTGTACTTCGTAATTTGATCTGCCAGTAGAAGTCTGACCAAGACCTGTAACCTGTGCGGATGTCTTTGCTTTCGTAATTTTAGAATCTGAGTGACATTTTCATTGACAAACGTCGCTTCGGATCCAGGGTCAATTAGTGCCCGTAAGATGTACTGGCTACCGTTAGCTGCAAAAACTTTAACCAATGCTGTCGCTAATAATGCCTTGGTATGCACTTGATTAACTAGCGAACAACCTATTTAGTTTTGCTGCCTGTATCCACATTGCGGAGTATCTGTCGAATTTTGTACATTTCTGTTTCGGATAAGGAGAGAGTTAATGTTGCAATGCGGATGAGTGCATATTGCATTGTGATTAAGTTGATTTCCAACGGTTTGGTTCTGTTTCATCGACGTGGTGTTATTTGTCGTTCTATGATGTTGTGGGAACAGAGTGCAATAGTGGCTTTGTACGTTTTGGTGCGCATTTTGTGGAGTTTTTTGCGACTCATAGTGTAGCAACGTGTGATATGTTAAGTTGCATTTAAAACAGTGATTAGTGCTACCGCAGAGTAAATTGAATTTCGTTTGGTTGTCTCTTTGCGGGTTTTGACGACCATCCTTAAAAATTGTTTGCAGTGGCGTAAACTGTGTGTGCCTTTACAGAGCCTACAGTGAAATTGTTTGCCTTCCCCCTCAGTTTTGATATGATAGGTATGAGGAGCGGAAGTCTTACGAAACAATGACGATGGTAGCGGTTGTCTCGCATGCAAAAAACGTTTTCCAATCGGGTAAGCTCTTTGAAGTGCCTAATTTTGCTTCCCAATCTTTTTGTGTTGTGAATGGAAGTTTTTGATATGTAACGTATATTAGAATAGAATCCCATGCCTTTACATTTATTCCCAGATTAGCTAAGGCATGGATGCACTCAGTGCTGGTATCGTGTAACGATTTTAAAGCTTCGACAGATTCATGGGTGATTTTTTGTTGCTCTAAAAGGATTCTTAATTGCGTGTTTACTAATTTCCTTTTGTTTTGGAACCGATCAGTTATTATTTCCCAAGCCGAAGCATAGCTTTTGCCATCGATAGGAAGGTGTTGTACGTGAGGCCTCTCCACACAACGATGTTTTTAGAAACTGTAATTTCTGTATTTCAGCTTTCAAATACGTTATGAAATATAGTCCACTCTTCGAATTTACCGGAAAACGGTTTTATGTTAATACGCGGAAGACGAATATCGTACACAGCGAATTTTGTGACGTTTAGTCGCGAGATATCATAATTGGTATTGTTCTCGTGAGATAATTTATCAATGTCATCGCTTATCATACCACTAAATTGAAAACAAAAAATCGCTTCATTTTGGCATATATTTCATCTGTAATATATTTGTCTTTTAGCGGATCCGCCGCAGTGTTCACAATAGTGGTATGTAAACCCTTAATCGACTTAAATACTTCATCCACGTTCGTTAAACAAGCTTTCAAATAACCCCCTTTCTTTAGAACCTATCCGCAAAGCTTTGTCCATATATTAATTGTCTCTAATGAATTGTGTAATAGTGCGCTAGTGATGGGTTTCTTTCTTTTGCCAGCAGCACTATATCGGCTGCATAGGAAATTCCAATATTCTCCAATTTCAGAAGTATTTCGTTGACGACTAGGACCCACAGCAAGGGGGAGATGACCCCTCAATGTGACGTTCCTCTAGAGGCAATGACCCTTAAATGAGTGTCACCTAGTTTCCTTTTGTTGAGTATTGGTGGTCAACGTTGGAATTTTTAAGTGCCCTATTCACTGTGCATGTTTTAACGTTGTTGAATACTTCTTCGATGTTTAAAAATACAGCAAGCGTGTATTCCTTATCTTTTAAAGACCTTTCTATTGTACTAACAATGTTAGTTTATAGTTCTGAAGTCTTTTGCATTGATGTAGCTAGATTTGCCAGCTTTTGGGATGAACACTTACCTCCCTCCAAGCCGACGATACTTGGCCGCATTCTAGGCTGCGAATAAATAATGTTTTAAGGACCGGTGAAATTATGGCTTTTATTTGCTATAGCATAATGGGGAAGATTCCATTACCTCCGGTGGATTTGAACGGAAAGATTGTATCAATTGCCCAGTTTAAGGTTAAAATCTCTTCTGTCGATTCTGTTACTGGCCAACTAACATCTACACTTGAATTGATACTTTGGTCAGGGATACATCCCGCGAAGTGTGAATGTAACAGGAGACTCAAAGTTTCTGAGCCGGACTTTGTCGGGACCCCATTGATATTTTTACCCATATTTGTACCCAGGTACAGTGGGTTCTTTGCAAAGGATTTTCCAAAGTCTAGTTGATTTTACAGTATTTCCTGTGTCATCGAAGAACGCGACCCAGGAAGTGCGTTTGGCACTGTTCACTGCACTCTTGAATTCCTATGACTGGCTTTTTAGAGTATATACGAGTAGTTTGTCTACTCTTTGTAGACAATTGAAAAACTTTATGAATGTCATTAACTCTGATGATGAATTAACAGCGGATGATTAAAATTTTCAATTAGGATCTTAGAAGATGAAGCAAGTGTATGGATTTCGAGATGCAGCTTCTCGTTATTGCACGAACATTAAAAAAAACTGAAGGCGTAATTTCAGTTCCCCTAACAGAACCCACTAGGAGTACTCAGCTACATCATATAACTGTACCATTTGTGCTAAACGATCCACTGTCACGCCATGATCTGCAAAGGTTTCAGATAACCCATCAAGAAAAAAAAAACTCCTGATCCTTCACACTGAAGAAATAATACATACATTGACCGCTTTAAGAGAATAAGGAAAGCAATATGTATACAAATCCGGATGGCAAGAATGTTAAAGCCTTCAACTTGTGGTCATAAATGAACCCATAATTGCTGCACAAATTTTTCAGAATCAATGCGAAAGAACATTCATGCGGATTTTTTTTTTAACCATAACAGAGCACACAGAACAATACGCTCTCAGTATCGCTATACACAATTGTTTTTTGTTGCGCGACTAAGGAATCATCTACCGAATAAACAAGTAAGAATATTTTAATCAAAAAGATGAACAAAAAACAACTTCGTTGCAAATCTGATTAAATGTGCCTATGCAACTTGTAATTACCATAATTGGTTCTATGCCTATTTGCAAAAAGTAAGTACAGTGGACTTCGCTTATTTGGGACACATCGGGCTAGATTGTTTAGTCCCAATTAAACGGAGGTCCCAATAATTCGAAGTGATAATGAAGTAAAAAAGAAACCAAATACGTATGTAATAAACAACGAATTGAAAGACGAATTAAATGAAAACGAATGTAATATACATTTATACTCGTATATTGAAGAAATATGAAAAAAACACAACTCAACAAATTATTTCACATTTAATGTCGTATGTAGTACTCTGTAAGTTTACGAAGTCATCACAGACATTTTTTTTTTAAGTTTTTATTAATTTAATTCATTTATACTTACATGCTAGACCAAAACGCTTAAAACTAGCTTAACTAACTTAACTATCTTATTCTAACTTACTGGCCCTATGCGGACGCTCTAGGCTAAACTTAATCCTTATCTCTGTCTTTCAACTTAATCTGTTAGCATAACAATTAGGACTAAGAAAATTTTTTTATTTAAAAAAACTTAGTAACGGTACTGTTTATTTGATCTTATATATAAAACTTAAATGCTACCTTAAAATAAGTCTTAACCTAACTTAACTACATTCATAATCAAATATGCACATTTCTTTTTATTTTTATTTTTTACATATCCAAGTGCTGTTTTTTTTTTTTCGTATAAATAAACTTAAACTACCTAACCGAGACACCTAAAAACAATGTAAGTCGGCCAAGGCAATAAATATGGCCAACTTTTCCGCACTGCATCTACCCCGGATCAAAAGGGATCGATGAGGGAGCTCTCTCTAGCTTCTTCACATCTTTAATTTCGCGCCCCGATACCGATCTAATGAATCGGAGACGCTCCTCAGTGCTCTGTGCGACGTCTCGGCTGTAGTTGAGCCGCCTGTCCACAATTGTCCGGGCAACGTGGAAGATTAACGGCACCGCTGATTTATCCTGGATCAGACCTGCCTGATCGAAATAGAGGAATACTTCTGGCGGGAGAAAGCCGTTAAGGCGCACCCTCTCATGGTACCTATGGTTGGGGTAATAAGCCCCGAAGATCAGGTTATTCATCGAGGTCATTGCTCTTGCAATATGCCTTAGAGTCATATTGACTAGGAAATTGACCACTCTTATCAGATTCGTCCTGTTGTATAGGACCTCATTAGAATATAATTTTTTGTACTGAAACTCTGGTGTTCTGTACAAGTGAAGGCAAGCCAGAAGGCAGGCCCTCTCAAACACCCGAATCTTTTCCATCCTACTTGCCCCTATGTTGAACCACACGGGACATCCATATGCTGGCATAGACCGAATGAGGGCCGTGTACCAGATTACCTTTACCCTTGCATCGAGTTGCTTGCTATAAAAAAGTCTCTTTGTAAGGGCGAAGACAGCTCGGGCTCTGGCCAGAGCAGCATCTACATGTTTGTTAAAATATAGATATTGGTCTAGCCAAAGTCCAAGTCATCACAGACATCTAATGCTGATAATGGACTGCCTTCACTGCCATTCTGCATGAAGTATCGCCGCAATTACTTCAAATACTTCCTCGCCTCTTGGGTGGTTTCTGGAACTGGATGAGGTTCATCAATCTCCACATCACTTCCGCGATCTTCGTCTGCGCTATTTTTTCGTGCAATTTCTTCAATAATGGCATCCTCAACGTCCTCATATTTGCAGTGGCATTGCAGGTCACTATCAACGGATAAAAACTCTTCCTTGTCTGTAACGCGCTCACCCGAAATGACACATTTATAAGAAAAATCAATTCCGGGGAGTTAATATTTTATTCCCGCCTGGAACTTAAGGTTTGCAAGCCATTTAATTCACACCTTCTGTTATAATTAGGAAGTTCATCAAACATATTTAATTTTGAGCATAATTTTTTTTTTAACTGTGTCCAATCCAAGCACATGAATTCCAAATTATGGATGTAAAGAGTGTCCCAAAATTAACCCAAGAAGTAATTTTGATAGAAAACACAAGTTTTTAATTACAAATTGTAAATGTTTTATTGATTCATACAAATAAAGTATAGGGTTATGTATTTAGCATATCGGGTAAATGGCCTCAACGGCTTTGTTGGCACACACGCACTCTTTTGTCGAAATTTGCCATGACTGGTGGCATTAATGTGTCTGAAATTCGTTGATACAGTGCTCAATTTGCTCCTTCAAGGCGTGGGTGGTCGTGGGCTTTAAGCTTTAAGCCTATACACATCTTGAAAGTATTAGCTATTACTTTTAAGAAAGTCTAACATAGAGTTTAACCTGGCAATGACGAACTTGTAGTGCAATGACTACATTAATGGTTGAAGGTTAGGTTTGATGGGTTGACGTAGAAGGTGAAATACCTACTACGCCACATTTAGATCAATATAGATCCATTTTGATGATGGTTCTTAAACCAACCCTATGCATTTATAAATTTGGTTATCTTATTTGCCGATACATTTGATAGTTCTTCTAAGTCTTGGAAGAAATATTTCCCTAGTATTCTGAATCTAAAGTGGTACAGTCTTGGACAATGGCACAGGAAGTGAGGCGTATCGTGTACATCCTCATTGCCGCAGCCTCTACATATATCTTCTTCGCTTATTCCCAATTTCTTTGTGTGATAACGTAACAAGTTATGTCCAGTTATCATCCCCACTAAACCAGATAAGATATACGTATATCTGTTGAAGTGTAGAATTTGCTCGGTATAATTTTTATCGTAGAGCGGACAGAGTTTTCTTGTAATTATATAGGATTCTAGTGATCTCCATCTGCTATTTGCTATGGCAATCATTTTATTTCTAAATTCTAGGTTCAGGTTGCAGCGTGGTGTCTTAATTGACGAGTCAGCTCGTTCAGGGTTTAGAGCTGAGCCCTCCCTTACCAGCTCGTCAGCATTCTCATTTTCTGAAACGCCATTATGTCACTCTCCCTTGTATTTAGTCCCCAATTTAGATTTTTGACTAGTATTAACTAGATATTTAGCCCTATCACAAATTTTAAGAGGAGTGTCCGCAATGGAAGGAATTTTGAATTCCGGCATTTTCCTCTTGTTAGTAAATAGAGTCAGCTCCGTTTTTAGTGGATTTATTGCGAGTCCACTTCTAATTGGTCGCTTAGGATTGGAAGGAATTTACCCGTGGCCAGTAACGCTACATTATCTGCGAACGCTACGGTCTTAACCCCACTGAATCTAAGTTTTATTAGCACTTCATTTAGCACAATAACCTAGAGTAGAGAAGAGAGAACACCTCCTTGCTCCTTGCGGAGTACCTCTACCAGCTGATACTCTTAGTATCGCATTACATAGTTCTGTGTTTATGTACCTATTTCTTAGCATGGAAACTATCCATCTGATCAGAATGTCCTTAATATTCAGGTTTTTTAAGGCACCTTCGACTGAATGCGCCGTGACATTATTAAAGGCCCCTTCAATGTCTAAGAATGCGGCCAGGGTGTACTCTTTATCATTTAATGATTTTTCAATCGTACTGACAACGCTATGACGTGCAGTTTCAACACTTTTACCTTTCGTATTTATATGCATGCTGTGCCGGAGATATTTATACTGGTGTTCAGCCTGCTGCGAATGTGTGTGTCAATAAGTCTTTCAAAGGTTTTCCGAATAAAGGATGTCAAGATTATTCGTCTAAGGTCACCAGTGCAGATATGACTAGCTTTACCTGCTTTGGGGATGAAAATAACCTTGGGAAAGAACTTTTCTGAGTCTTTCTGATTCAGCGGTACTTTCTATTTCGCTAGAAGAACCTTCCACTCCTCTATTTCTATACTTTTTAAATTACTAATGACTGTAACGTCAATAACATCTATTTTTAACTACGAACGCTGGTTCGCTGCCTTTGTTACCTACTAACAGGTTATGTTCAATTAAAGATTCGAAAAACAACTCACCTCGTTTGATGATATCTTTACTGCCCCATTGAAAGTGATGGAAGTTCGCATCGCATTCCATCGCATTCCATATCCCACTTTTCGGACCTTATAATTAATGGCTCGCAGTAATGGCATCGAACGGTGGTTGAGCAGTAACACAACTTCCATTCCTTCCTCCGTATGTTCTCCCATCTCCTAAACCTCCCAGATACGGCTAAGCATTACCGTATTGAGATGCTGAAGGTTTCTCTCCAGTCTGTCTTTTGGGATGTATGGACTCGGTATCAGTCTGGTTAGGTTAACTAACTCCTGCCGTTCGCTTAATCGAAGTTCGGCGTTTGGCCATGGGGCTTTCGTTTTGCCAATGAAGTCTTTTAGCCATGTGAGAGTGAACTCATCTTCACAGGTCATCACTTTGAATCCCCTTACGGTGGTTAACTGTCCGAAATGTGGGGTTGAACCTGCGCATTTCAGGATAGCATCATTCACACCATCGAGAATTCTTATCTGTAATAGTCTCCACTGATCATTAGTCAGTTTACACTCTGGGTTACCGAAGTCTGCTATCGCAACCTGTTGGCCGTTTACAACGACTAAGGAGGTCTTGTGTGCCGAATAGCACATAGACTCCCACTATGTGCGTCGAGATACGAGAAAGGAATATCTTGAATCTAGAAATCGGATTACATCCATAGACATTTTAAAATGTTTAGAGGAATGATCGAAGATAAGGAAAGTTTGACAACGCTACTCTGTACCGGGACATTTAATGATTGAAGAGTTGGATTGAAGAGTCGATCGACACTTGAACCATATCATCTACTCGTATTAAAGACCACTATCACTCATTTGTGAGCTTAATGTCATGGACTATGAACATGTGATTTTAAAAATAATGCAGTGCTGTGAAAGACTTTTTTAATTACAGTAGAGCTACAGCGGGCTGAACTGTTATTTCCTATAGTAAAGCAAGAAAAATCGTGCGATCGGGCAATACAAACTCCACACCTTTGTGCTTTTGTGCGTTCGCGTGTGCGTGTGCGTTTTTATTCCTAAGGAAAAGTTACATTAAGTTTGATAATAAAAATGTCTTAAGACTTACAATTTTAACCCTCTTTGGTCGGCTTACAGCAATACAATAAAACTAAGATATGTTTGACATA
This sequence comes from Pocota personata, assembly GCA_963082735.1. NCBI lineage: Eukaryota > Metazoa > Arthropoda > Insecta > Diptera > Syrphidae > Pocota > Pocota personata. The sequence continues at coordinate 70,666,732 of OY720431.1, forward strand.
TAGACAAAGACAGAATTTACAGGGTTGTCACATGAATGATTTATAATATAAGGCGGAAACACAATGTGACCGCAACAATAATGAATTTCTGAAAATTAAATACTGAGAGAGCAGTGGCGTGGGGTGAAATATCAAGAGAGGGAAGCCGAAAAAAGTTTAAGTAAAATGTTTTATTCAAGACTTACCATTTTGATGCTTATTCGAAACACAGACTTAAGATATGCAATCTAAGCCACCTTTGTTATACTTTAAGTCATTGGAATTTACGTAGACAATGAGCTCATCGCATAAAAAAAGTGGCTTCGAAAGAAGCCGTTCTGGGCAAAGTAATCTATATAAGTTACTAAAATAACTCGGAGCGTTGTTAAATATAAAAAAATTTAGCAATTACAATTATGTACTACCTATTTGAACTCTAAAGACTCTTGAACTCTTTCATAAAAATTTCAGTTATTTTTAATTTCCAAAAGAAGGTGTTTTACGGTAGATAAAAGTGCCAGGTCTGAGAGTCTTTCTTCTTTTTGGGAATTTCTTAAGTAAGTGTGGACTCTTTTTAAAGTCGAAAAAGATCTTTCGACAGAGGCCACAGTCAAAGGCAGGGTTAAAAAGATTTCACACAATGTTAGAGTTTGAGAAAAAGTATCTCTAAGCATTTCCGTATTAAAATGCTTATAAAGTTGAAAAACCTCAAGCTTTTTAAGTGAAGGGGTAGTGTATAAAACTTTGAGTTCCTTTTTTTGAAGTAGTAAAATTAAAAATGCCAGGAAATAGGGTAATTAAAGAAGATATTTTGTCATCCGGCATTGAATTAGAAAAATATTCATATTTTGATTTGTTTAATAAATCAAAGAAAATATATGAACTAAACGAACTATACCTATTCTTAATCTGACTTGTAACATTATCTATAATTGCTACAAAAATTCGGCTATAATTTGTTTTTGAATCAATATTAAGTAGTCGGCGTTTGCGTGGAGGTTCTGCGCAGTCGCTTACGCTCTCATAGATTGATTCAAATGAGTTTAAAAATTCAGAATGAATCCGTGAAACTCTCGATCTCTTGCTTGGCAAGCTCTATGTCAGTTTGTTTATTTTGAACTAAACTAAAAAGAATATCTGTTTTTGATGACTGCAGCGATACTATGTATCAAGTCATTTTGAATGTCATTGGAGAGGCCGAAACAAATTGAGTTTTGGGAACTTGAACTTTGTTCTAAATGCGAATCCATTAAATGGTCGTACTTAGCCAAGTATGAAAGGGTCTCAATATAATTACCGCGATTATCTGATCCAGATTTTTCGTCGCGACCACGAATTGCCAGCTCTAGTTTTCCTAGAAAAACTACATTGTCTATGAAACGCTTCATTAAATTGCGATTGCGATCAACTTTTCTATTATGAGCCTCATAAGAATACCCTAAAGAAATCTCTATGCGATATTCGCAAGCAGCTGCGTATATGCTTTTCCATTTGAGTATGTTTTTTGGAAGAATTAGTAAAATTTTTTATATCAAAGAAACCTGTGTGACTCCAAACACTAGGAGAATTAGAAAAAAGAAGACAAGGAAAACAAAATATTCTATTTAATTTGCAACTGCCCGTCAGCCATGGATTCTTTTTGTAAAAAGACTCATGAAAATGTTTCTGATATCCATCCTTTCGCGTATAATCAATTTTCATTGATGGTGTCGAGCGACCTAGTTTTATAACTTTTTTTTTTGCAAAAATAGAATAGAGTTGAAAGTTCGTACTGTGAAGAAATGAATGCATAAGCCGGAAAATGAACGGCTTCTCAAAAAAATTCATTGCACGCTTTTCTTTTGAAAAAGAAGTTGTCTCTCGCTAGCGGACTTTATACTTGTCTCGGCTATGGCTGCGAGTTTGTGTATGAGTAAAAATGAATAAACAACCAAAGTGGCCGCAGCATTTCATCTTCGAGTTAAAGTTATAATTTATGAATGAAAAATGGTTTGATGAACAAATAATTGAATGTGATTGTTGGCTGGCAAAATTAATTTTTTTGATATTTGAAAAGGGAAGCCGGAAGGAATCGGCTTGTATGGACGCCACGCTACTGTGAGAGAGCTATGGTGAAGAAGATGACTTATACTGTATATCAGTAAAGGTTGGCGCACACCGGCGCGATAGCGATATAAAGCAACACGTGTATTCAAATCTAGACGCGCACACCAAACGCGTTATTACGCGATGGTTGACGTGATAGTCTGCAATATATCGTTTCTGTCGCTGCATGTTGTATTTTATCGCTCTATCGCGAAATGGAAGGCACCGAAAAGTTAATTTAATGTGTAAAAATCATCTAATACTATGCGTATCCAACAGAGATTATAGAAATGTGAAAAAGGAAGATAAAATCTGGAATTCAATTGGTGTGGAGCTCTTTCACTTTTTCAAATTTCAAGATACACATTTTTTTTGTAAAAAACACACTTGTGTCTGGTTTTCAGGCCAATCATTTTGTTTCTTTTTGGCCTAGTTCTTCTCAACTAGATTCCCCTAAATTTTCTCTTAAACACTATATAAATCCGGTAAGGCCGGATCTACCATCCTGATAATTGGGATATTTTAGGACAGGCACTGTCTGATATGTAAATGATAGTAAATAAATATTTTCTTGGATTTCAAACGTGCTTTTGAAATAATTGATAAGGAAAAACTTTTGAGAAAATTATATAAGTACATAATACAAGGTAAAGAGCTTGAATGGTTTAGATCATTTTTAACAAATAGAGTACAACGGACAAAAATTAACAGAAGCGTGTCCGATTTCATTGAGGTTGAATAAGGAGTGCCACAAGGTTCAATTTTAGGTGCACTTTTATTTATCCTCTACATCAACGACATGCCTACAATTATAACATTTTGTAAGATTCTTTTATACGCCGATGATACGCTGATTTATGCTAAGGGGAAAGACGCTGATGAATGCAGAAACAAAATTAAGTACGATATAGATCGATTAATCGTATGGTTAAAAATGAACAAATTGAAACTGAACGAGCAAAAAACTAAATTAATGGAAATAAATCTACAGAGCGAAACAAACATCGAGATAAATGGTAAACACATTGAAAATGTAAACAGTATCAAATATTTGGGAATGTTTATTGACAAGGAATTAAATATGCATGAACATGTGGACTACATATGCAAGAAAATTGGTAAAAAAAATTGGATTCTTCAAAAGGATCAGAAAACAGATGGATGACATGACAGCTATAACGGTTTATAACACCATAGTGAAACCTCACTTTGAATTTTGTGCTACAATACTTTTTTCATGCTGCAACCAAGGTCAAATAAAAAGACTTCAAAAGCTGCAAAACAAGGCTATGAGGAGTATCCTGAGATGTAACAGATTTACCCCAATAACTTCTATGCTGGACGCGCTAAGGTGGCTGAACGTCAAGCAAAGGCTGGAGTACAACACATTATTGGCTGTTTTTAAAATCAAATATGGTGATGCACCTAGGTATTTAACGAGCGAAGTCAGACGTGTGGGAGATGCGCAGCCGTACCAGTTACGAAATATAAATAATTTTAGACTACGTAATCAATCTTCAACATCTGCCTAAAATACAATTATTTATAAAGGTTTTAGTTTATTTAATACGCTACCAACTGATATAAAGAATGAGCAAAATTTCAGAATATATAAAAGTAAATGTATAGAGTTTGTAAAAAGAAGTACATAAGAGAGCAATAAGACTGAATTAAATAAATTTGTTAATATCATCCTAGTACAAAATATTTTTTACGCTAGCGTTAGTGGACTGCATGGATTGTGCCGAATTTTGTTTCCGATTTTTTTTAACGTGTCTTCAGTCTTCACGTAGGCCTCTATTGGACACGTTGTATTCTCTAGTTGGTAATTTTTATCGCAACTTCGCGATAGCCTCAGATAGTGAGAGAGGAAATGACCCATGTCTTTCTAATAACAGTGTTCTGCCAGGCTGAGTCTAAAAGCGTGTTCTTACGATATTAGTGCCACCATTAATCTTAACTACACTCTGCTATTCATAATGACTTTTACAGACTAACAGAAGACAATAGATTAAACTATGCTACATAAAAACTTTAGAAGATAAGTCCATTCACTTTTACACGGATAGTTCGAAAACTAACGAGAGGGTAGGTGGAAGTGTTTTTTCTGATAGTTTAATATTCACCTTTTGTTGGGTGCCAAGGCATAGGGATATCACAGGGAACTGTAAGACTGGTGAACTCCCATGATATGGAACAACCATACCCATCCTACCGGATAATGGTACCTTGGGTGTATCGATTGCAAACTCAAATTAAAGTTGAATGCAATTGAAAGAACAAATCTTAGGTTGTCGCATGTTGCAACGTGTCTAGCGGTAAAAAAGATTTGGCCTAAACTGGACGTCAAACGCTCAAAGATTCTGATTTCTCTCAACAGACTTCGTATTAGCGCCACAATAGGTGTCATTACTGGGCACTGTCTAATAGGCAAACACCCTACAAGGATTGGCGTTTACTCAAATGATTTCTGTAGAAGCTACATGAATGAAGATTTGAATTTTGCGCCATTTGTGCGGTAAAGTGTTGCCAACAAAAAAAAAAAAAAAGATAGCGTGACAGCTGACAGTTCAGGGTTATTAAAAATGGAGTGCTACACGAAAGGACAACGTGTTTTCACTGTTGAGCAATATTTTAAAACTAATGAAGGTTTGGCAGCTACAGTTTGCATTTTCGTACAAAATATGGTCGGAATAGTGATTTAACTTCATCAACTGTGAAGAGACTAATTCAAAAATTCAGGGAGACTAGATCAATTAGTGATCTTAGACACTCTTGCCGTCCTTCAACAAATCGTTGAACACAACACATCGAAGCAGTTCGTGAGTGTTGTTGAGAGTACCAAGAACAACAATTCGGCACCGTAGTCAAAAATTGGACATTTCGAGAAGCTCCCTACAGCGTATTCCCACTAAAGAATTGCATCTTCATGCATACAAAGTGCAATGGACTCAAGACCACGCACAGCGAAGAGAGTTCGATAAACGGATTATCAAACAACAGAATAAGTGGATGCTGATTTTTGAAACAAAATCATCTTCAGCGATGAGGCTCATTTTCATCTAGATGGCTTTGTTAATCGTCTAAATTGTCGAATTTGAGGTTCAGTTCAATTTAAGAAGACGGTGTCACATCCCATACAGCCCTAGAAACAATTCAATTACTGATGAATTTCCGTTTTTTTTGATCAGAATTGAGCGCTGTATCAATGAAATTCAGCCACATTTATTCAAAACGGTCATGGAAAATTTCGACAAAAGAGTACGTTTGTGCCAACAAAGCCGTGGAGGCCATTTACCCAATATGCTATTCCATACGAGTACATAACTCTATACTGTATACTTTATGAATCATGAAACATTTACAATTTTTAGTTAAAACCACCCTTTACATATCCAGCTCTCTCCCATAAAAGAAAACTTCACATAGGAGCTTTCTATTTCAATGACTTAGGCGCTTCGCTTCATCAGAAGCTCCAAATTATTTGATTAAGTAGGCAGGAGAATTTTTCATAATCCATGTGGTATCACAACGGACCTATAACTGGTCTATGTGTTTTGGCGTTAATAGCTGGCAGCCACTTCAACCTAACCTAACCAAACACAAAACTTGATAGATAATATCTATCATTTTATGGACCACTATTGAAAAGTATCAATAGTTGTCCTCTTTATGGAAACCTACGCGCATTCAATCGATTCCCAAAAGAAGAAAGTAATTCTCGCTGCAAACTATAGCCCCATGCAAATTGTATCTATTTACCGTTTTGAAAAATCGTACATTAATTTAACTTTATAAATAATCTCTAGCTGGATATCCGTCTGAAACAGGCCTAACTATAAATTAGATTTATCGGGGTAGGTACTAACTTAACTAATAGATATAGTTGTAGATTTGCAAATACCGTTTGAAAAATATAAAAAATTTAGAATGTGTAGTTTCCGCTTGTCAGGATGTCCCTTCTTAAAAGGCTATTAAACTTCTGATCCTGGTTAAAAATTGTTTATTTATTTTAGTAAACCACTTGTTAGTTCTGTTTAGAGAAAGTTTCATTGAGCTGCGACTTATAATGTCTAAGTAATATAAAACCATTAATGTTATTAGGGATCAGCTAAATAATTAAACGGCCAGCAAAATATGCCCGCAAAAAATTATTAATCAGCAGAAAAATAAGTCATATGCAAGAAAATCATTTAAAATATTGATTTTAATAAATTTATTTATTAATTTATTATATTGCTGATTTATTTAATTATTTTGTCTTATATATTTATTTATTTATTTTATTTGTATGTATTTATTTGTTTATTCACTTCTACTTCTCTCAAAGGTTTAAGGTTTTTCTCATACTTACCATCAAAACTAGTTATACTTATCATAAATATCCCAGCTTCACAAAATAAAACATGTTTCAGTACAAAGATATAAATATGTATATAAAATCTCTGTATATCTTACAAAGTATATATTTATCTATCTATCTTGAGCCCTCTAAATCTAATGGTTCAAAATTTATAAGAGTGTGGCAGACACACAGTAGACAAACACCGTGTTGAATCTAATAATGTATTATATAGTAACATAATAATAACTACGCTCCCTAAAAGTATAATGCAACAAATTCCGAAGTGTCTTTTCATTCTGGCAGAATTTTGGTCCGAAGTGTCCTTTCATTCGAGGTTCGTGTCTGCGGTTAGTCTCCACAGTTCATGTCTACGAAAGAGACGGATAATATCACGGATAAGAAAGAATTATAACTGCAAGAAATGATTGTCATCTTGGAATTATTACATCAGAATTTTTTTTGTTCCAGTGGTCGAAGAATTTGCTAGAAGTTTCTGGCTATCAGAAACTTCTGCTATATAAAGACAGATGGCGATCGAAAGGGGGCAGTTGGTTTAGAACCGTGGCGAAGAGATTGGAAAAGTGATAATGGGCGAAGTTGTAATTTTGTGATAAAATGAAAGTTGAGAGATAACAAGAAGAAGTAATTAGTTTGGATTTGTGAATTAAGTAATTGAAAGGAGATAAAGTGATTTGAGAGGACAGAGACCTTGTAAGAAAAGAATTTGCGAAGAATAGTATAGTGTGAACTTAAATTGTTCTATAGACTAGAAAATAAAGAAATAAATTTCACAGAATATCGTTTTATCTACTTGAGCCGTAGCTCGCAGATTACATTGGTGTCAGAAGTGGGATAAAACTTATTCTGTGAATAACTATTTCCGTGGTGTGAAATTGCACAAAAAAAACGATTTCTGTGTTGAGTTAATTAGTTGTGCAAAATGGGTCGCAAATTTGGAAAACTAACTATAATTCAACTAAAGGCAGAACTCAGTAAGCGGAATCTCGACACAACTGGGGGAAAAGATGCCCTACTGATTCGTCTGGAAGACGCAATAAAGAAGGAAGGTGAAAATCCGCATGACATAGAGTTTGACGTGGAAGAGGAACCAGCAAGTACAGTAGCCGACCCGGGTATAACAAGACTGCTAATGCAACTTAAGTCAGTCATGGATGAACAAAAGAAAGCAATGGAAGACCAAAAAAAGTCTCTGGAACTTAAGCTCGATGACCAAAAGAAAGCAATAGACGACCAAAAGAATTCTCTAGAACTTAAGATGGACGAACAAAAGAATTCTCTAGATGCTCTGGAAAGCAAACTTGATGAGCAAAACAGGAACTTGGAATCTAAATTCGAAGCGATCGAAGAGAAAATCGAGAAGGTCGAGACGCAACTCGAAAAAGTCGAAACTAGATTCGATGCAAATTTTGAGAAACATGAAACTCAGTTCGGGAAGATAGAGACTCAGTTTGAAAAAGTGGATACGCAATTCGAGAGAGTAGGAAAGCAAGTCGAAAATCTTGCTAAGGAACTCAGCAACGTGAAGAGACAGAAAGCACGGGAATATTCCACTGACGGTCTGAGAAGAAAGGAGATGCAGCCTCATATCTTCGATGGTCAAACATCATGGCCAATTTATAAGAAGCAATTCGAAGCGGCCGCAATGACCAATAGCTGGGACGATGAAGAGAAGTCTATTGCACTCACGCTTACACTGAGGGGTCCAGCTGCGGAGCTCTTGCAGACCATCCCGGAAGATAAACAGCAGAACTACGACTATCTGGTTCAGGCTATCGAGATGCGGTTTGGGGATGAACACATGCAGCAGGTGCACAGGGTTCAGCTGCGTAGTCGAGTCCAGAAAAGGGGGAAAACGCTCCAACAGTTGCAAGCGGATATAGAGCGACTAGCCCATCTTTCATACCCTAAAGCCGGTGAGGAGCTTATCAACGAAATGGCGGTGGAAGCTTTTATTCAGGCCATAGAGGACAGACAACTGCAAATGGCTGTAAGGATGGCTGGGAAGCGAACACTCCCCGAGGCATTGGCATTCTCTTTGTCAATGAAGGCTGCGGACCAAGCATACCAGGGAATACACCGTGTCAGGGAAACGTCCGTCGTGGAATGCTCATGCCAGAAAACAGCCGTCATGGATGAAGACAAAGCTCGCGGAAGTCAAATCCGTTGCTGGAATTTCAACCAAACCGGACACCTACAACGGCAGTGCAGAAGTGCACCTAGACGACGAAATTGTCCACATTGCGGAAGTAGGAGAAGCAGAGAGGAAATGCGTCGAGGCCCCCAGGACCACCATTCAAGTTTCGCAAACCAAACGGGGTAACAAGAGCCTGACAGTGGAGGCACTAATCAACAAGAAGAAGTGCGTAGCCACCATCGACACAGGCGCCACTGCCTCCATTGTAAGAAGAGATATCGTCAGAAGCGCCTGGCTGCACAACACCAACAGCTACTGCCTGAAGACTGCAACAGGGGAAATGGCGAAAGTGTTTGGAGGAGTTCATCTTACGATTACTCTGGCGGGACTGACGTTCTCCAATGCGTTTCTGGCGGCAGATATATGCGACGAGTGCATCATCGGAATAGACTTCATGAAAGCAAATGAAGTAATCCTGGACATCGGGATGCAAGTACTGAGGTATCGAAATGTGGAGATTCCGATGGTGTACGGAAACGAGAATGCCGTAACTCTCAGGACAGTCATCAGCAAAGACGAAGTTTTGCCGCCGTCTTCAGAGACAATCATTTGGACGAAGCTGGAAGGTGATCTTGGGAGCCACCGATTCTACATAGTAGAACCAGACCCAGAGAAGAATTCTCAAGACTACATCGTGGGAAAGACGTTAGTCGAACCAAAGAACACCATGGTTCCAGTGAGAGTTTTGAACGCAAGACCGCACACTGTCAAACTAAGGCGAGGGGAGGTGACTGGAAAATGCACGCCGATTACCGCCGTCGCAACAATATCTGAACGTGATGCTCCAAAACCTCTCCCATCACCTTGGACAGCGGAAACGAGAGAGACGATTCTCCAGTCCAGTGAGCTGAATCAGGAGCAGCGAACTATGGCAGAGAATCTTATCAATGAGTACGCTGATGTATTTGCCTCACAGGACGGAGAATACGGCCGAACACACCTGGTACAACATCGAATAGACACTGGTGATACTAGACCAATTCGTCAGCCTGCTAGGCGCCTTCCATTGGCAAAGCAGACAGAAGTTGCAGAGATGGTGTCGGCAATGGAGAAAGAAGGTTTGATTGAAAGTTCCAAAAGTCCGTGGGCATCACCGGTTGTACTGGTTAAGAAGAAAGATGGCAGCACGCGGTTCTGCGTGGACTATCGGCAGCTCAATTACGTCACCAAGAAAGATAGCTAACCTCTGCCACAGATTGACGACACGCTAGACACACTATCAGGAGCCCGATGGTTTTCCACTCTCTACTTGAAGAGTGGCTACTGGCAGGTACAGATCCATCCAGAAGACCGGGAGAAAACCGCCTTCACCGCAGGAAATGGGCTATGGCAATTCACGGTAATGCCATTCGGGCTGTGCAATGCTCCGGCGACTTTCGAGCGATTGATGGAATGTGTCCTGCAAGGGTTAACATGGAAAACCTGTTTGGTATACTTGGATGATGTCATCGTCGTAGGAAAAACGTTTGCGCAACACCGAGACAATCTAAGGGATGTGTTTCAAAGGCTTCGAAGTGCCCACCTGAAGCTCAACCCCAAGAAGTGCGCCCTGTTTAGAGCGGAAGTCAAGTACCTGGGACACATAATTTCAGCGAAAGGAGTGAGAACCGATCCGGAGAAGGTCGAAGCGGTGAAAAACTGGCCAGTCCCCAAGGATAAACACCAACTAAGGAGCTTCCTGGGCCTAGCCACCTACTACAGACGGTTCGTGAAGGATTTTGCCGGGATCGCAAAGAGCCTGCACCAGTTGACGGAAAAGGGAAAACGGAATGCCGTTTGTAATGCAGCTTGTCGTGCCGCGGACGAGGGTCAAGGAGGTGTTACAGGAGATGCATGGCGGGGCGTCCGGAGGCCACTTGGGAGTGAATAAGACGCTAGAAAAGGTACGAGAACGTTTGTATTGGTTAAAAGCGAAGGAAGATATCGAAAACTGGTGCAGAAAATGCGACGTGTGTGCAGCTAGCAAGGGTCCGAGAATCAAAACTCGAGGTAAGATGCACCAATACAACGTGGGAGCACCTTTCGAACGAATCGCCATTGACATCGCAGGGCCCTTTCCGGAAACCGGCAATGGTAATCGATATATACTCGTAGTAATGGACTACTTCAGTAAGTGGCCAAAGCGTTTCCGATCCCTAACCAGGAAGCCAGAACCGTGGCGGAGCAGATCGTCTACAATTGGGTTAGCAGATTCGGTGTGCCCTTGGAATTGCATTCTGACCAAGGGCGGAACTTCGAGTCAAGAATCTTCCAAGAGATGTGTCAACTACTCGGAATCAAAAAGACAAGGACAACCCCGCTTCATCCACAGTCTGACGGTATGGTGGAGCGTTTCAATAAGACTTTGGACGAACATCTCTCGAAGGTCGTAGGTGACTACCAACGGGATTGGGACCGGCAGATTCCCTTGTTTTTGATGGCCTATAGAAGTGCCGTGCAAAGCACTACTCCCCATCGTCCCTACATCCCCCCCCCATCGCCCCTACAGAATAATAACCCGCATCAACGATGTTGGACCGACTGAGTCGATACAATGGCCGAAATGAGGATGCACTTGTTCGGGACGAACACGTCTAAGAGGGGAGTAGTGTAACATAATAATAACTACGCTCCCTAAATGTATAATGCAACAAATTCCGAAGTGTCTTTTCATTCTGGCAGAATTTTGGTCCGAAGTGTCCTTTCATTCGAGGTTCGTGTCTGCGGTTAGTCTCCACAGTTCATGTCTACGAAAGAGACGGATAATAACACGGATAAGAAAGAATTATAACTGCAAGAAATGATTGTCATCTTGGAATTATTACATCAGAATTTTTTTTGTTCCAGTGGTCGAAGAATTTGCTAGAAGTTTCTGGCTATCAGAAACTTCTGCTATATAAGGACAGATGGCGATCGAAAGGGGGCAGCTGGTTTAGAACCGTGGCGAAGAGATTGGAAAAGTGATAATGGGCGAAGTTGTAATTTTGTGATAAAATGAAAGTTGAGAGTTAACAAGAAGAAGTAATTAGTTTGGATTTGTGAATTAAGTAATTGAAAGAAGATAAAGTGATTTGAGAGGAAAGAGACCTTGTAAGAAAAGAATTTGCGAAGAATAGTATAGTGTGAACTTGAATTGTTCTATAGACTAGAAAATAAAGAAATAAATTTCACAGAATATCGTTTTATCTACTCGAGCCGTAGCTCGCATATTACAATATCATTCTGCTACGGGTCAAATCGGGTGTTACAAATGCGTACGTGCTACTTATGCCATGTTTTTGAATACCCATGTGTGTCAAATATTGCTTAGAAACCAATTTTGAATAAAATCGTGCTAACCATAGCCGAGACACAGACTGTGGTAGGTATCATTAATTTTGGAGTTGGAATTAAAATTCAGAATTCTCTTCGAATGTTGCCCGCACAGATCCCTGATATGAAGTGTAAAGAAATGCGGTTTAGCCGCCTTCGAACGCGAGAATTGAGAATCACTTCCCTAGTTTCTCTATAAAAGTAATACGAGTACATACCGAGATTGATCCAACACAATAGGTACAGATACATACTATTATATTTTTCCTTTAAAGAAAAAAGTTAAGAGAATAAGAAAATGTCATTTGCTGGTTTATGAGGGCAACTTGAGAGTCTTGCAAGTTGGATATCCAATAACAACTCATCTCTGATTATGAGACTCCTTGCGTTTCAGCGCCGTGAATGTGTCCTTATCTGAGACTCTGATGCTGTATTCGCAATTGTCCAGTCGTAAACTTTATTTCAAATATACTTCTTTGTTCTTAGTTTCGAAATTAAATTAAACCCAAATTGTTTAGGAAATATCCGCGAGAGATGATGACTTATCAGATTATGAAATTACATTTTCATCCAGCGATTCAGAGGATTTCCAGATATTAGTTGGGACACTGCTAAAACGTGATCGGAAGACATCCTTTGCATCATTGGAACTCATGTCGATACTTTTGTCTCTGGATGAAAAAATTGAGTTTTCTATTATCGCAACGGTAGACCAAAGAACTTCTAAGATATGTATACATAATAACACACTCAATTGTTTTTATTTAATAGGACAATGGAAATCCTCCGCGGAGTTCATCACCAGCAAAGGTCATAATTACAGCAGACAGCTCAAACAGTCTTCCGCCAATCCCAAAGTTTGTTAAGACAGTTGTCTATGGCAGCTTAACAGAAGACCTACAGCTCCCTGAATTAGAAATTATATTGGATCCTGCAACGTATTCTACGGATGTTAGTTTCAGAAAGCTTTCAGATGACGAAGATATTTTCCAAATTAAAAATATTGAGAACATTGTGTATGTGACCTTAAGTAATGATCTCGACCAAGAATTTATAAAGGGAAGGGATAGACTCACGTTCGATGTTGAAGCATCTAATAATAGATTGGCGGAATCTGGCCGAACAGCCGTTTCGATTTCATTTCCACAAAAAAAAGGTATGACTTTATTTTAAACTCCTTTTTTATTTGGCTATTGTAATGATATATAGATTATTATTGATCAATAGTTTCCATTGATTTAGGTATTTACTCGAACCTGGAACTCAAGCAATAAGCCAGGCAATTTCATCTATAGCAAAATGGCCCGAAATTTGGTTGATATCCTTTTAAATTCGGCGCACCATATTTGGTAAAGTCCTTGTCTATCGCTTTGTTCCTATACTTGAATAGTTTCCTTAAGTAATCTCAAACTGAAGATACTCGTATAGGTGAGTGACACCGCTTCGCTACTGTAACCGATATTAATGGGGGATATGTCATTCCATTTGGGTGTTGTGACACTTTCTAGAAGTTTCTGGGCAATTTTACACCATTTGGGCGCTATTAAGTTTTGTGTCTTCGGCATCAATGACACTGCGCCATCCCAATCCTTTCATTTGTATGTTGTTTTAGTCCGTTTTTTCTCTTTTGTTAATCACATTATATATTATTAGGAGGGGCTTGGGATTCTAGTCGTGTAAGTCAGTTTGAAATTAACATTTAAAAAATAAAGGGCACGGGTACAATTCGAATAAATATTTAGGCGCACATTGATCACCGACTACCTGTTTGGATTGGGGAAGATAATTCTCCTTGTCTTTTCAAGCAGGGAGGATTGGGAAATGAACTTCTTAAAGCTGAGCCCAAAATTTGTCTGCTTTAGACTAAGGAAAAGCCTACCAAACAGTTACTTCAATTAAGAAGAGAGAGCGAGAGAAAGATACACAATGTGACTCACTGATTGAAATCACTGGATTAAGTAATGTATGGCCAAACTACGTCAAAGCCAGAACCATCAAGAAAGACTCTTACTTGAAAATACTTGCACGTACTGTGGGTTAACGGTTCAATTCCTGATGTCAAGAATCATCTATTTATTTCGCATGAAATAAATACAAAAGTCTATCCATTGTGAAAGCTAAATCAACTCTACTGCGAATGCATATCACTGCAATGCAACTTAATCCTGATGATGACACCAGGAGATGAAAAAAAAAAATACTATGAAACTGTGAATCATAAGCAACGATAATAACACCAACACAAATTTGCTCCCCAGTTATCTTGATGGCTACCCTTGGAGTTTACAGAAACTTAATAACGCCCAAGTTTCAAAACACTTCATTCATGCATGGAGTTTGAATTTTGTGAATTACATTAACTTTTTTTTACCTAAATTTTCTACCTGAATAATACACAACACATTCAGATAATAAAAGTCTGATTTTACATCCCCGTTTTTGAACAGTGGACGTTTTGTTTACAAATGTGGGAAAAACCACTTTTGTTGTTTATTGAGAAGTGTTTAATTTTTTCATAATTATTAAATTTTATGACTTTCGGTTGTTGATTCAGAACTTGAACATCAAAAGGGTTCTCAAATCCCAAAATTTGTCGACCTGGATTGCAAGGGTCCTACATAAAAGCCACACTTTGAAGTCATAAGAATTTATTTAAGATTCTTCACGTCTTGAGTAACCAACTCGTTAAAAATGGGAAAAGTCGCGGAAACCACACTCGACAAACGATCTGCAATCATCACCCTTCTTAAAGAAGGCAAATCGCAACGGGAAGTTACTTCGCAGTTGAAGGTATCAAAGTGCTGCGTTCAACGCTGTCCTTCATAACGGTCAAACGAAGATTAAGCCATGCTGGACTATTCGAGCGAGTTGCTGTTCGAAAACTCCTGCTGCGACCGCAAAACAAGCAGGAAATTTTAGAATGGGCCAAAAAGCATAAAGACTGGACGGAAGAAGATTTCAAGAGAGTTTACGGAGCGATGAATCCAAGTTTTAGGTATTTGGCACAAAACGGAGAGTTTTTGTTCAACACAGCGCTGAACAAAGTATGATACCATACTGTTTGGTTCCTACCGCCAAGCATGGAGGCGGTTCTGTTATGGTCTGGGGATGTTTCTTTTCAAGTGGAGTGGGAGATCTAGCTCGAGTGATTGGAAAAATTAATAAGGAGGCATACAAAACAATATTGAAAAAAAAAAGCTGTGACCTTTAAACTAAGATTAATTGGTGAATGATTCGTATTTCAACAGGAGAATGGCCCTAAAAATACGTGAAGACTTCGTCAAGACTACCTGAAACAGAGGGAAGATGGAGAAATCTTACAAATCATTATATAGCCGCCGCAATCACCAGTTTTAAACCCTATAGAGCTGTTTTAGGAGGAACTGGATAGAAGGGTCCGGGATCAATGCCCATCATCAGAATATGCATTGTGGAATATACTATTGGATTACTGGAACAATATACCACATCACCACAGCAATCGAATGTCAAGGTGACTTTTTCGACCAAAAATCTTTTATGTTAAGAACAAAATGAAAATAATTTTCTTTTTATTTTGGTTTCATATACGACTATGTCCCCCGTTTATTTGACATGATTATTCTTCTACTAAAGAGTTTTTTTCGATGTTAGATTCTGTTTTTCCTTCGAGCTTTGAGGGCAGTCTCAAACTTTTGGCATGCAGTGTACAAACTGGGCACAACCTGCACAAGTTTCACACCATGAAACTCCCAGATGGGGGGTGTGATGTTCATGATGATTCAATCCATTTTCCACAACCATTTGTCACTTATGAAACAGAAACTTATGAAAATACTGTTTTTGAAAGCAATCAATATAAAACACAATGAGTCTACATACGAGTAGACCTACATATTTAAATGTGATAAATAAAATCCAATCCCTTTCTCATTAATTCAAAACCTAAATTAAACCTAGGACTATAGAGGCTTTCGACGGCTAGAGAACAATAAATTCCTTTAAATCTCGTCCTCTATATACGCAAAACGCATAGCATAGTTCCAGACAGCATAAGCTAAATCAATGTGGCTGATGTGGTTTTGGTCATTCTCTCTTGTACTTGTTCAGAATTAATTTTGGTGGGGGCGAAAGCCACCATTTATTTGGCTTATTAGAAGCGACAACTAACTTAAGGCTAAGACTTAAAGCTAAGGAGAATGATGAAGGAGTTCAGCTTTGAGGCAGGGAGTGCTGTGGTTAAAATCAAAATGGATGAGGTTTGAGTTAAGTTTTCGCAGCATACGGGAAATTGGTTCATTAGATATGAAGTGTGGTGGGACGGTAGATAGAAAAGACGGGGGCATCGTAAATTTCGTGGGTTAGTATTGAAGAAAATTGAGTTATAAAGAGATGCGCAATCGGCACAGCCTGAAAGAAGTCTATGAGTGAAAATAATGTCTGCAATGTATGGTGACCACGCTTGACTGGCGTATTCAAGGAGGGGGCGAACAAAAGGTAATGTAGAGGGATCACGTGAGGGTCGGAGAATTCTTTGGACCATCGTTTGACAAAGCCAAGTGATGAGCTTTACGAATTATCTCATCAATATATGAACGGAAATTTAGTTCCCTATCATACAATATTCCAAGATCGCGGAGAGATTGAACGATGGATATAGGTTGACCATGGAGAAGGTAAAGACGGGCGGAAGACACGTGACGCTTACGTGATAAGGTAATGGATTGGCATTTTGCGATATTGAGCTACATCAGCGTACAGAGAGAGGGAAGAGTGTTTAATAACCCTCTCAACATCGTTTATCGTTAGAATGAAGAGAAGGGGACCTAGATGGCTGCCTTGTGGAACACCAGAGGTGACCAAGAGAGAGGTCGATAGGAGGGATCAGAAGCAAACTCTGTAAGAACGGTTTTCCATGTAAGAAAATATCCATTTTAACAATATGGGTTCGAAACCGAGGGCAGACAATTTGAAGAGGATTAAGTTATGAGATATCTTATCAAAAGCCTTACTAAAATCAGTGGGGAGCATTTTTTTTAAGAAAAATTGGCAGGAAGACCATCTGGACGGGGTGAGAACTCATCATTACGATTTTGTAGTTTATTTTCAATTACAGTAGTATCAAAAGGCAGGGACAGATAAGGGCCAACGGAGAATTTAATAAGGTTACTGAAGTAAGAGGGGTCTGGTTCAAAAGAATTGTAGGCGAAAGATTGTTTAAAATAGGTAGCAACAAAGTTGGCAATGGTATGCGGATTAGTTGATGATATATTTTCAAAAGAGAGGGACGGAGGGTAACCGTCAGATTTTTTTTTATAGTTGACGAATTGGAAAAAAAATACTTAGGTCATTTATAAGATTTGCTTGCACATTAATTAGGTGCCGCTGATAAAGAGAGTTATAAAGATGATTTATTTGAAAGTAGGAACCAAGATAGTTGGAATAGTCCAAAACAGAATTGGTATGAAGGGAAGCTGCCTATAACTTGTTTCTCTTGTTACGTAAGGCGCGAAGTTTGCGATTATACCAAAGGGGGATGAAGATGAAGTTTTATGGCGAGAAAAGGGGAAGGATTTCACTGTAAAAAAAATGTGAGGGCTTCGTTTAAGGATAGCTAAGAAAACTCAAAGGAACACCTACTCAGATAGGCATTTATTTTACGGAAATTAGCTTTATGAAAATCGCAAGAAGTGCGAAGTGCGGGAGGAATTGATTGAAGAGGTGAATTGAGGAAAAGTTAAAGAAGAAGGGGGGGTGAAAGTTATCAATAGTCCCATTTGGGAATATTTTAGTTCTTAGGAACCAGTTAGTGTCAGATTTGGGTCGGGAGTTGGAAACAGGTTTTGGATGCTTATTACTAATCTTAGATTTATTTACAGTCTTATCATTAGTCTTAAATTTAATCGTAGATTTGTCGGTCAATTTGCTGATGCACATCTTACCAAGCTTGAAGTAAGTACCAGCAGAGCCTTGAAATATCCATTCGATTAATCTTGTGGCTGAATGGCAGGAGCATTATGCATTGGCTGATGGTAATGCCAAACTTGTTTGATGAATTTACGTGGGGCGACAGTGGGAGGAGACGAGGTTACCGTGACTTCAGATTCGCGAGTTGTAACGCCTGCGTAGGTGTTATCCATTTGAACCATCCGTTGGATACAGGAGGGTGGAGATGAGGGTGAATCCACTTCAGTATCACATAGTACAGCCAAGATTGACGTGTTGTACTGAACAATTGGGTGATGCTGAATATGGTTTGATATGTCATCAATTTTGCTGTATATTGCTCCAATCCTCAATATCACAAAAAGTCGACCGTACCACGGTTAATTTATCGCATACATAATTAATTTTATCGAAAATCACTTCGACAATGAAATCAGGTTAGTTGGAAGATGGTTGATTGATCGAGGGGGCTTGGAAATGAAAATCTAAGTCTTCATGCATTGATCGTGATGTTAGTAGTTGGACTCTAAATGGATCATTTCATAGGCACCAAATCCAAAGGAAACATCAGCAGAATGTATAAAATAAATTTATCATCAGAAAAAAATACACAGATCCATACGAGTAAATGAGAGTAACGCAAAATTCAGTGCAAGTAATAACTAAAATCTACTACTCCGTCATAATGGGCGAAATTTGCTTGACTAAATTAATCATGCTATAATTTCCCTTACCTATTTGAAACAAATAGATAGATTGCAAACGAATAATAATGGTATCCATTCCTCGTAGCTTTCGGTGATGTATCGTTCGATGCGTTGCATCATTATGAGTTTTTAATACAACAGAACATGCCTTAGATGAAAGTTGGTGATGAAAACATTCCTCATTCAATAAAAAACGGTAAGCAATTGAAAGTCAAAGAGAATGTTTTATTCAAAAATAATTTTATTTTATATATATAGTATACCTATGTCTGGCGTATCATAGAATTTAATACATAGTCCAATCTCCCATACTGTTGATTATTTGTTGACATCTACGCCGAGAACTTTCGGCATAGTCTGGAGTTGAACAGTCTGTTAATTTTTTCCCGGCTATATAAGCTGCATTGAGCCCTTACATTTTCTATTGGATTAGCATCCGGTAACTGTGTTGGCTAATCCATGATAACGTTTTCCTCTTTCCACTGCGGTGCTTTGGATCATTATCCTCTTGGAGCTCCCAATTCTGATTGTTTGTTCTGAAGGGTTTTTTTTGCAAACTTCGACAAACCAGACTTGTACAATTTCAACATCCGATTTGCATTTTGAATTTCCGTAAAGCAGACCAAACGTCCAAAACTTTGTGCCAAGAAGCACACATAATCGTGCAACTTTACGGGATGTTTAGCTGAGCATATTGAAGTCGTTTTTGAATGTGTTTTTCGCCAAGAAAGAGTTTCTTTACTGTACTTTCAAAAAAGACACTTTTTTCCTCTCATCGCTGTTTAATAGTGTTTAGGGATGTATTGATACCTCGTGTCTAGAGTTTTTTATCTGGCTTGCCGCAGCTTCAGGGTGAGATTCTGTTCGAACATTTCGACGATCATCTTACCTAGTTCATCATCGACGTTTCCAGTTTCTCCGCAGCGCCTAGACCATCTTGAAATGAATTTGTTTCTAGTTCGTAGGTACTATGCTACCTCTGTTGTACTCCATTTTGGTCCCTTGGGATGGTATGTTAGAAAGTAAGTCTAGAATCCTTTCTTGTATTTCGCACTCAGCGCTATTATGACCTGCTTAAGGTCATACCTTAAAGCGATTGAGAAACTGAAATGAAGAGTATTTCTTAGGATTTCAAATGAACCCTTTTGCATATGCATATAAACCACCGTTATTTTTTACGTGAGAATGGGTAGTAATCGTTTACCTTTTTTATTGAATAGACTGTACATATGTACATATTTAGAGGGGGTCTGAACAAATTCCTAACTTATTCTTTGTGGGGGAAACTTCCTACGTAAGATTTGTCTCGTGCATTTTTGCTTAAATGCTACATTTTACACATACTCGTACATACATGCGTACATACTCGTATGTCTAAATAAAGCCTAAGTTATATTATAATTTACTTGAAGAATAGGATGAAAACTGCTTAAAATCATTGATTGAGCTAGTAGCACTGCAACCAATGATCAATTATACCGAGATGATCAATTATACCGAAATCTTGTAAATTCTTGTCGAATAGAGAGGGATGGATAAAGGAGGCGAAAATGGTCTAACATAATATATTAACAGCCCTTAATTTGACGTTTTATCTTGGACAGTATTGTACAGTGCTAGAAATGTCCCACCAATATTTTAGCAATACATAGTTTGCAGGTTCCTGTTCGAGCTACTGCAGGAAATCTACAAAGGAAGTGGGCAAAAGTTTTCTTCTCACTATTATTCTTGCAAATGCGTGAATGTGTTTTGTAGTCAATTCTAAACTTAGCTGTGAGATTCCCAGTTGTAGAGTAATCCGTACTCATTGACACAATTTAGAAGTTATCTATAACAATAGTGTTAAGAAGTTCGTTTGTAAGAGTACAGCACTGTTAATAATAACGCAGCTATTTAATTCATATCATAAAGTTGACCTTTGTTAGATAGTGCGAAAGTAATTGTCCCCTTACTGGCTCCCCAATCTTTATACCAATGAACTGTGATTTTTTCACAAGCCCCGTAGCTGGGTGGAATACACTGGCTGAGACGGTATTTAATATTACCGACCCCATATTTGAACTATTGTTGACAACATTGATGAGTCTACATTTTCTCTCGCAACGTTTTTCCATTAAATTCTGGTGAGTCTAGGGAGGTAGTCAGTTGGAGAATGAGTACAGACAGGCTTTCATCCGAAAGGTATAGAGCAAAACGTCTTGTTGTACTAATATGACAGGGCTATCAAAACTTTCCCCTACTAGCGCTATCGGGTAAATGTGTAGGGGAACAAGAGAAAAACTGTCAATAAAATCCATTGCGAATGAAAGTCGCAAACAATCGATAATAAAAAACAAATTATCGTTTACTATCGATAATTATGAATACATCCAGTAATTGCTCAAAATTATTTATTTCTTAATTAAAATCTTTTAAGACTAGTCTACCACTTACCAAGCTTTCCATTACAGATCAGTAGTTAAATTTCATTTTAGACTGCTCTGATATTTCAATGTCTTCGATAGAATGAAAAATTGAAAATCGATGGTCGGAAAGTGTTATCGATAGAATCATTCCATGATTAAATTAATTAAAATAAGCAGATAATCTGAATTGTTGGTAAGTAAAATCAAATGATATTGTGCACGTACAATATTCTGGACACTAATTATTTAGTCATCACTGATTTGTACAGAGACCTCGAATCGACTGAAAAAGTAGTTAATTTTTTCTATTAGTTGACTCTAATCAAAAAATTCTGCCTGAAATTTTAGTGAGTTGCACAAAATGTCAAAATCAGTTAGTTAGAAAAAAATCGTTGTTTCGCTTCGGAATTTTATTCTAAAACTAGTGTTTAATTTTAATTGTTTTACACATTAACGGAAACGATTTTTAGTCAGTTTTGAGTTCAGTAGGTTAGGTGTTGCAAAATGTTAGTATGTAGTTAAAATTTTACTAACATTTTACACGGCCTAAGAGTGTTTTTTTTTACTTAGTTTAACTAGATTTTATTAAAATGTTCAATTAAAACGATCGAATGGTATCGAGTGATAACTATCGATAGTTACCCAGCTCTAGTAAATCTGGCGGGTTTTTAGCAATCAGCTGCTGTAAAGCCAAAAGGCTGTTTCATATTTTTGCTATTAGCGGATAACAAATATCCGTAATAATATGTATAGGTGTTTGTTTGGTAGCGTATGTAGTGGTTGTATGTATGTATGCAGGTTGTAGTTCATGTATGTTCAGGTAGGTTGCTAATTGCCGGAGTTTGCAGACTCTTCACTTATAGCTGCCCGTTCTTCCAAGCGTAGTTGCTGCATTATGCCTATGATAACTTCAATCGCAGTCTCCCAGGCTTCACTTATCGTTAGCACGAAAGTTGTCATCCCTCTTGGCGTTACCTATCCAGCTATTTCCCTTTCTAGGATGATTCTGGCCGCAGTGTGTCTTTGACATTCTATCAGAACATGTTCTAAGTTCTGGGTTTTGCCATCACAGTGCGGACAGTATGGGTCACCTACGTGCTTATTTTTGCAGAGGCACTCCCGGAAGCATCCATGCCCCGACAGGAATTGTGTCAGGTAATAGTTCACCTCTCAATGTCCTCTGTTAGTCCACTCCTCTATGTTGGGTATTAGTGTGTATGTCCATCTTTCTTTGGTTGCAGTGTTCCATCTCAATACGGCGTTGTGTCGCTGTCCTTTTGGCTTCTAAGTGTCATTACTTTTATGCTATAACCGTTGAACTCTGATAGCTATAAAAAAAAAACAAGCACACGTTTTGAATCCAGAAAAAAAAGAACAGCTTCTCAATACCAGAAAAAAAACAACATCCGTGTTCTGCTTTTATTCAACTGCGATTTTCTCGAAGTTTCGTCTAAGACTATTTTTTTCTAATGATACAATTTTATTTCCTAGACGTTTCTACATCTGATCAACATAATAATAGTAATCATGCAATCAAAGTAGTTGCTTGCGAAAAGACGAGAAAAAGTTTCCAACTTGTGGCTTATGAACCTGTTTACGTACTTGGCATATCATCGGCTGAGAATTTGTCTATCTTCCCCCCATTCTCTGCTATAGAGGCTAGTAGTCCATTTTGACTTAAACCACTCGTATTTACTTACTACTCTAACTTTTTAACAGTGCAATGGAAAGTCAATTGAACTTACAACACTATTCAAACTATTTTCATTTATAAATTCATAAGATTATTTATACAATTTTCTTTCTCGAAATTTTGAATTATAAATTCAATTCTTTTTTATGTTTTTTTTTTACTAAAAAGTGTTCATTAAAATTACTGAAATTACTCTACCTGGATGTTGACGATGTCTGAAGGAACTTAGAATGCGAATTCATAAAAAAAAGTCATACATTTTGTTGGTACTGGTTTCTTCTTTGTTGAATTTTGCATCTTGTGAAAACTGATTCCAACGATCACACCAGTAAATAAATTACATGGCAAGAGACAGGTATTGTAATTTTTGATGTTCGCTTTTTTATAGCTAACATTTTTTATTCTTCCTTTTTTCCCCACTTCTACTAATCTCAACATTGAATTTTGCCTTATCCAACTGAAATCTTTCGTTCTGCATTTCTTATTCTTTGTGAAACTTCTGCGTTCCTAAAATTTTCAGTATTTGTACAACAGTCCGTCCCTTTTGTTTTGTTTTTAGTTTAAGCTACTTTAGAAATTCTACATCTTGGAGTTGATGTACGCTGTTCTTTTTTGTGCGTTTATGGTTCGAGTCGAACCTATCATTTTGACTGACCAAGTGAGTCTTTGGCCTCAAGTAATGCAGAAATCGAATCTTCCACATCTTCTGAATCGTACCAATGTAGTCTCCGCACCAGATCTTTCTCCAAAAATTTCCTTTATGCGCTTATAATTAATGTTAAAAACGGGTCAAGTTACCTTTCACAAGAATCGTGTAACTATTCAGCCAAGAAAAAGAGTGAAATACTGTGTCAAGTTTAACTTGTTCCAATGCACATACATAAATAGAAAAATTTAATTTGGAAAAACGTTGGAACAAGTTGAACACTTCGCACTAAATTCCGTTATTCTTTGATTGTGCCGATCTAAGGATAATATTTTAGAATGGATATAACCTGGAATAAAAATAAACATTACTTTAAACTCCGCTTATCTAATAGTTGGCGGTGGTAATTTTGTTGAAATCTCGTGATTTGTCCGAGTTTAAGAGTAGCCTACCCCTATGTTCAATCTTCCTTATCTTACTTAGGTAATCCTTTTAATTTCTCATTTAATATTCTCAAGTGTCATATTAATTTATTATTTAGCTTGATCCTTATACATTTACATTACAGAATCGCGTTTTAAAAAAGGACTTTATGAAGGAAAAATCAACCTCAAATCAAATGCTTTGGAGATTGAAGATTTTGAAGTGCTCATGGATGAAAAAGATATAGAGAATTTGGAGTTAGAATTGCAAGGACAATACGTTGATTTGTTCGACATAGAACACAATGAGAATATAGTAGAACTATTTTTGAAGCCAGGCCTAACCGTTGATTTATGGACGACTATTAACTTCGTGTCGTTGAAATTAGTGGCAAAAACCAATTTAGAAGAAATAGCTTCAACGAATATAATTATCGATGTAATCCATACAACTCTGTTGTTCCAAAAACCTGCGTACATAGGATCCATAAATTCTGATGGCGATCTTGTGTTGGATCCAATTATTCTACTCACAAATACTAATACAATGGATGATGTTGACATTCAACTTCTAGAAACAGATGCAAAACTATTTTCATTTACAAAACAAGACAATCAAATAGTACTCAGACTTAACGAAAACCTCAGTCAAACCGAGTTGAAGAATAAAAGTTACCTGAGTTTAGAAGTTGAAGCCACTGAGTCTACAACTGGAGTAAAGGCTAATTGTCTTATTTTTATAGAAATGCCAAAGGCGGAGAGTGGTAAGTGAGAAATTATATAAAATTTGTAAAACTATAATTGTAAATGTAAACATTTTTAGTTGCAGTAAAGTTCGAGAAAAACATATATGAAGCAAGAATTAACGATGAAGCTAAATTGATCGCAGAAAACATAGTCTTAGATAAGGATACTTATAACGATGAGATTGAGTTTTCACTTCTAGGCCGAGACGCTGAATATTTTAGTATCCAACAAAACGAAAATATAATAACTTTATTTCTTAAGGATAATTTTAATATTAGCGAGCATTTCGATTCTAATGCACTATGGGTAGAACTTAAGGCATTGCACCCCGAAGAGAAACTCGAGGCTAACTGTCTTATTTTCATAGAAATGCCAAAGGTGGAGAGTGGTGAGTGAGAAATTATATAAAATTTGTAAATCTATAATTGAAAATGTAAAAATTTTTAGTTGCAGTAAAGTTCGAGAAAAGCATATATGAAGCAAGGATTAACGATGAAGCTAAATTGATCGCAGAAAACATAGTCTTAGATAAGGATACTTATAACGATGAGATTGAGTTTTCACTTCTAGGCCGAGATGCTGAATATTTTAGTATCCAACAAAACGAAAATATAATAACTTTATTTCTTAAGGATAATTTTAATATCAGCGAGCATTTCGATTCTAATGCACTATGGGTAGAACTTAAGGCATTGCACCCCGAAGGGAAACTCGAGGCTTTTGCTATCATAGTTGTTGACGTTGCCCACGAAACTGCACCTGAGTTCGAACAACCCAACTATATTGCGGAATTGACGCAAGACAACATATTGAGCATTCAAAAAATCGAACTTAAAGAGTCTACATGGAAGAATTACACCTTGATTGAGCTCAAAGGAGATTATTCCGATTTTTTTGAATATACTACTTTCGAAAGACAAATTGAAATTTCACTTAAATCTGAGTTACCAGAAGAAGTCAAAGAGCACAGTTCAATTGTTTTAGTGGTCATCGCTAGTAATAATGCAATTAAGGGCTACACATCTGTTGTGATAAATTTACCACATAGTCGTAATTTGTCAAATATTTTCAAAAAAACAATTCAACATGGACAAATTCTAGAAGATGAAAGTAAGCAACTATTGAAAATAGACGATATTGAATTCGTAAAAGAGTATAACGTTGCAGACTTTACTTGTGAGCTGACGGGAGGTAATATGACTTTCATTTAATTGTTCGTAATTTATGTTTGACCGCAGAATTTATTTATGTGCAGATGAATCAAAAGGCTTTGATTATACCGCGATTACTCCGAAAAATGTACTAAAACTGGTTTTGGCTGCAG
Source organism: Pocota personata (assembly GCA_963082735.1). Taxonomy (NCBI): domain Eukaryota; kingdom Metazoa; phylum Arthropoda; class Insecta; order Diptera; family Syrphidae; genus Pocota; species Pocota personata. The sequence continues at coordinate 70,692,516 of OY720431.1, forward strand.
AATTACCGAATGAGGTTATGAAGCTAAAGTTTTATATAACATTTTTATTGGAATGCCAACACAAGGAAGATGCATTAATATTTGGTTCGACTATAATTTTTATTGACCTGCCTAGCAGTAACGGTATGTTATTAATACACCTAATAAGACTATTCAATCAAATTGTGAACCTAAAGCTAAAATATTAAAACATAATTTTCCACTGAACTATGCTTTCTCCAACTTTTATGCAGATCTTTAGTTCTCTTTGAATTTTAAAAGCTTTTCATATAGTGTTTTGACATATTATGACTTTCAGCTTAGCCGTTGAACCAATTTTATCAAATTTACTACCGACCTGCACAGTCTCCTGAAGACAAAGTTTCTAACGTAAAAATTCACGCTGAATAAATACCATTATTATGTATGTACCTACATAATAAACATATAGAAAAGATACAATCCTTCTGAAACGTATCATAATATGATATCCCTAACAAAGTGGGCGTTGGTAAATTTTAAAAACACATCCAACGATATCCTTCTGTTCAGAAGGCTTATACCTTCCTTATGGCTTATCTTTATCCACTAACTTGGATCAACTTACCTTGCACTCGCAGCGGCAGCTTTCGTCGACAGCAAATTCCCCTCTTCACGTAGAGCTAGGTATTATTTGGTTTGTTAGACAATCGAGCAGACTCGATTAGCTAAGAATATATATTCAAAACTTAAAACGATGTTTAAATTATCTGGCGCCTAACGTAAAAGTACCTTTATAGTAAGAGAAAAGTGAAAACAAGGAATTAATAAACTGATACACGAAAACTTAAACGATGATAGCTTTATGTCTGTTCAACTTGTAAGTTTTTTTAACAAGTAAAATTGAATTTACATTAAAAAATCTTTTTTAAATTTTCTGCTAAAAAATTGAAATTAAATTGGAGATGAGGTTTTTTTTCTCTCTCTATTTTTTGTAACAACAAAAGTTAAAGTAACAAAATAAAAATTGTGATCATTCGCTTCCATATTTTTGACATTATTCAAAGGCTTTCTCTTTTTTGAAATTAGTTGTGGGTTTTTGCTTTTAGAGCTGTTTTATAATGGACGCAGAGCAGTTATAAATGCAGCCACCCAGTCCGTGACAGAACAATCTCGAGCTCGATTCGAGCAAAGAGTATGCGAACTTAAGTAGGCTTCATGTATTAGAAGCACCTACGATAGTTGATGACTATGAGCCGCTGATTATTCAGGCAAACAAAACATGTGAGGAATCCTAACCGAGGCAAGTCGTCTTTTTGGAAATTACGAGTGAAGTTCGAAACGTTGTCAGGCAGTCGCTATTATCAGAAATAAGATGGTGGGCTCTGCTGACCTGGAATGGTCTTCTTTCAGTACTGTCTTAAGCTTCAAAGCCATAGTGACTAGTCTCGGTTTTACATACTTGGACAAGAGACCAATATGTCTAATCGAGCATCGACATTTCCTGTCAACCCTGAGACAGGGTAGGATATCGATAAGTGAATTTTATGATAGGGTCTAGCAGATACTGACTCTAATGATCAACAAAACAATTATAGCTCATGAGGTCAATTCTTCATTAATTTCAACACTTAGTCAAAAATACCGACAGGACTAAGACCTGAAATAAATATTCTTTAATATTTATTTCAGGTCTTAACAGGCCAATGGGAGACGTTTTGTTTTCCTCGAAACCAGCTAGTACGCCTACAGCACTGGCACTTACCCAAGAGTTGGAAGCGAACCAAGCTCGCTTTTCACCAACTCATTCTCTAGGAACTATGAAACCAATTTCTTTACTTTTTAACATTATAGGCGGACATTGGTCAGATAGCCGCAGCCGACATGCCCACACTGATGGACGTTGACCCGTCATGGTCACATTTCAGAAGGACAGACTCTGATTACGCAAAGCGCTAGTAACTCTCGCTTTCCTCAAAATAATTGGCAATCAAGGGCTAATCAACCTTCGAATAATCAGAAACAAGGCAATTAAAAAGGAAAGGAATCAGATAGGCAAACAATTCCTTAAATTCAGAGGCTTAAGTTTTTGAGACGGCAACAAGATCTGAACCGAGATTATAAGAATGATTGCGAGTAACAAGATTCTTCCGGCTATTGGTATACTGACAAGTGCTCCGACATCATCAATGAATCTCGCGATTAGGGAGATTAAATTTAATTTATACACACGCAACAAATTTGTCTCGTCCAGATTTTGGGCTGAGGTTTCCATTATGCGCACTAAATTTATTTTTTTCTATTTTTTTTGTTTAAATTGACTTATTCTAAGATATACTGTAAAAGAATTTTTCACCGGAAACTTTTTTTTCTATTTTTTTTTTAATTTTAAAGTTTTCAATTTTCACAGAAAAGTGCATGTACTCGTATACATACTGCATAAATGGACGCGTTCACTTTACATAACGCTTGTGCTAAGTGATTTTTGTTGTTGTAGACGGGGATGGGTGGGGTGGTGAATGCAGTGAATGTTAAAAAATATTATAGGTATTGCCAAAGTTAAAATAATTTAAAGTTAATTTTGTCTTTTTTGATATTTTTTTTTTCTTATTGACTGAAAATATACTGCTAAAGATACCCCAGAGTAAATATAATTAAACTTTAGCTCTAGGCGTCTGCCTGACAGTTGTTGACATACCCTTAGCGGAGCGACGAAGTCGCGTGAGCGGCTAAACCCTGCGGAAAAAAGGGTTAAAATCCTGTTAACGAGCGAAGCGAGCCACCCACCTCATACTTTAAATACACCAGACTTTCTTACAGGCGGCTGCCTGACAGTTTTTGGTATACACTTATTCAACTTGTAACTTCGTTTAAAGCGCCAGGTGATTTTCACTTAAACTGGCAACACTGTTCTCAACTATAAACAAATGAAAAACATGCGAACAAATTTGTTCATTTCCTCAAGAAAAAAATATTATATTTATGTTTTTTAGGCCATTTTAAGCCAGAACAAAAAAAAAATTTTTGCTTAGTGCGCATAATGGAAACCCGCCCCAGATTTTGTAGGACTGTATTATTAACAAGGCCGTTTAATTGATTTTTGTGGTTTCGAGCGAAGTTTTTGGTTTCATCTTCGACTGTAGGAATTCCGAATCTCTGTATCATCGTTTCTTATGTACTACGGTTAATGGACAATTTCTCTTAGCACTTTATTTTCGAAAGATTGTAAAATATTGAGGGCTTCAACACTTGCTTGTATACTAGCAGCTTATTCACAATGTTAACTTATATTTTTCTGTATTTGTTTTCTAGTTTTTTGAGTTTCTTTTTCAAGTGCGACTTCCATTGTAGTTTTGCGCAGTTTCATTCAAAGGTATTTAGCATCATTTGCAAACGGAATACGGACAGGCAAGCTGTTATTATTTATTTATTTATTTATTATATAATCACTGTACATGTAAGAAAATACACTTAAAATGAGTCATGTAGGAAAAGGTAAACTTACTATATATACGAAATGAATTAGAGTGTTAAAAATACAATATGGAAAAGGTACATTAAAAAAAAATAGAAATACAAAGATAAAATGGAAAATTAAAAACAAGAAAAATTAAAATAAACAGTAAATGTTTGCAGCCATGTAGGCTTAGAAGATTAAGATAATAAATGAGAGTAATTTCAGTTTAAACCAGAGAAATACGTAAAACATGCCGATTGAAACTGTCTGTATTCAACTTTAGACTTCACCTGGTATGGCAGGTGATTCCAAAGATTTACAGCATGAATGAAAGACCTCTAAGGGATGCATGTATTTTAGACACTATACTGATTATGTGGTCGTTCAGTTTCTTATAAGTAAAATTTACATGAACAGGTTTGGTTTCGTTGAGGATGATCCGCCGGGTCTTTGTCTATTCATTTATATTATTCAGAGCGCTTTGCAGTTTTACAGTTTTTTTTTCGATCGTTTTACCTATTGCTAGGTTAGCAGTGTCATCGGTAAATGTAGCTAAGGCCGTTTCTTCTTCTTGCGATTTATTACGGGTATATAGAAGATACAGAGTCAGCCTAATAACGCTTCCTTGCGGTACGCCAGCTGAAATTTCTTTAAATTGAATATCCGCTCCCCTGTCTAACACGGAAGAGTCTATTCCAGAAATAAATTGTCAGTATGGAACAACCTGTCGTAATTTGAACTTCAGGCATTCATGCCAACCTTATCAAAGCTTGCAAGACATCAAGAAATACATTTGAGCAAATCCTTTTTCTTCAATAGCTTTCTCCATTACGTCAGTGATTCTATGTAGCTGGTCAGTGGTTGAATGCTTGCTTCTGAACCTAAACTGATAATAAGTAATAAGATTTTAGTCCTTAATAACCAGCTGTAAGCGCTTCAGTAATATCCTCTCAATAATTTTAGATATAACTGGAAGAAAAGAAGCGAAATATGACTTCTTGTCACTCGGCGGTTTTCCTGGTTTTAGTACCATTATGACATCCGCAACATTCCATTGACTCGGGACGTATTCCAATTTAATCGCAGCGTTTATAATATTGATATGTCATTTTCTTTTCTCCTTTACTATTTCTTTTATTTCCGATAGATATTTTAGGCCGCAATTTGTGGACTTTTTTCTTTGTAGGGAGTATTATTCCACGATCAATATTCACTTCATGTCCATAGTGCTTCTTAAGTGGTACGCTCAGATCCATATTCTCTTCAATTTCTTTTCTGAAGCCTTCTCAATTGTTTTTTATTTCAAGTTTCGCTCATTGTCAGAATGACTGGAGAATGGTCAAAGAAAAGATCACTTTTATGAAATTAGTATATATTCCGGTTTGCCCGTCGAATGGAAGTCACAACTCGACTCCATTCTCGCTTCATAGAGCATTCTACCTTTTCGCGAGATGCATCTTGAACCCTAAAAGGTGTAAAATCACCGCCAATAATGACATTCAGTCTAAGTGAGTTGAATATATGTATTTACAAAAACACTTTTTTTCAAGGGCACATTGTGATAGATGAGATGGTAAAGACGCTATGTCTATTTTTTACGCGTACCGTGCTTACTTACATAGATTCGAATTCTATTTTTAGGTCTTCAAAATGTCCGATAGAGTCTTTTATGTATACTCTCACCTTTTCGGATGACGTTTCCTTCCTCACATGGGTTTCCGAAATGAAGCAAACGCCAATATCTTTTTATGGTATGAATATCTCTAACTCGTCAGGATTTGTTTCATATTCATGTTCTCGTTGAAGTGCGCATGTTACGGCATGTTACGGCTTAATAAATTTATTTATTTTACTTTGCTCCTTAAACGTGAGATACAGTGTCCGCTTAACTTTTGATTCTTCCATTTACTGGTGCCGCGGGTTGAGCATATTTTTGCGCGCCCGATTTCCGACGCCCAAAAACAGATGGCTTTTCTTTTGTCACTTTTTCCTTAATGTTTTGTGACCAGAGTCCTGTAGATTTTATTTTGTTACTATTTCTTTGACGGTCTTAGGCTTTTCCTTACTTTTCGGGTTCGAGAGTTGATTTTGCGGCATTAAGAATTTATCCCGCCTTTTTCACTGCTCCTTAGCTATTTCGTAGCCTCGATAGTTAGCCGGGTGTTTCCCTTTGCAGAGGTTTGTTTACTTACTCCAGTCTTTGCAGAGGTGATTTCCGGCGCATTTCACACATGGTTCTTTCTGACAATACTTTTACGTGTGGATTAATCTTACGGTCTTATGTAAAGACTCGATTTTGACTACGACATTGAGAATCGTTATTAAGATTCTCAGCCTTATCGAACATTAGCATAAAATTAGGAAGACCGAGCTTAACAGTAGTATCCTCGCCTTTCTATCGTTGCTATTCTCGTTTAACGATATTGACAGCGTCAACAATTTTAAAGTGTCTATTTTTAAAGTCACTGACGACATATTCTTTTGAGCACAATGGCCGCCCCGGCTTCGCTGGCAGTGCTTCAAGCGGTCGGTCCAATTTTTGATGACTGGGTCCAATATGTGCGGCGTTATTTCGCCAATAGCGTCTCGAATGTTGGCCTCGAGATCGTCCAAAGTGGTTGGCTTGTTAGCGTAGACTAAGGACTTGACGTAGCCCCAGAGAAAATAATCGAGGGGTGTCAAGTCACACGATCGCAACGGCCAATTGATGAACGCTCGCCGTGAGATGACCCAGTCGCCAAATTTCTCCTTCACCACTTCGAGCGTTGCGTCGCTTGTATGGCATGCAGCGCCATCTTGTTGGAACCAAAACTCGGATATATCGATGTTGTCGAGCTCTGGCCACAAAAAGTCGGTTAACATCGCTCGACACCGAGGACCATTGACGGTAACGGTGTTTCCTTCCTCATTTCGAAAGAATTAAGGTCCGATGATCCTGCCGTTAAACCGCACCAAACAGTCAATCTTTGTGGATGTATTGATGCTTGGTGGAACACTCGACCTCTTCCGAGAAGATGATTTTTTGGCCAAAATCCAGATCTCCGGCCAATAGTTCCAGCGCCCAATTAACGAACTCACGGCGTTGCCTATGGTCGTCCGGCTTCAATTCTTGCGTCAGCTCAATCTTATACGGATGTAGGCCGAAATTCCTACCGCAAAATAAGCCTGGTTAACTCTCTGGCGATGCCCAATTCGGCTGATCGGCGCCGAATAGACATTTCTATGTCTTCTTCGATACTGGTCGCTACGGCGGCTATGTTTTCTTCACTGGCACAGATCTCTGTCTGGTTGGTGGCTTAAGGTCCAAAAGAGTGTACCTACGCTCAAACTTTTCCACGGTGCGATGAATTGCCTGCGCACTGAAGCCATGATGACGGTCGGCCTCACGACGAAATTCACGTTGCGAATTTACAACTGAGCTGGAATTTCGATAATATTATTTAATAATTTCCACACGTTCGGGAAGCATCGAGCGATGCATGGCAAACCTTACTGAATATTTTGACAGCTGGATGTCGTTGGTGACTTTGACAGCTGCTGAAACATAACAATTGGAAAAACTATCATTGCTATCTGGTCACCCTTTAGTATACAGAATATCAAACAAAGTACTTATTATATTCGAAAATATTAAAGCTATGTACTCGTATGTACTTTCCAACAACTTGGAAATCGCAATGAAAAAGTTTAAACATTTTTAATTCTCAGGCAGACGTTGACGCAGATGTATTTGTGCAAAACAAGGTTGTATGATATATTAATGTTAATTTCTATATTAATTAAATTTTTTGACAACTATTGTTATGTGAATTTAAAAATAAAAAAAATATTTAAATGAATCGAATGAATTACTCGTATTTTAAGCAATTACTGATACAAAAGATTCTTTTTTTGCATACGAAATTAAGTAATTGCTTGATAGCCGACCGTTTGCTTGTAGCTTTTGCTCTTACTTAAAGCTTTTACTTCTATCATATTAATTGCTTGATCTTTATGTATATGGCCCAATGTAATGTGGAATAACATGATGAATAATTAATGCAATTGTATGTATTCTTACGTATACTAGGAACAATTTTATCGCGATGCCTTGTTGGCGGCGCCAACTATACGAATACATTTTCTTATCGGCTTAACTGTGTTAAAATTCTGGCGACGGACGAATTGTTAATCTTCTTTTATTCGACTTACAATTAGAGTATTGACACAAAAAACCATACAAACCCTTTTTAGTTGAGTTTTTCTTCGAGTGATAGGATGAAATATTTGTTGAAGAATTGAACGAAGAACATGGTATACGAGCCGGGAACGAGCCTGCTACAAATCTCTCCTCCAATATTTTGAAGTTTTTCTCAAATTTTACTTTTACCTTCGGGTTAAATCCATCTACATTTGTTAACGTACTGTCGCTATAAGTATTCCTTTTTTACACTTTATCAATCTTAAGAATTTTTGAGGACGAGATAGGTGAATCTACAAAGAAGCGAGTCCGAATTTATATCGCCCCTTTAACGCTGTTGTTCTTTGTGCAGCAAATCAAAGCAAAAAGGCATATGGGGATTTATCACGTTGCCGAAAAAGCCACTTGACCTTTGACTTTAAGCTTTTTACTTGCACCTGTAAGGGTAAGTATTTGTTTCCTGAAAACTTTTAATCTCGAGATTTTAATCAAATAAGAGAGAAACTCAAAAAAGTGGGTCTCTCAATTCCGTCTGTCTGCCTGTCTGTATAAAAGGCTGGTCGGATTTTCTTCACATTTGTGGTCGGTGGGTTCACAATTCGAGGGTTCGGCAGAATCGGAATTTTTATTCTAACTCCAAAATTAACGGTACTTTACAAATGTCCGATTTTGAAAAAAAAAATCGATTTGCTCTGAAGGGATTTTGATTAAATTTCATATTTGATTGAGGTAGATACATATATGATACATATGCTATCAAACTGCGTTCCACTTTTTTGGCAGAAAATACGTATAACGGTACTTTACTAATTGACCGGTTTTTAAAAATTGGTTTGTTTTCAATTATGACTCGGGCGATTTTATTTTAAACAATATTTGACATAAAATTGTTTTTAACGGATTTTTTTTTGTGGAAAATATCATTTTAACGATATTATTTAAATTTCAAACCTGAGTTTCTGTAGATAAACAACATATAGCTGCAAGTGCGTGCGATCGATTTGTGTACTTTTTTTTCAAATTTCTTTTACCAGATTTAAATTTTGCCGAATTAGATGTTTTTAGCGAATCTTTTCCAGATGACTGCTTTGACTGCTTTGAAGGTTAATTAGAAAATGGTTTATGATCGTAACATTGGAGACAATTATAAAAACAGTGAGCACAAGCATAAACACAAAACACAAGAATGCACTATTTATTAATTTCATTTCGAATATAGGTACGTTCCCTAATCTACCAACTTCATAGTGAAGTTCAGCCGCATTAAATTTGCTCTATTTTTACTTGCTCCTATTTTAAATTTTTTTAATGCATTTTCATTCATGAATTCATAATAACTTACTTGCTAGACATAGAAATCCGGACAGGGTAAAAAAATTCTTTAACTTTAATTATCTTGAGAACTAGCAGGTAGTTTTTTTTAGGATTTGGCATAAAAAGGCTTTGATGACGTGATTCTAATTCACTTTGTAATACTCGTAGTTCATTGGAAAAAAGTAGTTTGAGTGAAAGTAATTAATAATGAAAAAAAATAATTTTATTAATATGGAAAATAAAAAAAAAAAATTGTGAAAAAAACAAAAGTCGAAATAATGTCTTTAAAAATTGAAAAATTAAGTGATATAGCGTGAAAAGTGGGATTCAGCAAGTCGTCAGTGGCTGAATTCATCAAAAATTTCGAGGCAAAGGCTCATTGCAAAGAAAAAAAGGGGACGGGTTGCAAAAGAAAGACCACCAGCGCTGAAGATCGGCTTTTAAAACGAATAAGGACAGACTTTGTAGAGGCAGGAGGATCAAAGATAAGCTAACGGACTGTAAGACGAAGGCATCAAGAAGCTGGTTTGAACCCAAGAAGACCTGCCAAAAAACCATTTCTAAATAAACGAATGCGCCTAAAACGTCTCCAGTGGGCCAAAGATCATGAAAACTGGACCGTAATGAATTGGAAAAATGTGATCTTTTCAGATGATGAGTGCGTGACAATAACCGAGTTGAACAAATTTATTGAAAAAGTGTGGTATGAAGTGTGGTATGGCACTGGATACTTTAAACAGCCTGATTACATCAATGCCCGACCGGAAAAAAAAGCGTAATAAAAAAAAGGAGGGACAAAGTATTAACATCTTCAGTTCTCGGAAGTTTGAGAAGCCTGTTTTCTGTAATAAAAATCATAAACTCGAATAGCAATAAAAACTATCATTATGCTTACACATTTACTCACTTGTTTTTTTCAACGAAACTTAAAACAATTTCAAAATCTTTGTACTTACATATGTATGTATAATATATATGTACATAAAACTTAAAAAAACATTTTTTTTTCTAAGTGGCGAGTTAGCCTAGTGCAAGTGATAGGTGACCATCAACCCAGCGACCTGGGTTCAATTCCCAGGCGGGGAAAATAGTATAGTCTTCTTTTTTTTTAATTAAAAAAAAAAAAAAAAGTGCAAACAAAATTAAGTGACGACAGCAGAAATCAGGCGATGAACGTCCGCGCTCCCAAAAGCGGGACCTGCTGATGGAATGACTCTATCAGCCAATGATGCAGTAAAGTCAGCCCACTCAGCAACAGTAGCAACAGATGGAACTGGGAAGAGGAGGAGGCAGCTGAAATCGACTCCCAACCCAGTAAAGCGCCCCTCCACAACAGCTTCAACTGAAAAGCTGCCAGGTGGAGTGATGGAAGGGGCGCCTGGTATAGCAGTAGCAGCAGAAAAAAAACGCCAAAGGTCGTCAGATGACGACGACCAATACCCATACGTCTCCGACGGTGGGGCAGGCCATTATATGGGGGATACCAACAGTTTCGATTTTTTGGCCGCTTCCAAGTCCGAAGACGAAGACGAGGAAGTAGAAAACCTGAATAGCAGCAATAGACAGCTGCAACAAAGGGTGCGTGCTATTAAGGCCAAACAAATGACCAGAAGGGAAAAAGAGCGCAGCAAGAGATCCAGCACGCTCAGCAACAAGAACAGAAATCGTCAGAAAGCCAGCTGCAAAAACAAAAGCAGTTGCAACTACAGCAGCAGAAGCAGCAGCAGCAGCAGCAGCAACAACAACAACAGCTGAAGAAACAGCAGCTACAACAAAAACGGCAGACAAAGCAGCAACAATAACAGCAGCTGCCAAAGCAGTAACAACAACAGCAGCTGGCAAAGCAGCCACAACAACAACAACTGAAAAAGCAGCAACAACAACAGCAGCAGAAACCGCAGCAGCAGCAACAGCAACAACAACAACCGCAGAAGAAGACTACAAAAACCAGGGTGCCACCGATCAACACCTTCAAGATCGAGTTAAAGGATACCATTGAGCTATGTAAGTCGGCCATAGGTAAACATTTTTATATTAAGAGATTAAATGAAGATAGACATGCTATCCATTGTAACACAGTGGAACAGTATTATAAAATCAAAGATTTACTAAAGGAATCGACGACGGAGTTCTTCTCCTTCACCCCGAAGGGGGAAAAGCTGCAAACTATGCTGCTGAGGGGGATAGAACCGTCTACCGATCCGGAGATGTTCCTTAAACTGCTTAAAGAAAAGGAGTGCGACGAGCTCCAATTCGTAGGGGTCAAGCCATTCACCACAGCAAGGGCCAAAAGGGAGAAGCCGAAACTGCCGTTCTTCCTAGTTCAGCTTTCACCCAATAGCAAATTGATGGTCTAAGGAGTATTAAAGTCCTAGACTAAGGATCGAGCGAAGAGCCGTGTTGTTTAAGTTGAGCATGTTATAAAGTATGTACAGCAGTGGTCTGCTTATGCCCAGCCTGCTCAGCTTGTAGAAGAGTCCCTCTAACCATACGGTGTCGAAGGCCTTCTCCAAATCAATCAGGCAGGCACCTGTGCATTGGTTCTTGCTTTTGTTCCATTGGATATCCGATACCAGTTTAGACGCGGCATGTATTGTATCATGCCCCGCCTTAAAACCGAATTGGTTATCCGGAATTAAATTATTGTTCTCAGTCCACTTAAGCAGGACTCTATTAATCACTTCTGTGAATACCTAAGTTATGTTGAGAAGGAGACTTATCGAGCGGAGTTTTGCCGGATTGGATGTGTCCTTGCCCCTTTTGGGGATGGCTTGTATCGCTGCTGTTTTTCAATTCGCTGAATAATGTGCATTATTCAGTGCATTGTTTAACAGAGTCTAGAGGGAGATGTCGAAGCTCAATGTTCGATACTCCGTCGATTCCCACAAATTTCTTCCACCTCAATGAGTCAAAGATCGCCTGGAGCTCCACCTTCGATATGAATGTGGGATATACCCTTTCATCGGCGATGACATTATTTGCCATGATATCGTCATTAAACTCGGTAAAACCTATGTTCTCGGATCGCCAGTGGCTATATCATTTCGAAGGTAGAAGTTGTGCACAAGGACGCGATTTTCCAGGTCGTGGTTCGGGCAAATTGTATCATTGACCTTGTACACTTCCTGGGAAGTCGCTCCTATAGCCTCTACCTTCTCCTGCGAATCTTCGATCACAAAGAAGTTGTCATCCTCTACTGCGTTATCTGGATCTATACCTACTGTTATCAGTATTTGTCCATTGTTCGTCGTTCGGGGGATGTTAAGACACGAAAGGCAGTTTTGATTGTTTCTCCGAAATATTTTATTTATTTACGGGAATATACTCGGGTTATTGGCTTTTACAGGCCGAATTTTGTTGTTCCAATGCAAATTTACACAAAGTTTGTAGTTATTGCTGATTAATTTCTGGCTGAACGACTTCAGCGTCCTAACCTCCGAGTTTTGTCTGTCATTAAACTGCCTGTACAAGTTTTTTAGTCTTGTAAGCAGTCTACTTTTTTTGTAGGTGTAGTGCGTCGATTGCTGCATTGCGGAACACCTTGTCAGTTGGTCGATACCGAGGTATCGGGGTGGGTAGAGCGAATTCGAGGAGAGTGCTCTTGTCAAAGTTCTGGAGAAGCGAGTCCAACGCGTCCTACTATATTTGTAGGAGTATGTTTAGACAAACGCCTCCAACACCGCAATTTCGTTGGGAATCGTTATTACGACACTGAGTCCGCAATGGTTACTGTCATACATAAATGAGTGTCGAACAGCATGAGATTCATATAAGAGCCGCTTCTAGGAAACGACGGACTATCTATAGCTTTCAGATCGAGTTTATAATCGACACTGTGCTGACTCCACCAATTGAATAGTAGGTTCCCTCTAGGATTAGGTGTGTTATTTTCCCAATCACTACGTATGGCGTTTAGATCTCCGGCCATGGGGAAATAATTCTCCTCCGACCCCAACCTTAGGCATCGAACAAGTTTCTCGAGCTCTAACATAAATAACTTTAGGTGCATCATATACATCCTTTTTTTTCTATGGAAAGGGATGCACACAATAAACGCTTCCAGCAGCTGGAACCTTTGCACTTCACCGCTGTACACTGTATTAAATTGCAGTTGTTTTTTAATGAAGATCGCAATACCTCCTCCTTGTGTGGAGTTGGGTCGGTCTCTTCTGACAATATTGTATTTATTGTGCCCAATTTTTGCTCCTGAGATGGTTTTGTTTCGATAACCATAAGCACATCAGGGATTTGGTCTTCAAGCAACTTAAACAATACGGCTCCGCAAATATTGCTTACGTGAAAATGTTCGATCTCAAGATTCTGATCAATCTTTGTATTACTAAATATAACAGAGAAACTCAAAAAACTGGATCTCATAACTGGAAAAACTGACTTAAATGGCTGGACGGATTAGCTTCAGACATCATATCTTTGATCTGTGGGCTAAAACCCAGAGTAGAAATCGGAATTTTCATTCTAGCCTCAAAATTAACGGTACTTTAATTAAGTCATACTTAGTTGTAATATAGAAGTTTGCAATAAGAGTGCATACCCTAAACAATTTTTAATAACTATACTTTATTTATTGGCGTACTTGTTGAAATTTGTTGTGCTAAACTAAGCAGATTTTATTCCAAGACCCAGCCTTGCCCTTTATTTCTCCCATTCGATTATTGCAATTGCCTTCCTCAACAACACATCAAAGGTCCTCCCTGATCCGGTTTGTGTAACGTCTGCAATCTTGGAAAATCTTATGGGTCAAAGAGTACTTACCTCTAGGTTTTCGCAATTATCTATTATCAATTTGTGCTGTTCATTCGTATACTACTCAAATTTAAAATTCATGTAAAGTTCAAAAGAGGCAACCAAATTTTAGTTTTCGAAAAAATTATTTTGCCATATGTCCAAAATTTTAATGCTACATATGTACCTAGTAATACCATAAGTTCTGTCACAAATATAAAACGCTATAAAAAAAAAAAAACAGTAAACATATTGTATTCAAAATTGTTTCATTTATTAGACCACAATATTGATTATTAAAAAAAATTGGATTCACTCGAAATGACTGCCTTTTGCTTTAACACAAGCTTCCAAACGGTGTGGCCATTGGGCTATAGCGGCATGTACGGTTTCCATGGAGATCGTGGATCTGCTCTGGTTAATGCTGTTCTAAGGCTTTCCAAATTTCTGTGGGGAGTCTTGCAGGCCATGTTCTCCAATTCTGACCACAAACCATAATCCAGAGGATTCAGATCTGGACTCCCCGACGGCCAATCTTCTGCTGCTATAAAGCCAGGAATATTGACACTGAGCCACTCCTGCGTGGTTTTGGCTTTGTGCGTATTGGTCAAACCCTTTACAACACCCTCTAGCACATCTTCTTGGTAAACCTTTGCACCAGTTTTTACGCCTTCTTCACAGAAATGGAGGGATGTGACACCATGGTGAGAGCCCCTCCACCAAACCATTACGGAAGCGGGATGATGGGCACCCTTGGAGCAATTTTTTTCGCTTCCTTAATGAAGTGGCATAAATTTTGTCATTTCGTTTGTTGAAAACTTCTTCCACGGTAAAAATTTTCTCATCCGTAAACATAATGTTTTCATGGCCATTGTCCGCGTGCCACTGCAAAAGTCGATTGCATCTTTCCAGCCAAATTTTTTTTTAGTTGAGGAGTTAGAAGATGACCCGTGGACCGACGGTAGGCTTTCATATGCAGATCATCCCGAATGAGCCTAGACATGGATCTGGTTGATATATCCTTGGAAATGATCTTCTGCTTCCTAAGGGGATTTCTCCGAATTCGTTCACGCAATGCCTTTACTACCGCACTCGTACGGACGACACGCGGGCGACTCGATTCTCTTTAACGTCCCACTCCATGTTAATAGTTTTCAAACTGAAACCAAACTGACTAGTATTCTTCACTGATCAGTGCATGTGTTGTGAAAAGAAAAGTTAACGGTTCTATTCCCGCAAGAAGCGGGAACTATAACTATAAGCGCTGGAAATTGTGTAACAGAACTTATGGCAGGACTAGATACATATGTTATTACATATGTCGAATGTAACTTAGATATCAATCAAAATCCGCAATTTAAGCCAATTTTCGCAAATGCGCTAATTGTAAATATATAATAAATAAAAAATATAAAATAATTTAGAGAAAAACTGAGTACCTACGCAGTGATATTGCAGACGTCCATGTTGCCTTAGATATCATTGAACCCGTTTTTAAGAAAATTATAATTCTTTTCTTTAAATTAGCCATAGTAAAGTACAGTTAATTTTGAGGCTAGAATGAAAATTCCGATTATGCCTCTGGGCATTATCCTACAAACTACAGATATGAAGTTTTAAAAAAATCCACTCATCCGTTTAGGCTGCACTTAGAGGTACAGATAAATGGACACAATTTATTAGAATATCGAGACACAATATTTTGACGAAAACAATACTTGTTTTTAAGGAGCAAGGAAAAATCGTAAGAACGAGTAATAATTTGTCTTTTTCTGTTTTACTTGTACCTATAAGGGCAAGTATTGGTTTCGTGAAAGTTTTCGATCTTCTAAGTTTTGCTCTAACTTAACATTACTATAATACGAGTACAGAATCATAAAAAAGTGGGTCTGTAAATTCTGTATTTATCTGTCTGCCTGTCTGGCTTCTGTCAGTATGTGCGCTGAACTTCTAGACGAATTTACATCAAACTTCATATCTGGGGTCTGTGGGTCACAATTCGAGGTGAAATCGGAATTTTCATTCTATATATATATATAAATTTTATATATAAATTTTATGTTTGGGTTGAGTTAGACATACATAGCTACACTGCAGGTCAAAAGTTTACAAGTGTGGGAAAAACCGCTTTTGTGGTTTATTGAGAAGTGTTTAGGTTTTTCATAGTTATTCAATTTCATGACTTTTGGTTGTTGATTCAGCACTTGTTTATGACTCCTTACATCAAAAGGCTTCTTGTCGACCTGGATTGCAAGGGTCCTACATAAAAGCCACACTTTGAAGTCATAACTCGTTAAAGATGGGAAAATTCGCGGGAACCACAATCGAGAAACGATCTGCAATCATCACCCTTCTTAAAGAAGGAAAACCCCAGTGGAAAATTGCTTCGCAGTTGAAGGTATCAATGTGCTGCGTTTAACGCATTGAACGACATGCTAAAACCGGAACCACGGTCAGGACATCCTAGAGCTACAACTAAACACGAGGATCGGCTAATAGTCACAACAAGCAAACGAAGTAGACGAAAAACAGCACGCAAATACGAGCCGAAATAAATGAAACACGGAATAAACCGCTGTCCTATTGGATTGCTGGTGCAATATACCACAGGCAACAATTCAAAAACGGATAGCTAGAATGTCAAGAATTGTAAATATGATTAATCGATTGTAAAGGCGGCTTTTTGGATGATATTTGTCTTTTTATTTTTGTTTCATATATTATATGTTTCCCGTTCATTTTACAAGATTAGAGTTTTGTCGATGTTAGATTTTGTTTTTCCTTCGAGCACTGAGGGCGGCCTCAAATTTTTGGCCTGCAGTATATCTCACTAGATGACGTACCAAATTTTTGGTATGAAAGTTGTAGATTTTTTAGATTTTATTTAACTTTTTTTCATAAAAATATAGATATTTGGTTCATTCATAAAAAGGATTACAAGTCTAATTGTGTTTGGCCTTAGGCCGTAGAGTATGTTATTAAAGAAGTAAACATTTTTTTTTTTATTTTGTTTTTAATATGAAAGAGAAAATAGCATTAAAATAAAAGAAAATAGTATATTTAAACAACACGTTCCGGGCTGATGATAAATATCGTAATTTGTCCGGATTTCAAGATCTAGAGTACGCGCCAAATCTATTTATCATCAGTTGCATTCCTTCTACTGAGTCCGCCAGGAAGACCATGTCATCTGCGTACTAAAGACCTAAAATCTTTTTTGACCAATCTCGATACCACCTCCTACAGAATCATGTCGTTAATAAACATGATAAATAGTAGGACACTTAGGATACACCCTTGTTTTACCCGCATTGTCGTGTCAAATTCCTCCGATATAAGTTCACATCTCAAACATAGGTAACATTGTCCGCGTTCTTCGCTTTCAGGATATTAATGACTTTGCTTAACATCCCGATTCTGTAGAGCTTATTGAAGAGCGGTTCAGTAGCTGTGGAGTTAAATGCCGCATGGAAATCTACAAAAAAGACATATGTATATCGTTTTATGTTTTCTTTTATAAATCTCAGCGATGTTGACAAGTGAAAAGATTTGGTCCACCGTTGAGTAATTCTTCCTAAAACCAGCTGGGAAATCATTTAGAACTTTCTTGTCCTCTACCCATTGTGAGATTCTGTTAAATAGTAACGCACCAAACAACGTTGCCGAAGTATTCAGGAAGGAGATTCCTCTGTAATTTGATCCTTCTCTTCTTCTTATGTCCTATATCCCCTTGTGGGTCCTAGGGCCTCGACTACGCCTACGCGCCATCGTGTACGGTTTCTGGCAATGTGTCTCAGCTCTCCCCAGCTTTTCCCCAACTGCCGTGCTTCCTTCTCGACTGCTCTGCGCCATGTTCTCCTTGGACCACCAGGTCTTCTGCCGTCCTGAGTTAAGGGGTTCCATTGCATAGCATGGTTCGCTATGGAGCTGTTACCCTTTCGGAGCGTGTGACCAATCCACTCGGCCAGAAAATCCTTGAGATGTTGCGCAGGCACCTATTAACGAACGTTTGCAGCTTTCTGGTGATAGCGGTGGTCACTCTCCACGTGCTGCATCCATATAACAGCACGGATTCAACGTTGGAGCGGAACAGTCTTAGCTTGGTGTTCAAACTGATTGCATTGCTTCGCCATACTTTGGACAATATCCCGAACGCGGACTTTGCTTTGGCGATTCTGTTGGCTATATCCAGTTCGGTTCCACCATCGGTCGAGACAATACTCCCAAGATACTGGAAATCCTCTACTCTCTCTACCGGTTGTCCAGCAATGCATATTTGAGCAGATGAGTTCGTTCCAAGACTGATAATTTTAGTTTTTGCGGTATTAATTTTCAGCCCGACGACGCCAGCCTCCCTCTCCACATCTGCTGTCATTTGGTGGAGGTCTATAATTCTATGAGAGAGTAAGCATACGTCGTCAGCGTAGTCGAGATGTTTAAGTTGGAATGTGAGAGTCCATCGAATTCCTCCGTTTCCCGTCGACAAAGCTGTACGAAGCACATCGCTAATCACCAATAGGAATAGTATTGGTGAAAGAATGCAGCCTTGTCTTACCCCACTTTGGATCTCAAATTCCTCAGACAACCTTCCTCTGTGCAGAACGTGACATTTGGACCCTTCGTAAGTAGCTTTGACAATAGCAATTAATTTATCAGGAATACCTCTCCTGCGTAAGGCACGCCAAATAAACTCCCTGTTAACACTATCGAACGCCTTCTCAAAATCGATGAACAGCAGGTGAAGTGGCGATCGATATTCAACGCAGAGCGGAAACCTGCTTGTTCGGTTTGATTCGCTTCAGGATGATTTTAGCTATTATCTTAGCTACAGCAGGCAGCACGCAGATACCTCTCCAGTTTCCGCACTCCATTAAACTACCTTTCTTAGGAAGCTTGACGATCATTCCCTTTTTCCACTCGTCAGGAAAGTTCTCAGCTTCCCAAGCTCTCTCTATAAGTGGAAGCAGAAGCTCAGCCGATGTTGTTGGCATTGCTCGTAAGAGCTCTGCGGGAATACCGTCAAGTCCGACCGCCTTGATGGTTTTAAGTGCTTTGATCGCGGTAGTGATCTCATCCTTACTGGGAGGCGCGGTGCGTATTCGGGCATTTCTTACCTCGGACACCTCATTCTGATTTAGGAACATATCGCTAGCGAATACACGGTTTAAAACCGTAGCAAAATGCTCCTTCCATCATCAAATAAGCAAGGAACCGTCTAGGCTTTTCACTGGGTGTTGGCTGGAGCTGCGACCACCTGTCAGCTCTTTAGTGATTCTGTAGACGGTCCTACTATCGCACCTTCGTTCAGCATCTTCTGCTTCTGTAGCCAGCGCGTTGATGTAGTTGCGCCTGCGCTGAACTTCTCTCATCTTCATGCGATATAGGGACTCTAGCTCATTACTCCCTGCTGCTGGAGCGGCTGCAATGCGAGCTTTCAGCTGTTTCCGTTCGTCAATCCGTCTCCAGGTATCCTCGGAAAGTCACGCCCTATGCCTTTCCTGTGATCGACCGACAATTCTTTCAACACCAGATGTAAAAACATTTTTCACAGCACACCAATGGTCTCGGATGGTTGTGGGCAGTGAGCTGCTGATTGCTTCCACACCTTGCGAAATGTGCTCCACTAATTGTTGGCGCACTGAGGGATCACTAAGTCTATCGATGTTGAACCTGGGCATTCTTGTATTGTCGTGGGATCTTCGAATGGCAGCAGTGCGTAGTTGAAGAGTAGCTATCATAAGATGGTTATCTCGTACTATCCCCACATCTGCCCCTCGCCTGTTTCGGACGTCCAGGAGACTACTTCTAAAGCGGCGGCTGGTGGCAAAATGGTCAATTTGATTGGAGGTTGCTTGCTTGCCGTTGGAAACCCAGCTGATTTTGTGGCAGGTCTTGTGCTCAAACATGGTGCCACCTATCACAAGGCGGTTGGCATTGCAGATATCCACAAACCTGTCGCCGTTGTCATTGCGGTTACCTAGTCCATTCTTCCCGATTACATGTTTGAGCCCTTCGTTGTCGTTGCCTACCTTGGCATTCAAATCCCCCATCACTAAGACGATGTCTCCATTTGGTGTTGTATTGAAGACGGCGCTTAAGAGATTGTAGAAGCTCTCCTTCTCGTCCATAGTCGAGTCCGTTGGGGCATAACACTGTATGATGGTGACGCGTCGTACTCTAGTCCGGAATCTGGCCGACATAATCCTATCACCATAAAGTTGCCAGGAAATTAGGCCTTTGCGTGCTGTTGGTGTTAGCAGCAGTCCGACTCCATATTCCCGTGGACTTCCAGATGGTCTTCCGGAATAGAGTAGTACAGTGTTATGCGTTGGGGACTGGTACTCGCCCGCTTCTAACCATCTGATTTCGCTTACCCCCAAAATGTCCAGTCTATATCGCATGAATTCTTTTTCCAATTGAAGGAATCTGGCATTGTGAGGTCCTTCGCTTCCCGAGTCGAGGAGCGTCTTCACATTCCAGAAACCTATCTTTGTCCGGGTACAATAGCCAAAAGTCGTCAACATGTGATCATTCCTTATCCGAGGCATAGTGTCGGTTTCTGTAGCAATTAGGGTTCGGTAACGCAGGTTGCTAGCCAATGTTACCTAGTCTAGAATCAAGGCCCTAGACAACCCGCACTTGCAGTTTTAGCCTACACGCATAAGGGTTTATACGTATAGTTACCCAGGGACCATAACTAGGAGGTAAAGCAAGCACTTCATCACGAACTTGATTGTTGCTCTACTGGCCCAAGCCAAGTTTTGAGCAGTCAGTAGTTTCCCGATCAATCGCAATGCAGATCATCTGTAATTTGTTGCAACTTCATAACTTTCTTTTTTGTGTAGCGGAAAAATGGATGACTTCTTGGGGACGCAGCTCTTGGTGACGTTAGTTGTTTCAAATATACGGTTGAAGTCGGTAGTAAGCGCAACCAAAAATTCTGTCGAACAAGTTTTATACAATTCAGAAAAAATATGGCCGTCTCCTGAGGCTTTCTTGGTTTTAGAATTTTTGATGACCTGCTGCACTTCATACAAGGAGAATTTTGCATTCAATAACTCGTCGAAAAATATGGCTGCCGCATATTGAAAAACTAGTTAGATTAGCGGAGCATTAAGTAGTCGATAACTGACCACGGCGTTCCTCGAATAAAGGATTCCGAGTAATTTGGTACCTTTGCAGTCGCTAACTTCATCTTTGGTTTAACTGGTTAAAATCATGACGGCTGCTCTCTTAGCTCCGCTTATAAAACTATATTGTGATACACCAATCCTTTTGTTAAAGTCTCCTATCAGCATTAAGTCCGTTGATCCTGAGTTGATTAATACGCCTAACAGTTTGACATAGTCGCGTTGCCAATGATTACAGTCAAGATTTATGGGTAGGAAACATAAAGTTATGTTACAAAAGTTGATACTTTACTTAATTATCGAAAACTGGTCATATATATTGTAATATGCGAGCTACGGCTCGAGTAGATAAAACAATATTCTGTGAAATTATTTCTTTATTTTCTAGTCTATAGAACAATTCAGGTTCACACTATACTATTATTCGCAATTCTTTTCTTACAAGGTCTCTGTCCTCTCAAATCACTTTATCTCCTTTCAATTACTTAATTCACAAATCCAAACTAATTACTTCT
Source organism: Pocota personata (assembly GCA_963082735.1). Lineage (NCBI taxonomy): Eukaryota > Metazoa > Arthropoda > Insecta > Diptera > Syrphidae > Pocota > Pocota personata. Next base: position 70,713,813 of record OY720431.1, read on the forward strand.
TCTTGTTAAATCTCAACTTTCAATTTATCACAAAATTACAACTTCGCCCATTATCACTTTTCTAATCTCTTCGCCACAGTTTAGAAACTACTGCACCTTTTTGATCGCCATCTGTCCTTATATAGCAGAAGTTTCTGATAGCCAGAAACTTCTAGCAAATTCTTCGACCACTGGAACAAGAAAAATTCTGATGTAATAATTCCAAGATGACAATCATTTCGTGCAGTTATAATTCTCTCTTGCTCTCTTTTATCCGTGATATTATCCGAGCTGTGGTGACTAATTTCAGACACGAACCTCAAATGAAAAGACACTTCGGAATTTGTTGCCTGTTCGAGGGCGTAGTTATTATGCTACATTATGTTACAATATCTTTGTGGAACCTTTACCACTGCGCGAATGAAACAAAAATCAAAGTCTTCGGAAAAAATGAATATTTTATTTTTTGTCAGCACACTTAGAATTTGCGTCTTTTGGCCACGGAAATCTGAGTAAGAATGAATTGTCATACGATGCCGCGGAAGAGTCCGCCTTTTTCTACACTCTTGCATCTGTGCGAGTGAGGGAGAGGACGTAACAGCGCATCGTATGATTGATGACGTTTCAATTAGTCAGAGAATCTGTTAGCGTAGTGGTGTTAGCGGAGACCATGCGGAGTTGCCATTTAGCCATTTAGAATTTGCTAAGTTAGTGGAGTCTGTGAGGAGTTGCCACAGTACTCCCCCCTAGAGGAGTATTAGGGTGAGTGCTAGAACTGAAATTCATACCTCTATGGAAAACGTACACGTCGCCCTGAGCATGTTGTTAACGCTGGCTGCTTGAGTATGCTTTTTCGTTCGCCTCTGGCATTGATTTCCCTTGATGGTAGCTGATAGATTGGCGGAGCTTCGTTTACTGGATTTTCGCTGCCTTGGTCATCGGAGGCAAGGAAGGCTGGCTTAAGCCGGTCAAGCAAAATTTTAAAATTTTCGTCGTTCTGTTCCTCATCCTAATTAAATAATACTTAGGGTAGCACTTCAGTATTTGATATGGGCCCTCGTACGGTTGGTTGTGTCGATGCCTCTAGAGATTTGCTTACGAATGTTGGACGTTTCGTGTGATGGGCTGTCGTTGTTGGACGATGGTTTGCTATGGTTCTTGATAGATCGTTCAAAAGTTCGCTCTGTCATATGATCCTTTCTGCTGCACTTGACTCGCAAAACTCTCCAGGAATACGCAATGTTGAGCCGTACACCATCTCTGCTGGCGAAGCTCCTGTCCGGTTTGAAAGCAACCCGTAGCCCCAGAAGTATTAATGGTAAATGCTCGACCCACCTGTTTTCATTTTGGCACAATATTGCTGCTTTTAGTGTCCGGTGGAACCTTTCGATCAACCCGTTAGATTGCGGGTGGTATGATGTGGTCCGAAGGTGATTGATACCACTTTTTCGGGCCAGTTCTTGAAAAAGTGACGCTTCGAATTGTCGACCCTGGTCGCAAGTGATCGACGCAGGCGTCCCGAACCGCGCTATTCATCCTTCTATCAAAGCTACTTTCGGCTGTCATGTCTGTCATTGGCACAACCTCTGGCCAGCGAGTGAAGTGGTCGATTATTGTCAAGCAGTATCTTTGCCCCCTGTTCAGTGGGAAGGGACCCACAATGTCGACGTTTATGTGTTCGAAACGAGCGGCCAGTGGAATATATTTCGATGTATCCGTCGTCGTGTGTCTTGTTACTTTTGAACTTTGGCACTGTAGACACTGTTTGACAAACTCGGTGCAGTTCTTTACATTTGGCCATAAAAAGCGATCGGTGACGAGTTTTGTTGTTGTTCTTGCACCTGGATGCGAGTACTTGTGCGTGTCCTCGATTATTTGCTTTCTGAACTGCTTGGTCACAAACGGCCGCAAGCGCGTGGTAGATGTATTGCACACAACGCTGCGATTACTACGTGGAACGATAATTTTTTTGAAAATTAGTGAAGTTTTGTCATTACCTTCAATATTTTTAAGTTCTTCGTCATTCTTCTGGTCATCTGCGAGAATTGCGTAGTCAATTGCACTGATTCTAGACAACAGGTTTGCGGTTACGTTTGATACCCCTGAAATGTGACGAATCTCGGTCGTGAATTGTCCAATGAAGTCAAGGTGTCGAATTTGTCGCGGTGTTGATCTATCCCCTTTCTGTGCAAAAGCGTACTTAAGCGGCTTATTGTCAGTGAGTATATGACACCTTCGCCCTTGAATAATATACCTGAAGTGTTTTACGAACATGTACATCGCCAGAAGCTCCCTATCATAGATGCTGTGCTTTGCTTGAGCTTTGTCCAGTTTCCGGGAAAAAAATTCCAGCGGTTGCATGCTGCCGTTGACCATTTGGTGCAATACTGCACCTACCGTCACATCAGATGCGTTAACTGCTAATAATAGCTCTGCATTTTTCTTCAGGAATGCCAGAAGTGTTGCATTCGCCAGGTCAGACTTGGTATTGCTAAATGCTTCTTCTGACTCTGCGGTCCATCTTATGACTGCTCGGTCGTTTTTTGTATTGCCGCTGATTAATGACTGCAGCTTTGCTTGATTGATGACAGCATTCGGTATGAATTTGCGGTAAAAGTTCACCATGGCCAAAAAATTCTTCAGGTCTTTAGCAATCTTTGGCTTGGGAAAGTTTTTGATTACGTCTACCTTTTCCGATAGTGGCTGGATACCTTTTCGGCTGACCAAGTGGCCCAAAAATTGCAACTCCTTTCTTTCAAACTCACATTTAGCTGGGTTTATCGAAAGGTTTGTTTTTTGGATGGATACCTGGTGGAAGGCTGTTTGTAGGTCTATTTTAGAAAATATTCGCTTACCATCCAGTATGCTAGTGAAGTCTTGCAGGTATGTAAGCAGGGGGTAACGATCCGATTTGGTCTGGGCATTCTGTGCCCGGTAGTCCCCACATGCTCGCCATGATTTCTCCGATTTCAAAACCATGTGGAGGGGGCTCGCGTAGTTACTGCTGATGGTCTGCATATTCCGGCTTTCATTAGGCACTCGAATTCAGTTTTCGCTGCTTCCAGTTTCTCTGGTGATAGTCGGCGTGGACGTGCAAAAACTGGCTGACCTGTTGTTTGAATCCGGTGTACAACCGTTGACCTCGTTGTTTTTCCATGCGGTTGCATTCTGGTTATATCGGCAAATTCGATCAATAAATCAGCGTATGGTTCTTGGGCGTTGAACGTTTTGATGTTGAGAGTTCTCTGAGCAGCATCTCTGGTACAGGTGGCTTCCATTTTCGTAAGAGAGTCCATAATTTTGTTGCGTCGAAGGTCGATGAGTAGTTCGAAGTGGCGTATGAAGTCGGCTCCAATTATTGGTGCCGTAACATCTGCCACGATGAATTGCCAGATGAAGTCTCTCCGCAGGCCAAGGTCCAAGTTCATCATTTTCGCCCAATATACTTTGATCGGCGATCCGTTGGCTGCGAATAACTGGAAGTTAGCTGGTTGTAGACAAATGTTTTGCTTATGTGGGATGACTGAAATGTCGACTCCTGTGTCAATGAGAAAGTTATCTTTCGTTATCCGATCATTGACATATAGGCGACGAATAGCCGGCGCACCATTGGAGCTATTTTCAGTGGACTGGCTTCGTGTTCATTGGTTGCTTCTGCCGCCTGGTGATAACTGGCGGCGGAAGCGGCAGGGTACGCGGCACAAAATTGCATTAGGCCCAAACTGGCGATGATACCAATATAACGTGCCATCATTGCTATTATTGTATTCGTTACGGCGTTCAATTGAATGGTTTCTGTTCCCTGCTAATGGTCGTTCCCCGGAGGGAGCGCGCTGTAGGTTTTGGTATCGAGGCTGCGGGTGCCTCTCGAATTTCTGAACATGTGTTCGAACTGGCGAGATACTTGGGCTACTATGGCACTTAAGCGTTCATCCTCTGCGTCCTGCTGAGGTATCGGTGTTGCCTGGATTGGCACAGTCACTTGACTTATTTGTCGCGCACCCATGGCATCTACTACGGCGTCGGCTATTTTGACGAATTCAGTTGCACCAGCTGTTGAAGCAGCGACGGCAGCTTTAGCATGATCGGGTAGCCATTGCGCCCATAACCCCTTCAACGCGTCATCAGGCATAGTAGTACCAGCCACGCGCTTCATTTCATGAAATAGTTGACTCGGCTTCTGATCACCGAGTGTCATCTAGTTTAATAAGCGGTTCATCTAGTTTAATAAGCGGTTCAGGAACCGTTTTTGACTATCTGCGAAATGTGCGATGAGTGAATGCTTGATGTACTCATATTAACCTGTGTTTGGGGTCGTTCCAATTATCCCTTCGATTTGGTTCAGAAGAGTTGGGTTCAGTGACGCCAAGACGGTGTTGTATTTCTGACCATCCCCCACTATTGCTGTGACTACCACGCCTCAATATTCGTGTGTAGGCATTGGAATTTTAGCCGCCGCTATAGCTGAGTTTTGTGCATCACCGCTTCCCAGAGGTTGCGACTTATTGCCCGTTTCGTCGGCTGGGGACACAGCATTTTGTTCGAGATTCGGCATTATATCAAACGCGAATTTATGCTGTTTCGATGCGAAGATTAACGAACCAGTTTACAAATGGTTTTCTCAAAACGAGTTCACCACTTGTGGAACCTTTACCACTACGCGAACGAAACAAAAATCAAAGTCTTAGGAAAAAATTAATATTTTATTTTTTGTCAGAACACTTTTGCGTCTTTTGTAAGAATTAACTGTCATACGATGCCGTGGAAGAGTCCGCCTTTTTCTACACTCTTGCGTCCGTGAAAGTAAGGGAAAGGACGTAACAACGCATCGTACGATTGATGACGTTTCAACTAGTCAGAGAATCTGTTAACGTAGTGGTGTTAGCGGAGACAGTGCGGAGTTGCCATTTAGCCATTTAGAATTTGCTTAGTGGAGTCTGTGAGGAGTTGCCACATCTTAAACGATTTTGATGAAAATCGTCATATGTCATATGAAAGAATATGGCAGTCCAAGTTTTGGAAAATTCTTAGAAAAAGTTTTTTTTATTTTTAAGCAGTTTTTCAAAAAAAAAAAATCTGCATTTTAACAACTTCGCCTAATTTAAAAATTTGATTAATTTGCAAATGAGCAGCACACAGGTGCAAGTACGAGTATGTACGACCCAGTCATACTTTCTTCATTTTAGTTTTATGCATTTTCTACCTAATCTCAGACATTTAAAAAAGAAAGAGAAAAGAAACTCCTTGGTCCACAGTTGTGCAGGTCCGATCGATGAGGACTTTTGGTATGTTGCTGAGGAAGGCAATTACAATTATCGTACGAAAAATAATAGTTATCAATGGGATGCTAATGAACATAGTCTAGTAGTAATAACTTAATCAATGTAAATAGAAACTTGTAGAGAGGTTGAAGATTTCTGGTGATAGATTTGCTCAATATTTATATTTCTTATCATTCAAGGACAAAATGATTGTCCAGCTCCAGTGCCGCCAACATTTATTCCAGAATTTCAGAGTACTTTATACAATTTCTTTGCTAAACCTACTTATGTGGGGTCTTTGCAATCAGTTCATGCAATTATTAAGGGATCGGATGCTGATGTAAGATATTCTCTGCACGTGGAAAACGGTACATTTAAATAAATATCCAAGTTACTAATACGTTTCTAATAAATCTATATGTTAACTAGAACACTTAAGATCACGAATAAACATCGACAGCATATCTGGAGAGATTTTCCTTAGTGCTCTAACTAGCCCAGGACGATACTATTTCGATATAGTTGCAGAGAATGTAGCTACCCATAGTCAAAGTCAAGCCCAGGGAAGACTGGATATTGAAGCCCTAGTACAATGCGAGGACCATGTATCCGTTTCAAATTCCCTCTTGATAAAATATTTGGAAGAAGAAATCGAACATGACGCTATTTTGAACGGAAAACTGGAAAATTGTGAGTTCTACGTTTTTAGCATGGAACCCAATGACCAAGGTACTCATACAACTGTGTCGCTTAGATCATGTAAATGTCATTAACTTTTGTTTATTTTTAGAATATGTTAAAATTGATCCGGTAACGAAAATGTTAACAATGATACCTACGAACAGGGAAGATACAATTTTCTCAAATATGATCTTACCGCAAATAGAGGTGAAATTAAAACTTGATTGCTCCAGTGAAAATATGCTAACAAGAATGAGCAACTTCAACTACCCAAGACGAGCTAAACGAGATTTGAAGTACTCAAGAGCTTTTGCGGAGAATAAATCTTTAGTTCTCACAAACGACATAACATTTGCAAAGGATGTCACAGTGTTGTCAATCATTCTCGTAGACATTAATGACAATCGTCCAGAATTTATCTATCCCAAGCAAGAGCACTTGGTTGTAGGGTTTCCTGAGGGGGAAATTTCAATGCAAATTTTTTCAGAATATGTTATTCAAGTTGTGGCACTGGACACAGATGACGGCTTAAATGCAAAAATTCGATATTCAATTCAGCCAAATGAGCACTTTCAAATAAATCCCACCAGCGGGAAAGTGTATCCTTATGAAAATGCAATGAAAGAAACGAAGGAAATTCACTTGATTGTGTACGCTACCGACAGAGATGGGGGTAGTGACGGTTTGAGTTCCAAATTTACCATGATTGTTAAAGTCCTGACAGCTAAACATTTCACTCTTCTTACTTTCGTGAATGAAAATGTCAAGAGTATTGAGTCATTAATGAAGGATGCACAAAACAGGACAGGAATAGATTTCGTCGATGTAAAGCATGCAACTGTATCTACAAATGGCGGGGCTTCCATTGATGATGTTTCTGTGCCCAGAGCGGGATCGATTCAATTTGTTCAAAAAGTTTGGACATATGCCTTCGAAGGAGAAGTTCCAATTCCAAGCAGCGAAATAAAGCGGTAAGAGTTATCTACACACCTGCATTTTACTTAATACCACAAAATATCTGTTTTAGAAAGTTGTCCGAAGGCAGTAGTGATATGAATATTTTCGCTCAGTCATTCGAAGAAGTCCTTGCTGCAGCACAAGAGGTTGAGTTGGATGGTGTGCATAATATATCTGGCTATATTGCCGGATTGTGTGTATTGGCAGTTATTATTGTCGCATGCATTGGTTTGTTGATCACTGTCAACTTATTGCCGTTTCTAATGACTATGTATCTTAGGATTTATTCTTTGGAGATACCTTTATAAAAGCCATGCACATACACATGATGAACCATGCAACAATTTGTCGGCCCGGGGTCCTACAAATCAAAACTTCAATTTGAAACAAGGTGCTGAAATTGATATACAAAAGCAGACTGAAATTTTAAGTGATGCCATTTACGAGCCATCATTTTATTCGAAAAGAGAATCAGTTAAGATATTAGGTACAACTACACAAGAATCCACTGACGACGGAAGACGGCGCCAAATTCAGAAGCTCAATTCGAATTTGAATGGGTCTTTGGCAGAAAATTACGACGGAAGTGAAAGCGATTCTTCGAATGAGTCGATGCGACCTCGTGCAACTGTAACATTCAACGAACTGGTGGAGAGAATACACATTGAAAGCGATGACGATGAAAAAAACAAACCGAAATAGTTTAAATATTTTCAACATATTAAAGTAAACAATTTTAAATAATATAAAGCTTATTAATTTAATATAAGGATTTCGTAGTAACAGGATAAATAGCTGATAATACAGAGAGTAGGTATGCATATCCGGCATACAATGTCAGATACGCGAAGACAATCTAGCATTAATTTATTTTTATAAACCGTTTATATGTTGTCCCCTTTCTTTTACTTCGGAGCTGTGAAAAGGTCACGTTTCACGACATAATTTAATAAAAATTTCCACAATTCATCATTATAATTAGTTGGTGTCGATCACAAATTGTGCTACAATACAGCACAATATTTCAACTTTGATTTCAATCGAAAATTGTATACACAACTTCGCCACATAAGCAACAATTAGTTACTCAACTTTATACTATATATATATATACTGTATATACTATTTATACATATGTACATGGGACACTTTACCTAAATCTTACTTATCAGCAAATTAGTACAAACTTCGTTTATTTGAAACACATACCTCAAATAAAATTCGGTGGATGGCATCTAAGGGCCGTTTATTCACTATTGTTCAACTTGCCTAAAAATCCGAAGTTGGCCAACTTAGGGTTTGATTTCAAATCGAGAGTTGAACGGCAAGTTGAAAATTGCTTTATTTTCACCATTTCAACTCTTGATTCAGCAATTGAAATTTAAAAGTTGGCCTACTTGCAGTTTCTTAAAAAAAGAAAACCCTGGGATATTTGTGACAGATGACACACAATTTGTCACTCTCAACCTTAGATTTGCATTTCGCGCGTTATTTTCGTGTGCGCCTACAATTGCAAACTGCTTTTCTGAAAAACGGTAAAAGGTGACTTGAATAGATTGATTTCAGATCGATCCAACATCGGCTGAAAATACGTGCGAACCAATCGAGAGCGGACGTGGTCAGTGGCCACTAACGCTGCTTCCAAAGGCGTAGCCAAGGGAACATATGTGGAGGCTAGCATATCAGCGAATCCGGTCACTTCTGGTGGTGGTTGGGACTCATTTTCGTCGATGACTATGTATATATATTAAAAAGGTGGCCACGGTGTAGTGGGTAGTGTGTTCGCTTGTGACCCGAACTGTGCAGGTTCGAGCCCGGACGGGGAACAGCAACCACAGTCACCCGAACATACAAGAGAAACGAATAAAATCTAAGTTTCTCCAACCACTACACCAAAAAGGAGTTTCTGCCTGGTAGTACAATGGACCCAGCAAAATGGAGTCTGAGTGCTCCGGGATTTGGAAATTTTCTTTTATAAAAAAAAAAAAAAATTTATATATATTACAGTTAGATATATTGGTTCCACTCTACACCTTAAGGCAGTAACCATCACTGGAAACCGCCTTTTCTAAATGCCGTACGAACGTCTGACGCAATTGCGAGTGCGAATCTGTTGTATTAATTTTTAACGCCGTTCGTGACATTCAGGAAAGGCTTCGCAAAATAGCTCGTATTTGTGTAGCGCGAATCACCAATCAGAATGAAATGCTCGAATCAATGAAAATCATTGTTTAAAACTCAACAGATCGCTGCTCGAACAAGATGATGGCCAATTCTCCCAGAAATAATTAACGCGAAACATTATTTTAATTTTACAATATAATTATTAATTATTCTCGACATTCGATGTCAAGACCGAATAGAGTGAATAACTAGAGTGGATAAACAAAAATTAAGAAATAATCTAAAGTTTGACGTAAAATCCCAAGTTTGCTCAGCTACGAGTAACTCTACTATTTTGGCGAGTTGAGCAAATCCAAAGTTGAGTGAGTCAACTTAGAGTGTATAAAAGCAATTTCTCCAGTTTACAATAAAAATTTCCAAGATGTGTTCAACTTCGAGTGAATAAAACGGGCCTAAATATATAATGAAACATGTCCTGGCTGATTCATAATCACTGAGCCGAAACCGCTGAGGCTAGAACTATGGAATTTGGACAGTAGTTGCGTTTTATTATTAGGAAAGGATTGTTCGAAATTAAGCCCCTAAAGGGGATAAAATTTGTATAGGAAAAAGTATGTTTTCGAATTTACTTGAAACTTGAAACATAACTACTCTACAATACTAATAATGAAACACTATTTCAGTATTTCCCAAATTTCAACCCCTAAATCTTTTGTTTTGAAATGATGTTGCTTTATTCTCTTAAAAAAAGGCAAAATGTCCTTTTTCCTCGGAAAGAGACCAACAACATTGACGTCAATACTTTTTAAGGTCAGGAAGAATATTGTTAACGAGATCTTATGGTCTATCTTGAACGAAAATACCTCCAATGACTTATTCTTGAAATGGATTGCGAGAACTAATACTGGCGAAGGTACCGCAGAGCTTTATACTGCCTTCTGTTTTATTCTGAAATATGCATAAAAATAATTTAGCATTTTTGTTTACACACTCATTAACGACTTCTTGGCAAGGACTCTAAGTTATCGGGTATCATCAACCCCGAATGAATGTCGAATTGAATTCCGATAAATGGTACCATACGATCCATACTAGACGGGTTGTTACTTTTCTGTATATTTATTGTTGAACTCGGATCATCCAGTAGAGCACTTACCCGTTTTACACATTGAAAATGTCACTTCTTTTGAAAAAATGTAAGCGTATTACGGATTCGAATCATGGTCCTTTAACACGTCAATAACAGTCAGTTACCACCTGGGGTAAAAAAAAGGCAAAGAACCAGTGATGCCTCTTTTGAATACCTTAAAGAACTCAACGAGTACGACGCATATCCTTTTGAGGGCTTTTTAGTCGAACACTTTACATGCCGGGACAAACTTAGAATCCGAAATTCATTAAAATTTTGAAAACTCATCTCACAATCTTACACCCACTTTATCCGATTTTGATGATTTTCAGACGAAAACCAAAATTCAAATTCAAATTCATTAGTTTTCTTCACTCTGGCCGATTTTAATTATTTTAGGTGGGGTGAATCATCTGCATACTAAGCCGAACATAAGAACTATTGGGAACTTGTGTTACAATTATATGCAGTTTTATTTAGATCGGTGTCTAAAATAGCCAAACAATAATTTTTATAAAATTTTGTCTGAAGTATAAAAATGGATAAAGAAAAAAAAAGAAAATTTAAAATCAATCATCGTTGGAGATGATTTGCTTTTCCTCGTAGCAGATTTGGATTTCGCAAAAATCTAAGTTGATATACTATGGCCACACTAAAGTGACAACGCTGCTGAGAATACTTTCCGCGTATCCTATCGGCTATTTATATTGCAGGATACTCCTAAAAGCCAGAAAACTCCCTTAACCTCGGGCCTACTGGCTCAGAAAAATACTGTTCTGCCAACAGCTCTTTTAATGTGCTCTTTGGAGCAAAAGTAATAACGATTTACAGACACATGTTTACGTATTTCCACTTAGCATTACACATTCACTTATGTACTCTTCATTTTCATCTGAACGGTTTGGATCACAAATTGTTGGGTCGCCATCAGAAAAGTTTGAGAACCCGTGCTGTATGAGAAATTTGGCTACCTGCTATTTTTGTGGAAAAAACAGGCATTCCGAAATCAATTTGAATTTAGTTTATTAAAACTATTCGTTATAGAACGACTCCCATGATGAGTGTACATACGTTGCTGCGCAAAGCAATAGCAACCCTTTTAATAACAAGAAACAAATTTGTTTTTGCCGTACTATTGTTGATGTTTCACAAAGGCAGTAAGATATTTTTATTCATACAAGTTTATCGCAATGATAAGGCAGTTTCTCATAGACAAAATAGATGATTCCATTATATCCATTTTTAGAATTAAACGAAAAGTGTTTTCGTTTCTGATGTTTTTTTTTTAATTTTACAATATAATCTCATTGAACATGAATCAGTGTGGTTTTAGGCCACGAAAGTCTACATCAGATATTCACATTGCGGCAGATCTTGGAAAAAACCCAGGAACTCCAAATCAATACTCAATACTTTTTCATTGATTTGAAAGTCGCCTATGATAGCTTATATAGACACAAGCTATACAGAGTCATGTCTAGTTTTGGTATACATGCCAGGCTAACGACGGAGAATGTACTCTGCTCCATCAAGATCGCTAACAGCATCACCGAAGCTTTCGATGTCACAAAAGGACTACGACAAGGTGACGCGCTGTCATGCGATTTCTTTTACATCATACTTGAATGGATTTTACGATCAAGGTACGATCTTTCAAAAGACTGTACAACTACTCGCATACGCGGACGTAGAAGGAAGCGGATTATCAGTGGTGCTTTCAAAAATGGGTGCGGCAAAAATGGGTTTAACGGTTAACGAGGGCAAAACAAAATATATGCTGCCATCAAAAAAAGGATATTTACATAACATCGGCGACTTGGACAGAACGTCACAATAGACACTTATAATTTTGAGGTACTGAAGGACTTTGTCTACCTAGGCTGCGCAGAGATTAAGCGAATAATCACTCTTGCTAATCGCTGTTTCTTGTCTATGAAGGCAATTGAGTAGCAAAGCCGGAATTTTAAATAAACCGAAAACAGTTCAATTATTCATCGATATCAATTTTATTCCCTTCAAAGTAATCTTCATTGCAAGCAATACACGTATTCCAATGCTTCTTCCAATCTTCAAAAGACTTCTGCGAATTATCCTTTATCGCCTCAATCGTCTCAAAAAGTCACAAAGAACCATGTTAGGTAAATACGGAGCTTGCGGAACGGTATGAACATTGTTTTTGATCAAATAGTTGCGTATGACTACAAAATGAGATGTGTGAGCCGGTGCGTTGTCGTGGTGAAGAAACCACGAGTTGTTTCTCCACAATTCTGGCCTCTTGCGACGAACATTTAGGTAGGAAGGAATTTTAGGTATTTAGGAAGGTATATCGGTTGTACAGCGACACGATCTAGTTAGAAAGGTCCGAATCGTTCGCCTAAATTGGCGAACGATATGTAGAGCGAATGGACATCAAAGCTCGGGCCCAGAAAGTCGTCGAATTCATCCCGGAGGGACGACGAAGTAAAGGAAGACCTCACATAAGGTGGCGTACGCAAGTGGAAAGGGACCTGCAACTTCGTGTGCAAAACTGGAGGCGGCTAGCACAAGATCGAACTTGTTGGGGAGACCCACCCAGACCCAGGTCCAACCCAGCCTGTTGCACCATCTAAAGTAAAGTAAAGTAAGAACATGAATACATTTCTTAGATCTACAGATTATTTTTCTAAGCCTTCATAAAAATAATTCTTCGGTTTGCCTTCAAAATGCCCATTTAAGGTTTTACCTATAGTGATTCATAATTATCAAAAGTCCACGTAAGTCTTTCTTCAAATTTGAGAACAGGTGATAATCACTAGGTGCCAGGTCAGGCCTGGAAGGCGTATTAAGCCACATAACTTCATAGAAGACATGGAAATTTGAGCCTTGTGAACCGGTGCGTTGTCATAAAGTGAGAGTACGCCTCCCCTTCCTTTTTATTTTAATAGACTCTCTTAAGTGTCTCAAAACATTAGCTTAATATTCTCCTGTGATGCTGGTGACCTTTGGTTTATAATCTATTAACAGGATTCCTTGTGAGTCTCAAAACAATGTTGCAATGCCAGTTGATGTTATTCCTTAAACTTCTTGAGGGCTTGATCACCATGCACGTTTACATACTACCAAGTAAAGACTAAACGGCTTAGCCGATTTTCATCACAACATTTGAGTTTTCTTATTTCGTGAAACTTTTTCCCCTGCGGATTGTATGTTAAGGGTAGATATACTGATAACAGTGTTTTCCTTAAATAGAGGCCGTTACTTCGAGATCGGTTAAAGCATTCTCTAACCATTTCCATGTATTCTACACAAACCAGTCCGGTATCAAGTAACCTAAATTGGAATGTTAACAATTTTATTGAAATGAAATGAGCTGTGTTTAAAGTTCTGGTGGACCAATAGACAAATAAAAATTGTTACCTTCTCTATAATGATGAATCCGATGGTTACTCATATACACTGCAGACTAAGAGTTTGAGGCTTACCTAGACAACTGACTTCATTCATGCATGGAGATTCAATTTTATGAATTACATTAGTTTTTTGTTACCTAAAATACCTGAACAATACACAACACATTCGGAAATAAAAATCGGATTTTACACCCACGTTTTTGAACAGTGGGCGTTTTGTTTACAAATGTGGGAAAACCGCTTTTGTGGTTGATTCCGCACTTGTTTATGACTCCTTATATCAAAAGGGTTTATAACTACATCAAAAAGGTTCTCAAATCCCAAAATTTGTCGACCTAGATTGCAAGGGTCTTACATAAAAGCTACACTTTGAAGTTATAAGAATTTATTTGAGATTCTTTAAGTCTTGAGTAAACAATTTGTTAAAAATGGGAAAAGTCGCGGAAATCACAATCGAGAAACGATCTGCATTCTCACCCTTTTTAAAGAAGGCAAATCGCAGCGGCAAGTTGCTTCGCAGTTGAAGGTATCAAGGTGCTGCGTTCAACGCATCATTGAACGACATACTCAAACCGGAAGTTTTGATGATAAACCACAGTCAGGACAATCTAGAGCTACAACTAAACACAACAAGCAAACGAAGTAGACGAAAAACAGCACCCCAAATACGCGTCGAAATAAATGAAACAAGGAATAAACCGCTGTTCTTGACAACGGTGAAACGAAGATTAAGACATGCTGGAATATTTGGGCGAGTTGCTGCGACCACGAAACAAGCATAAAAGGTTAGAATGGGCCAAAAAGCATAAAGACTGGACGGAAGAACATTTCAACAGAGTTTTATGGAGCGATGAATCCAAGTTCGATGTATATTTAGCACAAAGCGGAGAGTTTTCGTTCGACGCAGCGCTGAACAAAAGTTGCTACCAGACTGTGTGGTTCCTACCGTCAAGCATGGAAGTGATTATTTTATGGTCTGGAGATGTTTCTCTTCAAGTGGGGTGGAAGATCTGGCTCGAATGATAACAGAATAAGGAGGCATACAAAGCAATATTGGAAGATAAATTGGCGATGGATTCGTATTTCAACAGGACAACGACCCTAAACACACGTCAAGTCTTTGTCAAGACTACTTGAAATAGAGGGAAGATGAAGAAATCTTACAAATCATTATATGGCCGCCTCAATCACCAGATATAAACCTTATAGAGCTGTTGTGGGAGGAACTGAATAGAAGGGTTCGGAATCAATGCCCAACATCAGAATCTGCGTTCTGGAATATACTATTGGATTGCTGGAGCAATATACCACAGACAAAAATTCAAAAACTGATAGCTACAATAGAATGCCAAGAATTGTAAAAAAAAAGTAATCGAATGTACTCGTAAATGAGGCTTCTTCGGCGAAAAAACGGTTTAAGTCATTTCTTCTTCTTTTTAATAAATTGCTTTATGTTAAGAACAAAATGAAAATATTTTTCTTCTTAGGTTTCATTTATGTCCCCCGTTCATTTTACATGATTATTATTCTACTAAAGAGTTTTTTTTCGATGTTAGATTCTGTTTTTCCTTCGAGCACTGAGGGCGGCATTAAACTTTTGGCCTGCAGTGTAGGTACTGGGGCTGCAAACAGTGGAGCAAACACTAATTTCAATTAATTATATTAGTAAAAGGCTAACTACTATTCTTTAATATTTGTAAATAATCAAACTCACAGACCCATTGTGATACAAATTGGGGGAAAGAGTAAAGTACCTTGCCTGTGTCGTTCCTATAAAAAAAAAAAATACTTCACCATACTTACTTGTACTGTTGTTATGGTACAAACCATCCTGTGGATTTGTCATTCACTGGTTTACCAAATAGTTCTTCTAGATCCTTGAAGAAGTGTCGTTCGAGGAATTTATTTCTTTGATGATAGAGGCCTAGAGAGTGGTGAAGAAAGTGGGTTGAATCCTCGTAAACTTCCTCATCACCGCAACCCCTACGTTGGTCTTTTTCCATTACATGTAGCTTTTTCATATGATACCGCAGAGTATTATGCCCACTCACTCTCATAAGCATAGATAGGGATTTTCTATTCATGGTGACACAAGTGCCTAAAGAGTTATTTGTCTAGAGATTTACTTCCTGTTTCGAGCTTTAGTGTGCAAGGCCAGTTCTTCGTTGGCTTTAACATTCCCTGGTATGCATTCGTGACCATGGACCCAGCCTATGATGGTTGTAGTAGAACACAAATTAGTTTTAGGGTGTGTCTCCACATTGGCCATTAATTGAGGCCTCCCTTCCTCCTCATTATTCTTACAGGGCTTCTGAGTTGTGAAGAATCTTTAACTGAGACAATAAGCTTTATGACATCTAAGCTTTGAAAGGGAAGTGAGTCCATCAGCGCTCTCTATAACGATAAACTCTATTCATTATCAAAGCCCCAAAGTATAAATTTCATTTTGTGCCTATTCATATTGTAATATGCAAGCTACGGCTCGAGTAGATAAAACAATTATTCTGTGAAATTTATTTCTTTATTTTCTAGTCTATAGAACAATTCAAGTTCACACTATACTATTTTTCGCAAATTCTTTTCTTACAAGGTCTCTTTCCTCTCAAATCACTTTATCTCCTTTCAATTACTTAATTCACAAATCCAAACTAATTACTTTTTCTTGTTCACTCTCAACTTTCAATTTATCACCAAATTACAACTTCGCCCATTATCACTTTTCCAATCTCTTCGCCACGGTTCTAAACCAACTGTGTCTTTTTTTGATCGCCATCTGTCCTTATATAGCAGAAGTTTCTGATAGCCAGAAACTTCTAGCAAATTCTTCGACCACTGGAACAAGAGAAATAATTCTTGCAGTTATAATTCCCTTTTATCCCTGATATTATTCGTCTCTTTCGTTGACATGAGCTGTGGAGACTTCGTCCCAGACACGAACCTCGAATGAAAGGACAGTTCGAACCAAAATTCTGCCAGAATGGAAAGTCACTTCGGAATTTGCTGCATAGACATAGGAGCGTAGTTATTATTATGCTACAATATGTATATCTAATATTTAAAAGTGTTAAATAAATCAGCTTTCGGTTCTAACTAGAAGAGGAACCTGGCGACGTCAAGAGCGATGTGAATAAATCAGCTAATGGATGAACGTCACTTAAATTTAAAATCTAGCTAGCACATCAATAAGCAGATGCTTCTCATAGATTCTGGCATGCAATTTAAGACATGAAGTCCAAACCCTAGAGCCCGTACTAACCTTTAATATATATACTTGTGTGTAACAGCAGATGGAAGAGTTGGACATAAACCTAAAGATAAATGATTTCCTAAGCTGATTACATAAATATACTAGTATGGATGTATGTATAGTTCTATGAGGGTTAATCCTAAAATTTGTAAAATACTTGTATGTTAACATTACGAGTACATACTCGTACGTTGCAAAACCGTTACTATAACTAGTAGAACATCGACAGAGTCACCCGCATTAAATTTTCAGTTTTTCTGCTCAGACGAAATAATGCACACACTTAAAGTTCGCCTAATCCCAACATACGAACGTACCGTTACGTATTGTACAATCATTTGTCTTTCCTTTAGTTTGTTTATTTTTTTTTTTTTTTTTCTGCTCTCCCTTATTTTGTTCATCCTTCGCGTTTCCCATCAAATGAAAAGATAAAAACCATCATAAACATTATACAAACTAAACAAAAGTTTTGAAATATCTAAGGCACAAAGCCTTTCTGCTTTAGTTAAGCAAATAGACATAGTGGCGGCATCTATTTTGTCGATTAGAAAACTGCCTTGTCTATATACGAGGATAATACCTAAGAGACTTTTTACGGAATATATACTAAATTTTCGTCTCTTGCAATTTTATCGTAGGGTGAAGTGTTCGGAAGATAATGGCGAAAAACCAACACTGGTGCCTTCTAGGGGTCGATTTTCACCTCAAAAACCAATGAAGCAGCCACTTGATATTTCTACCCCTATCCGAGAACACATGTCCGAAATACATACTTTTTATAATTTTGTTCTTATATTTTTCCTAATTTCTAAGGCACTTCGTAAGCATAAAAGTATTTCTTATTTATACATGCGGTATGAGTTCACGCAGTCAGTGATCTAAGAACTTTTGCGATGCATCATACACAAACACTACAATATGATAAGCGTTATCTCTCAACGCACCTCGCAGATAAGACATTTTAATTGAACACATTTTGTTGGTTTCTAATGTAGAGTTCCCTTTAAAATTTATTTTAGTCAGAGGAACGGTTTTCTCCGCTCACAATGTTTCATTTTACTCTTGAGAAGTTTCTGAACACTCGCAGTATCTCGGTCACATTTGTTGTCTTGTAATTTGTAAGTCACGAATTTGAACAACGTCGTTCGTCGCGGAATGTAAATTTTTCTTTTATTATTATATAGCATTACGAACACCGACATTGTGTTTTGCAGCTCAATGTTATACTTGTTGGCTTATCGTATTAAGCATCTGAAGTATTCATTCGGGGATTGCCCATCAGCAAAGCGACAGTATTTATTAAGAACGTTACGATACAAATATCGACGAAACGGTCTGAATTATGTAAAAAAAAAAAAAGTGAAATTATTCTCCGAACAAGTGATTTTAGTCACCTGCAAATGCAATTAAGTACCTTTACACAAAATATAAAACTCCATCCAGAGAGTATCTTATTTTGTCAGCTAATAAACAACAAATTTGCACCTTTTAGTCATTGTGCATATGATTCATGAAAGTGATGTGATGTGGTGGTGGTGAGAACACGACTTCCAAGTGCGAGCGGTTTGCTTTATTATTTTCAAATTGAATTGATTTGTTCAACAGTTCATACCCACACAACATCAACAACGTGTTTTGCTTTCCCACTTTCTTTCTTTTTTCTGTCACCTTTTCTGAAGTACTGGCGACTAAAATGAATGAAAAAAAAGCAGCAAATAATTAAGAACAATTATTATTCCATAAACTGCCGGGCTCTACCCATCCACCCGAATACCCATGACCACGAGCCAAGAGTCGGCGATACTATCGTGCGCGTGCCTGTGTGCGAACAGCAGAAAATACAACTGTGCGGCTTAAGTAATTTTAATTGGACAAATACCGATACGATTTTCTATTTTTGCTTTTGAGGCAAAAAGTGCATGTGGGGTATATTAATGTTTTTTTATTTTATTCATATAGTTAATACGATACCTTACTGTGGGTTAGACTATTGCTAAGTTCGTTCTATAAAAACCGCAGTTGGAACACAGGTGCTTGGTGCTGTAACATATCTGCAAACCACAAAGGATTTACTTTTCTTATCAAGTGAATAATATTTGTTTAATTTGTTTTTCTGCCGTAATTAAAAGACGAAACATTTTTAGTTCAATTATTTTTTTTTTTTGTTGTTTACAGTGTGCAGAAGCGGTAGGGTGTAACTAGTTTTGAGCATTTAAATAAAGTCTTAATATAACGTGCGCTTAGATGAAATGTCATTTTCATTTAACAAGCTGCGATCGCTCCTTCCGGGGCAGAATTCCTCGTCATCGAACGTAAACAAACAAAGGCACTCTGTAAGCTTGGAACCAGAAATTGGTTTTCAAATTTTCATTGAATCGACTCCATCACCATCTGACGGTAACGAGTGTGCAAGCAAATTGGTGCCTGAACTTAACGTAATTTTGATTGCTGCACGACATCTACCGACAGTGTTTGGTTTTAAAATGGTGCAGGGATATAATATTAAGGTACAGCTTCGTAAGTTGCGCAAAATTATCAGAAAATTAAAATTTCAATATTGAGTGAATCATTGTTTTTATACGATAAGGTAAAACTTTTTCCCGGATCGAAAAGGTTTGACAGCAGCATTCAAACCAACTCATGGCCAAAATTTAACGAGAGTTTTAAATTTCCCCTGGCTCCAGATATAAAGTAAGTTTTGATTTTATTTTGATTCTATTCAGCAAATATATGTTTAATGTTTTTCTTTTCCTTGTAATAGACCTTCTATAAAAAATTATGTAAAAGGTAAAACAGTATCTGAATTCCTGCCAGAAGAAATATTTACCGGGCACTTTGTTGTTTTTACGGTCTACGCACTTTTGGAACTACCACCAGCAGTAAGTACAAAATAATAATAGTTTTAATTATGATAAATAGTTAACAAAGATTTGAATAACATAGGAAATACTGTGCTTAGTGACAACATTTAAAAGTTCGACAATGTAGATGTTTAGAAAGATATTTCATTAGAAAAATCATCGCCAAAATGTGACATAACTTAAATTCATAGTTCATTCTCGTACGTCTTTTTCACATACTTATAATTTACCAAATGTTAAAGAGTGTTGGTTATATCGAAAAGTTGTGGTGAAATCCCTTTAAATTATGTTTGAAATATTACTAAAAACTGTGGTGTCAAAGATGTCAGAAAATACCGATTAATACTACTAAGAAGAAAACAGTATTCGTGGTATTAAACACAAGTCTGCAGGAGTAATGGCGATTGGCTAGTGTATTTGTCAAAATGTGACAAAACTTAAATTCATAGTTCATACATAAAGGGCCTTTCATTAAGCGCTTCCTATCTTTAAATTTAAATAAAACAAAGTGTGTGTGAGATATCATCGATATTTTTTATTTGTTTGAAAGGCCTATCGATGCCATTATGTATGGAATGTAACAATTTTCGAAATGTCCAATTTTCCATGACTCGGGCACATAAATCAGGCTGAATTTGACCGATGGCATGGGTTATGTTGGCTTTGAGGGCCGCTGTGGTTTGTGGCTTATTCGCATAGACCTACTACTTCAGAAAACCCCAAAAGAAAAAGTCTAACAGGACGATCTCGGTGGCCAGTTCACATCACCTCCGCGTGAGATAACCATGCCCTCGAATCGCTCGTGCAGAATTTCCAATGTGGCGTGAGCTGTGTGGCACCTAGCGCCGTCCTGTTGAAACCACATGTCGTTGGTGTCCATTTGATCCAATTCAGGCCAAAAGAAGTTGGTAATCATCGACCTATAGCGCTCACCGTTGACGGTGATGGCCTGGCCAACGTCGTTCTCAAAGAAATATGGACCGATGACGCCGCCAGCCCAAAATCCACACCAAACAGTGATTTTTTCGGGATGCATTGGACGATCTTGGATCTCATGTGGATTGATATCGTCTCAAATTCGACAATTTTGTTTGTTGACGTACCCATTCATCCAGAAATGGGCCTCATCGCTGAAGATGATTTTTCGATGAAAATTAGGGTCAGTTTCCAATTGCTCCAGAGCCCATTCAGCGAACACACGTCGTTGTCTATGGTCGTTTACCTTCAGCTCCTGGGACAGTTGAATTTTGTACGGGTGCAGGCCCAAGTCACGACGCAAAATTCGCCAAGCTGTGGTCTGCGAAAGGCCGAGTTCTTGTGAGCGACGCGAAATCAGCTGCCTCGGATTCTCCTGCACTCTTTCACGGACAACGGCGATGTTTTCGGCAGATCTTGCGTTTCGTCAACGTACGGGTGTTGGTTGATCGTTTACTTAACCAGTGGACTCAAATTTATCCACCACACTGCGAATAGTCCTCTCGGAAGGACGACTATGGCGACTGTAAAATGGGCGAAGCGCGCGGAACGTTGCCCGAACAGAACACCCATTTTGATAAAACAATTTTATTATTTACACGTGTTGTTGAACGCTATATCCATCCATGGTGATTTGGCAAAATAGTGCCAATTTGACACATGTAGCTTCAACAATATGGCCGCTATCAACTGTCAAAGTTCGGAAGTCCCTATTGGAAAACCATGTACATATGTATGTACATACGTCTTTTTCACATACTTACAATTTACCAAATGTTAAAGGGTGTTGGTTATATACAAATGATGGTGGAAACCCTTTAAATTAAGAGAATGTTTAAAATATTATTAAAAACTGTGGTGTCAAAGATGTCAGAAAATACCGATTAAAACCGACACTAAGAAGAAAACGGTATTCGTCGTATTAGACACAAGTCTGCAGGAGTAATGGCGATTGGCGATTGGATTCCCCTTTTAATTTAATATAATTTTTTATTCAGTTATTGGAATATACATATGTACTCTGACCGGTGCAAAAAGTAGGACGTCTACAAAATCAATGAAATCTTTTTTTTATCCTTCCATTATGCATCGAGTGACATTTTGGCATTCGTCACATATTAGCTCAATTTTTTCTAGGAATAAATATCTTATTATGTTTGTACCTACCATTTATTTCTCATTATTAGGGTCAATTTAAAAATTAAATAAATAAATATTTGTCGCCACTCGTTTCCGAAGGGTAATTTTTTCGCTTGAGAGCCTCTTCTCATGACAATTTGACTACTCTCGGATATTTGTCAGACGTGGTGGGACCGTGAGCAACTTTTTTTTGTTTTTTCTGAGATTCAAACCTTGAATCTACCGCTCAGCAGGTAACATCAAACATTGAGTTTTATATCACTGAGTCTTTTGTCAGAAGTATTTGCGTCACATTTGCTTGAACCTTTGAGTTCCACATAACGATTTAAATTCGTCGCTCGAACAATTGTTTTTAACTTAATTTTTCTTATGTGGAACTTAATTAAATCGTAGAAATTCTTCTACTTAAACTATAAGCATACATTTTCCTATAAAATGAGTATCTTTTAAAAAAAATAAGAGAACACATTAGTAATAATAAAAGAAATCAAGAATCGATGCTTTCAGCACTTCGACACTATCGTACGGAATGGTATTTATATGCCACACTACATCAGTAGTGTAGCCTCTATGCTTATTTCTCTTAATTCTTTCAGTACATTACAACATTTGTTCGTAATCCAACTTTCTTATATTCTCTAGGTAGAATCTGCATGCAATTTTACAAACATTTTCAATCATTTAAAATAAATAACACATCCATGTGTTTTTTTTTTTTTCTAAATTTTTTTGTGATTTAAGAAAACGAAATGAAGTTTGTTTAACTTAAATGGCAGTTTAAACAAACGAAGTTTGTAACGACTTGCAGGTTAGTAAAGATGCAACAATTGACTTAAACTTATGTCAAAACCGAACAGAAAGCCCACTGAATATCTGTCAAACGCTCTAGTTACCCATAATAGGCTTAGTTATCTTCAAAATCTGTCAAAATGTTTCGGTTAAGTTGGTTTGTGTTCGTTTAAGTGCATTATGGTTAGCCCGGAAGACTTAGCTAAGTTTTAATATCTATCGGCTGAAATGGGTTTGATTTTTAAGTAAAACTTATTTTCCAAACGGGACTAAGTCTTGTACTGGCACAAGTCCACACCGTACTGTAACGCCATCTACATATGTACATGAATTAATGTCTTGCACAAGTTGAGTTTTGCTTCGAGATGCACAAAGCTATAGCCTTATCTCTTACCTAAGAATAAGCTATTTTGACGTAAGACTGTAGTTTGGACAAACCAGAAGTCTAGCACCTACACGAAAATACTTGAAACGGGGGCCAGAAGGCGAAAAGCGAACAAATATAACCTATGAAACTGCACCTCAAGGCTGATGAGGGTAGGGATCAGCTCCAGCAGGCCAGAAAAGTAGACTACAGTAGGTGAAAGATAAGAAAACGAATGAGGGACGCTGGTGTGATTTTTGACCAGTTCAGGCACCACCAAGTAGTGTGAGTAATGACAGACAGTAATTCGAATATCCTTCACGAAAGTGTCCGACTTTGTGGACATTTAAAAAAAAAAAAATCCACGTTTAATTTTTTCGATCACCAAAAGCGCCCGATGTAGCACACCTTGCTAAATTATTTCCATAAAGCATCATATTTACAGAAAAACATTTTGTGCCTTATAGGCACATTATGCATATAGGGTCTATATACTTTCTGTCCAAAGCTTTTAAAGTCAAATTATACAATGAATTCAAATAATTCAAAGAATTTTTTAATCATGTGCATAGCTTCTGTTCTGCAACGTATTTTATAATACTGTAGCATAATAATAACTACGCTCCCTAAAAGTATGACGCAACAAATTCCGAAGTGACTTTTCATTCTGGCAGAATTTTGGTTCGAACTGTCCTTTCATTCGAGGTTCGTGTCTGGGATGAAGTCTCCACAGCTCATGTCAACGAAAGAGACGGATAATATCAGGGATAAAAGGGAATTATAACTGCAAGAATTATTACATCAGAATTTCTCTTGTTCCAGTGGTCGAAGAATTTGCTAGAAGTTTCTGGCTATCAGAAACTTCTGCTATATAAGGACAGATGGCGATTGAGAAAGGAACAGTAGTTTCTAAACTGTGGCGAAGAGATTAGAAAAGTGATAGTGGGCGAAGTTGTAATTCTGTGATAAATTGAAAGTTGAGATTTAAGAAGAAGAAGTAATTAGTTTGGATTTGTGAATTAAGTAATTGAAAGGAGATAAAGTGATTTGAGAGGACAGAGACCTTGTAAGAAAAGAATTGCGGAGAATAGTGTGAACCTGAATTGTTCTATATACTAGAAAATAAAGAAATAATTTCACAGAATAATTGTTTTATCTACTCGAGCCGTAGCTCGCATATTACAATACCATTTATTGATGTTTTGGACGTTTTGCCACCAAAATTAGTAGCAGATGAAAAATTGTTTATTTTAAAAAAAATTTTATTTAATTTTTAAAATTTACTCAATTAGTGAGCGTACAAGAACAAAAATCGAGATATACCCACTTGTTGAGCTTCTTTACTTTTTCAATAATGGAGAGATGTCGACTCACAGTCAGAGGACACACCCAAGATCTCTGCTTTACGGGGTTCTTATGCAAGAACCAGCGAAGATCTCTGCTCTATGGGGTTCTTATCCAAGGTTAAAATCTCCAGATGAGAACTTCACGAACTATAGTGGAACAGACTTTTTAATTATGGTATTTTCTTCAAATGCAGCATTTATGTTTATTAAGAAAAATTGTTCGTATTTGGTTGAAAGAATATATATTTTAAAAAAAAATATGTGAAAAAATAACCGTATTTTAAAATGACTTCAAATATAAATTAAATTGAAGTTCAAAAGAAAATAAATCTTGTATAATTGCGCATTAGTATTGGCCACTTAACGATCACTCTGTAAGTGAAAATAAAAACTTACAAGAAAGTTAAAGTCCATTTAGAACGGGTCGTGTGATACCCTATCCTCCATCTTCTAATTCACCCCTAATAAAGTGAGCATGGAGATGAGATGCAATGATATCTTTCTATACAGAGGATATTTCCGTGATTTTAAAAAAAAATTTCTCAAAACTGTTGTTACAACTGGGCGTAGCTTCCAAAATTTGCAACCGAGGTTCACGAAGAAAATGTCATAAAAAGTGGGTGTGGGCATGTACAATGTATGGAATAAATGTAGAGAAAGTGAACGTCTACATATCTTACCTAGGCAAAATTTTGAAGTTTCTATCAAAAAGCGACATTTTTTAAAAAGTAGGCGTGCCTGTGGGCTGATTTTAAAAATAATTACACTTTTACTGCTTCGAACTCTGAAAAGCTTATATACAGCATTTCATGTTCCTAGCTCAAAATATAAGGCCCTAAAAGTGGTGACATATAGACGGACGAACGCTTTTTCTCTCAGGATATTATCTTTGATGATCTTAAGATAACAAAAAAAACAAAAAATAGAAAGAACAGAAAATAGCAAACAAATATGTCATATTGTATGTCACACTCGTATTCATACACACAACAAACTATTCAAATAACGGTTGTGTTTGCTATTCAGATGACAATACTTTGGTTCGTTTTGGTATAGTTATCCTTTATATAGTTTATGGAGGTAGGAATTTCATCAAACTCAAATTAGTTTAATAGTCGAAAGACCTCGTTCCACGGTTCAATATATCATACAAAGATTTAATATTGACGGTGTGGTAGAAAATAAATTGAAAAATCAGAACAGACAAATCTTTAATCATATGAACGACAAATTGTTCGAGAAATGAAAAAAATCTCAAAACTAGTACACCGAAACTAGCAAATAAAGTGCGTGAAACAACAGAGCCACGGGTATAATGGCAGAATTGCACGGCGCCGACCATACATCAGCAAGGCCAATCGGAAAGACCGGTTATAATTCGCCTAAAGGCACATAAACAAAAGTCCTGATTTCTGTAATGATAGGGTAATATCTCCTGATGAATCCAAATTGAATGTCTTCTAGTCCGATGGAAGAGTGCACGTGTGGAGAAAACACGGAACCAGCCTTAACAAAGAAAACCTTACACCTATTGTAAAACACGGAACGCTAGGCAGAAGAAGAAAATATGGTATACTAAAGTTTTTAATTTTCAAATAAAGTAAAAGTAATTCCTTACTGTACGAATGCGAGTGTGACATTCAAAATGAAGTATTTGTTTCTTTTTTATAATTTTTTTTTTCCTGTTGTTTTTTTTGTTTTTATAATAATATTAATCTGTGATTTATTATCTATGAAATCCTGAAACAACAAATAAGATTGTTTGCATAAGGTTGACATATTTTGTTGCTTTGTGTATAAAAAGTGAATGTACGAATTCGAATACGAATGTGACTGAGTGTACTTTTGGAGGTCTGTCGTTATTATTTCTCTATGTTACAGACTATGTATCAAACTTAATATACCCTGAGTAGGGCATAGGTAATGAAATTAATATCCGACATTTCATGTGGTACAATCTAAGTTTTAACTCTTGCGCCTGAACTGTTTTTAGTGCTCCGTACCAAAATGGCAAATTAAAACATTTAAACATGCTGCCAATATTGGGTTCACTGCCATTTTAAACATTTGTCCTATTTATAAACTGGTTGTTGCTCGTGGCCTCGCTCGCGTGGATTTTGCTATTAAAAAAAAATGTTGTAAAACAAAGTGCAAGAGTGTGTGAAACATAGATGAGCCCATACTATATTATTGGATACAGGAAATTGAGTTTACATCTGCAATCAAGATCAATACTTAACAGTTTAATTTAATATGGGGGATTTCCCATTACGCAGGGTTCTTTTTTTAGAATAAATATTGGATATTTGAAATGAGATTACGCCCTTTAAAATTCAAATCATTTGCGATTCAAAAAAAATTGAGCATCGCTGGGACCTCTATGGAAGCTATGCCCAAAAGTGGACGGGGGCCTTTATAAAGACTGGCATCTTCTACGTGTGGACAGAAATTTGTAGAAATCTATTGATGTGACGGACAAAACATTTAGACAGGGAAATATTCGCCAGATTTATTTACCTATCCAAAAAATTATTTATTTCAAATTTTAAATTCATTTTTTAGGTATAAATTCTGCTTTCTTAAAGTAGCGCTCTTTTGTCGGAAGTTATTGATTGCAGTAGCAAGTAATGTAAAGAGTAAGGGACAGCAATAGTAAGTTATGTTCTTCCAATGCCATACCAAAACCTAATGGATGTTTTGAAAGAAACTGTTATTTACACTTTTAACAAATGTTGTACATGTTTTGCTTTTTATTTGTGCAACCGTTCTTCGTACGTGGTTGGGTGTTGTAGGAATTGGATAGGCACTGATTGTAATCAACCAGGCGATACCCGGTGTTGAAACTGTTACTACACATCAATTGTGCTTATTTTACCTCCCCGTGGTACACCAGGTACTGGTCTGGTCCATCCGGTCTTGACTTGCTAAAATAAACGCAAGTATTGATCAAAAAGTAGGACGTACAACGGATGAATTCACGTGTTTAAATCAACAGTGGCGTCAACAGTCTGCATGGCAGATACTCGTACTAATATGAGCGACTTATTTGGAACTGAGGTCATTAAAAATTTCCAATACTAGTAAGAGGGTTGAAATATAGATGGTGGCGTTCACATATACCCGAAGCGCTTTACTGATTCCGGCCTCTTTAATCCAAGGGGTCTCAGAGAGGGCCTGGACCTCCAGCTTGCTGGTTGTGTAAAGAATTAACTACCCAACCCTGTCAAAACACATTGTTTGCGAAGCATCCATAAGCCTTCTTTAAGGAACGATTTTCTATTGACGACGCTGTACATCGATAAAAGGACAATGACGTTCGGATTTGCACGTGGAATGTTCAGACCCTGAACATGACGCGTGCAACCCAATAATTAGCGGAGGCCCTAGACTGCTATAAAGCAGATATTACCACCATCCAGGAAGTGCGATGGGATGGGCCGGATAAGAAAAATGAAAGCCTGTGATATATACTAGGGTGATTACTACAGAGAACAGAAGCAGCGACTTTGCGGTTTCAGACCAGAAAAGTTCACCGTCAACCAAATTGTCGAACTTAGACAGATCGATATCCAAATCGATACTCACCATCTTTTCATTGCTTTAACTACTGCCTGTGACAGCATCTATAGAGACGAACTATATAGAATCATGTCTAGTTTTGGCATCCCTACCAAACTTCCGCCTGTGTAGGATGACAATGGATATAGTTCGCTGTTTCATTAAGGTCGGTAATGACCTTACCGAGGCCTTTGATGTCAAAAATGGATTTAGACAAGGCGAGGCGCTGTCATGCGATTTCTTTAACATCATACTTGAACGAATTATACGAAACTCACAAGCCAACACAGGAGGTACGATCTTTCAAAAGTCTGTACAATTAATTCCATACACCGACGATATTGACATAATTGGTAGAACATAGTGAACTGTCACTGGTGCGTTTGCAAGTATAAAAATGGGTTCAAATGGGTTTAGCTGTTAACGAGGGCAAAACCAAGTATATGCTGTCAACAAGAAGGCACAACAACATCCGCGAATCGGGCAAAACGTCACAAATGACAGCTTCTTTGGCCTAAGAAGGCAATTGAGAGACTGTGTAAGACTCTCATTTTCTCAATTTTGCTCTATGGTGCAGAAACATAAGCGTTAGCAAAGACAGATGAAGATATCACTTCTTCGAGTGATTTTTGGTTCCATTTGCGTTGCCGGGCTTTGGAGGAGGAGATTTAACAGCGAACTCTACGATCTGTACAGCGACATCGACCTGGTCAGAAAAGAGCGCATCAGTCGCCCAAGATGGCTAGGAGATGTAGAGCGAATGGACACCAATGCTCTGGCCTGAAGAGTCCTCGATTACAACTCAGAGGAACAACGCAGTAGAGGAAGACCTCATTTTTCTGAATGTCTGGCTCCGTGACCATTTATATCTCAAGAACCACTTAACCAATGTTCTCGAGGTTTTCTTCAGCGCATTGGAACATTTTTGAGCACCTAATAAGCTATATGCCAATTCCATCCGGTGCCGACATGTTAGGCCTTGGAGCTATATGTACACCGAAGTCGGGTAAAAATCATCAGTTCTGAACTATAAACGGTACGAGTATGTCAAAACGGTATATGAGCGACTTTTAAAGTTCAAAAAGATCTACAAAATCCGCGAAACACCTAAGATCAGTGGTAAGCTAACAATAAGCACTTTACATGTTTTCAGTGCCTTAACGTTCAGTTTGCCTTTGTACTATAAAACTTGATAACACCTGCACCAATTTCAATATAGTCTTCTTTCACCTATTGAACATTTTTCTGTGAAGGATTGAAGCTACATTTGATTATTGTCCGACATTAGGAAGCTGAACAGTCAAGAAATATATTTTACAAGTCGGGAGAAAATTATTTGCCTGTCCCATTAAATTTGTTTGGGTATACTATAACACATACGTCAAATTAATGTATGACACATTTTTAGGACTTGACTTAAAAAAAAAGTCTATGAAAGAATATACGTATATCTCGGAAGAAGGGAAAACTCACAATAACCATTTTAATGTTTTTTTAAAAAGATTCCCACGTTTAACTTTAGAATAGCTTAGCTCATTTAAATGTAACTTATTTTGACATTTGCGGTAGTAATCAAAAAATATTTTAAGCTATGGATGACTATTCCTTACCATTTAAGAACTGTATCAAATAAAGCTTACTCCATTCACAACCAACGGATGCCACTGTTATATTTTAGGTTTTGTGTCCTCTTTTTTTGTCCTCCCTTAAAGTAGGTATTCTCTTTATTAGTAAATGGAAATGATACCCAACATATCTCACCTTAACCTTAGGAAATGGAACAATATCGTGATCTATGAAAACAGGCCGTAGTATTAAGAGTACTTGGTGGTCTTTGGACACGGGTAAAGCCGGGTTTGTCTGCTGGTTACTTATAAACTTATTAACAAGCAGAGGATATTGGATAACAATTTGCAGTTAACTCTGTAATTAACAAAAAATAAAAAATAGAACACATACATATAGGTCCAATATCAACAGGGCGAGCAGATGTTCCCTCCGTAGCATCTGACTCAAAATGGGCGGTTGTGAACCTCGTCTCCATCTCCAAGTTAGGTGAGGCTGTTATTACTCTCCTGCATACAGAACTAGCTCCGTGTTTTTGATCTTCTATACCTTTGCTTCTCTCTCCATTATTGGGTTAATAAACTTTAAAAGACATAATGTTAAGTAACACCTGCAGGTTTCCGGTTTAGAATATCCCAAAGGAAAGGTCTACCTTATGAGGTGACTAAAATTCATTCGGAGAAAGTAAATTTAATGATGCTATAGCAATGCTGTCCGGGACCCCAGTCCCTGACAAGGCCTCCCAAACAGTAAGGTCATAGTTGAAAAGCGAAACTGAATGTAAAATCTAGGCGATCTGACACATAATGTGCGGCACTCTGGTCAGCGTTTTACTCCAGAGGGGCGGCTGCTACACATAGGTGGTAGACAGAGACCATATCCCTTTCCACCCTGCGATATACCACCACATCTTGCTATAGGCTCCATGAAGTAGTCGTGATTACGTTTCGGGAGTTGGTTGACGGGTTAATACTACATGCGATTATTAAGTCTTGTTGTGAATATCAATCCGTAAACTTCGTTTACAAATTTTGCCAGATTTTCTGCTAAGAAAAAGTCGTAACAACAGTTTTCTGATAAAATCACCTAAAAATCGCGGAAATATCCTCTGAATAGAAAGACATCATTGGATTTGTTTTACAAATTTCATAACTTGACCCTCTTTTTACTATTGGTGGGTTAGAAGATGGAGGATAGGGTATCATACGATTCGTTCCAATTGGATTGTATCTTTCCTATTGTTTTTTTTAATGTTTTTCGAAAGAATATGGTGGGTAAACTAAACCCTGTATGCTTTCAAACATTCACAACATAATACATACATACATAGTTTATTGTTTCTTCAGTTTGTTTTGGTCACAGACATTTATACATCTTATACGATCTAATTACCACTTCACTTTATATACATACATATGTATGTACATAATAATTTTTTCGTCGAACAGAACAATTTACCAACACTTCTGTACTCATTGTCGAATTCGAAATATATGTTTCTTTATTTCAAACATGGTTGTTGCCCCTGCTATGACATGTTCATGTACAGTTTGAGTAAACATTTGATAGTCTAGTCTGGGCACATATAACAGTAGTAGAGAAAATGGATTATCCGAACAAATTTGCAATGATGTCAGCTTGTATGGCATAGCCGAAATTAATGCAATTGAGTATCAGAGAATTTATTTAATCAGATGCTGGAAATGCATTCAATTCGTTCGTCTTTTTCCCTACTTCCATCTTTAAATTAATCTTCTTTCCATAAGTTTAAGTATTAATGTAAGATTTCTGCAGCATCTACCCAACATCACTGTTCAGTGTGAAAAGAAAGCAGTGGCTGGATATTTATTGTACGGCTTTCTCGACTTGATTTGAGGGAACGTTCCGAATTCTACTTCACACATTCACTACCAAATCGAATTCGGAATGTAGAAAAATTTCTACAAAATTAAATATGGTCTTGGATAAATTATTTTCGTCCTCAGTAGTTACAGATGACCTTTTTTAAAACTATGGATTTTACCAGTTTGTATAATGAAACCAAAGTTAGATTCGAAGTATTGTCGCATGTTTTTCGTAGTGTTTTATTCAAAAGCTTTTGCATTTAAATCTTAAAATAAGCACTTCCGAAATTATTTTCCAGAGTTTTAATAGATTTAATAAGACATATAGGTCTTTGAGAGAACGAAGCTCGTCACTTGTACAAAAAGTTGTGGATTCAAGTAATAAGCCCAAGGATGATGAAGCTCTGCTGAAATCTAAAGCTGGAAACGCAAAAATGGAGGAAGTACCACAATTAACCAGCAGTGAATCCAAAAGAAATATCGGTAAAGTATTTGATCAATTATCCATGACTAGATTTATAAAATAAATTTATATTTAACATTCTAGGCTCTGTGACGTGCTATTTGGAACCAAAAGTATTTAAAAGAAATTCCCGAACGGGCCAGTTTTGTACCGATGAACTGTGGCTGCCGATAAAAGACATTAATACAACAGTGTTAAAAGGTTCCAATAACGTAAGTTAGATAAATTTAGCTGTACTTACTTGCTTATCTGCCTTTCGAGTAAAGTAGTGTTTGAGCCGGACAACCAACTAGGTTATTACTCGTACTTAGCGAATACACCCCGTAGGAAAGCCTTGAATGAAAACGAAATGTGTACCGATGTGCATACATACGTAGAACTCAGTAGGGATATTGTCATATCTCCTCGATTTGTTTGCTTGGTTGAGGCCGTGAGATTGTCCCTTAGTGAAGGTGCTGAGACTCTGGTTTTCTCCTATGGTTTGTGGCTGTGGTTGGTCACTATGTGCCTATCGACAATAACCTTCGCGAACTTCATCGCGATCTTCCGACCCTTTTTTTTTTTTTTTTTTTCTGTTGTACACTTCTATGATCAGTTGCTCTGAAAACCTTCAGACAAGGCGGTTATCGAGCGGTTGCTATCATGTGTTCAGGTGTTCAGACTTTGATGAAAGTGCTCGGTTAGTGCAGGTGTTGGTTGCCACCACCATTCATTATTCCATTATTATTTATTCAATAAAAAAATACCCTTTGCCTGTACCCACACAATACTATTGCACCCACGCGGTTTCGCGATATTGAAACAAGGCATTTTCCCTTTTACTGGAGTGTGGTGCAATCAATCACGTGGTTACTTACCGGGTGTCGATTGTATGTAAACTGAATACTGATTGTTCACTTAATCTGATAAATGCACGAGGTTTGTATGTTTGTTGTGTGATTGTGGGTATTGTGATAAATATTCTACTAAACAATGATGCCAAAACAAATTAAGATTTCAAAACAGCAATATGACGAATTTCGAATTTTTGCGAAGACACCTACCGATCTGTATTCGCCTTTTTGATCATAATCTTAATACTTTTCGGGGAACCGACGTGGGTCAGAACTGAAAGAGACCAAACAGGTCAATTGATTATCATCCGTCCAGACCGTTATCGCGAATACAAGATAGTAACAACAGGTTGGGCACGATATCCCGGATTATAAAATGCCAATTACAGAATCCCGGATTCAGGAATGGAAAATTCCTGATTTCAAAATCTAGCTTCCACATAAGGGCAAGTATTGATTTCCTGAAAATTTTCAGCCTCGAAATTTGAATCAAACTTGACATACATATCTGTAATAGAGAAACTCAAAAAAATGTGTCTCTCAATTCTGTCTGTCTGTCTGGCTGACTGTATGTACAATCGACTGCAGCCTAGAAGGCTGGACGGATGTCCTTTAAACTTCATATCTAGAATCAGTAAGGTCTCAATTGGAGACAAAATCAGAATTTGTATTCTAACCCCAAAATTAACGGTACTTTACTCTATTTTTTTTTAAGAAAGATGGAAAGCAACAAAACCCAGAGTGTGGAACTTTAACCCTAACTAAAACCACCTCTGCTACCAACCCCATTTCCCGACAATGCTACCAAGGGCATAAAGTCTTCATGGGGGGTTTTTCAGCCGTGGATTGCTTAGTGTGGGGAAACATCCAAAATAGAGAAACACCTCCTATTATTACAACTGAGAGGAAGTCTCATCCAGTAACTTTTCTCTAATATATTATTAACGATTTGGAGGGGTGAAGCTCATTAGCTGACCCCGAAATTAATTTTGTATGTAGTTAAATTTCATTTCTAGATTGTAGATATACCTGTATATGTATATATAATACGGTTATGTTTTTTATTTTTATATCTAGTTTTTTGTTAAGAAATTAAGTCATACGGCCTTAATCTTTTAACCTACCTAATAGTTTATTTTCTTCCACCAGATACTTGTGTTTGAGGATTTACATGGCCTTGGAGTTGTTGGTAGTGCCTAAATGCATATTTTTTTTAACAATTTCACTAACATTCTCTACTTGTAAATCCCTGTGTAGGTTGTCATTTCTTATATACCAAGGTGCATTAGCACTTTGTTTTGGAATGTTTGTATCATTCTTAGATTGATCTGTCTGGTGCAGCCCCAAAACTGTATCCCATACGTCCATACAGGTCTCAGAACTTGCTTGTATAATAGCAGTTTGTTGTTAATTGATAGCTGGGAATTCCTTCCCATTGACAAATGCATTTGTCTGAGTCTAATATTTAGCTCCTCTTTTTTTTTTGACATGCTCCTTCCATCTGAGCTTGGCGCCAAGTTTTATACCCAAATATTTAGTAGTACTTGCATACTGAACTTCTTTTCCATCAATATAAACTCTTACAGTATTTATTCTTCTGTTAAGCTTTATTCTCCATTTATTTGTCCAATCATTTACAGATTTAATGGTCTTTTGTAATTTGTTCGCTGTTTCATTAGCATTGTCATCAATAGTCATAATTGCGGTGGCTCTTCCTTCTGAGGTATATACAGGAGATAAAGGATTGGTCCCAAGACACTTCTTTATAGAACTCTTGCAGATATTTTCTTTAAATTAAAGTATTCATCTTCATATATTACTCGAAAGTAAAGATCTGCGTTATAAATTTAAGAATCAGGTAGAACTCTGCGGGGAGATCTCTTTGTAGTTTAAATTCCAGTCCTCGATGCCAGACTTTATCCAACGCTTGTGTTACGTCTAGAAAAATGGCTGAACAAACTTTTTTGTTCTCAAGTATTTTACTAATAGCCGAATTTGTAATAAATCGATTTTCCCCAAAACGGTTTTAAAGATTTTTTTAAATTTGAATTATGAGTAATGTTTTTTTCAAAACACAGGTTTAACGGTACTTTGCTGATTAACCAGTTTCTGAAAATTGGCTATTTATCGGCTATGATTGTATGGATTTCATTCGAAATCAAGACTTGCACTATATTTGACATACACTATATACACTATATGTACGTAGTATATTATCATAGATTATGGCGTATTAAGTTGGATCTATAAACTGAACACTAATGGATTCAACACGTTGTCTGTTTGTCTGTCTGTGCGTGTGTCTGTCACACGCTTTGATTTTAACAGTTATTGGATGAAATGACCTACGTTTCAGGATATACTCGTACATGAATATGAAATAAATTGCATTAAAGAAGTCTGAGGACAAACATATTGGCAGACATGAAACAAAAACTTTTTGCTTGACCTGACCCTTTCAAGTATGACCATACTCGCAAGTTCCTCTTTTTCTGCGAATTTACGAGAAAAAAAATTAAGAAACAGTTAAAATAACGGCACCGAACATTAACTGAGTGAGGCGCAACTCGCACTTGACGAACTTTTTTAACATGAATTGTTTGATAAATTGCTTAATTTATTATAATTATTGTTATTTTTTTTTTTTTGGGAATATATCCGATATTTATAAGTTACCTATACGATTTGTAGGTATGTACTTTCTTATCGTTTATTGTTGCAATAAGGGCATGTTACGACTTTTAAGAGTGTATTATGCATACTGCCAGGTTAAAGTGAAAAATTGACAAATATTTGTCACCTTGTTACTGTAGTATAAGAGCTCTTTGCGCAGAACGCTTTTTCGAATTTTAATTTTTTAATTAGCACCCTCAAATTTGAGGAAAATCATGATAGTAGAGCATTTTTGTTTAATTTTGTTTAGATTAATTTGGATATTCCTATTGATTTTAAAGATATCACATTTTATTTCATATCGCTTCCCAATGCGTTATTTAAAAGTGTCTCCCCGAGGAGTTTAAAAAAAATTGACCAAAATTGGCTTAATAACTCAGAAATGATACAATTAGGAAAGCTACCGACAAAACGCCATGTCTGTTTTTCGCAGGAAATCTGTGAGATACCGAATGAAAATTTGTAAATCAGGAAACCAATTGTTTATTATTCAGCTTCACAAAGTCAATTTATGTTTAAAATTTTCAAATCGGTTCAATTATTATGAATAAGCATAGAAGCTTATTCATTTCTGTACTCACTGTCGTCGGATTTCAAAGTCTCTTATAGTACATAATTACCTGTTCAGAAGTCCCTCTAATCCGCTGAAAAAAAAAAAAATATCAATACAATACAAATACAAAATATCTATCTTGTCCTTTATTTATATAGTGAAGTTATGAGTGATGTAGCTGGAGGTTACCCGTACTCTGAACGAAATAGGGCACAGTTCGTTTAAACGCGGCTACAAATTTGGTGGATTTTAAGATTATCTTTAGGGACAAAGAAAAATCAAGAACGATAGCGGCACTAATATTCTTGATTTCTCAGCAGGATTGTCTATTATTAAAAAAAGAAATCAATTATCTGCTAACATCACGAAACCATCCGCTTTTCCCTTTGTTCAATGAAAAAATCAGATTTGTTCACGCTTGAATGAAGGACACTTTTCCATAAGCTCCGGTTTGATGATATGATTGTCTGCGCAGTTTTTGCCAGCTGGGTAAAATTGTTAGTGATCGTAAAATGTGCGTTTGCATTGTTGCCTACACTTTGTACAAATGTGCTGTAATTCCAATGAGTTTTTATGAAATTTTGCTTTTGTAGAGGTTTTCCATAATATTTGCCAACATAAGGACGAAAAGTACTTATAAATCTTTCCAATAGTTTTCATTCGGTTAATATTGTAGCATAATAATAACTACGCTCCCTAAAAGTATGATGCAACAAATTCCGAAGTGTCTTTTCATTCTGGCAGAATTTTGGTTCGAAGTGTCCTTTCATTCGAGGTTCGTGTCTGCGGTTTCCACAGTTCATGTCTACGAAAGAGACGGATAATATCACGGATGAGAGGGAATTATAACTGCAAGAATGCTTGTCATCTTGGAATTTCTCTCCTTCCAGTGGTCGAAGAATTTGCTAGAAGTTTCTGGCTATCAGAAACTTCTGCTATATAAGGACAGATGGCGATCAAAAAGGGAGCAGTAGTTTCTAAACTGTGGCGAAGAGATTAGAAAAGTGATAATGGGCGAAGCTGTAATTTTGTGATAAATTGAAAGTTGAGATTTAACAAGAAGAAGTAATTAGTTTGGATTTGTGAATTAAGTAATTGAAAGGAGATAAAGTGATTTGAGAGGACAGAGACCTTGTAAGAAAAGAATTGCGAAGAATAGTATAGTGTGAACCTGAATTGTTCTATAGACTAGAAA
The DNA here is from genome assembly GCA_963082735.1 of Pocota personata. Taxonomy (NCBI): domain Eukaryota; kingdom Metazoa; phylum Arthropoda; class Insecta; order Diptera; family Syrphidae; genus Pocota; species Pocota personata. The sequence goes on from OY720431.1 coordinate 70,750,740, forward strand.
ATAAAGAAATAATTTCACAGAATATTGTTTTATCTACTCGAGTCGTAGCTCGCATATTACAATATGTATGTACGTACAATATTCTACAATTTCGGTCTTAAGGTACGCATTCAAAAGTCTTAGGTAGGTATTCATAATTTAAAGAATTAAAAAAATCGTCAAGCTTGACTCCGTTTGCACAAAGGGTTTCGTTAGAACGAAGATGCATTAAAACTGTAACAGTTATTCCAAATGAAAAGCAGAAGGCACTTTTTTTTATTTTTTTTGAAATTTCTATTGAAATTTTTGTTGTTTAGAGGATTTTTTTTGGGAAGTCTCGAGATAGAATATTTTTTCGGGCGATCTTTCAAGACGTGTGGGGAAGCAATATGAAATAAACTATCCATTACTTACAGTGCTCCACAAAAGTATTCGTAATTTGCCTATACGAGTACTCACCTGCAAATCCAAATAACTCACATTATTGAACACCCATTTCAACTTTCCTTATTAATTATTTATTATTATTTCATTCTTTATATATTAACAGAAAAAACTCAACTAAACTCTTATCAGTACAAAAATTACATGACTTTAAAAAAATAACCTACATATTCTGTTCCACAAAAGTAAAAAAGTATCTTGTTGGATATCCTCGCTGTTTTATCACTTCCTTAAGCCTATTAATCATGCATAGCACAAGTTTTTTCTTCTGTCCGGTGAAATTCGAACCCATTCTTCTTGAAGTGCATTTTTTAAGTCATTTTTGGTTGTAAGATCTCTTTTTTTTATTTGCCTTTCCAAATCTGCCCAAAGGTGTTCTATGAGGTTAAGATCAGGTGACTGAGGAAGAGTTTTGAGCTGGTTTGGCACATTGTATAATAGCCATAACCGAGTATTAAGAGCATAACGATCAGGAAGCTGAAGCTTTTCAATACTGTTTCTTAAGTTCTCTTTCAGGATGTCTATGTACAGGTACTAATCCATTATACCATCTACAAAGTGTATAGAACCAACTCCAGATGCAGCCATGCATCCCCACAGGGTCACCGAACTACCACCATGTTTAAATGTACCAGATAGGTTCTTAGGATCCAACTCTTTATTTTTTTTGCTCCACACTCGCCTCTACCGGCGCGAAGTTCAAAGATTCGAGGAAGCCTTCATGTAAAAGAACCCATCACAAGCAAGATAGAGCACGACCGGCTCAGTTGGTATTATCATGTTCAAAGGAGAGATCCTTCGAACCCCGTCAAAAAGGCAATATCAATCAACATTCCTACGCAATCGCGCAAAAAAGGCAGACCAAAAAACAGCTGGATCACACAAATGCAAAAACACCAGCATTTGATTGGCCTCAGTGACGAAGCGATCCGAAACCGGGAAGCCTGTCAGTACTTTCTGAGGTCAAACCGGCAAACCCCACAAGCGGACCAGTAGGGATGCAGTAAAGTGGGAAGGTTGTGATCCTTCTACTCCGGAACATAACTTCGCCGTAAGAAGAAGAAGAAGATAAGACACTCGCCTCTACCGCCGGAATTCATTACACTAAATTTGGTTTCATCTGAAAACAAAACGGTGTTCCAAAAACTTTCGGGATGATTTAAAGAAATTTTGGAAAATTCTTGACGTTTTTTGCGATTTATACTGGAGATAAATGGTTTCTGTCTAGCGACTCTGTTTTTGTATCCACTCTTGTGTAGAATTCGGCGTACAGTTTCGGCACTAACATTAGATCCACTAGCTTCAGCTAAGTGTGAGGGTGGCCGTGGTGTAGTGGTAACATCATCACTTGTCACGCTGTTGATTCACGGTTCGAATCCTGATGTCAAGAATCATCTATTTATTTCGCATGAAATAAATAAAAAAGTCGATCACTTGCGAAATATAAGTTAACTCTACTATGAAGGCATAACACTGGCAGTAGGGTGGTCATATGGCTAAAATGCAACTTGATCGTGATGATGGCATCAGGAGGACAGAAAAAAATATTGTGAATCATAAGCAACGACAATAATAACGAAAACAAACAAAATACTCTCCAGTTATCTGGACAGCCACCCTTGGAGTTTACAGAAACTGAATACCACCTGAGTTTCAAACTACACCACTCTGTCTTTCTCTCTGTCTCTTCCCCTTTCCACAAAAACGCACGTGTTCTAAAAATTAGTATAAGGGTATTCACGAGCAAATTATAAAAAAAAAGTCTGCAACTATAGTAGACGCATTAATTTTTGGATTTCGTTTCACTTTGCTAATTATTTGCCGCTTTTCGATAGTTGAAAGTTTTTCTGGTCTACCTTTTCTTGGAATATTTTCAACACCACCTCTACAGTACACCTCTTTATTATAGATTGCACAGTTGAAACACTTCTATGAACTGTATTTGAGATATCTTTCAGAGTCTTTCCATTTTCGCGAAGGTTTAATATTATTTTTCTTTCTTCAACAGTCCTTTTATTTGTTTTACGCCCCATTTTCAATTTCGTTTACTACACACACAATTAATAAAACTGGTTAGAATTTATGAAACAAATGATCATACAAGTGAGACAAATACGAAAAAAAACAAATTCTAACGGTATTCGAAACATTTCGGTTTCTCCGACAAAATGTTTCCTTTTGTACGAATACTTTTGTGGAGGGAAAAATGGATGCGGCGTTATTCTTTGTCCAGTAACTTCGTTCGTTGAAATAATTCACATATTTTTTCGGAAAATGGGGATGGTGAAGTCGTAATAAGGAATCGAAAAGAAACAGTCCAGGAGGGAATGTAATACCTAAGATATTTAACCAGTTAAGCGAAAGAAAACAAATTACGAATACTTACATATGTGGAGCACTGTACATAAGAAATATGGTATCACGCAAATTAATAAGTGTATCGAAATAAGACCTATTTGTTTTACTTCAGAACCACAATTACAATATTAAAGTACTGTAAAACAAAAAATTGTCTTAGTTATAAACTGTTTCTTGTAAAATCATATTACGAAAAGTCGAGTTTATCTTTAACTTACAAGAAATTGTTCTTGGCTTTTATGCACTGGGTATTTCGTGTTGGAATAAAATCAGAATTTTTGAAATTGGCACTGATATGATGAAAATATAGCCCAAGTTAAGGAAATGGAAAACAATAACATCAAAACCGGTATTACCAATGATATACAGTACTAGATACCGAAGTAAAGTAGCGGCCTCTATTAAAAATACACCCTGCGTAAGTGCAAGGACATGCGACCTAGCCGTGCACTTCACTTATTTTTAATTATTTTAATATGGGGAACATTTCGAGATTTTGACCAATTTGGATACATATTACTGTTAAAGAGGTACGTGGCTCTCTCAATTTTGTCAGTCTATCGTAATTTTTAAAAATTAAATTTTCTCGGAATGTATGACGTTTCAAATAACGGTACTTTACTTATTAGCCGCTTTGAGAATTGACACGAAATTCGTAATGATACCACATTCAAATTGTATCTGCATTTTTCAGTTTTCCTAAAATAAATTGAGAAAATTATGTTAGCACTGATTAAGTGAAATTTCCCTTGGAAAATGCCAAACTGGCCCTTTCTTATGTTGAATATATGATTTTAAACAAAAAACAACTTATTTCGCTTTTCTCTAAGGGAAGCAGACGAAAAGGAAGCTTACACACAATGTACAATTACCCTGATGCCATATATATTTTGCCCTTTATTTACCCACAAATTAAAAGAACAAGAAGCACTTATGCCCAACATAAGTGCGCACAAAAAGCAAAATATGTATTCTCGTACTTTCATTCGAAATTCGAATCCAATTTACTCGAACGAGTAAACTTTCTGAGAAAAAACATTTTTTTGCTCGCTGGTTATTTACTGAAACGAGTAGTTGCGAGCTTTCCCGAAAAAAGAAAGATTTGAAAAATGTTTCGTCGATTTTGTATATTAAAAATATACACCCCTCTTTGCGGGCAAAAACCCGATGTCCATTCGCTCTACATGTCCTAGCCATCTCAGGTGATAAATTCTAAAGCTTCTGACTATGTCGAGAGTAGGGTTTTTTCATCCGCCTTTGATAACGTCCATGCCTCTGCACCGTATTGCAGGACTGGGATGATGAGGGTCATGTATAAAGTCACCTTAGTCACGCGTGAGAAGATTTTTCAACTAAGCCTCTCGCTACAACAGTGGTTGGCAAGAGTGATTATTCGCTTGGTCTCTGAGCTGGTATCATTGGTCTAGTTTACACCACTGATTTGGTCTCGTACCAAGATGAGGTATTGTAAAAATGTTATCGGTGTAAACGCTTTGAATACAGCACTATACTCGTACTGGTTGAGTTAGTCCATAAATTTAGGTAACCTCGGTTTAGTTTTGGTATAGCCTAGGGCGTGTAAACACTTCGAACTATTGGGTTTTCTACAATGCGCTAGATGGCGCGTAATGGAATGTCATAATATCATTTTAAAATGTCACATTTTATTGTCTATCAAATTTTCCGCTTTCTGAGTCCGCAAGTTTATTTTGTAGTGGATTGGTGTGATTTGGTACTATTTGGTGTGAACTCACAGAGCCTAGACTTAATTTTAGTGCTGGTCTGGACCATATTCGGCGGGGTGAACTAGGCCATTGTTTGAACTTACAGTGTATCCTAGGTAGAGAAAGTCCTTTACTACTGACAGCCCACTGTGTCGGCATACTTGGGTAGTTGTACAGAAATTTTAAAGATCGTACCCCTGATGTTAGCTTGAGAATTTTGTACAATCCTCTCAAGTACGATGTTAAGGAAATCACGAGACGACGCGACACCTTGCCGTAGTGTCTTCTTCATCCCTATATGCTTCTGTTCAGCCTTTGTAGCCTTAGCATGTTCTTTTTGTCTTCTGGTAAAACTTTTGAACATTAATCCTACTATAATACCTCTCTATTGACTCGATATCGCGTTTTTCATATTCTTTCTTATTTTTTCTTAGAAGGTGGTGTTCTTCCCTTCGGTCTTCGGGATATCCGCATACGTACCTTGGTAGAACCAAGGTCACTACCTTTATCAACTAACACTACCTCTATCCGAGTTAATGTTAGTTGCTCGGAAGGTGCGAACACCTAAAATACTGGAGGAGTGCCTTGCATCAATCGCGACGTTATCAATCTGGTTGACAGTTAGTTGACCCGGAGAGCGCCAGGTGACCTTATTAATATTGAGGTGCGGGAATCATGTGCTAGCTACAATGATGTTTTACGCCGCCGCAAGTCGATTAATCTTAGTCCGTTTCTGGAGGTATTGGCGTGCAAGCTGTATTTTCCGACGGTCCACCTTTCTAATTTTTGCGTTAAAATCGCAAAGCATAATTTTGACATCATAATGTGGACATTAGTCGTAAGATCTTTTGAGAAGCTCATAAAAGCTTTCGAGTAACTCATAAATTTGGTCACGTCGTCCTTATATTTTATGGGGCCATTAGCGCATATTATGCTGATATTTTTTAATTTTGTTTTAATGCGGATTGTCATCAGGTTGTTCAGTCACATGATTTCGCAGTTTTTCAGGCTTATAACTTGAAAGCCTTATAATCGTAGGCCGGATATTCAGATGCCAGCAACCAACTATGGGAATATGAGCGCTGCTGTTGGCCCCTTAAAAGTTCATCCGCCATGATCTCTTTTTTAACTTATTAATCTGAGCTCCGAAAATATTGTTGACTCCTCGTAGAAATTCTTCACTGCCGCCTGGATGCAGGGGAAAGTGCCTTAGTGGGAAGACTTACATAGCTAAAGCCAGCTAAAATAAAATCTGACTTTAAAAATCCCATACATTTTGTGAACCATCCTAATGTAGTGCATATAATATACCTACGAGTACTTCAGCAAAAGCTGCCTTGCAAAGATCTTTCTTTCGATTGACTTGGGTTAGGTTAGGTAAGTGGGTATAATAAAGTACCTTACTCGTGAGGTTCCTATAAGGGAATACTTAATCATACTTACTGTTCTTATGGTGCAAACCATCTTGTGGATTTGATGAAGTTCAAGATGTTATTCACCGGTTTGCCAGATAGTTCTTCAAGATCCTGGATGAAGTGTCATCCGAGGAATTTATTTCTTTGGTGATAGAGGCCTGGGCATTGGCAAAGAATGTGGGTTGTATCCTCGTAAACTTTCTTATCACCGCAACCCCTACATAGGTTTCCTTCCGTTATACGTAGCTTTTTCATATGATATCGCAGAGTATTATGCCCCGTAATCACTCCTATAAGTGTAGATAGGGATTTTGTTCATTTGCATAAGTCTGTCGGTCCTGACTTTGTCGTATATGGGTGATAGCTTCCTAGCGGTGACACAAGTATCTAGAGAGGCCCACCTGTTGTTTGCCTTTATTAGAGCTTTATTCCCTGCTTCGAGCTTCAGTGTGCAGATTTGATCAGGATTTGATCAGGGCTTGATGCCGAATCTCTTCTTGCCAGTTCGTCCGCTTTCTTATTTCTGGTATTCCTTCGTGACCCAGCAGAGTTATACCTTGTGCTGTGTTCCAAGAACCTTGAGCACTTCTCGACAGCACTTTACAAGCTTTGATTTTATTTCTGTAGCAGTAATCGCTTTTATTGCTACCTGGCTGTCGATGAAAAAGGTGATATCGTCTTGGGGTAACTATTGTCACTGCTAGGACTTCCACCCGGAAAACACTGCTTCGGTAGTTTGTGCGTTCCAAAGGGGATATGAATACCCTTATATTGTTTTAGGACACGGGTGTTTGGGAAAAGGGGGGAGAGGAGAATCTCGTGCACGTTCGTTTTAAATGTTTAAAGGTTGTAGTGATGGGGAAATACAGAGCCTGGTAGATCATTCCACATTCACATCGTTGGGCTTATAAATGAATAGCTATATTTGGCAGTACAACCGAAGTTGGGCATAAGGGTGAACTGATGTGCATTCGAAGCATGACGCGTATTGCGGGTGACATTTTGAAGGGGAGAAATGCAACTGGCTATTTCGCTGGAGCATTTTTTCCCAGCGTTTCGGAGTAGATACCCGCACCTACACTTGTTTACATTTTGGATCCATCGGTAAATACTGCTGTAGATTGTGTATTGGGTAATATTTCGTTCGGGTAGGTGCATGAGAAAGGTCTTATAAAGTCTAGGTATTTTGTAGTGTCATTCATTTCATTTTTAGTGCATTTTTATTAATTCATTTATTAACTTACATGCTAAACAAAACGCTTAAAACTAGCTTAACTAACTTAACTATTCTTATTCTAACTTACTGGCCCTATGCGGGCGCTCTAAGTTAAACCTAATACTTAAAACTATGTCTTTCGACGTAACTAACTTAAGATTCTTTATTTATTTATTTTATTATTCTATTGGCTATTACTACTAAGAAAAATGTTTAATCAAATGAAAAACTTAGTACATGAACTTTTTTTGTTTTTAATGTTCGTATATATAAAACTTATAAACTACCTTAAAATAAATCTTAAGCTATCTTATTCTAAATTAACCTATCTTATTCTACGTAAATTTTTTTTGTTTTTTATTAATTTTTTTTTTTTTTTTTTTTTTTTTTTTTATCGAGTGCTGTTTTTTTTTATTTTTTTTTTATGTTTTTTATGTGTTTTGTGTTTTTTTTTGTATTTTTGCATCCAAGTGCTGTGGATTTTTTTTTTTCCTTTTTTTATTAAAATACTACTTACAACCTATTTACATAACACTACCTAAACCTTAAAACTATGTAAGTCGGCCATGGACAACAAACAGCCAACCTCAAATATGCAACAGACTACCCTGGATTAGGAGGAAACGACGTTGCCCTGTGCAACGTCTCTGTCGTAGTTGAGTCGCCTATCCACAGCTGTCCGAGCAACGTGGAAGATTAGCGGCACTGCCAATCTGTCCTGGATCTGACCTTTCTTATCAAAATAGAGGAACGCCTCTGGGGGAACAAAGCCGTTAAGGCGCACTCTCTCATGATACTCGGAATTGGGGTAATAAGCCCCGAAGATCAGGTTGTTCGTCGAGCTCATTGCTCTTGCAATGTGCCTTCGAATCAGCTTGATAACGAAATTATCCACTCTTATTAGATTAGCCCTGTTGTATAGGACCTCATTGGGATAGAATTTTATGTACTGGGACTCCGGTGTTCTGTATAAATGAAGGCAAGCCCGAAGGCAAGCCCTCTCAAACACCCGAATCTTTTCCAACAAGCTTGCTCCCACGTTGAACCACACGGGACATCCATATACGAGCATGGGCCGGATGAGGGCCATGTAGCAGATTACCTTTACCCTTGCATCGAGTTGCTTGCTATAAAAAAGTCTCTTTGTAAGGGCAAAAGCACCTTTGGCTCTGGCCAGAGCAGCATCTATATGTTTGTTAAAATATAGATATTGGTCTAACCAGAGCCCCAGGTATCTGACTACATTTCGACTCGCAAGTGGCTGTCCGTGCGGTCCCACGATTGAGAACTTTCGCCAATTCTTTCTGGTATCCCTAGAGGCCCCAGACAACGGCGTCCTAAAAAGAATGGTTTCCGATTTCTGGAAGTTGATCTTCAACTTCCAGTCATCGCAATATCGCTGAATCTTATCGAAGTCACGTTGCAAGAGAATTGCAATGACCTCGATTTTTGGTCCTGATCTGTACGCGATCAAGTCGTCTGCGTACGCTATGGCATGGTGAAGTGATCCTATCAGATCGCTCGTGTAAATGTTGAAAAGTATCGGTGAATTAACCGCACCTTGTTGCAGACCGTTTTTAATTAGAAATGTTCCAGCAGAAGTCACATTGCCATTTTTGACAATGAACTGTCTACTGGTGAGCATGTCATGAAGTATGTACAGCAGTGGTTTGCTTATGCCCAGCCTGCTTAGCTTGTAGAAGAGTCCCTCTAACCATACGGTGTCGAAGGCCTTCTCCAAGTCAATCAGGCAAGCACCCGTGCACTGTTTCTTGCTTTTGTTCCATTGGATATCCGATACCAGTTTAGACGCGGCATGTATTGTATCATGCCCCGCCTTAAAACCGAATTGGTTATCCGGAATTATATTACTGTTCTCAGTCCACTTAAGCAGGGCTCTATTGATCACTTTCTCGAATACCTTGCTGATGTTCGGAAGGAGACTTATCGACCGGAGATTTGCCGGATTGGAAGTGTCCTTACCCCGTTTGGGGATGGGTTGTATCACTGCTGTTTTCCAATGCGCTGGATAATGTGCATTATTCAGTGCATTGTTGAACAGAGTTGTGTAAATGTCCACCGCTTCTAGAGGGAGATGTCGAAGCACAATGTTCGACACTCCATCGATTCCTACAGATTTCTTCCTCCTCAATGAGTCGAAGATCGCTTGGAGCTCCACCTTCGATATGTACGGGGGATGTACCCTTTCATCGGCGATGACATTATTTGCCATGTTATCGTCATTGAACTCGGTAAAACCTATGTTCTCGGATCGCCAGTGCTCTATATCATTTCGAAAGTAGAAGTTGTGCACAAGGACGCGATTTTCCAGGTCGTGGTTCGGGCAAATGGTATCATTCACCTTGTACACTTCCTGGAAAGTCGCTCCTATAGCCTCTACCTTCTCCTGCGGATCTTCGATCACAAATAAGTTGTCATCCTCTACTGCGTTATCTGGATCTATACCTGCTGTTATAAGTATTCATCCATTGTTCGTCGTTCGGGGGATCTTAAGACACGGAAGGTCGTTTTGATTATTCCTCCGAAATATTTTATTTATTTGCGGGAACATACTCGGGTTGTTGGATTTTACAGCCCGAATTTTATTGTTCCAATGCAAATTTACAAAAAGTCAGTAATTTTCTCTAATTAACTTCTGGAGGTTTTTAATCAACGACTTCAGTGTCCTAACCTCCGAGTTCTGTCTGTCAGTAAACTGTCTGTACAAGGTTTTTAGTCTCGACAGCAATCTACTTTTGTGTTGGTGTAGTGCGTCAATTGTTGCATTGCGGAATATGTCTGCGTTGTCAGTATGTTGATACCGAGGTATCGTATTATCCATAGTTCGTTTAATTGTCTCGTCCATTTGTTTTAGGTACCAGTCAATCTCCTCGTTTGACAGATTCCTATTGGACGGTGGGTAGAGCGAGTTCGAGGAGAGTGCTATTGTTAAAGTTCTGGAGAAGCGAGTCCAACGCGTCCTACTATAATTGTAGGGGTACGTTTGGACAAACTCCTCCGCAAATTTCGTTGGGAATCGTTATTACGGCACTGAGTCCGCAATGGTCACTGTCATACACAAATGTGTGCAGGCAGTTTATGGTTTGTCGGTCCATGTCGGTCAGTTGTAACCGTACGTCGAACAGCATAAGATCCAGATAGGAGCCACTTCTAGGAAACGACGGACTATCTGTTGCTTTCAAATCGAGTTTATACTCCACACTGTGCCGACCCCACCAATTGAATAGTAGGTTCCCTCTAGGATTAGGTGTGTTGTTTCCCCAATCTCTATGTTTGGCATTGAGATCTCCGGCCATGATGAAATAATTCTCCCCCGACTCCAGCCTTAGGAATCGAAAAAGTGTCTCGAGCTCTGAAATAAATAAAGTAGATTGAGAAGCTTCAGGTGCATAGAGTGCGACCAAGTACATCCTCTTTCCACTACGGAGAGGGATGCACACGATGCACGCTTCCAGTACATTACTTTAAATTGCAGTTGTTTGCGTATGAAGATCGCAACACCTCCTCCTTGTGTAGAGTTGGGTCGGTCCCTTCTGACAATACTGTATTTATTGTGCCCCAATTTGTGCTTCTGGGATAGCTTTGTTTCGCTAACCATAAGCACATCAGGGGTTTGGTCTTCAAGCAACTTAAACAATACGGCTCTTCGCTCGATCCTAATCAGTGAATTCACATTCACCGCAAGGATCTTCAAGGATTGCTCCTCCATGTTCGTACCCATTACGACTGAAGGTGCGTTAAGCCCGGCAGAAGTGCGTAGATCTGGTCCACCCGCTTCGCCTGCTCCTGTACCTGACGTTGAAGCTGCTCCATCTGCCCTTGGATAGAGAGCAAGATGGTAAGCAAGTCAGATTGAGCCTCCGGTGCTCTAGACGCTGGGGCCTGAGAAGCAACCTTCGGTCTTTTCTGTTCCGCGTTTCCCCGACCTGCCGCCATTTGGGCGTAGGTCACTTGGGGAGTCACGGATGGTGTTTGAATTGGAGCAGATGGACGTTTCACTACAACCTTCTCCTGCCGAACCAGATTTACTTTCTTAATATACTGGAACTTAGGGCAACCCCGATAGTTTGCGGTGTGTCCCGAGTTCCTGCATAAAGCACACGAGAGCTGGCTCTTATCTGCCACTCCATCCTTACCCAGAGTGCATTCCTCTGCTTTGTGGTTCTTTCCACACTTAACACATCGAGGCTGCATTTCGCAGTTCGACGCGGCGTGACCGAACCTTTGGCAGCGAACACATTGTAAAATGTTTTCGCTCCTTCTTAATTTTTCCCATGCGACAACCTGGTAGTCTAGGACTTTAATACTCCTTAGACCATCCAGCTTGCTATTGGGTGAAAGCTGAACCAGGAAAAACGGCAATTTCCGCTTCTCCCTTTTTGCCTTAGCTGTGGTGAATGGCTTGACCCCTACGAATTCGAGCTCGTTGCACTCTTTCTCTTTAAGCAGCGCAAGGAGCGTCTCCGGATCAGTAGACGGGTCTATCCCCCTCAGCAGCATTGTTTGCAGCTTTTCCCCCTTCGGGGTGAAGGAGAAGAACTCCGTCGTCGTGTCCCTAAGTAACTGCTTAATTTTTTTATAACCTTCCACTGTATTACAGTGGATAGCATGTCTATTTTCATTTAATCTTTTAATATTAAAATTTTTGCCTATGGCCGACTTACATAGTTCGATGGTATCCTTCAGCTCAATTTTATATGTGTTAATTGGCGGCACCCTCGTTTTTGTAATGGTCATCTTTTGCTGTTGCTTCTGCTGTGGTTGTTTTTGCTGTTGTTTCTGCTGCTGCTGTTGCTGCTGCTGCTGTTCTTTCTGCTGTAGTTGCTGCGTTTTCTGCTGCTGCTGCGGTTTTTGTTCTTTTAATTGCAGCTTTTTCTGCTGCTGTTGTTGTTGCTGCTTGTTCTTCAGCTGTTGTTGCTGCTGCTGCTTCTGCTGCTGTTGTTGCCGCTGGCTTTCTGGCCTCTGCTGCTGTAGTTGTTGTTGTTCTTGTTGAGCGCGCTCTAGCTCTAACTGCCGCTCCCTTTCCCTCCTGGCCATTTGCTTGGCCTTTATTTCACGCACCCTCTGTTGCAGTTTATTGATGTTGCTGTATATGTTTTCAACTTCCTCGTCTTCATCGTCAGACTCGGAAGCTGCGAGAACAGCGAAACTGTTGTTGTTATCGCCTACGTAGCGGCCTTAACCACCGTCGGACATATACTTTACTTCAACAGAGTCATCCGACCTCTGCCGCTTCTTCTCTGCTGCTACTGCTGTTGCTGTGGTCGGCGCCCCTTCCCTCACTCCACCTGGAAGCTGTACAGCTGAAGCTGATGTGGAGGGGCGCTTTACCAAATTGGGAGATGGTTTCAATTTCCTTCTCCGCTTAGATGTACCATCTGCAGCCACTGTTACTGGGTGGCCTGTTTTGGCTGACTCATCGGCTGATGCCTTGTTATCAGCAGGTCCCGCTAATGGGAGCGCGGACCGCTCACTTTCCATCGCCTTATTGTTATTTGTTTTGTGTACACTATTGTATTTAATTTAAAAAAAAAAAAAAGTCCAAATTGAAATTTTTCCTGGCTGGGGATTGAACCCAAGCCCCCGGGCTGACGGTTCACTACCACTTCTATTAGGCTAACTCGCCACTTGAAAACTCACTGTCTAACTTTCCACTTTATAACAAAACGATTTTAACTGAGAAGCCGAAGCACATCCGTACTCTCTGAAAGTCTGTGAACGACTGGTATTTTGTAGTGTAATCAGTAGTAGATACACTGCCTAGATATTTCTGTAGGATCGTAGTGGTACCTATTCTATTTGGTCTCCAGCTGTCTGATTGGCTGATTCTTAGGGCACTAATAGCCGCCGATACTCGAGTGAATTTTTTCTAGCGGAAGCAGATTGAGGGTGGCCTCGAGTCCTGCTGAAGGTGCTGTTCTCATTGCACTGATGGTTCCAATGAATGCTAGTCTTTGCACTTTCGTGATGGCGATTAGGTTGGTGGTTTTGCTGGCTGCCTACCTGCTACTAAACGAGGCTGCCGTAAATCAGTATCGTATACATCCATAAGACGATTTTGGGGTTTGGTCTCCAGGTTTTCCCAAAAATAATACTGCACGAGTCGAAGACTATCGTAGCTTTCTATTTGGCACTGTTAGAGATTCTGAGAGGGGTGGCCCCAACAGAAGGTGTTACAAATTTTTTTTTTTACTTTTTATAATATTACTGCAAATATTTCCAAATTAAAACTGGCTAGGTGTGTCCAAAAATGTTCGTAAATGAAGCTATGCACCACAAAAGAACGCAAAGTTAAACTGATAATATACTTTTATTCAGTAATAGATACATTGCAGACGACAGACAATAATATACACATACATATGTACATATTTTTACTCTGAACTTTCTTTTGCTCCGCTTAAACCATAATCACATTGCCAACTAAATATTTACATACATTTAAGTTAAATGTTTACGTAAACTTTCGTGAGTGCAATATCAAATGATTATGGTACAAAAACTATTTTGCACTTTGTTACATACTCGTACATTGTTATAAAAGCAATTATCATGAGTTTTGTTTTAATGAATTCTGGTGATGCAACTGTTTTCTAAAAAAAGAAAATAAGCGCTTACTCATTGTAATTAACCTCCATGTATCATAATACACCCATAGCAGCGGATGTACGAGTAATGTATGCTTGCACTTGTTCTTCCTAGACATAATATTTTCATACATAAATTATGATGAAATTAAATCATCACTTACATATATTGATGTATATACATGACGTTTGCCCACATCATTGTTTTTCGTTTGTTTTTACAGTTGACGAATTCCACAAAAGGGGTGGTAGAAATAATCCTGGAACTTCAAGAACCATCGAAGGATGACATAAGGGAGTTGGAAACAACGGATTGCACTGAACAAAAGGTTCAAAAGACTACTTCTAATGGTAGTAAACGCCAATGGGCTGGGCTAACTGAAGTTAAACGTCGGATGGGCATAGCTAATGCTAAGCCTGAAAAGGGGATCATTTTAAGAGTAATTACGTCAAGGATGAGATGTTCCAACAAGGTTAAGGATGAACTTGAATGCTCAGCGGGAAATGTTTATATTAAGACAACCGTTTTCGAGCACAACATTTATTCGGACTCATGGAAATCAGGTGTTTTCTTTCCTTCCCTTTCAACCAAATGGGATAATGATGCTTCAACAGTTACCATACCACTAAAACAATATGAAGACTTAAAAAACATCCTTATTAAGACGACCCTTGCTACCAAAAATAAGATAGGAAAGAAAATTGTGTTGGGAACAGTTATTATCGGATCTACTGCATTAGGATCGGGATTGGAACACTGGCAAAATGTGGACGGGACACGAAATGAGAAAATACCAATGTGGCATAGCTTTCAATAATATATGTATATTTGGCTAGTCTTCCTTTTTTTAAATGAATTTAAATAGGGTCTCATTACACGAAAATGTATTTATATTATCTACATAAACAAATAAAATATTATTCATGATTTTTCTTAATTTATTGTCTTAAACCGTGGGAGCCGTGGCTCAATGGTTAAGTGCGCGATCACTGAACGAGAGGTTCAAGGTTCGAATCCAAGAAAACACAAAAAAAAAGTTTTCGCATTGTCCCACCTCTTGCGAACGTCTGACAAACATCCGAAAGTAAAAATTGTCATGAAAAGCTTCTCGAAAAATTGCCTTCGGAAACGGCATAAATAACCATTATCTCATTGACCATTCGGACCAAGTGTTGTCACATGGACCTCCAATGAAAAATTGAAATTTTTGGGACACAAAACTGCGAAATACAGTCAGACGTGGGAATTACAAGAGGAACTTTTTCTTTAAGAGAGGTTTCAGTATACCGATAAAGGAGCTCTAAGCATCCAACACTCCAGGAAGAGTTGAGTTCGGTAGACATTTGCTGCCATACAACTTGAGACCCTTGCCATGGATTGGTGAGTGAATAAGCGAGATCAGGAGAACTGTCATCTACCAAGGAATAGATGGGATGGTGAGTAACAGAGAGAATCATCATGAATATAAATCAATGCAATGGTCGGAGAAAATAATGTAATTAGACTTGAATACGTTTTCCTTCCGCCCTTTTGTGTAGACTCTCCACACAAAAATAGCGAACCTCATCTTAGATCTCGTGCGCATACAAAGAGTGACATCAATCAACGGTCAATGTACCGAATTGGAAGCAACAGGCGAAGAAGTTTGTTAGTAGAAGCCCATGTCAACTCCGGGCTACAAAGCCATAAAAAGTAGCTAAAAGTAAGTAGTAGGGCCACGACAGCCTAATTGAGAGCGAGCTTTAACTTGGGATATAAAAGTATTTATCCCTAATTTAAACAACTGACCAAGCGATCTTGCCAAATCCAACATTCTAATGAGCGTAATATCTTGTTTCCTAAAAACGATGGAAATAATTGTAGAATTATATATTAGAGGTATTTTAAGAAATACGATACCTCTGCACATTAGCCATTAAGCTTTCAGGAAAAGCAGATATACAGAGGGAGTTCTTTATTATCTGTTAATGCAGATAGAAGAGGCTTATCGCTCCTAAGAAATAGCAATGTACACCTTTCTAAACATTGAATGTGCCTTTGGCAATACCGGATGCAATTCTATAACTAGCGCATTGGAACGTAGAAGCTTTGCCAAACAATTAACGAAAGGGTTAGACTTTTAGAGTGATGCATACAATGCGGGTAATTACATCTAGGTCTGGCGATGTATCTGTGATGGTTACAAAATCTGTGTCGAATTGGTGCTACAGTGAAAGACTATCGATCAATTCTTGCAAAACAGTGTTACTACCTCTCACCAAAAGGAGAAAACTGAACCTTAGCACAGTCACTCTTAAGGTACGCAGATCGAGATCTCTAATGAAGTCAAATATCTAGATGTGACCTTAGACAAAACACTAAATAAGACTACCCATACTTAGAAAATAAACATTGTTTGGTAAGGCAAACAAGACCCATGCTAGTAGGTGCCCCGCCCCGCCCCGCCAACCGTTTTCGATACTTATTAAACTTCTTCGTGCTCAATTAGCCCATCATCAATCTGACAATAGATTTGGTTTTAGTCACCAATGGTCTATAAACTGAGCTATTCGTGTGCAGATCAGCCGTTGGTACAGCCCGGTAGTCATCTCGGTCATCTTCGCATACATATGCTTTAATTCATTATATAATTATTAGAATATTTAAACAAACATTGAAGATACTAAACATTATTTCGATAAGAGGGAGCGTATTTGCAGTATTCATATATATTTTACCATCCCAGAGAAGACTTGAGAGCATATCAGAGAACGAGAGCTAGTTAGAAGAGGTTCTGCGCAGGACCTAGAGCAAACTGATCACTCAGTAAAAGTCCCGACGTGTAAGCTTAAACACGAAGCAGGGATTAGGACTCTCGAGTAAGCAAACAACAGATGGCGCTCCCTGAGCTCCCTGTAAAATAACGGGAAAACTATGGCCAAAGTACAACAAGGTCAGATCTAATGCAATGCTGCAGAAAAACAGAATGATCCTTTCCACTCATGTAGGAGTGATTACAAGGCATAATACTCATATGACACGCTAAGGCTAAGTGAGGATGATTGCTGTAGGGGCTGCAGAGATGAGGACGTTAATGAGGACACAACCCACTTTCTATGCCTCTACCATCTCAGACTTAAAACCCTTGGAAGACAATTCTTCCTAGGTGGCGTACCTATCAAAGACATCTATAGATTTATCAAGACTGCAAGGTGGTTCGAAACCTGAAGGCTATATGAGAGTGCTTTAGGGATTGCTCCATGAGCAAGAGATACTTTGCCCCCAAATGGGCATCACAATGAATCTATCTGAACCTGAGTGTAGTGCAGAGGGATCTATTCCTCTCGCCAACCGATCAACCTAACCTAACATATACCAGAGATCCATTCAAGATAGTTTAATAGACAATTCTTGTTCGGCTTAGGTGTTGAATGTAAGTTTGGCAAGACGTCTTGCCAAATGTCAAAATTAGACTCGCTTAAATTCACCTAAACTTCGTAAGAGAAAAAGCAAGTTGGTTGCATTCCCTGAAGGTTGAAACATTCATTCTCAACAGTTTTACCAAAATTGACTTGTGAAGATTATTTCCACACTTTTTCATTATTTTTATTAAGTAGTCTGAGTGAGGCTTTTAATTTTGAATAGAAATTGGATCTATGTATTCCTGACTTTACATGGATTACATGCGTCGGAGTTTAACCAGTTAAATAAGATAATTTGACGAAAAATCTTTGAATCGCTTCATATTCCGCAAAGAAAGTGTGGCCAAAAACCTGGACGCCGTGAAACTGTAGCTTTGAAAACCCGATATTTAGAAGCCAGGTCAATATTTTGGTTTACATGGAATTGTGGCCACATGGTTCTTAAAATTTGTTTAGCTTCAGCATTTTTTTCAAATACATTTCTGCTAAAATGCAGGTTGGCGGTTAATAGCACTACTAAGTGCTGGAACTCGATACATCAATGTGCGCGTGCCTAAGAAACCAGTTTTCTTCAATCGCCTTCTACGTTGACGAGGTTTAAAAATGAAAATGTCCCATGTGTCACAGTACGTTTTTTTTTTACACGAAATCCATTGTAGTACTACCAAGCAGAACTCCAAGTTGTTGGATAACAACTTACTCGAAATTCCGAGATCTGACAATTTGAAGATCAGAGTTTGTCTGTTGATGGTGTTAAAAGTGGCTTTGAAATCCTATAGTTTTTTTCTTTTTCCAATGAAGGTCCTGACGATACTGGTCAGAGCGAATATTTGATCCGGGAGTCGGACAGAATCCCGAAAAACATAATCCCGAAAACCCAAAGTCCCGAAAACCCAAAATTCCGAAAATCCACAATCCCGAAAACCCACAATCCCGAAAGGCCAAATTCCTGAAAATGAAAGTGAACACCTCGCACCCACACCAAATCCTACAGTGACCCCAAGCAGGGGGGTTGCAGGAGGGCAGCAGCCCGCGGGCAGGCGCAGTCACGAAAACGCGAAAGACTTCAGGCCAATCAGTTTGACCTCCTTTGTTTTGAAGACTCTCGAACGCGTTCTAGATAACCATCTGCGAGGAATAATAGAAGAAACATCGCTCTCCAATTCCCAGCACGCATACCTCAAAGGAAGATCTACAGAAATAGCTCTTCACGAAGTAGTACGAACAATAGAATAATCCATACACTATAAAGAATACACCTTGGGTACCTTCCTAGACATAGAAGGAGCCTTTAATAATGTATACACGGAAGCAATTCTTGAGTCCCTCACGGAGCTAGGGATAGAAAACTATCTGAGTCATTAGATTGTCTATATGCTTAGCAGAAGAATTATTCATGCAACACTAGGAAATAGTAATATAACCAAACTTGCCAGTATGGGAACACCTCAGGGCGGTGTCATTTTACCTTTACTATTGCTCATAGTCATGAATAAAATCATTTTACAATTAGACAGACAGACGACATGGTGATACTGGTGTGAGGAATATTTCCTTCCGTGATAAGCGAAATCATGGAAAATGCTCTGAGTGAGGTAAACAACTGGGCCAATTAGTGTGGCCTTGGCGTCAACTCGAGCAAAACTGAACTTATGGTCTTCACCACAAAAACCAAAATACCTGACTTCACACTTCCTCGACTAAATGGCCAACCATATCTAGGAGTTATCTTAGATCCTAAACTTAACTGAAAACTAAACATAGAACAACGGGTGAAGAAAGCATGTATAGCTTTCTATGCCTGTAACAGGACCTTCGGCAAAAGATGGGGCTTCCAACCAAAATTGACCCTATGGATGTACACAGCCGTGGTACGTGATATCCTCACATATGGCTTAATAATATGGTGGCCGCCTCTAAGAAAAGGCTACAACATAACCAAATTTAACAAGGTTCAGAGAGCTGCATGTACAGGCATCACAGGCGCCCTACGATCAACACCATCGGGTGCTCTAACGGTTCTTCTGTATCTCTTACCTTTAGATCTACACATAACAGACATTACAGCACATAGCGTGATCAGACTCAAAGAGTCTGGATGCTGGACTGCGAAACCCTACGGCCATAGTAATATTTTGGATTCTCTACCGAGAGAACTCGTATCGACTCCAACAGATTACATTACCCCTAAAATGATCTTTACAAATCGTTTTGACGTACAATTTCCCTCAAGAATAGAATGGCAAGATGGTGGTCAAGGATTTCGATCTAACAATCTACACAGACGGTTCAAAGATGGACTGTGGAGTGGGTGCGGGTGTGTTTCCGAATCCTTGAATACCTCAAAATCATTTAGACTTCCAGACACCGCCAGTGTTTTCCAGGCGGAATTACTCGCTATCCGTGAAGCCTGCCGCCAGATCAAACTACATACAAATAAAGGGTGACCAGATAGCAATGATAGTTTTTCCAATTTTTTTGTTTCAGCAGCTGTTAAAGTTACCAATGACGTCTAGCTGTCAAAATATTCAGTAAGGTTTGCCATTTCATCGTGCATTGCTTAACTCTTCCCGAATGTGTGCAGACTATTAAAAAATATTATCGAAATACCGGCTCAGTTGTAAACACTCAACGTGAATTTCATCGTGAGGTCGGTCATCATCATGGTTTCAGTACGCAGGCAATTCGTCGCACCGCTTTGGACCTTAAGCCACCAACTAGATAGAGATCGGTGCTAAGTGAAGAAAACATAGCCGCCGTAGCGGCCAGTATCGAAGAAATGTCGATTCGGCGCTGATCAGCTGAATTTGGCAACGTCAGAGAGCAACCAGGCTTATTTTGCGGCTGGATTTGGGCCTATATCCATATAAGATTGTGCTGACGTAAGAATTGAAGTCAGTCGACCATAGACAACGCCGTGAGTTCGCAAATTGGGCGCTGGATCTGGATTTTGGCCAACAAATTATCCTCTCTGACGAGGCTAATTTTTGGCTCAGGGGCTATGTCAACAAGCACAATTGCCATTATTGGAGCGACCACAATCCATAATTGTTCGACCAAGCATCAATGCATCCACAAAGATTGACTGTTTGGTGCGGTTTATGGCACGGCGGCTTCATCGGACCTTATTTCTTTCGAAATGATGAAGGAGACACCGTTACCGTCAATGGTCCTCAGTATAGAGCGATGTTAACCGACTTTCTGTGGCCAGAGCTCGACAACATCGATATATCCGAGCTGTGGTTCCAACAAGATGGCGCTACATGCCATACAAACGACGCAACGGTCGAAGTGGTGAAGGACAAATTTATCGACTAGGTCATCTCACGGCGAGCATTCATAAATTGACAGTCGGGACAATGCGACTTGACACCCCTCGATTATTTTCTCTAAGGATACGTCAAGTCCTTAGTCTACGCTTCCAAGCCAACCACTTTGGACGAGCTCGAGGCCAACATTCGAGTCGCTATTGTCGGAATAACGCCGCTCATATTGGACCGAGTCATCAAAAAATGGACCGACAGCTTGAAACACTGCCAGCGAAGCCGAGGCGGCCATTTAAGTGATGTGCTATGCCATACATAATAACTAATAACTTTCTTAAATTCCACAGGTTGGATTTAGAGACTTCTCATCAGCACACCTTAATAACCAGGTTTACATGAGTTGTGGTATCACAACGGCACCTAGTGCTAATTGGGTCCTTAGAACCGCCACTCCTACCTACCTAACTACCTATGGATTTAAAATTTTCCTCAAAACAAAACTGAATGCAAAACTGATAAGAACAAAATTACAAAGCGAAATAAGGCTTTCACAAAGTGAAACAAAGCCAAATGCCAAAATATGGCCTTATTCCACGGCACCACCTGGGAATGACACTTGACACGAAATTAAAATGGAAGGCACACGTAAAAAAGGAAAAAAAATAGAACTAGAGAACAAGTACTAAGAAATAGGTATGTTGGCTGTTCAAGAGATATTCAAATCTCGATAGCCAGAATAAGCTGCTTTTATATTAGGTGCGCAACTACAATAAGTTCTCCAGCAGTAAGTGCTGGTCGATTTTGACATATCCAAAATGTCATGAACCGAGCTTAGACATATGATAAACAAACTGTTGTGACACATTAGTGGCTTTGTTTTGGCGTCATATACTTTTGGTTGTGTGAAAATGTCTGATTTTGTGGCAAATAATCGTCATTTGCTGAAAGTGTTGATTTTCTTCTTTCATTCGAAGAAAACGTCGGCTGAAGCGCATCGAGAGCTCCCAAAAGTTTACGGAGATGCTGCTCTAAGTGAAACAACGTGCCGTGATTGGTTCCGTCGATTCATAGACGGTGATTTCGATGTTGACGACCGTCCGCGTGAAGGAAGGCCAAAATGAATTGGAGGCATTGCTCGATCAGGATCCGTGCAAACGCAAGAACAGCTCGCTTCAGCATTAGGAGTTACCCATCAAGCCATTTCCAAGCGGTTGCATGGGTTTGGAATGATTCAAAAATAAGGAACTTGGGTTCCTTATGATTTGAAGCCAAGGGACGTTGAGCGTCGTGTTTTTACATGTGAACAACTGCTCCAGCGGCAAAAAAGGAAGTGTTTTCTTCATCGCACCGTGACGGGTGATGAAAAATGGATTCATTACAGCAACCCAAAGAAAAGAAAGTCATGTGGACCTTCCGGTCATGCTTCTACGTCGTCGGCTCGGCCGAATATTCACGCTGTGAAGATTATGCTGTGTATTTGGTGGGACCAGTTCACTGTCATTTATTATGAACTGTTGAAACCCAATGAAGCCATCACTGGAGAACTGTATCGACTTCAATTGATGCGATTGAGCCGGTCACTGCGCGAAAAACAGCCACAATGCGAGCAGAGGAACGAAAAAGTGATTCTACAGCATGACAACGCTCGGACTCACGTTGCCAGACCCGTTAAAACCTATCTGGAAACTCTCAAATGGGAAGTCCTACCTCACCCGTAATATTCCCCAGATATTGCGCCATCCGATTATTATTTGTTCCGTTCGATGGCACATGGTCTGGCTGATCAGCAGTTCCGCTCATATGAAGACATCAAAAAATGGCTTGATTCGTGGATAGCCTCAAAAGATGAACACTTTTACCATAACGGTATTCGAGCTCTGCCAGAAAGATGGGAAAAGTTATAGCTAGCGATGGGCAATACTTTGAATGATTCATTTGTAATCATTTTTCCACAATAAAGTTGCATTTTCATCAAAAAAACAGCGTGAACTTCGTTGCGCAACTATGTAATACAAGCGAGTGCTAAAACCCATATGGACATACGAGTATAGTATGCAACTATGGATTTATACCAAGAAAAGCAAACAAACAAACAAACTTTTAAAAATTAAGTGCCCCTGGGAATCGTGAACTCACCCTGGTATGTTCGAAATGATGATATTCACAAAGATTTAAGAATAGTCTCCGTCGAAGACAAAATTCAAAATTTCGCACAAGAACACCAATGTCGACTCTACGGTCATTGTAACAACTCTGGCTATCAAATTTTGGACAATAGAAATATACTCGTAGTTCGTTGACGCGCAACCATCTTAGTTTCGCCGAAGTGATGAAGAGACTGGTTCCACTTCTCGGTGAGATATGCCATCAAATCACCAGTGGACCTGTTGCTACGAAAACCATACTGCCGGTCATTAAGGAGTTTTCGTGAATCGAGATATTTCATAAGCTGACGATTTATCGACGTTTCGCCTTTTTTAGGGACGGGCTGGACAAATGCTGTTTTCCATCTACTCGGAAAGAGCCCTAAATAGTAGGATAGACAGAAAAGCTTACGCAGAGGTTTTGCCAGCGTAGAAGAACACCTCTTCAAAACTGAGGGGGGGATACCATATGAACCAGCGGATTTGTGTATGTTAAGACCTTTGAGTACTCCTGCAACTGTACGAGTGCGAAAGTGGACTTGTCCAATGGAAAATTTGACGCTCTCAAATACAGGCATTATCTGGCAGCGTGGAGTTCGCTGCAAAGTGAGCAGCAAGTAGATTAGCTTTGTCTAAGGAGCTGACAGCTGGAATGTCATTGTAAATGAGCGTGGGGATGGCAGACGAGGCAGAATTTTTAGTATTTTTGACGAATGACCAAAAATGTTAGATATTTTGAATCAATTTTTGGTCGTGTAATAATTTTACACGTCGAATATGGTCGTTGCAGTCTTTTCTGGCTTGTTTTAAACTTCTTTCTTTTTTCCTCACATTTGTTGGCTTTATAAGACCGAAAACTTACTTCTTTCAACCTGATAGCCTCTTTACAGCTCTGGTCAAACCACAAGTTTGCCTTAGGTTTAATGCTTTTTATTCTGTTAGGAATAAAGTCATTCATACATAAGAGGATAGTGTCATAGATCATATCAGCTGCGGCATCCACGTCACTATTGAGGAAGCATTGCGACAAGGTTAAAACTCTTAAAGAAGCTATTAAGGCCGCTCCAGTTAGTTTTCTCGTATTGCTATACTTTTCTTTTCTTTTAGGAGTTTTTTCTTTAACTGTGTGGTCGGAGTAGGAGAATTTAGTTGATACGATATTAGGGTCAGACCGACCTAGAGGCTCTAAAACATTAATGGTGTATTTATCAGGGTGCGAAGTAAGAAACAAGTCTAAAGTATTGGCGGAATGGTTTTCAATGTCCGGTATACGTGTAGGCTCATTTACAAGCTGAGTCAAATTGTTTACCTCAGCGAAAAGTTCAACATACCGTCCTTCAATTCGAATTCTGTATATTGAAATCGCTCGCAATGACGATTTCAGTACGAGGGTACAAGGAGACAATTCGAGTGATGAAATCGGATAGAGCATCAAATTCGTCCAAAGTTGAGTCCACACTAAGGCTTCTGTAAATAAAGCACAGGTGTGAGACTCTCTTAGAATTTATTTTAAGTTCATCTCTCGATATATGTAATATATTGAATATCCCAACATTTGGCACCAGAGTTAGACAAGAAGTTCTCGATCTCACTCTAGGCAGTCCTAGCATAAGTAGGTTAATTAAGAACTGGAGAGTATCCAATGAGCCGTCATTGTCTGACCACAGAATAGTTGTGTTCGACCTAGACAATGCATGTGTTATGAGAAATCGAACAAGAAATCCAAAGAGACCCTAGACTGGGAGACCCTAGGAAATAACTTGGAGCATATCGATGTTAGTAGAGCAAAATTAATATCCGTAGCTCGCAAATTGTTTAATAGGTACAGAGAGGCACTTACACAGTATAACAAATGAGGGTGGCCGTGGTGTAGTGGTAACATTATCGCTTGTCACGCTACAGGTTCACGGTTCAAATCCTGATGTCAAGGATTTATTTCGCATGAAATAAATAAAAAAGTCGATCAATTGCGAAAGCTAAGTCAACTCTACTGCGAAGGCATAACACTGGCAGTAGAATGGTCATATGGCTGAAAATGAAACTTGATCGTGATGATGACATCAGGTGGACGGAAAAAAAATACTGTGAATAATGAGCAACGACAAAAGCAAATCAAATAAGTTCCCCAGTTATCTGGACGCTACCCTTGGAGTTTACAGAAACTTAATACTATCTGAGTTTCAAAACACTACACTAAATCTTTCTTTCTCTCTCTCTCTCTTCTTCACAACGCCCGTGTCGTGTAATAGTATAAGAGTATTCATATCCTCTTTGGCGCGCGCAAATTATAAAAAAAGAACTGAGGAGAGCCAATAGGAAAGCTTTAGAGGATTTTGCGAGACAATTACCAGCACTCCTGCTGCAGCCGTTAGTTTCACTAAGGATGAGGAAGAAAGAGCACTATTGCTCTTAGAAACTCACTTTCCTGGAAGTGTGCAAAATACAAATGAAGAGAGCATGACCAACATAACAAGACCTCGGAAAGAAGATTGCAAAATTGCAAGTACAATCTGTTCCAGAGGGAGAATTAAATGGGCAATCAGCTGCTTTCAACCGTTCAAGTCACCGGGTGTGGATAGCATAACACCAGCCCTACTACAGAAGGGACAAGAAAGACTACTACCATACCTAGTGAGAATAATGAAAAGTTGTTTTGCACTGGGGTATATTCCAAAGCAGTGGAGACGGGCGGAGGTTGTGTTCATACCAAAAGTGGGGAAAAAGGACCCAACACAGCCGAAGTCACTCAGACCAATCAGCCTGACATCGTTTCTTCTTAAAACAATGGAAAAAGCTGTGAACAACTACATAAGAGAGGACGTACTAAGCACGTCCCCACTTAATTACCGTCAACATGCATACAGAGCGGGCATATCCACTGAGACGGCTCTTTTCCAGTTGACGGAAACCATACAGGCAGCTCTTGAAACGAAAGAGATTGTGGACATTTGATAATACTTCACACGAAGCCATCAAGCGAGCCCTGGACAGAAAAGGAGTCAGCAGAACAGTATCTAAGTGGAGTTTCTGAGAACAAGATAGTTGATAGTTGAGTTCAATACAATCTCAACAGAAGATATAAAAATTTCAACATAGCAATATTTTTAGACAGTCAAGCAGCTATCAAAGACTTGACTCCCATGTCATTAGATTAAAACTTGTGTGGGAATGCCTATACAAACTTGATGAATTGGGTAGCAGTAACAGGGTAACCCTCTATTGGATTCCTGGCCACGTTGGAATAGAGCAGCAGAATCCTTTATTGGACCTGAACCATTCTGCGGAATAAAAATCACACCATACGCAAATAATTCAGGGAGATGGAGAAAGAAAACAGGGCGAGAACCTGGGTCAATACTCCAGGTCTGAGGCAATCTAAGAAACTTCTGTGACACTACAACTGTCTTAACAAGAATAACATACGTATCTTAACAGTCTTTCTAACGGGGCAGTGTAAACTCGGGAATCATTTAAGGAAACTAGGTATAACAAACGAAGGCCTTTGCAGATTCTGCAATGAGTACACAACTGTCAATTGTTTTGACGCTGCGTGATATATCGTCGATATTTTAATGTGAGGATCTCACCCAATAAATGGTTTGGTTTCACGTTTTCGGCAAGAAAGGTCAGTAAGGAACCTCCCTGGTACCCGAAGCCTACGTAGAGTACACACGGATGAAAATATTTAACGTGTACTGGAGAGCGTGCAGGATAGTATAGTTCAGGAACATCAACTAGGAGACGTTCGGCTCAACTCGGGCTATCAAGGAGGTCTTCTCATAGGATTTAGGCCACATTGCGCATGTTCCCATATAAAGTCCATCTTGTGGAAAAATTGAAGCCGACAGACTACCAGCAATGGGTTCTTGTAATTCTTTTCAATTGTGTGTGAATTGTGTGTGACAAATTAATTTAAAACGGCTATCTTTGTGACAACTCAGAAGTGGGATATACCTACATATATCAAAACACAAGAAGCAAAACGGTTGCAAGCACACGGGCGAACAACACAAAATCCTCATTTACAAAAAGCAAAACGGTCGCGAATAGACGGGCACGCGACACAAAGGCGCTCCTTGTTGACTTGAAGAAAAACGGTCGCGAGCTGTTGACAATTCAAGGAGAACAATCGATCGGCAGCATACGGGCAAGCGACAACGCTAACGGATAGAAAAGAAAAATAAAAGAAACGAGACTATTTCTATGTATAAGGGGAAGTCACGTACGCACACGCAGGATATACGAAAACGAGAAATACAAATAACAAAGAAAATCTGGGCATTCGTGATCAGGCAACCAAAGAAACACATCACGCCCAAATTAAACTCGTTAAAAGTGTCACAGTTAAATCGTTTACTAAGAAACCAGAATTTGCAAGTGGCTGGAAATAAAGCTGCGAAAGTTGCAAAGTTATCGGCAATTGTACTTTTGGAGCGAAGGATCGGCATTACTGGCAGTGCAACACAAGCTCAAGGGTGTAGCTAAAGAATGGGCCGATGCACAGCCGGTATTTCAAACGTGGTCACAATTCACGAAGGCTCTAGCAACGGACTTTCCAGGCTTCGTTAATGTGGCTGAGGTGCACCGAGAGTTGGCAAAACGTAGGCGCAGAACAAACGAATCTTTGAGGGAATACTACTACACGATGCTAAATGTTGGACGGCGAGGTAAGTTAGACGAACCACCTTTGATTTCTTACATTATCGGTGGTATTAACGATATCTCACTTACACGCACTTTGCTTGCCATGAATCTCCAATCATGCAACGACTTGCTACGGTCGTTGGAGAACTTGTCAGCCTCACCAAGAAGTAAGCCAGAAATGAAAGCAACGCCAGAAAGTCAAGAGGTCCTACACAACAACGAGCGCAAGAGCGTAAAATGCTTTAACTGCAACGAGTTTGGCCACATAGCTGCGAAATGCCCAAAACCTCAATGTACTCGTAAAGTTCGCTGCCAACAATGCACCAAGTTGGGTTACGAAACGAAAAATTGTCATATGTCCACTAAGACGAGCATTTCTAAAATCGAAGTCACGTCGTCATCAGAAGAATTCGTACCCCCAGTGATGATGAAGATTAAACTAGAGCAAAAGGAGTACTCAGCATTTGCAGATACGGGCAGTGTTGTCTCTCTCACTCAAGAATCTCAAGTTCTGGATATTAAACGATATCCAGCAAGGAAGCTTGATTGGGTTTTGAGGGTCCGAAGTCGAAGTTGCAGAATAATTCCTGACACTCATTGCATTGCAGCGGACAAACGTAACTTACACGCCACACTGTACATTGTTCCACACAGAATACTCTGCAAGGATGCTCTTCCTATGGTGGTCGAATCTGGCGTGCTACAACTTCTTGCAACTAAGGACAACAGCTTTACCGTGGGAAATGAAATTCATATTGATGACCAACTGCAGTTGTGTCAGTTATTGGACGAATTTAAAAGCAGTTTTTCAGAGAATTTGTCTGGCCTGGGAAGATGAAACACTACGAAAATGAACATCAAAGTCAACACCGGAAATCCGATAATTGGGAAACGCTATCAAGTTCTTTTCTCAGCGTGCTGAACTTTCTGAAATACTGCAGAATCTACAAGAAAGCGACATTATAAGTCCAAGTTCATCGCCCCATGTAGCGTCGGTACTCTTAGTAAAAAAAATCGAATGGGGAAAGCAGGATGTGTGTGGACTACAGGGCACTGAATACTGTGACCATTAAAACAGTATTTAATGCCTATTGTTAAGGAACAATTGTCTCGTTTGGCTAGAAACACGTACTTCACAATTTTGGATATTACGTCGGGATATTACGAGATCCCTTTAAAAGAAGAATCTAGGAAGTTCACCGCTTTCTTGCCGCATGAGGGATTGTTCGAGCGCAACGTTATGCCTTTTGGGTTAGTCAACGCACCAATGGTGTTTCAAGAAATGAATGTCAACATTATAAAAGCTCTACGGAATCGACAACGCATCAACAATTATGTCGACGAGGTGATCATAGCTACGAAGTTAACAAAGGAAGGCATTAGTACATTGCGGGAGTTCCTAGAGGCAGTTGAGCGAGCAGGATTGACTCTACTTCCGTCAAAATGTGTCTTTTTATCAACGACCGTAAAGTTCTTAGGTCATATAATCGACAATCAAGGTATACGACCGGGGCCTGAGAAGATAAAATGCATCGAAGATTTTCCGACTCCAACGATGGCAACGAGAGTGAGACAATTCCTAGGAATCACCGGATTCTTTAGAAAATTTGTCAGTAAGTATAGTCTAATCGCAACTCCTTTAACAGAGCTCCTGAAAAAGCAAGCTAAATTCGAATGAGGACCACAGCAAGAAGATACATTCAACGAATTGAAGAAAGCGATCACAACTTAGCATGAAGAAGACTTAAAGCCGGTATTCTACTATAGTCGACAATGTAGCGAAGCGGAGGGACGATATTCCAGTCACGAATTGGAAGTGCTGGCCATCGTGGAGTCATTGCAAAGGTTTTGAATGTATCTTCTGGGTAATAACTTTTATGTAGTTACAAATTGCAACGCGATAGCTACCACAAAGGCAATCACACATCTTCCACTGCGAATAGCCAGATGGTGGCTAAAACTCCAAGAATTCGACTACCAATGTATTCACAGGCCTGGAACCAAGATGACTCACGTTGATAGCATGAACCGCCGAGTTCCTGTTCTTCCACCGGAACCACTTGATACTGTTGCCAAGAATGTATTTAGAATTTCCAACCATAATGACGACTGGGTGATGGCGATGCAAAAAACTTTGACAGGAGAAGAACTGCCTAATGCTGACCAGGTAAGAAAGGAATGCATAATGATGGGCAAAGCAGACTAGTGATACCAAAAGCAATCAGGTGGCGGGTAACGAGGTCATGCCATGACGAATCTGGGTATTCTGGCGTAGAGAAAATACTAGCACGGCTATCGAAGGTCTTTTAGTTCGCTCGCATGAGAACATACGTAAAATCCTATATACAGGCATGCCCGGAGTGCTGTTTGAATAAAGCGAAAAGCGGTAAGATAGAGAGGCAACTGTACATTGGCGAGGTGCTGCCAATTCCATTTCGAAGTCTACATATGGACCACTTGGTTCCAAAGAAGCAAGCGGGGCAACAGCTACATTCTTGTAATCGTTTGCGCCTTCAGTAAATACTCTGTACTGAAAGCTCTTCGTAACACTAAGACTAAACCAGTTGTCAACCTCTTAGTCGATTTAATGGCGGTTTATGGTCGTCCACTACGAATCACCACAGAACTACGGGGTGCAGCATGTGAGGATAGCAGTAAGGTGTCCAAGAGCCAACGGACAAGCTGAACGAGTCAACAAAACAGTGCTGGAGTCTCTCAAATGTTCGGTTCAAAACGATAAGGATTGGGACGTTGCACTGCCTTCCCTGCAATGGAATTTAAACTCACAAGTGAATGCAACAACAAAGTTCAGTTCGTACCAATTGGTCTTCAACTATAATCCGCGAGATGTGACGACAAATCGTATGATTCAGGCAGTTCAAGATGATCCTGGGGAGATTGTCGATGTGGATTATCAGAAGCAGACGGCTCTCGATAACATGACTAAGGAGAAGCAGTAATAGAAGCAGAGGTTCGACGCAAAATATCAGAAGCCGAGAACATACTCTGAGGCTGATCTGGTCGTTATTGACTATGCGTCATCACCAACCGGGACGTCACATAAGTTGGACCCTCGATACAAAGGACCATACGTGGTGACAAGAGTCCTCGACAACGATAGACACATCGCCGAAGATTTGCCGGATGTTCCAAAAACTCGAAGGCGTTATACAGGTGTCATTGCTAGCGATAACATAAAATCATGGTGTACATTGGGGGAATCGTCGGGGAACGATGATGAATCAGGAGAGGTCGAACTGTCGGGGAGTGTCGATTGAGCAGTGGTAGAAGACAGACGTGTTTCACTGGGTCTCCGCTACATTCTACCTTTTTTTATATATATATTCCATGTATTCTTGTAATTCTTTTGAATTGTGTGTGAATAAAGGACAAATTAATTTACAACGGCTATCTTTGTGACAGAAGGAGCACGAATGTTCGAAACAGAAAATGACCACCATTTACAAGACATAGTCTTTCACGATTAGGTCAATAAAATTGCCCACTAGTACACTGAACTTAAAAGAAGTATACATACGAGGGCAAGGTGAAAAGTTCTCGACCTGACAATGAAAGACTGCGATTTTCAGTTAAAAATTGATTTTATTTTTCTACATAATCTTCTTTGACTTCAACACACTTGGTCCAGCGTTTCTCCAAGATCAGTATTCCTTCTCGGATGTGAGAGTCTGGAAGGCTGTGAAAATATTCATCTACGGCCCTCTCAACTTCTGCATTGGATGCGAAGCGCTTCCCAGAAACAAATTTCTTCAAGTTTGGGAACAGATGGAAGTCTGAGGGTGCCAAATCAGGTGAATAGGGGGGATGGCCGAGCAAATCGTACCCCAAATCCCGCAGTTTTCCCATCGCCAACGCACACTTGTGTACAGGTGCATTGTCCTGGTGAAAGATGATTTTTTTCTTCTTCAAGCCAGGCCTCTCTTCGCCAATTTTGGCATCCAGCTGGTCAAGAAGGTTGGAGCAATATTCGCCTGTAATTGTTCTGCTTTTCTCAAGTTAATCAATTAACAGGATCCCTTTCGCATCCCAAAATACACTGGTCATGACCTTTCCGGCAGATGCGATCGACTTCGCTTTATTTGGCGCTGAACCACCGGCTTCCACCCACTGCTTTTCTGCTGCAGTTTCATTTCTGGCGTGTAATGGTGGACCCATGTGACATATCGCCGCACGAAATCGGTCGGATCCCCATTGAATCGGTCCAAAGATTGCCGCGAAAATCATTTGCGCATTTGCTTTTGATCGGCATTCAGCAAATGCGGCACCCATCTTGCGCAGAGCTTTCGCATCCCTAAGTTTTGTGCAAGATATTTCGCACCCTCTCTTCCGATATACACACAGCCTCATCAATCTCACTCACCTTCACTCGCCTATCGTCCAACACGGTGGCATGCACTTTTTCGATGGTTTCGGGTGTGGTTGCGGTTTTTTTTTTTTTCCTTCACGTGGGTCATCTTCGAGGGACGTGCGACCACGTTTAAATTCAGCTGCCCACTTTTTAATGGTTGACATTGAAGGAGCAGAGTCCCCGTAAATTTTTGTCAACTTTGGATGAACTTCCTTAGAGGTTAACCCATCCAAAACGAAGAATTTTTTATCACCGCACGATATTCAAGTTTATCCATTTTAAGGAAAACACCAGACGTCTACTGCAAAAATTCGTGTAAAGAAACTACTTGAGAGAACAAGTTGAAACTTGTCATACGAACTAATGGCAGGAAACATAAATTTTTGCTGATTGGAACGCCATCTCTGCGTCAAGCCGAGAACTTTTCACCTTGGCCTCGTATTATATTATATATATGTATATTAATCTGAAAATAACGAATTCATACCATAAAGGTCATTTTGCGCAACTCTGTTTTTCGCTTACGTTTCTTATTCTGTTACGGAGAAAAGGGGTGACATTTTCATAAAACTCATCTCGCAAACAATTATCTAAAATGTGTCTGTCTCTGCATTGCTTTTGTAGCACAAAACTTGGTAGAGCTAGTATTTCGAATTTAGAAATACAGGGTTTTGCAAAAAAATCATATTTTCTTATCAGCTTTCAAATGAATTGGAAAGTTGAACCTTTGCATTTTCTTCCTTTAATGAGTGAAAGAGGTGTGAAAGGTAGATGCCATTTATTGTTTCATAATTGTACAAACAACTTTTTTTTTCACAGTCAAAAATATTTGGTTGACTGTACATATTCTTACATACGAGTATATTTAAATGTTCAAACATCAAGACAAGTATTGAATTCGTGAAAAAATTCAACCTAGAGATTTTAATCAATCTTGGTATTAATATAATAGAGAATCTCTATTCTGTGGCCGCACAATTCGAAGCGAAACCGGAATTTTCATTTTAATCCCAAAATTAATTGCACTTTACGAAAACGGCTCTAATGATTTTGTTCAAATTTAATAATTCAGTCACAGCGGACATATCCAAACATACGGCTTACCAGGTTTTTGCCAACAATTGCTTATAACGGTACTTAACTTACTAACTGGTTTTAAAGAAGTGCTATCTGTCAGTCGAATCAAGATTTGAACAATATTTGACATGTACAAGATTATGGCAACCCAGTTTTGGGAAATTTTCAAAATATTTTTATTTAAAAAAAAAAAAAACAGTTTAACGATTTTGTTTAAATTTTAAATTTGACTGATTTGCAGATTAATTAAATATTATTGTTTTTGAAAATTATGTTGAAGTAGAACAAAAATTAGGAAATATATGAAAAATCATATTCATCTTAAGTCTGAGAAAAAACTGTAAATCATATCCTTTCTTGATGGTCCCTTATTTCAAGCATTGGATAATTGTTATTAGATTTAAAGTAGAATCGATACAGATCTGATAAAGATAGAGCCAAATAGAAACTATTGTAGCAAAGAGACATGGAAACTGTTATAAATCCATAATGGTAATACGAGTAGATTGAACAGTTCACTAAAATACGAGTATTTTTGTTTGTTTTGATGAGGGGAACATCACTATACATATTTATAATTTGGTCACCGTGTATCTTTTCTTGTTAGACAAGTTTTCTTTTTTTCTGCTCCCGTGTCCAAAAAAGGTAAGTATGATGAGCTCTAATAAACTACGTGATATGCTTAGCGGAGTTGGGAACAAATTTGCCCATTTTCCTTTCGCAAAAAAATTATTTATTTTTTCTCACACATATGTACAGCGAGTTGTAAAAAATTTAAAACGTTATGTTAATACAATAATAGACATAGAAAGGCAAGAAATGTAGAAAAGGATCATTTTAACAATGAATATAAGAAACGAAATAAAAGGCAATACACAAAGTTATCCTAGCTTAAGTTATCTTTAATCTAATAACCTTGCACCGAACTAGCGAATAATTAAATAAAATGATAAACCGATATCCAGGGATAGGCAAATGAATATTTATTTTTCATATTGACATTGCGCCAATTCAAATATATGCTTGAATAGCTCTACTTAGACAATTTTTATTTTTACTGTACTTATATTTAAGCAGCAGCTATCCAGCCTCTGGGTGCTGGATAAATATTTTATCAGTTTATTCATAGATAACTAAAAAATTTGAATGGAGCAACGCGATTTTGACTCATTCGGCTGAATAGTGCTTATCTATGAATAAATTGGCAAATATCGTTCTTAAAAACGATATTAGATATTTTTAAATTAATATTCTTATTTCTGCCATACCTATTTTACATGTGGCCTCACCTGCCAACTTATGTAATTATACAATATATATAACAATAATTTAATATCACCTCAACATAATGTAATACCATATACATATATAAAGATTCATGGTAATACACAAATACAATGTGATGAATGTATCTATGCATTATGCAGGAATTTAGGGGTACGCAAAAGAAGCAAAACAAAATGTTATCTCGAAAAACACCTAGCTTTGACCTTCAAATTACTTTAGATTAGAAAAAATCATCATCACATACAATAGGTATGCGCCGAAGTGCAAAGTTCAATGCGCAATTATTTATTACGGAAAAAACACTGGTAATTACTTCTAATTAACAATATAAATGCTACCTTAATGTTAATCAATAGAATACCCAACAAAATCAATTTCTTTCAAAATTGTTGCTAGACATTGAGATGCAATGTTTCATATACATTTTCCCTCTCTCAGACGCAACATGAACAGAAATTCCCTTTGCCGCGCATATTCGTTCTTCAAATACTTTCAATTTCAATCATTTTCAGTCTACCGCTAATCCTCTTCGAGTGAGTTGTGTTCTCGGGTGTTCGGTGCTTATTAGTTACGCACAGTTCCATTTTTTTTATTTTATGTTAAATTTAAAATTAGTTATTTCTAAAACTGCCAAAAATTCATAAAAAGAAAAAAAAAATCAGTTAAGTGGTATTACTCAGAAATTACAGGCACTACATTTACAATAATAAAATGTTCATTTGTACGTTACTCTAGCTAAGTGACCAACGGAAAAGTATTCTTTCATTCATAAAAATCGATGAGAGGAAGTGTAAAGTGAATTCATTAACGTGATCGTTCATTCGCGCGGTGTTTCCAAAATTGTTTACAAGGTATCTAACTTAATTTATAATTTAATCTATGATCCCCACAATATTGTTTAAATAAACCTCATGCGTGGGAAGATCTATTTTTTTTTTTGTTCACTCAATAAAAATCACATTTCTGAATAAAAATAAACCAAATAATGCTTCCATAAAGTTTTTTTTTTTTTTTTTTTTAGTGTGTGTTCATAAAATTATTTATCAACCTGCGATTTAATTTGTAGTTCGTTGTTTTTATTGCCGTGACAATTTATATTCAAATTTTGCGCTGACCTATCATCAATGTGTATGATCATTTCAACCTACATCACCTACATATTTAGATTTGTTTCATCATTGACTGGAGTGCAAACGACGCTAGATGGAATTGATATATTGAAGGTCTGAAAACTGAAGCATTCCTTCTGGAATTTGTTACATTTAAAAAAAAAGCCGATATAAATCTTCGGAGCGTTTTACATGACTAGGCGCAGAAGCTGTTGAGATTAATGTGCAGTTGTTTTCAGGTGGGTTGCTGCTATAAATATTCACTATAACTAAAAAATATGCATATGTACGAGTATACATACTTGTATCTTTATTATTCTTAAATGTTTAATACTTTTGATGTGGTTTGTGCTTCCGTATATTTTTACATATGTAAATTGTAGACACGTGAGGATTGCTATAAATGCGCTTAATATCTATTCAAGTATTGGCACCATTTAACATAATTTTGGCATTTGACTACTATAGTTTATTTATGCAATTGATCAAGGTAGGGCTAGCTATTATATGTGAACGATTCGGAGTAAAAGTGAACCGTCCGTTTTTAGTTAATTTCTCACTAAAAATTTAAAGGTACATTATTCGAGGGTCAATTACCTCTGGTGTTAATAGACCGAATTCAAATTAATGAACAAATTAGTGTTTAAGTACAGTATATTGGATTGACATTTAAATTATCCATAAATAAAAAATGTCCTAAAAAAAAAACTACAACATTCAAAAATTTCCGATTTGTAAACACTTCAATGATAAATAGTATAAAATATCATAAACTAAAGCGTCAAACATTCCACTAAGAATTTCGCATTTAAAAAAAAGTAGTGAGACTTGTGCATCGAGTGAGTATCACCGCTTTGTTCCGATGCTGATGCACTACACAACTGATGCTGATGCTGATGCTGATGCAATGCCGATAGAATATTTGATTGGCTTTTAAAACGCTCCAGATTATTTCTTTAAGTAAACGATGGACATTTTGTTAATGTTTCTTTTTTTTAAATAGATAATAACGATCGTCTTTTATGTCTGTGAAAACATTTTCCCACAAAACGATATTATGCAAACACTTTCATATTTTAGCCTGAGTAATAGCTGCTGTAGTACTCCCTGAAAGTGAAATTATTGAAGTATATCATTATTAAAATTATATGCGGTACTAAATTCTCTCTGTTTGTCAATAGATGGCTCGAGCAGTAAGTGCTGGTCGATTTTGACATATCCAAAACGTCATGAACCGAGCTTAGACATATGGTAAACAAACTGTTTTGACACATTAGTGATTTTGTTTTGGCGTCATATACTTTTGGTTGTGTGAAAATGTCTAATTTTGTGCCAAATAATCGTCATTTGCGGGAAGTATTGATTTTCTTCTTTCATTCGAAGAAAACGGTGGCTGAAGCGCATCGAGAGCTTCAATAAGTTTACGGAGATGCTGCTCTATGTGAAACAACGTACCGTGATTAGTTCCGTCGCTTCAAAGACGGTGATTTCGATGTTGACGACCGTCCGCGTGAAGGAAGGCCAAAATCATTCGTAGACGCTGAATTTGAGGCATTGCTCTATGAGGATCCGTGCCAAACGCAAGATCAGCTTGCTTCAGCATTAGGAGTTACCCGTCAAGCGATTGCATGCGTTTGGAATGATTCAAAAGCAAGGAACTTGGATTCCTTATGATTTGAAGCCAAGGGACGTTGAGCGTCTTTTTTTCACCTGTGAACAACTGCTCCAGCGACAAAAAAGGAAGGGTTTTCTTTATCGCATCGTGACGAGTGATGAAAAATGGATTCATTACAGCAACCCAAAGAAAAGAAAATCATGTGGACCTTCCGGTCATGCTTCTACGTCGTCGGCTGGGCCGAATATTCACGCTGCGAAGATTATGCTGTGTATTTGGTGGGACCAGGTCGGTGTCATTTATTATGAACTGTTGAAACCCAACGAAACCATCACTGGGGAACGGTATCGACTTTAATTGATGCGATTGAGCCGGTCACTGCGCGAAAAACGGCCACAATGCGAGCAGAGGCACGAAAAAGTGATTCTACAGCATGACAACGCACGGACTCACGTTGCCAAACCCGTTAAAACCTATCTGGAAACTCTCAAATGGGAAGTCCTACCCCACCTGTCATATTCCCCAGATATTGCGCCATCCAATTATTACTTGTTCCGTTCGATGGCACATGGTCTGGCTAATCAGCAGTTCCGCTCATATGAAGATTATCAAAAAATGGCTTGATTCGTGGATAGCCTCAGAAGATGAACACTTTTACCGTAACGGTATTCGAGCTCTGCCAGAAAGATGGGAAAAAGTTGTAGCTAGCGATGGGTAATACTTTGAATGATTCATTTGTAACCATTTTTTCACAATAAAGTTGCATTTTCATAAAAAAAAAACAGCGATAACTTAGTTGCGCACCTAATATCTTCCGACATATTTCAACTCTCGATCGCGGCGGCATCAACAGTAAATGAATGATTTATCTGATGCTTTTGTCTTTAACGTTTACACATCAATTTAAGTAAATTTTTGTGTTTTTGAACATTTGTCGAAGATGATTGAGCATCATCATATTGCAGTGTTGAGTTTCTGAATTTACATACAGTTATCTTCTCACACCCTCATAAGAAGAACTGACGTACAATTGTGGTACAGTAACAGATGAAGTTGAAATATTTTTTGTTTGGCTATAGGTAGTCATTCATAGATTATTAGTAGATAATTTGTCACATAATGAAATTACAAGGAATTTAATCCAATCTTATACTAGATCCATTCGCGAACCTTCTGTATTTGTACTTACAAAGTCAAGTTTCACAAACTGAGACAGTAAAATCTCAGAGGGTGAAAAAAGTAAAAGAATACATTTTGGGCTAAAACTTGCCAAACGCCAAATGAAGTGACTAAACTCTATAGCTGTCTCTCAATTTCTCAGTACTAAAATGATTTTTCGAAGATTATTGAACAATTTTGTTCACATTTCATTAGTTTGACTGACATGTAGCAAGTTTCTTCAGAACCAAACGAGTATTCGTTCTTGAAGAAATGTGACAAAAAGTGTTGAGTTGAAAATTGATTTACTCTCTGGCTTTCTCTCATTTTTCAAGTTCCGGAGTGATTTTTGTGAAGATTATTGAACAATATTATTGGTACTGTACATAGTATACATATTAAAGCCAAGAAAACTAAATTTTAAATTTTTACCAATAGTTATCTTCCAAACCCCCTAACGGATTTATATGATTTGGTGTTGATATTATAGATGCAGGGTAAGAAGTATTACCTTAACGAATATACATAGTTACGAGAATAGCTTAGGAAAATCCCACTTGAGAAAAATCTAAATTGAGAAAGTGCATTGTCTGTGTGTCAGGATGTCCGTTCGTGAAAGATTTTTAAACTACTAAACCTCTTTGAAAAATTGTTTCTCTATTCTTCTTAGTCGTGGTTAGCGAAAATGTTATTAAGTTAACTTACAGCAGTGGATTAATCAACAGCTACTTAAATGAGGTTCTTCGAAAAAAAGACAACATTGTTCCTCCCTTAGGCAACTTATTCTTAAAATGCTGGCATAACGTTACCAGAAGAGTGTTCCATGTTTAACCAAATAGGTCATTTAAAATTTTGTAACAATTCAAGCTAGAGAGACGCATATTTTATAATTAATTCTTTTAATGATGATTGGATACTACAATACATAGCGCGGGCAATTCTCGACATCCAACAAATGACAGTACCCGATGACATCTCTTTATTTGTTAGTGTGGATGGAAGCTTTTTGAACCTCCATTCTCGAAAGCAGCTTTAAATAGTTATCTATTGAGAAAAGAAGAAAACAAATAACAGTAACGGTGGCTCAAGTGGTTAAAAAATTAAAAAAAAAAGTGCAAACTTGGAACGCGGCCCAGATAGAAAAAAATGGTGTTCTATCAAGTTGTAGAGCAACAAAACGTTGTAGGTGACATATGCCCAATATTTGCAGCTAAACCACTTCCAATTGTTCACATACATATTCCACTTGTTCACATACATATTCTGTGATAAATAAAGCTAAAAATACTAATTCTCGCAATTTTCTAATTTGTAAAAATGTTTATCGAGGTTAAAATTAAAAGAAAAAAGAATTCTGGCTACACCGGGCTGGTCAGCTATAGTTAGTTAAATTCATAAATTCGAACAATAATTTCCAATATGCCTGAGAAAAAGAGATCTACTGGTTTCAAAATGTTAATTAGTCCCTTGCGTGCTATTAGTTCGTGAACTATTCAGAATTCAACTTTATGCAACATCAAATAAAAGAAGCAAAATTTATATATTTGAAAAATATAAATTTTTCCGATATGCAAACATATGTGATACAAATTTTTAATAAAATCGTTCAAGCCATATCCGAGAAATAACCAATTTTCGTAACTCCGACAAGCAAAGTAACGTTATTCGATTTTTATTAAAATCGTTAGAGCCATTTTCCAGAATATTGCACATTTCCTTTCCAAAATTGGCCCCTGAACATTAGCGCGCAGAGTAGGGTTTCTCTTTTCCCGAAGTTCTCACAATCCCGGGATTCCGGAAACAATTAGAACGGTCCCGGATATAAGTGTTTTCAAATTTGTAATATTTAACATAAAACTATTTGTTGATAATTTCATTACATCAGTATATTGGAAAGTGGCTATCGATTAGATGCATTCAGATCAACATACGTTGGTCCATTCCTATACCACTTTCCTACCTACTCTTGGAACCATCTACTTTTTTCGATAAAGCCATTGATTTGTGTAAATAAAGTGCAGACTTTGTTCAGATCGCTCAGGATGTACTCCAAGAGAACCCCTTCTGATATGGGTAAGGGAAGAACATGCGCAAAAAGTGAACTATAGTCTCTTCTTTCTCGCATATGTAGCTTCTGCAGAGAATATTATCGATGGAGCAGTGCCCGATGATGACATTTGTGGGTATCCCTATGGTGTTTTAGCAGTGCCTTTGACAGTCTGGAGTTGATCATGTAAGCCTAGCAATATTGCAGTTATTAAGATGAATAATATAGTGTGTTACTATAATATATTATTAATTGTTTAATTTTTATCAATCTGATCAAAAAAATAAACCGGGTAATTTAACACGCATATTGAGATAGTTGTAATAGTAAATCCAAGAAATACACATTTATTCGTAATATACCCATGTTACATATGGCGGGCCATTTAAACCTTCGGCATCTGGCAACCCTATAACATCTGTTTTCAGATCGGCTCATGACAGCCCGCGTTAGAATAGTCAGCCAAACGAATTTGTGCCCCCCAACATGCTGTTATCGTGCAGTTTTACATTCAAAACATGTCCTCAATTGTGAAAACCGTAACCGACCGTAATTGACCGTAAATAAACAAAATTGTCGGTTCTTACTTTAGGTTGCGCTACAGTCCGGGGTGGACCTGGGCCTCAACCAATACGCCTCTCCAGTTAGCGCGATCTTTGACTAACTGCCTCCAGTTGCGCACTCCAATTTGGTTGAAGTCCCCTTCCACTTGTGCGCGCCACCTAAGGCGGGGTCTTCCTCTACTGCGTTGTCCCACAGCTCATACAGCCCGAGCCCGAGGTGCTGAAAATAAGGTACATACATACAAACAGACAGAATAACAAGCACACGACATAAGCCCAACCATTTGCACATATATATATACGATCTATACTCCATATCCCTCCAACCAACGTGTCGGCATCAGGGGTCGAATTACGACATCAGTTAACGAGTGAATGAAATCGAATGATCGAGTAACTACATTGAGATGATCACATAAGAATGGTCACGTATCGAGTTCACTTCGAAAATTGTACTAGTACAATTCTACTATATTGAATTGAGATGGCTGACAAATGTCAAAACTATTTATTTTTGTATGAGGAAAAGTTTTGTATTTATCGTCTTCAATTAAAAATTGAATATTTACTCTATTTTTCATCTTCTGATTCAGAGGATGATCGCTATGAGTGTATTGAACGAAGACGTTTAAGAGATAAAAGCGATCCCTTCTCTTTACAAGACTCTGCGTATGTATACAAAACTATAATTTTCTGAAAATATCTTTTACAACATACACTTCTGATTGCAATTCTATCAAAACAGTCAGGGCAAATAAGAGTGCATTCTTATTTATAATGGAGAAGATAAATTTTAGAGGATGCACCTAAGCCGCTGTCCCAGCTCATAAAATTTGCCAAAATCTACTTTTGCAGAGGGTTAATTTTATTTAGATTCAACCTGAAAAAAATGTCAAACAATAAATTTAAACAAACGCAAAAATAACAATAAGCAAAGATATTCTATCATATTTTCTCCTAAATGCACCTCAGCTCGTCAGCAGAAACCATATCGAATAAATAAATACACGATGACTGATGACAGAATGCCAAATTTCGATACTCGATACTCGATCTCTTAAGCGGTCATGTCAAATCAACATTTATTATTTACGTGTTGTTCGATAACTGATGCGGTAATTTGACCCCAGAACTCCGTGACCGCAGCCGCGCAAAATATTTTGTTTGTTTCTTTTTTGCAGTGAAGGTAAACAACGGTATGTGTGAGTGACACGATGGACTAAAAAGTGAGCAGAAAAAACAAATGTTCTGTGTTCTGATTTTTTGCCTTTTGTAAGAAGTTTAAGCTTTTTAAAAAGCCTTTTTTTGTGAATTTGGTTTTCATATATCACTTCTTCCCATATAAATGAGACATCTGGGTATATTTATTATCTATTATTTTTGAGATTCTCAATTACAGTAATACCACCTGTAATTGAGAATCTCAAAAAAATAAGTCTCTCAATTCAACCTGTATGGCTGTATGTCTGTATGTTTGTATATCCGACTTCAGCCTAAACGGTTGGATAGATTTTCTTCATATCTGGGATCTGTGGGCTTACAATTCAAAGCTAAATCTGAATTTCCATTCTAACCCCAAAATTAACGGTACTTTACTTAGGGCCGATTTAGTAAAAAATCGATTTTCTCGAAAAC
Source organism: Pocota personata (assembly GCA_963082735.1). NCBI lineage: Eukaryota > Metazoa > Arthropoda > Insecta > Diptera > Syrphidae > Pocota > Pocota personata. The sequence goes on from OY720431.1 coordinate 70,792,800, forward strand.
GCCTGTAACGATTTTGTTCAAATTTAATACCTGAGTTACAGTGGATATATGACAACATTTGGCATAGTAGGTTTGGTCAAGAATTGCGTATAACGGTACTTTACTTAGTAGCTCATTTTAAAGAATTTGCTATATCACAGACTCAATCGATTTTGCCCGAAATCTGGATTTGGACAATATTTAACATGCACAAGATTATGGCATACTAAGTTTCGGACAATTTTTTGAATTTGAGCGATTTACAGATAAAATACATATAGAAGCAACTACGTGCGACCCAGTCGTGCCCTTTATTTTATTTGTAAGACAGCTATGAAAAATTATAGAATATTTCTGAAATGTTTCCACATAGTCTCACCTTGAAATCTTTTTTTCGATTTTATACTTTTCCAAAATGCTACTTAATAACTGACTGCGGGCTTATTAAGCCCATGTCAAGCTCAAACGTGAACTTTCTACCTCAAGCCACTCAAAAGTTATGTGGTAATGTGACTAGCAGAGAACTGCCTATCACTATAAGGCTTGCATTCTTACTTTTAAACTTGTAGGTGACGGAATCCTGAAAAATTAAAAAAAATTACTCATTTTAATAATAAATACATTTAGAAATTGATATTGATAAATCCAGGTCCCCGGTAATCGCCAAGTTCTTCAGCAACTTGTGACTCACCTTATCTACACAAAACAACTAAGGATATTCTTACCCCCTATAACTCGACTCACAATAGCGATAGCAATATAATAATTACACAGCGAGAACGCTACAAAATTTGAAGTGGTTGCTGAGATACAGGACTTCAAGAAACACGGTTAATTTGGGTTTTATCACTCTGTCATTCACTGATCAGCAAAACCTATAGGGTAGTACTTGGTGTATGGACAAAGAAAATAAAGGGCACGATCCATATGTGCCCGTTTGTTTGTGAATTGTTCAGATTTAAAATTTAGAAAAAATCGGCAAGAAGCAACAAAATGGGCTTTTTCGTAAAATGCGTTTAATAGCTAAAACAATTTTGTGTGCATATGTCAAAAATGTTAACACCATTTCAATTTTGAATAAAATTGTCTTAGCCACATCCGAGAAATAGCCAATTTTCTCAAGTTCTCTAATAAGTAAAGTTTGGGTTTGTTTGCGCGAAACTGAGTATGCATTCTTATTACAAAACATCTATTTCACTTTAGAAATTAATTTTAATTGAAATCGTTAGAGCCGTTTTCGAGAAAATTTAATTTTTTTCAAAACTATTTTTAAGTAAAACCGTTCATTTTAAGGCTGGAATGAAAATGAAAATTTCGCCTCTGGGCATTATCCCACAGATATGTAGTTTGAAGAAAATCCGTCCAATGTTTAGGCTGCAGTCCGAGATGCATACAAAATTGCGAGACCCACTTTTTTAAGTTTCTCCATTGGAAAATTGACCACAATCTGGATTTCCAAAACATGGGCGGAGCAAAGGTGTACCAGTCTAAAGGTGATAGAAGGTATCAAAACCTGTAGGCTATTCTAGCCAACATAGAACATTGAACACTGGTACAGATGTAGTGCTTGTGGTACAGACAAAGACTAAACGAGTACAATTAACCTCTAAATATGGTTTCAAAAAAATGAATAGGAAGACCATGTATAAGGATAGGATGTAGAGAAAGCATATAATGGGCGTGCTGCGGATCCATCCATTGCGGCATATCAGCATGCGGTTTGTTATTTTAAATGTACAAATGAGACATGACGTGATCGGGGAACTTTGTGTGCAACTGTATTGTTTATCGGGCTGTGTGGCAGGTGGCACTGTCTTATTGAAACCACATGTCTTCCACATCAATGTCGTTATTGGTGCCAAAAATAACTGATCATGTCCCAATAACGTTCATCATTGACTGTTACAGCAGCACCACGAGAACTTTCGAAGAAGAACGCCCCAATTATGCTACCGGGCCAAAATGCGCACCAAGCAGTGACTTGTTATGGATGCATTGGCAGTTCCTGAATGACCCGTGGATTTTTATGACTTCAAATGCGACAATTTTGTTAGTTTACGTAGCCATTAAGTTGAAATTGAGCCTCATTGCTGAAGATGATTTTGTTCAAAAAATTGTCATCAACTTGGTGGTTCTCTAACCCCAAATCAACAAAGTCACGACGCTGTTCGTGATTTGCTGGCTTTAAATTCTGAGTCTTATAGGCATTCAGATGCAGATCTTTTGTTAAAAAGCGCTGCGTTGAGTTGTAGGAAAGGTTCAATTGCTGGAATGGATGGCGAATGGACTTTGACGAACGCTCATTCACTGCGGCGATATTTTCGCGTGACTGGCCATTGCGAGGACACACTACTTTTTGCACCTCTAACATTGGCCCGGTTCGATCGAATTTTTCTATTGATTTCTTAACTGCGGGACGAAATGGATGGCTGTATATACCGACATTATTTCGCAGTGTGCGAATCATCAATGCTTAGAATTTACAAATACCAAATATCAGCTGTTCATCTTTGACAGAACCACAGTAGTGCAAGATTGAAATTGTGACCTCCAATTGAATCACATTTCAGACACGAAATATACTTGAAAGTAGGCATAAATGGACTTAGGCCCGTTTGTACCACTTTTTTATTAAGTTACACTTAATGTTACAAATTATTTACATTAGTATCAATTTTGATGATAGCAATTATCTGTAGACATACTTTTTTTTAATTTTCTCGATAACATCCCGTTCCCATCTATATCTATTGAGATACCGAAACTTGTGCCTGGTTTTCATTAAATTTATTCATCAGATATTTTCATTAAAATATTTATTCACAAAATCAAAATGATTCAATTATATTTTGTTCACCCTTGCAGGGTCGGAAAAAGAGTGAAAAGTCTTAAGTGAAAAGGGAACCAAAACCTATGAAAAGATCAACTGTGCAAGTCACCAGTGTCCCAAAGAAATTAGCGGAAGTTCTCAAGTTGAAACAAATTCTATAAAGAATGGCAAAATGAAATTCAAGCCAGAAAACAACTTGAAGCGTTGGTTAGGAGTATACAGCAGCACGTGAAAGAGCTTGAAGAGAAAGTCACATTGCTCGACAGGTAAAGCTCAGTGTCCGTACAGCCAAACCTACAAAATGCTGAACCTGAGATCAAAACAGATGAGGACGAACTTGTGTTTGAAACTGAAGGAAAGAAAAGCAAATGCATATCACAAAAGCGTAAAGCACTCCTATAGAAAGTCAAGAAAAGGTAGTAAGGCTAGAAAAAGTAAAAAAGTGCTGCTCAAAATAAAGCTAACGCTGAAAATAAAAGTAACTTGCGAAATATGATAGCATCATTGAAAAACATGAACAAAAAAAAAAAAAAAAATGCAAATACTATATACCTATACATCGTACAACAAGGACAATTGTAAAGTCAATATCTATGAGGAGTTGAAGAAAATAAAGCTACAAGGTCCATGAAAATAGTAGCTAGAGGTCTTCATTTTTCATGCGATGCAAAAGAAATCGTTCAAGACTTGATCGAAAAAAGATTTTAAGCTTTGGAAGCATATACATACATGTTATCTAATAAAAAATGAGACATCTAAAGATTCCAACGGGGAATCAGTGATAAAAAGGAAGCCTCTGTCTTTACATTTTTGACAATAAAGAAAGTGAATAGTTGTAAAAATTGAGCCACTTCGAAAGTCCAAAATTGTTCCACAATGTAAACGTTGTCAATTCTTTGGATATACACGCAAATATTGCAACCGCGACTTTGCCTGTGTAAAATATGAAGGCAAACATGCAGCAAAAAATTGTATACTGAATAAAGAACAGCAAGCGAAATGTGTGATATTAAAATACCAAACAATGTATATAAGTTGTCACGCTCCACATCCAGCTGTCAAAACTAGAGGTGGTGACTTCAATGCCAAACATACCCACTGGGGATTTAGGTTAATAACAAGTAAAGGAAAAAGGGTTTATCAAGCAGGCCGCAACTACAACAATGATTATCTTGCTCTGGATCTCCCACATATTGGACTTCTGATCCTAACAAAATACCAGACCTTATTGACTTTTTCATAGTAAAAGGTATGAAACGAAGTCATACAAGAGTTGAAGGTGTGTATGACTTATCGTCAGATCATACTCCAGTGATCTTGTCACTAAGTGAAATGGAAGTGTAAGGAAAGAGTAATCCTAAGCTTGTAAACAAGAGAACGAACTGAACTGAATTCAGACAAAAGCTAGATTGTTTTATAAACCTAATATCTCCTATGGAAACAAATGAGCAAATTGACCATGAGGTGGAACAATTCATTGCTGATGTTGAACAGGCGGCAGAAGAAAGCATACCAGCTAATTTGAACCTGAAACAAAATACTCGGTCGAAATAAAAGAGTTGATATAAAAAAGAGGGGCTTATAGAAAATGGCATGACATGAGGTTCGCAGACGATAAGACTGTTTTCAACCATCTCAATGGTGAACCTAGAAAAGAATCTGTGAATTCAAAAAGGATTCATTTAGTAGATTTCTACGAGAATAACGACGAAAATGCGTCCACCGACTACTCCTTGTGGAAAGCAATTAAGTATCTAAAAAGGCCTCAGTTACAAAAACAAAATGGATCGAAAACCGAAATTAAAAGGCTGACCTCTTCCGCAGAACATCTGTCGAACGTTTTTAAACCATTCTCATCAAGTGCAGCTACCGAAAACCCAGAGCTTGTTGATAAAAAGTATGAACCGGTGGACTACAATGCCATGAGGGCTACTTTTGCAGATGGCAATGCAATATTAGTACCCGATAAATGCACTGTGAAGGAAACAGAGAAACGGCAGAATGAGTCAATAGAATAATAGTTTGGATGCAATAACGGCGCACCAAACTCAATTAGTCAAAATCAACTCACATGAAAAGAAAAGAAAAGCAATAAACTTGAAATACATATATCAGGTTGGCAACTAAGTACTTGCCGATTTTTTCAGATAAATAAAACACATTTTTTTAAACACAACGAATATACTTTAATCAATGATATATTTTATTTTCCATTTTGTTCGATGACCTTTTGCCATCTTTTTGGAAACTTCATAATTACACGTTCGTAGAACTTCTGATCTTTATCGGAAAAAAACTGAATCAAGTGCGATTTCACAGCGTCATCATCATTGAAAGTTTTACCATCCAAATTATGCAAAGATCGAAATAAATAGTAATCTGATGGAGCAAGGTCAGGGCTATATTGTGGATGTAAGATCAATTCTCAACCAAGCTCCAATAATTGTTGGCGAGTGACCAGAGATCTATGTCGCCTAGCGTTGTCCTAGTGAAAAATTACACCTTTTCGATCGACCAACTCTGGCCGTTTCTCGTTGATCACTGTATTTAATCTGTCCAGTTGTTGACAGTACACATCCGAATTGATCGTTTGATTCCCTGGAAGCAGCTCAAAATGCACCACACCTTTCCAATCCCACCAAATTGAGAGCAAAATCTTCGTTTGGTGGATATCAGCTTTCCAGGTGGATTGTGCTCGTTCATCAAGCCTGGATCAAGATCGTTTTCGATTGACGTTACTGTAAACAACCCATTTTTCATCGCCAGTGATAATTCATTTCAAAAAAGGTCGGATTCATTGCGTCTAAGATGCAAATCGCAAGCGTTGATGCGCTTCGTTAAATGAATTTCTTTCAAATTATGTGGAACCCAAATATCAAGGCTCTTAACGAGTTTCATACGTTTTAAATGTTTCTCAATCGCTGCATGTGACACTTTTAACTTTTTTGCTATCTCTCTTACAGTTACATGACGATCCGACTCGATTATGGCTTTAGTTTGATCATCACTAAGCTAATCTGGTCGACCTGATCGTTGTTCATTTATCAGTGAAAAATCTCCGGAACGAAATTTGTCAAACCAATTCCGGCACTGTCTTTCTTTTAAGCCTTCTTCACCATACACATCTTTCTTTCCTTTACCGAATTAAAAAAAAGTAAAGTATGACGAAAACGCTCGTTTTTGCACTCCATATTAAAACTAACGCTAAGCTAATACCTTTTCACACAAATACGCGCAATTTGCTTCTAAAGCGAAGTAAGACTGACAGCTAACAAATGTCAAAAGGAAAAAAATATGTCATTGACAGAAGCCATTAAAAAATATGGCCAAAGACATCTATGTGTGAAACCGGAAATTACTTAGTTGCCAACCTGATAGAAACTCAGATAGTCAACCCTGAATAGAATCATGCTATAGGTATAAGCAAGTATTGAAGCCTGTTTAAACGTACGGCATCCAATTATGGGGTTGTACAAAGAAAACAAATATCAAAACTAAACAGACATTCCAAAACAAAGTCCTTTCGTGGAATAATAAATTCCCCTTGGTATAATAGAAATAGCAATTTGCACCGTGACCTACAAATAGACATGGTGACAGCACAATCCACGAGATAAAAACCTTCTTAGATGTATGAGACAATATTCGGAGATTGAGAACAACCAAGTCGCATGAGCTAATGGCCTAAAAGCTATGGGAAAGTACTTTAACCTTTAAACTATCCTCAACGCGATTTTAAATATAAGAAAAAAAATCTTTTGTCGAACTTTCATAGATTATTCCTGATTAAGAAGGTGTTTTTAGTGGCGTTAGAATCACACATTACTTGGTAACCAAGAACTATAAAGTATTTCGAGATTTTCACCATTGTTACAACAAATTTATATTTTTGACTTTCAACAAATGCGTATTTTTTCTGTCAAATTCTACATATGTACTTAAATTTTAAATAAATGAAAGTTTCAGTGAGCAATGTTTATAGCGGTTGTTCTTTAAGTATCAATTAGCTAAGTTTAAATAACTATTGGTTTGTGCTACTAAGCACCTAACTTTGAGTAATACATAATTCCTTAGTTAAATTTCAGTTTAATTATACTAAATCTCACTCCTTTTCGTTACTGAATATTTACAAGATTTCACCCGCCTTTTATGTGAATGTTTTTGGTGAGATAAATTCTGCAGAATACTTGAAAGTACTTGAAAGAACTGGCATTGGTAGTTGAAAGTACTTGAGTACCTGATGCCTTGTACTTGTGCCCAAGTACTTGACAAAACTAGTGCTAGTCTATTATCAAGTACCAGTACCCAAGTACTGCAGTACAAGTACTAGTAGAATGTTCACGTTCATTCTGTTAATGAATGAAAATTAATCTCCAGAAATTGATTCAATCTTATCATATTTGAAATCACTTTCACTAACAAAACCCATTATAGTAACCTCAACCCTAAATTCCATGCAAATTTGTTTATATCTTTGCCTCTCTAAACGTTTGTGTTTTAAGTAAAAGCAGAAGACCTTAAACGTTTATACCTATAAATAGTTTTAGTAATTTCATCTTAAAACTCCATTGACACACATTTAATACGTAACACATCATTTTAATTTATTTTGGTTTCCTTTCTGCAGTGCTTAGCTTTCAAAGCATGAGTATTGTAATTCATTGCAATTCAATTGAAAAAAATCATAGGAGTGACACAAATGCTGATATAGTTTTATTATGCGTTAAAAGCAATAATTTCGCATAAATCGCATGTACATACATACATACATACCTACATACTACTTATTACACAAGATTGATCGTTAAGCGAAAATTGGCTGAGTAACAAAACAAATTTGCTAGCTGCCAATTTATTTTGAAAAGAAGACCACAATTATTATAGTATGGCATAAATGTTGTCTTTAATTGGACAAATCCACAAGAAGTTTTGTTTCAGTTCTCTTCACAATTTCAATGACCGCCGACAAGACAGACAGTTTCAGCAAGCATCATCAAAAATACCGATAGCGGACGGAGTTTTCCCGCATTATTCGGCGCGGTCTTTTCTTTAAAACGAACATCATGTCGGTACGCAAGTCACTCACGATCTCGAATCAAATACGTACATATCTACTCGCTTCAATCAAGCTGACACATTTTCATTCACAGCAATCGTAAAAGAACGATGTTTAGAATTTCTGATTATTTTCATTGGCATTGTCATAATGTATATTTTGATAAAAAAAAAAAAAAAAACTGAATGCAAATTAGCTTGGCAAATAATAGTTGTTATTGTTTTATCTGAAAGCTTCTGTGATGTAAGTAAACATTTTGATTGCATTAAGCAAACGATTCAATTAACTGTTTGATCCCTTATCTGATTATGTGCATTTGTATTTCAATTACATACCGCTTCCTTTTGTAAGTTTATCTTAAATTCCTTATAAGCACAAGTTTGTTTTTTGTGCCATACCCTTGCGTAGGGACAATACTCATACAAATTTCTGGATACCTACTGTCGATGGCAGGCAGCATTCCTCGATGATTTCCAAATATGTGCGTAAACAATGTAGTTGCTTTTCATTTATGGAGATTTCTCATGAGCTTGATCTTCTGTTGTACGAGTAGTTAGTGCTGGATAAATTCTGAACACTATGAGCAGAAAATCATAAGACACATTTAATTTCCCCTGTGCGAAAGGGATTTACACTCGGCTTCACTCGAATCGGTTAAACTTAAAATCTCTTGAATTTTTCATTGTTTGAGTTTGCTATCAATGTTTGACATATGTATGTCGATTGTTTCTCGAAAAAAGTTAGTAAACAGAAAAAGAAAAGGATTTAAATTTCGTGGTTTCCTTTTTCAAGAATTTATGGTTTTCGAATGTTTTACTTAATTGAGGACACAAACATAATATGTGGTGAATATCTTGAGCAGATTTGCCGAACTTTCAATCACGTTTTAGTTTGATTATAGGAATACATACGAGGGGCGGTTGATAAGTTCGCGACCTAAGGTATTAAGTGAAAGGAGAGATCCGATTAAATTTTATTTTTTTTTTTATTTCTCAACATAATCCCCCTCGAGTAAAATGCATTTCTCACATCAGGCATACAGTGCCTTAATACCACCGAAAAAATATTCTTTTTCTTTGCCACCTTAAGATCTCGTTCTCATCTTCTAATCTCCGGCCTCGTAGCTCCTTTTCCAAATTAGAAAAAAAAGGAAAAAGTTGTTCGGGGCCAAATCTTGGCTGTAGGGTGGGTGATCTATCGTTGAAAAACCTGTCTCGAAATCCGCACCGTGTGAACAAGGTGCGTTGTCCTGTAAAAACAACACTCCGTGCATGAGTTTCACCCGCCGCTTTCGTATGACCGTTTCATGTGCCTAATAAAAAGATGATTCGTTGTTGAGTATCTCGGGCCGCGAACTTTTCAGCCGCCTCTCGTAATATAAACTACTTAAGAAGAAACGATTAAGATGCGGCAGATAGAAATCGCGACATTAGCTTTTTTTTAAAAAAAAAAAACGGACATAGTGACAATCAGCCACAGATATTTTGCATATCGTCCTCTTATGAAGCCAACAATATCTAATGAAACATGCTAAAGCCGAATTTAGCGTGTGCATCTGCAAACCGTAAAAAAAACTGGAGTTTTCAAGTTTTGAAATAAAAGATTTCATAAATTCCAGATTTTGCCAAACAAAATGTTAAATATACGGAATTTTGAAAAAGTTTTTTTCCCGGTAAGTCGTTTTTCGAAATTTAGAATCTTTTGAGAGGATATGCGACATCGGTTGCCGACCTTAAGTGACAGCGACTACGTCTACGTCAGCGACGTCATTGTGTTCCAGCAATTAAGTGTAAGAAAGTGAAGAAGGTACTCATTTTAGCTGGAAAAAATAATAGAAACAAATAATTTTTGCTGATAGAAAAAGTCAGTTGATGAAATGCTCCAAAAAGAAAGTTTTCGATGTTCTTATAGTGTTCCCAAAGAAGAGACGAGGGACAGAAAATGAAAAATATCAACCCGTTTCGACATATTATAATTTGTGGAAACGGTACTGTAAACGTCGGACCAGCTGAACAATAAATTAGATGCCCCAGTTACGAGTCGGGAAATAAGAAATAGGTTGAATGAAGTGAGATTAATGGGAAGAAGCCCAAGAAAAGTACCTTATCTTATAAGAATATCCAGCAGAGGTCAACTTTTGCAAATAAACACCTTTTCACACCTTTTTGGTCAGATGAAACCAAGATCAATTTGTTTGGACCTGACAGAAAAAAATTACGTAAGACGGCCTAGAAATGGTGAATTTGAACCCAAGTACACACGAATAAAACCGTTAAATGCGGTGAGAATTGCATCATGATTTAGGGCTGCTTTTCCGTAAACGGTGTTGGGCAAATTTTTTGGGTAAAGGACAAGATGTGTGCCGTGGATTATGTCGAAATTCTTAATATGGCTATGCTTCCTTACGCAGAAGAAGAAATGCCGCTAAGCTGAGAATTTATGCAGGATAATGACCCTAAACATGCATCGAAGTTAGCGAAATCGTAGTTTTGAATCAATAAAGTCTCTGTTATAGAATAGCCTTCACAGGCACCGAGTCCATGGAGAGGAGATGTAGAGCTGATCAAAAATAAAGGTGCTTCAGCAAAGTATTGAATGTTAACAAAAATAACTTCAACTGGTAATTAAATTTTCCAAAAATGTGCGAGTTTTGCAGAATTTTAGCTTTGTTTCTATTATATTTTCCAGGATTAATTTTAGGAATGCTAGTACTGCTATTTCTTCTAAAACATTGTTCTTAATTAATTGGTAAAATGTATGTTTGTTTCTATTATTTTGTCGACCACTGTACATATCAGGTTGGCAACTAAGTAATTGCCGATTTCACACATAGATGTCTTTGGCCATATTTTTTAATGACTTCTGTTAATGACATATTTTTTTTTCCTTTTGACATTTGTTAGCTGTCAGTTTTACTTTGCTTTGGAAGCAAATTGCGCGTATTTTTGTAAAAAAGGTATTAGTTTGGCGTCAGTTTTAATATGAAGTGCAAAAACGAGCATTTTCTTCATATTTTACTTTTTTATTTCCGTAAAGGAAAGAACGCAGCGCAAGCTGCTAAAAAGTTACGTGATATGTATAGTGAAGAAGCCTTAAAAGAAAGACAGTGCCGGAATTGGTTTGACAAATTTCGTTCCGGAGATTTTTCACTGAAAGATGAACAACGATCAGGACGACCAGATGAACAAATTAAAGTCATAATCGAGTCGGATCGTCATGTAACTGTACGAGAGATAGCAAAAAAGTTAAAAGTGTCATATACAGTGATTGAGAAACATTTAAAGCGTATGAAACTCGTTAAAAGGCTTGATATTTGGGTTCCACATGATTTGAAAGAAATTCATTTAACAAAGCCTATCAACGCTTTCGATTTGCATCTTAGACGCAATGAATCCGACCTTTTTTGAAACGAATTTTCACTGGTAATGAAAAATGGGTTGTTTACAGTAACGTCAATCGAAAACGATCTTGGTCCAGGCTTGATGAACGAGCATAATCCACCTGGAAAGCTGATATCCACCAAACGAAGATTTTGCTCTCAATTTGGTGGGATTGGAAAGGTGTGTTGCATTTCGAGCTGCTTCCAAGGAATCAAACGATCAATTCGGATGTGTACTGTCAACAACTGGACAGATTAAATACAGCGATCAACGAGAAACGGCCAGAGTTGGTCCATCGAAAAGGTGTAATTTTTTACCAGGACAACGTTAGGCCACAAACATCTTTGGTCACTCGCCAAAAATTATTGGAGCTTGGTTGAGAATTTGTGTTACATCCACCATATAGCCCTGACCTTGCTCCATCAGATTGCCATTTACTTCGATCTTTGCAAAACTCTTTGGATGGTAAAACTTTCAATGATGATGACGCTCTGAAATCGCATTTGATTCAGTTTTTTTCCGATAAAGATCAGAAGTTCTACGAACGTGGAATTATTAAGTTGCCAGAAAGATGGCAAAAGGTCATCGAACAAAATGGAAAATATATCATTGATTAAAGTATATTTGTTGTATTTAAAAAAATGTGTTTTATTTATCTGAAAAAATCGGCAATTACTTAGTTGCCAACCTGATATATTCACCGTAACTCAAATATAAATTTCGAACAAAATTGTAAGAGCTGCTTTCGGGAAAATGTATTTTTTTTTTAAAATCCGTCATTAGTAAAGTATATACCGTAAATTTTGGGGTTAAAATGAAAATTGAAATAAATTCGGCTAACCGTTTGGACTGCAGTCGGCCATACTCATATATACAGACGAACAGAGAAAACTGAGAGACCCACTTTTTTGAGGTCCTTTATTATAGTGATGTCAAGTTTGATTAAAATTTCGAGATTGAACATTTTCAGGAAATCAATACTAAAAATGTAAATTCTAGTACAATATGTCTGTTAAGGGAAGGGGGAAAGCACGCCCCCTTAAATAAGTGAACATACATATCAATTTTTTTTTTACATATCAATTATTTAAGGGGCGCGTTGTCCGCTATTTAACCCAGGCTTTAACGAACTGCTTCTAGAAATAGAGAACACCGTTCTCAATCAGGCAAGTACCCGCAGTACGCTGGTGGTCTTTCTTGTCGAACCTAGGGACTGGGATTCGAAGATCTTCTTGGCTGGAACATTGTTGTTTATTCGTTCGATGTGACCGAGCCAATGTAGTCGTTATATTTTGTCTTTTTGTACTACATCCACTACTTGGAACAGCTCGTAGAGTTCGCGGTTATATCTACTCCTCCATTTGCTCTCCTCGTACACAGGACCACATATTCGGCGAAGAATTTTTCTTCTGAGAGTACTGTAGAGCATCAGAGAATCAGAGTCCTGTAGAGCATGCATTTTGTCTGTCCTAAGCAGTATCTGATACAGCACGAGATTGAAGAAATCACAAAGTAGCGGATCTCCTTGCCGAAATCCGGTACATGTTTGGAAAAGTATAGAGGAGTGCTTCCAAACTGCACACGTTACGCGTTTTGATGGGATTCCGAATTCAGCCAGCATTGTGGCTTTTAAGCCGATGAAAAGACGGTGAGTCTCGACTTGAAATTTGTTGGTCTTTTCCAGGATTTGTCTTAGTGTAGACATTTTATTATTAAATATTTATTCGTTGACTGTAGGTGAGCTCTCTTCTTGCCCTATCACTCTCTGAACATTATGCTCATTGAGCAGATACTGGAATATCTGGTTAAATACATCTACAATTCCCTGTACGTCGCTAACTAGGTTCGTTTCTGTATTTCGGAGAGCCTGCGTTCCGACATTGAAGGCAGCTGCCAGTTGCTTGTCCTTCTTAAAGAACTGTCAGATGTTGTTCCTATCACGCGATCTTCTGGTCCATTCGCAACTTCTTCTCTTTGGTCAGTCAAGCTCTAAATTTAGCTGCGACGAGAAAGTAGATAGAATCGACATTTGCTTTTCTGAATATGTACACATTCAGAATTCAAGATCCGTGCCTCGCTTCTATTAGCTATCTGGAGATAGCCAGGTTACTGTGTGGATTGTAAGTCTAGGGAACGTAGTGCTACTTATCACCTAATTACTAATTGGGCAAAGTCTATTAGTCGGAGGCCGTTATCTGTTGTCGTTTCGTGGCGGCTGTGCTTTCTGGTTCAGCTGACGAAGATGTGTTCCTTTCCGATTTTGACATTGAAAACCCCGAGCACGATTTTTACGTCATATATGTCACAATTTTTCCTTTTCTGCATACCTGATTCTATCCATCGTATCTCCTGGATCGCGGTAATATCTGCCTTGTACCGCGGGAGGACAAAAAACGATTCGAGGCTTACTTCCTAACATAACATCCCAAGGGACCAAAATGAAGTACAACAGAGATAACATAGTACCTACGAACTACAAACAACTTCATTACAAGATTGTCTATGCGCTGCGAAGATACTGGAAACTTCGTTGATGAATTAAGTGGAGGATCAAAACGGACAATCACAAAACTGCAAGACAAGATGATCGTCCAAATGTTCGAGCAGAATCCCACACTCAAGCTTAGGCAAGTCAGAAAAAAACTATCGTCAAGAGGTATCAATGTATCCCTAAATACCCTAAATAGTGATTAGAAGACAATATTGTCTCACAAAAAAATAAAAAAACATTCAAAAACGATTTCAGCGAAGGGACAAACAATCGGATTTGGAAGCTCCAAGAGGGTAATGATCGAAAGCATCGCAATAGACTCTGAATCCAGTGGAGAGAGAAAAATGGCATCATTACCATGAATTGGCCATCACAATCCATCTATTCCCGGCTATCTTAGGCTCTAATGAAGCCTAATATAGCCAGGAAAAAATTAACAATGACGGTTCAACTCATACGTGAGATAAAAAAAATATGAAGATCATTTACTCCAGACTACGCCAACAAATTAGCAGAACGTTGTCAGCGTAGATGTTAGTAAACAATCAACAGTATGCAAATAAGTATTAAATGCTATGTCAGTCATAGGTATACGAGTACTATGCATAGTTTTAAAATAAAATAATTTTTGAATAAAACATTCCCTCTAACTTACAATCGCTTACCATTTTTTATTGAACAGACTTTATTTTGTTTTGCCCTCCTTAGCCGCTAAACCCCTTTTTCTCTGCTTCTGTTTCAATACTCGCGAAAGCACTACTGACAGCCCGCTGCGTTTTTTCAATGATGGTAATGCGATTACTTGCGTACGCAAGTAGTTGTATAGACTTTTGAAAGATGTTACCTCTGATGTTAGCTTGAGAATTTCGTACAATCCTTTGATATTTAAGAAATGATAGCACTTCACCTTGTCGTAGTCCTTTTCTAATATCAAATACATCGGTGATGTTGTTACCGACCTGAATCTCCATCGTCATCCTGCACAGACGATCTGTATCCTAAACGACTTTTAAATCGGTACAAATGTGATGAGTACCGATTTGGAGTGAATATCTGATCTGTGGTGGACTTTTCTGGCCTAAAACCACACTGATATGGACCAATCAGATTGTTGACAAAAGACCTAAGGCGTTCTCACATAATATATGAGTAGCAAATATGATCTACGCGACGTTGAGGAAGCTGATACCTCTAAAGTTGGCGCAGAGGGTCTATTTTCTTAAGGACTGAGCAATCGATGTTAAGGTTGCATTCCTCGGGCATACTTTCATCAGACCAAATTTTATAGATGTGTCTATGTATGCTCCGAAGCAAATCATCCCCAGCTGCTTTAAAACTGCTCAGTAGTTAGACGGTCGTTTCCAGCAGCCTTGTTAGATTTGAGCCTAGATATTGGTGTTTTCACCCTGCTTTGGTCGGTGGGCGCTATATTTCCGGATCGAAACTACTGAACCGACAATTTTTTAAAAGTTCGTGAGACTAGAAAACTATTTTGATTTTGATATGTACATACTCGTAAATATGTATGTCGATTTTCGAAATTTATTTTTACAAATGTGAGGAATAGACCAAATGGCATCTACCATCCACCATCTTGTCTTTTTCCGAACAGCGGAACATTTATTCTCGCTCGAGATAATAAATAACCTTTTTCTAAAAATCATCCTAGCCGTTTAGGCACATATGCTTACGTGAAATACATACATATTCTGTTGGCTTGGACGTAGTTGGTTAAAACAATAAAAATACATAAAACAAAAATTAGAACGGTCCATAAAAAAAGAATTATAATACAATACTGCCTACTTGTTTAATATCTAGTAATATATGATATTTACAGTTATTGTTCCAGAACCCTCGGCTTATGAAGCACTTTCATGCTTGATCGTCTTTTTCTAATACATCAGACCACAAGTCCGAGCTATCGAAAGGCTCGCTAACTCAGTTTTCCGAAAAGTTCGTATAGCGACCTATTTATATAACTGAATTTATTTTATTTCTTTGGAGTAAGAGTTCTTGTTTAGTAATATGTGAATGTCGATGTATGTAGTTAGAAACACTTTGTAAATAAAAAAAACTAATTGTTTATTGTAAGGTTTGCAAAGATGCCAATGCATCTTCTGGCAGGACCGCGAATATGACCGGATTTGTATTACTGCTAAGATTAGGTCTATCAGAATAGAATTAGACCCAAGACGCAATTTTGGGCTATACCTGTTAAAATGCTAAAGGATAACGATTTAACATTATATTTTATAAGAATGAATTGCTCTTGACCAAACTGGCGACTGATCACCAGTCTCCTAACTAATCCTGTTTTGTTTCCTAAATCGGTTAGATTAAATCTCTTAATTACAAAAGGACGTAAAAATTCTTTTCACGTATCCGAATGTTCAAACATATACATTTTGTTATTGTTATTATTTCTAAGTACTCGTACGTGTATGTATCTGTAGGTACAATTAATTTATTTCTTTCAAATATTTAACAGTTCTTATGCTATTTCAGTAAATATTTCAACACATGATGTGGCTTATCTTTACTCTTGTAAGAGTTTGACGAACTATTGAGACTACAATATATTATATTGTGTCAATTTGGAGAAGGAAAAATGAATCTGGAACATGCGATTGTAATACTAGAGATACTCACTTTTCTGCAAGGAGCGTCATTTGTTCAGGTGAGTCATAGCATATAGAATCACTTCCGGATAAATAGATATATTACTTTAATTTTACAATACACGTCACGTTTCGTTAAAATTTTC
Source organism: Pocota personata (assembly GCA_963082735.1). Lineage (NCBI taxonomy): Eukaryota > Metazoa > Arthropoda > Insecta > Diptera > Syrphidae > Pocota > Pocota personata. The sequence goes on from OY720431.1 coordinate 70,809,303, forward strand.
CCACCGTTTAATTTCTTAAAAAGACTGGCCTTGGCCGTGCATGCATTCATTGTATACCTCATTTGATCATTATTTGTGTACATTGTGCATGTTTTAACAATGAACCTATTTGTTAATGAAATAGTTTATTTGTAGCAAATGGTCAAATGTTTGCTTTGAACGCTTTCGAGGGTAAGGTTCTCTCCTATTGTCTATAGTTTAGAATAAGCGAAAAAAAAGAAAAAAAAAAGAGCTGGTTTTGTTGAACATTTGGCAGCGTGTATCATTATAACAGCTATTGGACATTAGCGACATACATATATTCGAGTTATTCAATACAAACAATATTGACGCAATTAATCTAAATGCATCGATACAAAACAAATATGAGCTCACATTCGAGCACACGTTTCTTTCATACTTATTTTTAATTTAATTCGTGGCGGTGAACTCGTCGCATCGGCGCGGCGTCTGGGAATAATTTGCACTACAGAGAACTGTGTGTTTGCGCATTAGAAATCCTATAGGCAGAGTTGTATGCTACATTAATTTGAGCCTATGCTATTTTTGTACGTTTGAGCAAAAAGCATTCATCTGCCATTCATTACGATTGCAGTGCCCATTGCCAATCCCGTGCAATACCTACATCTGTTCGTCTAAACTATTTTCTTGATCGTACCAGCATGCGTTGTATACCACCCCTCCTATGCACGCGTTTTTGCCAACGAAATGCAAAGTGAAATCAGTGACATATGGGTTCGCAGTTTACGCATTTACGTTTCTTCAACATGTGTGTTATTGTTCGATTGGATGGAATTGTCTTTTAAAGTTTTTTTTTAAAATATATAATATAAGGTCTATGATGTTAGAATTATTCAACGCTGGTATGGCAGGGTAATTAACGACTTGAAAGCATACATAAACGATAAGAAATGTGTTCACTTATATGATTGAAATCAATTAAAAAATCCAATGATTCATTGCTTTATTTGTGAGGAATTAATTATATTATAGGAACATGAAAATCTAGTCATCGAGCAGTGCTGCGAATAACAAATTAAAATGGAAATAAACTGGCGCTTCTTGAGCACATCATTGATAAGAGCGATTTGTGTTACAAACCTAGGAATTTTATGTTATATACGTAGCTTTAGACAGTGCTGTTGAAGTTGCTACTACAGTAGCATTTTGCTACTCTTGATGGTACTATCATTGGCGTAACTTGGATTATTAGCTTCACTTCAACTTAGCCGAGCCAAACCATCGCTGTTTCAATGACCGTTCACCTCATGCTACCTCAATATGTATACTTTACAGCGAAGATGAGGCCGGAAAAAGAGGAGACTTGCCCAGAAGCTTTACGCTAGGAATGTGGCATTTATAGCAAATGTACCTTGTTTCGCGCTCATGGTGGATTCTCTGGCAACAGTATACCATGTTGCTATTGATATATTATATATGTAGGTAAATACTTAGATCCTATGAAACAATAATAAGTAAAGAGCCCGCTCACATGTACTGTTCGTTCGTATATTGTTCAGATTTAAAAATTATGCAAAGTCGAAAGAGGTTACAAAATTTTAATTTTCGAAAAATGGCTTAACACGCTAAAAATAACTTTCTTTACTATTAAATCCTCAATTCGATATACAACCAATTTAAGCAAATACACTAGTAAGTAAATTACCTAATTCACATTCCACAACTCGGAGGAGTACCACTACAACTCCGCGACAGCGTCAAGTATCTGGGCATTATATTGGACAGGAAACTGACCTGGAGAAAGAACCTGGAAGAAAGAGTAACCAAAGCCAAGAGAGCATATTGGATATGCAGGAGGGCCATCGGGAAGTCATGGGGCTTGAAACCGAAACAGGTCCACTGGATATACGAATGCGTAATAAAACCCATCATCTTCTACGGTGTAGTTGTATGGTGGCCAGTGATGAGCAAAAAATATGCAAGAGACTTGCTAACTAAGGTGCAGCATATGGTCTGCCTGGGTATTACAGGAGCACAATCCTCAACACCAACCGCGGCCATGGAAGCGATACTTAACATTCTACCAGTGCACCTCGAAGCGAAGAAGATTGCCGGCATTTCAGCCTCACGGCTTAGAACTATCGGCCATTTCACCGGTGGTGCAAATACGGGACATCGAAAAATCACCGAAATGATAAGAGTAATGACACCACTCATCGATTGCCCCAGTGATGTTGTTGGGAAATCGTACACGTTCTCCAACAACTTCGAAACAATTTTTCCCGCAAGAAAATATTAGACGTATGAAAGAACGACAAGAAACTCTAATGGGATATCGGTTTATACAGATGGCTCTAACATATCAGGGGAATCAGGGGCTGGCATCTTCAGTGCTAACCCACTGATTGAACTTGCTATTCACCTAGAACCATTTGTATCGGTGTTCCAAGCAGAAGTCTATGCAATTATGAAGGCAACCGAAATATTCGCAGAAGAAAGGCAAATTAACATCTGCTCGGACAGCAAAGCAGCAATTAGCGCGATCACAAACCCCATGTCGAAATCACGACTAGTAAGGGAGTGCAAAACTAAATTGAACTTACTTGCCAGACGCAATAGAGTCCGTCTCACATGGGTACCGGGGCACGAAGGTGTACCGGGTAACGAAAAGGCAGACGAACTAGCAAGGAAAGGAGCAGGCAATACAGAACTGAACCCGGATAATACGATAGGGGTCCCTCTGACAACTATTAAAACAATAATCAATGAAAAGATACGACAGGAGTTTAATAACTACTGGACGAATCTAGACACGTGCAAAGTGGCTAGATCTGTAATAACCAAACCGAGTAAAAACACAGCAAAAAGAGCTCTTAACTCAAGCAGAACTCAATTGAGATTGATGGTGGGACTTTTAACAGGCCACATCAATCTCAACAAACATTCGTTCAGACTCGGGATAGCTGATACAGCAATCTGTGCCAACTGTGAGGAGGAGGAGGAAGATATAGAACACTTCCTCTGTCACTGCCCCGCTACAGCGAGGCTAAGGCTGAAAATTCTGGGATCTCCAAGGATTCCGGATATTACACACCTCAATAAGAAAGGAATCGGGGATATAATGGAGTTCGCCAGACGAACACTACGATTCCCCGATCACTATACGATATAGTTGATACTACCCATGATCCCTAGACCTATATCCTCTCAATACATAATTCCCAAAAAACATCACTATTCCTTACAGTTACGCAGATGAGGGGAACACAACGGGCCCAATGGAGGCCTAAGTGAAGAGCATAAGCTCACCCTCTTAAACCAACCAACCAAGTAAATTACCTACCAGGGCTAACTGATTATGCACGTCAAAATGACTTCAGCCATGAATTTTCATCAAAATCTTTTGACCCGTTTTCGAGATAAATGCAACACTTCATAATTAGCCCCTAGTAAAGTACCATTAATTTGGAGGTTAGAATGCAAATTTCGATTTAGCCTCTTGGTACAGGCACATAGATATGAAATTTCCGGGGTACAGACGGATAGAATAGAATAGAACGAGTTCTTCTAATTTGAATTGCATAGTGTGGGGAAACATCTCAAACAGAGGAAGTCCTATTGCAGAGGAAGTCTCATCCAATAACTTTTCTCTAATATATTATTAACGTTTTGGAGGGGTGAAGCTCATTAGATGACCCCGAAATTAATTGTGTGACTAAGTGTACTTAATATTTTATTTACAAATTTTAGGTATACCTGTGTGTGTAAGGCTATGCTTTATATTTATATCTAAATTTTCGTTAAAAAATTAAGTCATACGGCCTTAATCTTTTAAGCCGCCTAATAGTATTTTTGTTTTCTTCCACCAAATACTTGCATTTGAAGATTTACATGATCTTGGAGTTGTTGGTAGTGCGTAAATGCATATTTTTTAACAATTTCACTAACATTCCCTACTTACAAATCCCTGTATAGGTTGTCATTTCTTATATACCAAGGTGCATTAGCACTTTGTTTTGGAATGTTTGTATCATTCTTAGATTTGTCTTTTTGGTACAGCTCCAAAGCTGTATCCCATACGTCCATACAGGTCTCAGAATTTGCTTGTATAATAGCAGTTTGTTGTTAATTGATAGCTGGGAATTCCTTCCCATTAACCAATGCATTTGTCTGAGTCTAATCTTTAGCTCCTCTTTTTTTCTTTTTGACATCCTTCCATCTGAGCTTGGCGTCAAGTGTTACTCAAATATTTAGCAGTATTTGCGTACGGAACTTCTTTTCCATCAGTATTAACTCATACAGTATTTTAGTTTCATGAAGCTTAATTCTCCATTTTTTTGTCCAATCACTTACAGATTTAATGGCCTTTTGTAATTTTTGCTCGCCTCATCCGCAATATTGCCAATGGTCATAATTGCGGTGTCTTCAGCGGAAGTTGCCATGTTAGCTTCTTCCTGCTGAGGTAGGTCTCTATTATAATGACTCCAAGATCGAGCAAAAACTCGAGCTCAAAAACTTTCACGAGAATAATACTTGCCCTTTATAGGAGCAAGCAAAAACTTAAACACTGTAATATAGATCAAAATAATTACAAAATTATTTATTTTCGGAAATGTAATAAAAACAAATCTTAAAAGTATAAGTTTACTTAGGCTAGTAGAATTTTTTTTTATTATTATTATTAAAAAACACTACGACAATGTTAGTAAAATATTGCAATCTAGTCTTAGGACGAATAAGCAATTTTGTTTGGCTTAAATTAATATAGCATTGACGCTAACTAATATCTTGGTTTGCAAATTACAATTATACATAATTATACATGTTACACTAGTTCAAAAGGTTTAATTATTTTTAGTCTTCTCACTAGATTGGTGTGGTCTAAGAGGTAGTCTCAGGGTTCATATGGCGGTAAAGTCGATCCTCATGCTTTTTAACGACTCGGTGTATTTCTTTCTGTACGCATTCCACGTTCAGGTCCCTGTGAAGGTCGTCGTTCTTAATGTAGAAAGGTGTGATATGGGTTTTATGGCTTGTTTGTAAAGCAAAACTTTGTTGTATGTTGATAGGCAATATTGTCTTCCTATCATCCAGCACATTTTTTTGTAACTAATACCAACCGAAGTTTCGCATCCACAGTCGTACGGTATAGTTTGATTATTAATATACCTATACTGTTATGTGCTCTACTTTTCTATTTATGAAATCAACATGTACGGATTTTGATTCGTTTAATCGTATTCGCCATTTTCTTGTCCAATTTTGAATGTGCAAGATCGCCTCCTGAAGTTTTCGAGTTCAATCCACATTACTTTCGACAACTGCCATTATACGTGTACCCGTGTCGTCAGCAAGTGTAGCAATCGTATTGTATTCTACCGTTGGAATATCGTAAGTATACAGGAGATAGAGTATTGGCCCAAGAACACTACCTTGGGGTTACACCCGCTTTAATTTCTTTAAGCTCCGAATATGTGATTTTTTTTTATGCGGAATTATCTGTCTGAAATGTACGATCTTAGAATTTCAGCCTGTGTAGTATCTTTTTTAGTTTGTAGACTAATCCTTAATGCAAAAGTTTATCAAATGCTTGTGCTACATCGAGAAAGACTGTAAAACACTGTAAAACAAACTTCAAGTGCTTTTTCAACTATTTCTGTTATTCGGTGTACCGAATGTTGAATGTTTCACTCGAAAGCCAAATTGGTAGTCTGAAATCATTTTAATAGCAGTCTTTAAAAAAAAATTGGATATTATTAGCAGCAAAGATATTGTCCTATAGGATGGTGCTCCGTGAGGTGGTTTTTCCGGTTTTTTCATGATAACTTCAGCTACTTTCCATAACTGTGGAACGTACTTTAATTCAATGCAGCGTTGATAAAGCATGTAGGCTTCGAAATAGTTTTTTTTCTTTTGGGAGCTGTTTGAAAATTTTACCAGTTATCAATTCAAATCATGGTTCTTTTTCACATTCAAATTTTTTATTTCTTTTCTCACTTTAGATTATAATGTGGTGCATATTTCTTCATCTTTTTCTTCTAGTTCTTTGCTAAGTAAATCCTCATGCTCTCTTGGGTTTGGTTGGAAAATGTATTCTAGATACTCTGCAAATCTGTGGGAGCTGTGGCTCAGTGTCGATCACTGAGTGGGAGGTTCAAAGTTCGAATCCAAGAAAACTCAAAAAAAAAAAAAAAAAAGTTTTCTCACGATCCCACCTCTTGCGAACGTCTGACAAACATCGAAAAGAATTGCCCTTCGAAAACGGCATAAAACTGTAGGTTCCAACCATTAGTGAGGCGTACAGCACGAGTGGCTGCGAGAAGCTAGGCCAGGCCCTGCATTGGGTTGTTAGCGCCAAAATATTTATATTTTTTACTCTGCAAATCTTTCAGCTTTTTACTTTTTGCTTTTAGCCCACTTTTCATGCTGTATTTTTTTTTTTTGTTTGGAGGAATGTGAATAACTGGTCTTTCTAATTTCTTTGCGGCTTTCCAGAGTGAGTACTTCGAATTTTCATTATTGCTAAGATTATGCAAAAAGAAAGTAATTTCAGAATCTTCAAGTTTTTTTTTTTTTTTTTTTTTTATAATTTGCACGTGTTAAAGGGGATATGAATACCCTTATACTAATTTTTAGAACACGTGCGTTTTTGTGGAAAGGAAGAGACAGAGAGAAAGACAGATTGGTGTGGTTTGAAACTCAGGTGGTATTAAGTTTCTGTAAACTCCAAGGGTGGCTGTCCAGATAACTGGGGAGTATTTTGTTTTGTTTTTCGCTATTATTGTCGTTGCTTATGATTCACTGTATTTCTTTCCGTCCTCCTGATGTCATCATCACGATCAAGTTGCATTTTGGCCATATGACCACCCTACTGCCAGTGTTATGCCTTCACAGTAGAGTTGTCTTAGCTTTCGCAAGTGATCGACTTTTTTATTTATTTCATGCGAAATAAATAGATGATTCTTGACATCAGGATTTGAACCGTGAATCAACAGCGTGACAAGCGATGATGTTACCACTACACCACGGCCACCCTCATCCTTAATTGTTCGTCTAACTTGCTGTGAGAGATTATTAATCTTTCTTTTATCCTGAGGGATTCTGGTTTGGTTCTATTTCTTTCTCGCTGTCCGCTTTTTGGGAATTAACTCTCTAATTTTGAGACGATAATAGCTACCCTTCAATATTTTATTTTGAATACTTTTGACAAATTGTTCAAGCTGTGAATCAAGTTGCTTTTTAGATCGTATTGGTTTAAGTGTTTTTATCTTCTTTTTAAAACTTGATGTGAAGCTTACCAAGTCCGTGCGTATATATTGTGAATAATGATCTCTGTAGAAAATATTATATATATTTCTGAAACAGTGATTAACGAAAGTCTTTAGCTTTTTTTGTGACATCGTTCGTCACTCTATAGGCGCTGCACTAATATACAGTCAAACTTCCCTAAGTCGTATTACTGCTTATCTTGAACACTTTTCAAATGCCTGTGAAATCTTTGATACAGAATTGATTCGACCTAGTGAAGTTCAACTGTAACAACAGCACCAACTTCATTTTAAGCAGAACAATCGCTGAGACAACATAATAATCGTAGCGATTTGACTACTTACGTCCAATTCAGTTATACCGTCAAGCAACAATATCTTCAAGGTACCGAAAGTGTGTGCTCTCTCTGTAATGATTACTTGTGGGTTGCCACAGATTTTTAGTTTTGGCGGAGCGCCATAAGGTTTACCGCTGTCACTAAACCAGTGAACATACCGTACGCAATTCTATGCAATAGGAGCCGAAAACATAGTCGCCGTAGCTGAGTTATTTCGAAAGTAACCATATCCTTAATTACCGCAAGTATGGTTTTAGGCAACAACGTCAGGAAAATCGAACCGGTGCATTTCCACCTGCACACTGTGTGCTGAATCGCCTATCTAGCTGGACAAAGTTAAAATAATCAAAGTTTAGCCACTTGACTTCAAATCTCAATATAATAGGTAACCATAATTCATGTTTTGTTTTTTTTTGTTTTTATCTCTGATTAGGACAAACTAAGCTTGAAAGTTAGTTGTTGTCAACAGGTGCATAGAGATAACATCGAATACCGTATTTTTGGTGTGAGTTTGGTTGATGATTTAAAACGCTACGGTGATTTTATTGTTATAATTTTTTTTTTATTATTATTAAGCTCTATTTGAAGGTAAAATATCATAATTTTTATTTTTAATGAAAATTTCATTGCAACTATTTAAAAAAAAAAATTCTGTGAGAAGGTCAAAAAGTGCCAAAAATAAAATATTGTTGTTTTTCAAGTAGAGTTAAAGTTAATTATTCCGCATAATTCCAGTCTGAAACTACGATACATTTATATCATTCTGTAGAGTGTTCTCATTAAGGTAAACCAAAAACATTTTGCACGTTTTTGCGACCGCCATTCAATTTTTTTTTTCACTTTTCCCGAATGACTCTGCTTCTGTCGCGAATGGAAATTTTTGAAACTCGGGAAGAAACTGCCAATATATATCGCAAAAACGTGGTTTTGGCATTAATAATGGACAGATATGGTCTTCAAAACATACCTGAAGATGTTAAAAAAAAAAAACTAAAAGTAAATATTAATACGAGTATTCTATGCTTCAAGCTAAGCGAAAAATGGGAAAAAAGTGGAAGGCATCGCAACCGCTTTTTAACATAAAATTCAATCTGGCTTGATGAACCATATGTGTTGCCTGAAAGCACAGTAACAGAAGGCATTGCACAAACAGCTGGTAGAAAACCAAAAGGGCTTTGATGAGTGCAGTGAAAAATCAAGTAGATTCGACTGACAAACAGAAAATAATTAAAGCTAGCGAGATAGTGTTTCACAAAATGGGAAAACGAGATTCAGCCAAACTCGTAAAAGATCTATCGGAAGCTTCATCCAGTAAAGGTACGGAAGTGAAAAGACTTAAATTTGTACTGCACTTTCATCATTGACGAATTCTTCTCAAAAGTGCTTCATATGTGGAGCAAAACCAAGTGAGCTAAATAAACCATCTACGTTTTTAAACAGAGTTGTCGATAAAAGATCTTTAACCTTTGGAATGTCTCCACTTTATTCATGGATTCGATTTATGGTGCAATGTCAGAAGCTTCCTATCATGACCTGGCATGCTCGAGGAGCGGAAAATAAAGCAAAAGAGGCAAAACTTATTTAACTGAGATTTCGCAATGAGATGGGTTTGCTTGTGAATATGCCAACATAACAAGCAGGTAATACAAATGACGGTAATACTGCTAGGCAGTTCTTCCGAGCAGCAAAAAAAAAAGTTCCGAAATCACCGGAGTTAATAAGCAATTGATAGAGCAGGTTCAAATTATTTTGGAAACTTTGGGTAGTGGTTACGCTATTAATGAAGATGCATTTGAAAGCAAAAATGTATATTTAAACGAATACCCATGGTACATTATGCCAGTTAGTGTCCATAAAATTCTTTTATATTGAAAAGCTACTATAAGGTCTTGCATTCTGCCTATAGGATAGCTGTCAGAGGAAGCTCAAAAGGCAGGGAATAAGAACACGAGGAAATTTAGAGAGATGTTCACTAGAAAAACATCGAGAGTGAACACAAACACAGATCTTTTCAATCGACTCTTAATTTGTTCAGATCCTTTTATTGCCAGTTTGCGTCGCACTCCTATAGGAGTTCGAGGTGTGATAACGAAAGAAGTGCTTTCGTTATTATCTGTCGATAGCCTTGAGAAAGAAGCGTTTAACGATTGATATGAAAGTGACTAACTTTTGTTTCTATGTATTCAGCTTCTAAAATCTATACGTAAAGCAAAAATAAAATAAAGAAAACAATTACATATGTATTATCAAATATTTTATGAAGCCTAATCAAAATGATGTTGTCTGACACTTTCTCACAAAAAATCACTTCATAATTTATATTTTCATGAATTCTTTAAAACATTCAATCTATCATACATACATATTACTATTTACAGCCATAAATAAATCTTCAGGGACATATTAAGCAAACTAATTTTAAATCTTAGAAATGTCTTTTTTCTTGACAATGGAAATTGATTTGTTTGCCTCTTTTTTTATAAAAAGCTTTTTAAAAAAAAAGGCTATTTTTTTATGACCATTTATCTATTTGAACTCCTTAAGTTCGCCAGAATTCGATCCAACATGATTTCAGAATTTTGTCCAGCTAAATTTGCGATTCACACCACTGTGCTGCGACCTTATTTAGTTACGCCAATGGCCGCTATGTTATCCAAACTTTTCTCTTTTAGAGATTTTGGTAGCAGTACAAAAATTTGATTTCGAGTGGAATAAGTTCAAGATTAATTTTGATCAGATAATGTTCTACGAGTATCTATACCAATTTTGTCAAAAGCACGACAAAAACAAGGGGAGAATGTCCAAAACTAACTGTTCAATTCGGATTAGAAGGCTAAATCAATTCATCAATTTCAAGTAATAAAACTATTCCTTAAGGTTAGGCTAGGTTTTGGGTGTTCTTTTCATCAAACTTAAGACTATGCTAAACTTTTGTGATGTCTATTAGAGACGCTTCTAAAATTGTGGACTAGTTCTTATTGAAAGTCACTATCGTCTTAGTTTATTTTCAAATGTTTGACAATGAACTATCAGATCTATCTTTTAATGGCTTGGAAATAGTAAAAGTCCTGCTTCTTAAGTGCCAGAGTGTAATATCGCTAGGAACTCTTCGTCATCCGCTTGGATTAGTTTCATAGTGTGAAACCCTAACAGGTTGTGCTAAGTGATGTATGTATGTACATATATGTATATTGTACATATAAGCATTGATATGCTGCCTTTTGTAGGAAGAGTTTACAGCTTCTGGCTGCCATAGTTTCACCAAAGAATTCTTCACGCCTTGTGATATCGACAATTTATTTGCTTCTTATAATAAGAATGGAGATGCCTTCTGCTGACAATTTTCAGTTTCGCAACAGTTTGATTGCGATTGTTACTGTCATGGGCTTATATGAGAGGGCGTTCACATACAACTGAAAAGTTCTCATATAAACCCATGACAATCGGAGTGAAATTTCCTGACAGCAAAAGGCCTTAACTGTTTGGCCAGTTTATTTTCTGTCTAATTCTTTTCCAATTTATTAACAGCTCCATTGCCCACCATGCATTGTGTCAAGGACCTTTAGCTCTTTAGTACCAAGCTTGGCAAATTTTGATTCCATTTCGATAGATAAAAGTGATAATCTCGTGGTATGTATATTAACGCTATTGTGGCCTAGGTGTCAACTTTCGGTACTGCTGTTGTAGCATCTAATTGGAAAAGGCTACTGTAGCCAGAAAGCCTGATTAAGCTTCGTAGTTCGTAGTAGATAGACTTGGACTCAGTTTTAATTGAATCGGTCAGTTTAAAAAGGAGTCAACTCCTGTTTTTCAAATTTTAAAATAGAAGAAATTTTAAAAGAGATTGTGAGAGTAATAGTTTTTACATTTAAAGGCGATTACACTTATATAGAAAAGCCTACGTCACTATTTGTGGTAATATAGGAAGCCCAGGAAAATCATTATTATCAAAAAGTCACAATTTGTGAACAAACATTGAGGTGGCCCCTTTTCAACATGACCGATTCAATTATTTCATTGGTTTCTTATTACAAGAAGAAACAGCAGAATGATAGATATTTTATAATACAGATAGAAGAGTAGGTTAGGTGGTCATTTGCGCCTTAATAAGTGTTCAGTATCCGAGCGTGCCATAACAAATTCGTTTTTCAACATTCCAAATGACTTATTTTTAGAACAGTCTTGACTGCCGACACCTGCATACAATTGGTGTTCTGTACTGTACTTACTATCTATGCTAGCCTTTGTACCTTTCTCATAGTCCTGTGGTTGATGATTGATGTTACTAGACATAAGTATTAATCGAACAATCGCTGCAGTTTTGAATTATTATGTAGTTTTGGTTGTATAGGGACCACATTGCACTGAGCAAATTCCTCAGAAAATTCTATAGGCACTGCATGGTAAGATTTCATTACCAATGTTTTATCAGCCATACAAATTGACACCAGCATATATGTAAACCTAAATAAATCTTTGAACAAAAACTCTTAACAAACGATTACGAGCAAGCACAAAGTTCAATTGTTACTCTTTGCCTCAAAGTGCTACTCAAAATCTGCACTGGCTTCAGATTTAATTTCTTTCAAATTAGAGTCCACAATATTTGTAAAGGGTGAGCCATCTGTTGGTTAATTTTTTTTAAAATTGCTGTAATATTAAATTAATATTTTTCAATGTTGTTTATTTTATTGATGAGAGTACACTTTCCGATTATTTATAGAAAATAATTAAATTTAAATGCTGAAGCTAGCTTGGCATTTGTCCATGCTCTCAACCCAAATTTGCTGTGTATTTTCGACTCGATTCGGGGCTCTATTTCACTAATAGCCCGATCAATATTGTGCTTAAATGCAATCGTTTCTGGATTGTCAGCATAAAAAGTCCAAAGGCTTCAAATGCAGCTCAGCAGGGGACAAGCAACATCACCAAAACGGCTGATTACACGATTATTGAACTTAGTGCGCAAAATTCACGCAGGATTTGAATTTTGCGGTAAAATGTTGCCAACGAAAAAAAAAAGACAGCGTGACAGCTGACAGTTCAGGATTATTAAAAATGGAGTGCTACACGAAAAAACAACGCGTTTTCATTGTTGAGCAATATTTTAAAAATAATGAACATTTGGCAGCTACAGTTAGCAATTTTTATACAAAATATGGTCGGAATAGTGATTTAACTTCATTAACTTGTAAAGATATTAATTAAAAAATTCAGGGAGACTGGATCTATTAGTGATCTTAGACACTGGCTGTCCTTGAACAAGTCGTTGAATACAAAACATCGAAGCAGTTCGTGAGAGTGTTGTTGAGAGTCCAGGAACATCAATTCGGCACCGTGGTCAAGAATTGAAGAGAAGCTCTCTACAGGGCATCATCGGACCATATTTTTTGGAAAATGAGGCTGGTCATGCAATATCTGTTAATGGTGCTCTCTATCGCAACATGATAATCCAGTTTTTTGTGCCTAAATTGCAAGGTATGGATGTGGACGATATGTGGTTTCACATGCCGTACAGCCCGAGAAACTATTCAATTACTGCATGAGTGATTTCCTGGTGATCAAAATTGGCCGCCCCGTTGGACTTTTTTTTTGGGGTTTCTTGAAGTCTAAGGTTTATGTCAACAAGTCCACCACCACTCACTCCTTGAAGGAGAACATTGAGCCGTGTATCAACGAAATTCAGCCACATTTATTCAAAACGTTCGTGGAAAATTTCGACAAAAGAGTGCATATGTGCCAACAAAGCCGTGGAGGCCATTTACCTAATATGCTATTCCATACATAACCCTATACTGTATACTTTATGAATCAATAAAACCTTTACATTTATTTTTAAATAAAAATCTGTGTGTTCTATCAAAATTACTTCTTGCATGCATTTTGGGATACCCTGATGACACGTAGCGCCATCTTGCTGGAATCAGAGATCGTCCAAGTTAATTTCCTTACCACAAGACATTTACAAGACAATTAGCAAGCCAATCTCAGGAACGTTTTTCACAAACTTGCATACAGCAGGCACGGTTGGTGCAAATAAGGTTTCAATATTTCCAAAAGTTGTTTAAGCGTAAATAGATTCATTTCGTACTGCGGAGATATGATACTGAGTTTCCTTAAATCTTTTGAGCGGCAAAGAGCTGCCAGTGCCAAAATAACATATAATTTAAAATGAAACCAACAGATGGCCCACCCTATATTGTCAATTGCTATATAAAGATTATAATGCTTTATTTGGAAACATATCGGCTCTTATTGGAACCCTACGAATAGTTGTATTATTTAGCAGTGACTTTTTAATACATTCTACAGCAATTTTTGTATGTCCCATACCGATTTTTTCTTGAAAAAATCCAGACCCGTGCAACACTGCCTGCGGGTTTTCATGCAGGCTTGAAGGCGTTTTGATTGTACATATGTATGTCAATTTGCTCATCGTGATTCTCCACATTAGTACATGGCAGCGAAGACTGAGCAATAAAATTCAGCGACTGGGCGAATTTGTGAAATCATACATATGTATATGTATGTAATAAGAACTGTTAAATAATTTTTTGTACACACGAACATATATGTATGTATCTAGATCAGTTTTTAACTAGAAGAGATTGTGCAGAAGCCTTTTATGATCAAATTAGGTTTTAAAGGGCATTACCTGTTGATTTCAAATATATTATGGTATGCTTAATTCACAACTACGCTTACACAAAGCAGCGTCCATTACGTTTTTTTTTATACAGCATCTTAAAGCTTTTTTTAAGAGCGAGTATAAAATAAAAATCTACTTAACAACTGTCTTAAAATGTACATATTTATGAATGTACGTACATTCAATATGCAGAAATAAAGTGGCAATCTACTCCACACTGTTCCAATGCAATTGGCATAGAAAATTCGCATTTTCTTGCGGTCGTACGTATCTCTATAATTTTGTTCTTAAATCAGAGTTGTTATTGAGCAATTTATTGTTATTACCATATTAAATAAAATGGTAAGCAAATTTAAATATGTACGTATGTAAGGCTATTAGCAGTCCATTTTGTCCGGGGCAAATAAAAAATACATTTAAGTACATTTGCAAATTAAATTTGAATACTGTTACAAGGTACAAGTAATAAGTATAAGTACATGTCAATAATAAATCACATATTTTCACAAACATATTTTCTAGTTTAAATTGACTTCAGGTCAATGAGTCATAGTAAAAAAAAAAAAAAAACAACATTTTTAATTCGATGTTTTGTCCACACTTATGGACATCCAATGCTGCCAACGCAAGAAACTAATTGTGTAGCAAGTAATAAATTAATGGCACGACTGGGTCACACGTACCTACTCCATGCACATACTTAGCAGAACGTATTTCATTTGTGTTAATTGTTCTGATTTAAAATGTAGGCATAATCGATAAGCAGCGAAGAAATGTAAGTTTTCGTAAAATGCGTTAAAAAGCTAAAGAACTTTTTTGACAGTATGTCGAAAATTGTAATGCAATGTCGTTACATACACACATATGTAGAAAATAACTTTGATATCAATTTTGAATAAAGTCATCTTAGCCATATCCGAAAAATTATTCGAATTGTTATCGAAAAACTTCAACTTGCAGTCTTATTGCAAACATCAATGTTACTTCATACTTATGGAAATATTTAGCCGTTATTTCCTTTCCTTGGCCCTTAGTAAAGCACCTTTAATTTACAAGAATACAAATTTTCAATTAAATATATAAAGTTTCCCAAGATATTATAAAGTTTGAAGTATATCGAAAATGTTCACGAAAACAATACTCGCTCTTTATAAGAGCAAGTAAAAAGTGTAGCGCAGTTGAAAATAAAGTGCACAATTGTATGTATGCGTACACATTTATTTTTTTATTTTATATTTTAATTAGTTAAAATAAAAAATAAATCTTTATAAGAGCAAGTAAAAAGTGTAGCGCAGTTGAAAATAAAGTGCACAATTGTATGTATGCGTACACATTTATTTTTTTATTTTATATTTTAATTAGTTAAAATAAAAAATAATTAAAATTTTCCATTTACAAGCCATAATCTTGTAAATGTCGAATATTGTCAAACAAAATCGATCGAATCATAGACAAGAAATAGCCAATGTTCAGAAACCGGTTACTAAGCAAAGTATCCTTTTTACGCTATCTGATAGCATATAACCACCATTATTCAAATACCAAATTTGATAAAAATAGTGGAAAAAATCGACTTTTTTTCAAAATCGACCTTTAGTAAAGTACCGTCAATTTTGGGATTAAAATTAAAATTCCGATTTCGCCTCGTACTGTGACCCTACTGATCTTAGATATGAAATTTGAAGAAAATCCGTCCCGCCGTATAGGCTACAGTCGACTACGAGTATACATACGATTGCAGAAAGACATAATTGAGATACCCACTTAATTGAGTTTCTCTACCATAGCAATGTCTTCCTTACTTTAGGTGGCGCTACAGTCCAGGGTGGACCTGGGCCTCAACCAATATGCCTCTCCAGTTAGCGCGATCCTTGGCTAACTGTCTCCAGTTGCGCACTCCAAGTTGGCTGAGGTCCCCTTCCACTTGTGCGCGCCACCTAAGGCGAGGTCTGCATTGTCCCTCCGGGTTGGAATCGAAGACTCTTCGGGCCGGAGCGTTGGTGTCTATTCGCTCTACATGTCCTAGCCATCTTAGACGACTGATGCGCTCTTTTCTGACCAGGTCGATGTCGCTGTACAGCTCGTAGAGTTCGCTGTTAAATCTTCTCCTCCAAAGCCCGTCAACGCAAAGGGGACCAAAAATCACTCGAAGAATTTTGCGTTCGAAACGACCAAGAAGATCTTCATCTGCTTTTGCTAGGGTCCATGCTTCTGCGCCATAGAGCAGGACAGGGATGATAAGGATCTTATATAGAGTCTCCTTAGTGTTTGTTGACAAGGCCTTACTAATCAATTGCCGTCTTAGGCCAAAGAAACAGCGATTGGCAAGTGTAATTCTTCTGTCTATCGTGACGTTCTGTCCGATTCGTCGATGTTGAATTTGCGTTCTTGTTGACCGCATATATTTTGTTTTACCCTCATTCACCACCAAACCCATTTTTGCCGCTTCTGCACTAATACTTGCAAACGCACCAGTGACAGCTCGCTGTGTTCTGCCAATAATGTCAATGTCATCAGCGTATGCAAGAAGTTGCACAGACTTTTGGAAAATTATGCCCCTGGTGTTGGCTTGCGAGTTTCGCACAATTTTCTCAAGAATGATGTTGAAGAAGTCACATGACAGCGCGTCACCTTGTCTATATTCGGCCTTAAAATCGATAAAAAGATGATGAGTATCAATCTGGACTTCTTGGGATTTCTCCAGGACCTGCCGTAGTGTGAATATTTTATCGGTCGTGGTCTTACCGGGCCTAAAACCGCACTGATATGGACCTATCAGATCGTTGACGAATGGTGTCAGGCGTTCACACAGTACAGCAGACATGATCTTATACGCAATATTCAGGAGACTGATGCCTCTATAGTTGGCGCAGTTTAGAGGGTCTCCTTTCTTGTGGATCGGGCAAACGATGCTGAGGTTCCATTCATCAGGAATACTTTCATCTGACCAAATCTTGGAGACGAGTTGGTGTATGCTCTCCACCAGGTCATCTCCCGCCGCCTTAAACAGATCGGCAGTTAAGCCGTCCGGTTCAGCAGCCTTGTTGGACTTAAGCTTAGATATTGCTATCATCTCTTCATTTTGGTCAGGTGGACGGAAATCTTGGCTTTCATCGTCCATGTTGATTGGTTCATTCTGCCTGACAGCGGAATTTGTGTCGTCTTCGCCGTTTAGCAGTCTGCAGAAATGGTTTTTCCATGTCCTCAGCACCGACTGTGACTCTACTACAAGGTTTGCTTGTTCGTCTCTACAGGTCTTTGTTCGGGTCTTTTTGGCATGACACGTTCTTTTTACCTTTTGGTAAAACTTCCGAACATTATTCCTGGAGTAGCATAGCAATGTCAAGTCTGATCAAAATCTCAATATCGTAAACTTTCAGGAAACCAATACTTGTCCTATAGGTGCAAGTAAAAATGTATGTACAGTACATATATTTATAATTATAAAAAAAAACAAAGATTAACAACACACAAGTAAAATTGTTTTGTTTTTTTTTTAATATGCCGTCTATTGGACAAATTGTTGCCAGACTTATGGTTGTTAAGGGAAAAGTGTTTTTGTAGATTTTATAAACATATCTTTAGCTCAATAGATGTAGCAAATTTGAGACAATAATTAAAAATGCTCAGATTTTGGCATTGTAGTCAAAGTGAAGAATCTTAAAAAAATGTAGCAGATTTGCTACGATTGTAGACAAGTGGCAGCGCTGTGGACATTATTCCGATTGGGCCAGTTCAGTTGGTTAAATTAATATTTCTGAATCGATTTCAGCTAACTGAACCACACATCTTACTCATCGCTACTTTGCGATAAAAAGTGTGCTTCATTGAAGCGGTAGCGATGAGCATTTATCATCTGTCATACTAAGTGTCAATTTTGATCTCAATCTAATAGTGGGGGTTTTATATTTCTTGTTTATTATTATTTAATTATTGTTTAACGAAGAAAACTTAAAAGAATTATATATTATTGCTAAACACGTTCAGTTCGTCATTAAGTGATCAGTGCTTAAGCGATACAATTCATCATAGTGCTTAGGGTAACTGAACTTAGGCCCATTTATTAACATATATGAATTATTATATTTTATATAGACACACTAACAAACCTGCCAAACTTCGTAGTGCCAAAAAGATATCATGCATTCTCTGCTGTCGATTGGAGCCAGTTATACAGATTCCTAGCCAGTTATTCAAATGACTCATTGTCACATCCACCCGTCTATCTTATTTCCACACTACATCCCAACTAGAGAAGTTGGGGAAGAAGAACTTTCACATTCCCAATCCAAACATAAAAATAAAGCAAATGAGACAAATGTATGGTATTTTCACTTTAAATAGACTTTTTTTGCAATTGAAATTAACCTTTTTGCAATTGGATTTAACCTTTTCTGAAATTGGCTTAAATAACTTTTGAAATGTAAATTGATTTAATCCAATTGCTAAAAGGTCTATTCCAATTGCAAAAAGATTTATTCCAATTACAAAAGGGTTAATTTAAAGTGAAAATATTATAATCCACAACTACAGCAACATCGAGAGAATGATATTCATCCACTCAGATTTTCATCTTGCATAACGTAGCCCATGAAAACGATATGTGGTTTTTGAAATCAGGTACTTTGCTTTGGTGACTTTTGGGAGTGTAGATTTCACATGTGCAAATTTTAAACGTGCACAGTTCAGTTGATACATGACATTCGACCCACATTCCACAACTCTGCATTCTGCCTGCAAAAATTAAGGGATATGCATTCGTACACCAACATGCAAAAAAAAACTGCACTCGATTAAAGTAGGACATTTCGTTTGAGATTTCCTTGTTTTTGAAATCGCCTAGGTTTTTTAATCGTTTTTTGATCGTGAAGTGAAAAGTGCGCAATGAACAGGAGGTAGTTAACAAAATTTTAAAAGGGTCACATCCTGGCTTTTAAGGAGGAAGATGAATCGATGAGAGAAATTTCTCGTCGATTAGAATTCAAAGACCATAAGAAGATTTTTAAAAAATACCGAGAAAGTGGTTTCTTAGAGCGAACAAGTGGAAGCGGTCGTAATAGATGCACTACTATTAGAATCGACGGCAAAAAACCACTTCTATCCTAGGCGTAGTATAAAAAAAAAGTTTAGAATACTCACGTGAAAGGCGGAATTGGACTAGAGATGACTGGCAAAAGCTCATATTCTCAGATGAGTCCAAATTCAACGTGAAATTTTCGAACGGAAAGAGCACAGTTCGACGTCAACTTGCAGAATGTGTAGCAGTTCTTCCAAAAAGGTCCAAAGGTGTCATGGTTTGGGGAATCATCATAACATCATCAGTCTTTACGATTCCATGCAAAAAATAGTGGAAGCCCTTATAAAATCCATATTTTTTTTTGGAATTTGTACAAAACCAACAAATTAATGTAAGTTATAAAACATTTTTTTATTTTTTGGTTAAATCACTTAAGATTGGATTGTTACAAATAAGAACGAGGTATCTCCACCCTATCAACACCACAGTGAACAGAGAAGGTCAAAGTCGAAGTGCGATTTTTTTTTGTATGTAAGTGTATGTTCTCTTTTCATTTGCAACCAGAAAAATTGTCCAAACATTCAAAGGGGTCCAAAAAATGTTGCTTATAACCGGGTTTTTACCCGAGCTCCTAATATCCTGGAACTCAGGTAAAAGCAAATAAATGTATCTTAAATGTTGATGATTTTCAGACAGGACCATTTACATATAAGGCCGAGCTTCCAACCAAATTTTATCAAAAATGTATCTACTGCTTCTTGAGCTAGACATATGACAAGAATTAATTTATATAATAATTTTGTATGACTTTTATCACTCAACCCCCTATATCTTATCCCACTTAGTCCGATTTAAATTGTTTACTCATGGGACAATCTGCATATTAGTAGACCAAGGCGAGAATCCTGTTTGGTGGTTCTTGAATTAAGAGTGCGAGAAGGACCTAAGGGACCGAAATACACAGTGTTTGTTTTGACCTGAAATTTAAAGATCAATTAGAAATTGGAGAACAAACATTTTTCAACTTTCAGAAGTGATCACAAAGCTTCCTCATTATTTGAATAGCGAGGAAGCACAAGAATATTATTTACAACACAAAAGAGAAACACTTTTTTATTACAAATGTTGTGCTAAACGTACTCGTAAGTAAATGAAGTGCATGACGGGAACGCCCGTACATGCATCTAGCATATGTACATTATACATACATATGTATATGTATTTCCAAATCATTAAGATTTGAAATTTAAACAAAATCGTTAATACTAATGTAATATACGTAGGTTGTAATTATTTTTTATTTTCTATTGTCAGTATGTTAAAAACTTATTTCAATTTTATTACTATTTTGACAAAAACCTAGTATGCCACCTATTTGCATGCATGTACTCATAGTATGTCTGCTCAGACATCAAATTTGAACAAAATCACAACAGCAGTTTTCGAGTGAATAACCGAATTATTGCTATTAAGAGGGTTTTGTTATTTAGCGATTTTTTTTTAACCGAGAGTACTGTTTTATTGTAAAAAGAATACTCGTAATGTTAAAATGTCCAATCCTAAAAGAAAAGACTACTGTTTTATTTTAACAGAACTTCATTTCCAGCACAAGCCCCTAGTGATCATAAATAGTTTTAAATCGTTCTTAATTAATAGTACCCTAAATGACTAAATATGCAAATTGCATTCAGAATCTTTTGAGCTTTTCAAAAGCTTGTTGTAAATTTTCTATTGATCTTCAATTATTAAAAGCCTCTCATACGAGTACAACAAATTGACACATCCCTCTACTTTTTCAATGTCAACTTTGAACATAAAATTCGACTTTCTAAATCAAAAGGTTCAAAAGTTATAAAGCTGTGAAGACAGAAGGACTGAGACTGTTTATAAATTTGTTCATTCTTGTGAATGCCGGAAACCTGGAAAAGTTTTCCTTAGGTTAGGGTGGTTAGGATAACAAGGTTTTAGATTGTTAACTGCATTGGGAGGGCAGAACCCCCCGCGTACATTTTTTAGGTGCGGCTCTAGATTCAGTTCTTCCCCAATATTAAGTAATATTGCACGAAAACATACTGTTTTTTTTTTTTTTTTCAGAAAATGTACAAATTTTTTATTGCTTGTATTAATGTGATTTTTTTCTGTGAATATTCAATTAATAAGTAGTAAAATAAAATAGAAGACTATGCAACCATCCAGTACACCAGAAGCACAGGCAACACCTACGACTTGCCCAGTTTGAAAATATAAAAAGTGCTTATTGTTAGGCTCTCGCTTTTTTGTATATCTTTTTGGAATCTAAAGGTTTCTCATACTCTATTTTGATACATGATGTATAGTTAAGCTGTCATAAATTATTCAAATTAAATGCACCGCACTGATGCTCAAAATACTAGTGTCCCAATGCACAGAAGAAAAACAAATCAAAATCGATCAAGCCGTTCTTCAGTTATAAGCTATAACTTTAAAATTGCTGAGGACAGTACATACATATATACCTATCTACAAAGTGGTTGTTGTAGATAAATTTTTACAGTCCTCAGCAATTTGAATGGGAACGATTAAATGAAAAATATGTCTAAAATTTAAAATGTGAACATTTTATCAAAATACCTCACCTATTCATTTTAGTTATACCATTAAGGTCTGTTTTGGGTCAAAACAAACTTTTAGCCCCCATAGCTAAAAACGGGCTAGAAGATGGACCCGCCATCCCATACATTTTTTTTCATGTTGTAATACCACCCATCACCTCCTAAAGTTTGATAGTCTGTGCAGTTTGACGTGACAGTAAAAAAAAAATTTTAATGTATTTTAAAATGAAATCGATTGGGCTACTGTGTTGAAAGTAAAGTTTTGTACTGAAAAAAAAAATTGGAATTCAATTTAAAAACAAAAAATAAAACTGGCATATACGAGTACGTATCGAAGCCTTAGAATTTAAGTGTCCAATACTTTTTGCAGTATATAAGCTATAAATATAGACTTTGTTTCTGAGTACCCTCTTTCAGATGTTGTTGTCAGCATTTTGCTGCCTGTTGGACAAGATTTATTAGCATTCTAAAAAATTAAAGTGTTTGTGCTTAAGTGTGCAATATTACATTTTTATGTATATTGGGTACATTTTTAAAACATTTTTCGTAACCGCATTATTGTCCAATATCAGATTCTAGATTTCTGAAAAGTAGTACTGACATGAGCGTAAGGGTGATTAATTATGAAAAATAGAAAGTAATACATGATCTATTTTTAGGTTATGTTACAAAGGTTTTGACGGAATTTTGAACCTACGGTACTACAAAACTCTAGGCATCGCGTTGCATCTATCGCAGTCTCTGGAACACTTGCAGAGCATTTTCCCTGCAGAAATAATAGTTTTTGTAAAGTCTATGCAACCGACCTCACCTAGTTTACATTGGAAGTAAGTACCTACTGAAGTAGTCATTCACAGAATCACCTTTCACTTTATTTTATGCCCCGTACGCATATTACCTTGTGCAATGTGTGACAGTACTCCTTTTATTTGAATTGTATGTTTGGTCCTAGTTCGAAATCTAATAATGCAAATAGTGTTGAGTGAAAAAAAAGAAAGAAAGAAAGGAGAGACCCAAATAAATAAAACACCGAAGTTTCTTTAACTCTTTATTTATCGTGTATAGGTACGTGTGATCTCGTCAACCGCTCGTTACAGACTGACCTCGCTCGCCTCTAGTCGGTGACGTAACAACTCGGCCATCCTCATCTAATCGTGTCCTCACGATCGGCATGTGATCCTCTGGACCCGGTCCTACAACTGGGTTCGGAAAAGGATCGATCAGCTGCAACCTCATCGCCTCCCTCGACTGATCCCGGATCGTCAGAATCGATGTCACTAGCATTGTCGACGATCCCCTCGTCTGGTAACTCGCACCAGGGCTTCAGTTTGTCTGAGCTCATCACCGTACTTAACTTTCGCTGGTTCCTCTGCATACCTGGAATGTCTTCGATAATATAGCGGTAGTACCCCTGTCACAATATAGGGACCTCGGTAGGGCGGCTCCAGTTTTCGAGAGTCCCCAGTAGCGGCTGGTTCGTGTTCCATAAGGACTAGATCATCTATGTTGTATCGGGTCGGTTTGCGATGCCTCAAGTCGTAGCGCACTTTTTGCTTTGCCTGTACCTTCCCAATATTTTCTAGCGCAGCTTCTCTTCTCTGTTTCATCTCGTTTGCGTCGATCAGCCTAGTTTCGCCCAACTCCAGCAACAACTTGTTTCCCAGTATGTCCCGCGGAGTGTACGTAAATAACAACTCATGTGGACTTGCCCTTGTGGTTGAGTTCCTCGCCGTATTAAGTCCCCATTGAACGGTTCTTAGGTAGTCAGCCCAATCCCTTTCAGCCGAGTGAGCGCATTTTAATGCCGCTAGGATTGTGCGGTTGCATCGTTCAACCTGACCATTTGCTCTTGGTGTCCTCACTGCCGTTTTGATATGCTGTACATTATTTTCGTCACAGTACTGCTGGAAAGCTTTCGCCGTAAAAGCTGTGCCCCGGTCGGTCACAATTTCCCTGGGCATGCCAAAATATCCAGATATCTCCTGCAGCACGGTGCGTACTCCCTTAGTATTTGTTGCTTTAGTAGCCCGCAGTACAACATACTTTGTGAAGTTGTCGATAATTGCTAGCACATACCTGGTTCCTCCTTTCCCTCGAGTGAAAGGTCCTAGGTGATCCATGTGTAAGGTACTGAATGGCAACAATACCCGGACTGCGCTATGAAGTTCCCCTTCCGGCATGCCTCCCTTTCTCTTTGCGTAAGCGCAGTCTACGCACGCCTTTATATACTCTCGGGTAAACCCACGCATTCTTGGAAACCAGAATTTTGTTCGGATTCTGTCTAATGTCTTCTCGTCAGCCAGATGACCCACGTCGTCGTGACAGAGTTTCAAAATTCTCCACCTTATAGCGTGTGGGACTACCCATTTCTCCTCACCATTTACCAACCGAAAGAGTCGCATTCCCTTCAGTTTGAAGTCCCTTTGTAACTGCCGCTTCAGGCTCGATGGTCCCGTCGATTTGAGTTCCTGTATAATGGTGCGTAACTTGCTGTCCTGCCACTGCATGGTCGCCAGCAAATCATCGTTAGTTATATGAAGACTAAGGACATATAGGGACGCTTCCTCCATAATCTTCTCACTTTCGACTGGCTGTCGACTCAGTGCATCCACATAAGCCGCCTTCTTCCCAGGTTGATGCACAGTTTCGAAGGAAAATTCCTGCAGTTTCAGCCACCATCTTCCCACCCTCGGAATAATCTTTAGCTTGTTCTTTGTAGCCACAATTGCTTCGCAGTCAGTGATTACCTTAAACTCCCTGCCCAACAGATAGATCCGAAATCGGTCGAGACTGTCCACGATGGCCAATACCTCCAGTTCATAGGAATGGTACTTCTTCTCATCCTCTGAAAGCTTTCGGCTGTAAAATAGTACTGGACGCAGCGCAGAATCTTCCTTGCCTCTCTGGAATAGGATTCCCGCCAACCCTACGGATGAAGCATCCGTATGTACCTCGTGTTCACATCCCGGATCGAACAGCACCAGCACCGGCGGATTGCTCAAGACTTCCTTCAGCCTCCGAAATGCACCCTCCTGGGCGGCGGTCCACCTGAATTCTTGATCCGCTTTCGTTAGATCTGTGAGAGGTATTGCCACCTGTGAATAATCCTTGACGAACTTCCTAAAGAACCCTGTAAGGCCCAGGAACTGTCGTACCTCGTGAACATTTTTGGGTGGTGGGAATTCCATAATCGCAACCGTTTTCCGCCGACTGGGAGTTACGCCGGCCTCATCCACCTGGTAACCAAGAAACTCTATGTTAGTTTTGAAAAAAATACATTTCCTCACATTAAGAGTCAGTCCGAACTCCTTTAGGGTTTTCAGAAACCTTCTGAGTTTATCAAGCCCCTCCTTCACTGTCTTGCTGGCTATCACAGTATCGTCCAGATACACCACAGCACCACCCCTTTGCAGCCTTGCTTTTACCTGATTCATGCAGGCCTGGAAGTGAGCCGGAGCGTTGACGAGTCCAAACGGCATTCGATTAAATTCGAACGATCCCTCGTCCGTGGAAAAAGTGGTGTACTTTTTACTTTTCTCCTCCATCCGGATTTGGTGGTAACCTGACGCCAGATCCAAAACGGTGAAAAATGCGTTGCCACTAAGAGATGTAAGGATTTCCTCGATTACTGACATAGGGTACTTACGCTTAACGGTGACCTTGTTGAGTGCTCGGTAGTCGATACAGAGCCTATCCGTCCCATCTTTTTTTTTCGTGAGCACAATGGGTGAGCAGAAATCAGATGATGATGGCCGGATAACCCCCAACCTCATCAGCTCTCCTACCTTCTTGTTGACAATCGCTCGTTTTGCGAAGGGAAGCCTATATGGTTGCACGCAGATTGGCTGCGTCGTAGTCAGCTGAATTTCGCATTCGCCCAGCAGTGATTCACCTAACTCCTCTGTGCTCACAGCAAAGCACTCCCGATAAGCACCTATCAATGCTTGCAGATCTTGTTTATGCATCTCCCCAATATCGCCTACTTCAAGATCCGCAACCGCAAGTTCTTTAAGGGCCAACTTATAGAATCCCTCCCTGACCAGTGGCGTTCGCCCAGTAGTCTTTTGCGTAATGTCGGTAACTGACAGTTTCCTGAATGACTTTTCCACTTTTACCTGAGGTTGATCTAGGAGTTTCCGCCCAATAATCATCGGATATGGCTGACTACTGTCCGGTACCACCAGAACCTCACACCAAGACGTCAGCATATCTACCAAAACCTTGGCGTATATACGTCCCAGTGTTGTGCACCCTCCCTCTCCAAAACCATTGAGGCGTGTTTTATATGGGGCAGCAGATAAGTTTCCAGCCACTGCTTCCGATTTCACCAGCGTTACACAGTCACTGCCCAAATCGATAAATGCCATCACTTCATGTCCATTTATGTTGGTTTTCTTAATGTATTCGGACCTGTCTTCTGTTATCACCAGTTGGGTTTGTCCCCCGCTGTTGGCTCTTCTATCGGCGGTAGCTTCGCCCCGTGATATCGGACAATCTTTTCGATAATGGCCCAATTGCTGGCAACGGAAACACCTTACCTCATCACTAGCATTTGTTGCCATCCCAGTCATTCCAGCCACCGACCTTACTACTTCGCCCTGTCTGGGCTTCGCTAGCGTACGTCGACCTCTAATTCTCAACCCTACGACCCATCGTATCCTCTCCAAAACATCATCGACCGATTTCGGCTTGACAGCGCGGAATGCTTCTGCACACTCTTCATCCCCAATTCCTTGAATGACGTATTTCACCAACGTGCCCTCACTTACATTCCCACGCGATGCGATGAGTTTCATCTCGTACACATACTCCTCGATGTCCTCACCGAATTTCTGCCTACGCTCGCGCAGCCTATCGTGGACATCCGCATCGTCGTCTAGCGTGGGGAAGTTTCGGCACAGTTCTACAAAAAAATCGTCCAATGTTTCCAAGGTGGTGCTTTGGCTCCACAATTTCGCCGATCCTGCCAGTTTATTAGTCGCCGCCATCAGAACCAGCTTCTCATCAAGGTCATATATGCGCTGAATGTCCTGAACGCGACTTCTCCATGCCTTCGACGATAGCCCTGAAACAGTCCTAGGATTAAACTCAGGGATCATGTCTGCCACATCTCGAACCGTGTACATGATCCGTGAACAATGTCCGTCCCTGATCGGCGAAGTACCCCGTGGAGGTACCAGTGCGATCACAGCATCCAACGGCACCCACACCCAGCTATGTACAACGTATTCGTCTCGTGGTGTACACTCGTTTTTTTTTTCCTCTTTTTTTTTTCTCTTTCTTTTGCCAGTTGTACCGAAATCTAATTGACCAAAACCGATCTTCGTATGAATAATACTAACTAGAATCAGGCGTTTTCTATCCCGTTCGCGATTTGGGTTTTAGTATCCCACTTCTGATTTGTTGAGTGAAAAAAAAAGAAAGAAAGAAAGGAGAGACCCAAATAAATAAAACACCGAAGTTTCTTTAACTCTTTATTTATCGTATATAGGTACGTGTGATCTCGTCAACCGCTCGTTACAGACTGACCTCGCTCGCCTCTAGTCGGTGACGTAACAATAGTGTTTATCCTTGTTGTTATTTGCAGTAATTTTGCAACATAAGATACATCGTTACCACTTGATATATCCATATCCCCTTCCAAAAAATTCAGTCAGAAAGTTAAATTTCAGTCCAAAAAGCCGAACAATTTTGAAGTCAGATCCAGGTAAATATCCAGCCAAAAATAAATAAATTATTAATTGTGTTCAGATAACAGGAATAAATAAAGGGTGTCCCAAAATTCACACAAGATTTGAATTTTGCGCCATTTGTGCGGTAAAGTGTTGCCAACGAAAAAATAAAGAAGGTTTAGCAGCTTCAGTTCGCAATTTTCATACAAAATATGGTCGGAATATTTTCATCTTGATGGCTTTGTTAATCGTCGAAATTGTTAAATTTTGGGGTTCAGAAAATCCACGAGTGATTATTGAAAAACAAATGCATCCACACTGTTTGGTGCGGTTTTTGGGCTGGAGGCACCATCGGACCATCGGCAATAACAGTTAATGGTGCTCGCTATCGCGACATGATTATCCAGTTTTTTGTACCTAAATTGCAAGATATGGATGTGGACGACATGCGATTTCGTTTCCAATATAACGGTTTTTTGGGAAATGATTTTGGGTAATTTGTTTGCAAGTGAAGCACGTAAAGGAACAATACTCGTACTTACTACACTATAAAAATATACGCTCGTAAATGTAAACATTCTCGTAAGAGCAAACAAACCCTGTATTTATGTACGTATATGTTAACTCTATCGCGAGTCTATTGTTATGATGAGAAATGGAAAGATGTGGATTCAGGTTTATTAGAATTCTTTGGAAGTAAATATTCTTTCGTACGGTGTAAAAATAATGGTACGAAGAATAGATTCTTTGGTTGGTTTTCGGTAAATGAATAGAAATAGGGATGATAAATGTCGGTTTAAAAAAAAAAAAAAAAATAGTCAAACGCAGAAAAAAAAGGCAAAAAACAGCCTGTTGGATTTTAGAAAATTGTCTAGCTAAATTAATCTCAATCCTTTCAGATATGACTCCAAAAAGTCAAAATGACAACGCTGATTAGACCCGGGAAGTTTATTCGCCAATATATCATCTGTGGTTTTTGAGCCACCAACGTATACTGCAATTTCATCGTGGTTTGCCTAGGTATTACATTCCTTTACAAATCTTCGCTTTCGTCGTACGGCATTTCATAGCCTAGAAAAGGAAGGACGTTATCCCTACGATTTACTTTGCCGCTTATCAGGTATGTATCTACTAGCTATCATTCTCGAAGAGCCGAAATTAGCCTGACCTGACCAATTCCCACAAAAATGGTTTACACTTAAACTCTTCAATACACAAGCTATTCAATTATGCAAATGAATTAAAAATTACATGATGTACGAGTAGTATTTACTGCCGTAGATATGACTAGATCACATCTCATCACACTTCCACAAATTTCTGAATCTTATATCCAACAAAGCTCTCTCAATAATGAATCGTGCCTTGCTCCTTCAAATTATTCTCAATAAGGGACGATTGGATATCATTTTCGTAGTCCAGCTGAGCAAATGAGATTATTTCAGTTCTTTGGAATTCACGTCTTCATTAACCTATTCTCAATGTTTCTACACGCAATGAGTTATTACTCTTACATGTAGTAGTAGTAGTAGTCTTTATATCCAACAGAAGTGTTTGCTACTTTTCTTATTTTTAATGTACAATTCATATGTACAAGTATGTAAATCTTCACTAGCAAATATTATACAAAACATACGACAATGACAATAACGTCGTCTGCCGGGAAGAAGTTACTTCTAATTTGTATTTACAATCAAATCTGATGACGAGTCACATTACATCCCTGGGGCCACATCTGATAAGGGAATCTTACTAACTCTCTGACTCTGGACTTTTCCAAGTAAGTGGCATTCGAAATAACTTAAATAGGCAACTTGTCCTAATTTCCTCTTCCGACGCCTATAATTTCGCGGCCTCTGAGAGCAATCATCTTCTCTAGACTTTGGACCGCTTTCATCTCCCCTATTTCTAACCTTTTCTTACAACGCTAATTCTAACCCAGTTTCGGAACATTCTTATTGATTTAAATTCCGTAAAACTGATTTCCACAAACTCAATAGCTTACTGCTTATCATAAGTCCCGTCTTTTCACTCTTACCCATCGGCAATGCCCTCGCGATCTTCTACTCTGATATCTTTGCCTGTTTTGTCCAATCGATACCATACCTTCCTAATAAAAATTGCACGTCTTCTCCACCTTGGTATAAAAAGGAGTTACGCTCACTTCGCAACAAAATAAACAAACTGTGGCAATCTTATCTTAAATCCAAATCTGACTCCGACTTTTTTGAGTACTTTCGCGCATACACCCATTTCTCTGAGCCCTGCGAAAGGCTTTATCTCGAATACCTTGACCGTATGCAATCCAACCTGATTTCTGACCCCAAGCGCTTTTTTTCAATTTATTAATGTCAAACGTAAATCTGACGGCTATCCTTCAACTTTCACCTTTTCGGATTCTTCTTCAGCAGACTCTAAAATAATTGCCAACTTATTCGCTCACTTCTTCAGCCTGTCATTCGCTGACCACATCATCGAACCTGATCTTGATTATTTCTGCTTCTTGAACAGCTCTGCTCAAACCTCCCTCGTTTCCGTGGATATAACAACATCAATCTCCCAAGGCGTTTTTCCTCAATTATGGAAGGGCGCTTATATTACCTATCCACAAAAAAGGTTGCAGATGTGAAATTTCTAATTATCGGCCTATTGCTAAGCTCTCATGTATACCTAAACTCTTCGAGGGCATTGTGTATGATGCGATGTTCTTTCACTGTAAGCCAATCTTCTCCACAAAGCAACACGGATTTCTTAAAGGTAGGTCAACAACTACCAACTTAACCGAATTCGTGTCCAATGTTGTAGCCACTGATTTTAGTAAGGCAACTTCGGGGGTTCCTCAAGGTAGCCATCTTGGACCTCTGATCTTTATCCTTACGATAAACGATGCCGAACATATCATTCATCTCCCGCTGATTCTCGCCTTCTACAGGTTGACCTGAATAGTTTCTCCATCTGGTGTAACAAAAATTTATTAGAGCTTAATGTCGATAAATGTCATTCCATTACCCACTCCCGCAAACGTCTGCCACCACCTCCTAGGGTCTACTTTATATGCGGCGAGCCTGTACCCTTAGTCACATCAGCACGCGACTTAGGTGTCATCTGTGATAGTGAACTCAACTTTCTTTCACACATCGACAGTATCATTAATAGAGCTAACTCAGCACTTGGCTTTCTGAAACGCTGGTCAAAGGAGTTTTCTGACCCATATGTAACTAAATCCCTCTATATTACCTTCGTCAGACCGCTCCTCGAGTATGCCAGCTAAGTATGGTCGCCATATTATGCTGCCCATACCATGAGAATTGAGGCAGTGCAGCGCAGGTTCATGCCCTTCGCCTTACGAGGTCTCGGTTGGGCTGATAACGTTAACCTTCCACCCTATGCCGATCGTCTTAGATTGATTAATCTTCAATCATTGGAAAAACGTCGGGATGTCGCCGACATACTTTTCATCCATCAGTTGTTGTCTGGTAACATTGATTGTCCTGCCCTTAGGTCTGTTCCCCTATTTTGTATACCTCCTCATCGAACTAATTATTGTTATTACGAACCAATGTCAAGAATGCTGCGGAAATCAAATGATGCGACACACATTTTTGACTTTAATAGCAGCAAAAGCACACTCCGTAATGCCCTTCTACACTTCGATCATGCCTAACCTCCAGTAATCCTCTTAACGAGTCTCCATACTTCCCTTAAATATTAGTTTTAGTTTAACAATAGGTGTGTGGCGCCTAGGGCGCGGTCAATGAAAATTAATTTAAAAAAAAAAAAAAAAAAAGGGTTAAAAATAGGTTGAATTGCATTTGTACTGAATTTGTTACCAGATTCAATCGAAATGTGCTTTAAATGTCCAAATAAATTCATTTGGATCGTGACTTTCAGTGAAGTAAGTTCGACTTCCGGTGTGATCCACTTTCAACCGCTCTTCGTAATATATCTTGTTTTCTTCTTAAATTTAACAGCTTTTATCAGCCTCCGTTTCTAAAAACCAAAAACTCTTATTTGGTCATGTTTACTTTCAAGTTTCAGAGAATGCAGTACTCTTCTAGTTTTCCTATAATTTGTTTGCATAGTTTGGACATTGTCTGCATACAATGAAATCCTTACATTGATTCCTTCAATATTAAGTCCTCCTCCTAAATATTTGTGTAAATCGTTATTATACAGTGCTAATAAAGACGGTGATCACAAGCTTCCCAATATATCCCGATACTTCTTCACCAGTCCATACAGCCGATTGTGTGTATCTGTAGATGCTCTCTATTAATTTTACAAATTTGTTAGAGACTCCTGTTGCATAAAGTTTGTACATTATCGATTTTCTTGGAACTGTATGTGTTGTGAACAACATAATTTCCATGCAATCAGCAGTATACAGTGCTTTGCAAAAGTATAATCGCACCCGGTAAAAAGCCATTTCCAGGAAACTCTAAACGGTTACAGGACCTTTATTATTTTTTTTTATTTTATGGCATCAATTAATAAGTAATTGGAGCAAAACAAAAATCCCCGATATTTTCTTTTGGGATTTCCAGTAATAAAAAATTGTTTCGTCTAGCTTGCAAAAGTATAACCGCATTACATTTTTCTCAATTTTTTTTTTATTTTGGCTAACTGCTTTTACAGATATTATTATGGGATTTTATTACCTCTTTTTTCAGTGATACTAAAAATTCCATTGGACATACTCTCAATTAGTTATCTTAGTATGGAATCCTCCAAGGAGTTACATATATCCATAATTGATGCTCGGAGCTCAGCAACGTTCGCGAATTGCCGATTATGGGCATAAACTCGGCATGTAATTATTCCCCAAAGATTTTCTATCGAATTACAATCCGGAGAACTTACCGGCCACTTCATCAATCTGATGTTTTGGGCTTGAAACCATTCCAAATTTCGATGACTGTCGTGAATCGCTGCTTTATCTTGTTGAAAAACATGAGGAAATCGTCGATATCGCCTTAAATATGGTACCAAGTTCTCTTAGAGCACCTGGGTGTATGCTGAACTATCCATTTTTGTGGAGGTAAAGGCAAGTGAAACCTTACCGCGAGCGTAGAAAGCCCCCCATACCATACAACTTCCACCGCCGAAGTTCCTCTTCGAGAAAAATCTTAGTTCTTTCCGTAAATCGTGCTAATATTCTTTAAATCCGTCTGGTCCGTCCGTCCGTTCTTTTCGTCACTAAAAATAATATTTATAAAAAAAATATTGTATTAGATTAAGACATTTCAAATTGAAAAAAAAGAGGAAATGAAAACAATGTTACTTACGGTTTTCCAATTACGATCCATGTTGTTACGAGCGAATTCCACTCTCTTTTCCTTGTGAGCTGCTGCTAAACATGCCAGGCACCATTTTGCTTCGGACGATTAAACGATTAATCCGATGGGTTTTATAGTACGCGAAACCGTCGAAACCGAAACATCTAAATCTAATTCACTCCGAATTTCTGACAATGAACGCAACGAATTGGACGAAGCCTTTATTATTCGCCTTTGATCGCGACTTGTAAGCTTCTGTGGGCAGCCAGGTCGGATTGCTATGCCATAAGACTCCGGATCTGGTAAAAAATTTCGAATGACACGGTCCGATCTTTATATTTTCTTCGAGATCGCCCAAACCATCCTCAAAAAGGCAGCATTTTTCCCTTTTCTACTTCCGTTAAATGCGTACCACGCGTCATTCTTATTTTTCAAAATCCCATAAAAAACTGAATAAAAATTGCAGAGAAATTGCAGTTGTAATATCGTGCGGCTATAACAGTTTTTATTGTTGGTAATCCCAAAAGAAAATATCGGGAATTTTTTTTTACTTGTTAATTGATGCCATAAAATAAAAAAAATAATAAAGGGCCTGTATCCGTTTAGAGTTCCCTGGAAAAGGCCTTTAACAGGGTGCGGTTATACTTTTGCATGCACTGTATTATGCGTTGAAACAATGAAATAATGAATTGATTAATTGTCAAATAAATAAGTTAAACCTAGTTTTTCTAGGTAGTCTGCATTTCATCAACTTTTTAAAATCAATTTATGTTCAATATCCATAGGAAGCACTTGTAATCTGAATATAAATGCGAAGATTGATGTTGTCAGTATGACACCTTTGTGTCCAATATCCATTTTTGAGGCATATTGGGCAATTACACAGATCACATAGCCAGACATGTAAAACGATTATATAAAACTGAAAATACCTTAAATAAAAACTACAAAAAAGCTAACAGTTTAAAGTAAGACCGACAAGTATTAGACATGAATTTTGTGTTTTTTATTAGATAACACAATTTATTATCTATAAAGCCCATTTGAATCAAAAGTTAATCTCAATAAGGTCAGTAAATCAACATACTTTTTATTATTAGAATTAAAAGCTTTTCGCATATTTGTATCATAATACTCGTAAATATAATAGTTGCGAATAGTTGTACAGACTTTTGAAAGATTGCACCCTTGATGTTAGTTTGAGAATTTCGTGCAATCCGTTCAAGTTTGATGTTAAAGAAATCACATGACAGGGCGTCACCTTGTCGTAGTGATATTCTGACATCAAAAGCATCAGTAGCATTAAAACTAACATTGGAGGGGCAGCGTGCAGCTCTTCGTCATTCTGCGAAGACGGACGAGTTTAGCAGGGGTGCCAAAACTAGTCATGGCTGTGTATAGCTCGCCTCTATAGACGCTATCATAGGCGACTCTAAAATCGATGAAAAAGGGGTAAGTTTGGATTTAGAGTTCCGGGATTTTTTCTAAGATCTGCCGGAATATGAATATCTGATCAATGGTGGACTTTCCTGGCCTAAAACCACACTAATACGGACTAATAAGTTTGTTAACAAAAGGTTTAAGGCGTTCACATAATATGGCAGATAGGATCTTATATGCGATGTTGTGGAGACTAATACCTCTGTAATGGCGCATTTCTTGAGGATCGGGCAAACTACGCTGATGTTCCGACCATATCTTACTGATGGGTCCATGTATGCTCCGTACCAAATCATCTCCAGCTGCTTTAAATAGCTAGGCAGTTAGGCCATCAGCTCCAGGACTTTAGGACTTAAGCTTAGATATTTCTATCTTCACTTCACTTTTATCGACGGCGGAGTTTTGATCGTCAGTCTGCAGAAGTGACCTTTCCAAATTAGTAGCACCGTTAGATTTCCTTCTTCACCTCTGCAGGCTTCTGTTCGAGCTTTGTAGCCTTGACATGCTCTTTTTATATTCTGGTAAAACTTTCGAACATCATTTATACTATAACACCTCTCCATTGACTCGATCTCGCGTTTTTCATATTCTTTGTTCCTATTTCTTAGAAGTTGGTGTTCTTTCCTTCTCTTCTGCTTGTAGATGTCGTAAACTCCTCTCGTCACTCTATGCAATGCCGCTTTGTAAGCCTTTTGCTTTACTGCGTGTACTTTGCGGCATTCTTCATCAAACCAGGAGTTTCTTTGCGGTGGATGCGATAAACCCAGCACATCAGTGGCGGCGTTCTTGATGGCCTGCGAACAATGATGCCATAGCTTATCTGCGCTTAACGATGGCGGCATTGGTATTATTAAGAGGTTCAGGGACAATCGATCGGCGAAGGCTCTGGCATATCTTCTCTTGCGATCGTAGTCGTTGGATGCTAAATTTTTTCACAGGGAGTTGTGGTGTTAGTTGCTCGGAAGGTGCAAGCATCCAAAATACTGGAGGAGTGCCTTGCATCAATTGCGTTATGATAAATTTGGTTGGCAGTTAGTTGATCTGGCGATCACCAGGAGCTCTTATTAATATTAAGTTACGTGAATCGTGTGCTAGCTATAGTGATGTTTCGTGCCGCCACAAAATCGATTAGCCTGACTCCATTTCCGGAGGTGTTGTCGTGGTGGTTCTAAACGGATCCAGTACGAATTATGGAACACTAAATATTGGGCTAATAATTCAGATCGTGATAAACTCATATGAGTTCGGTACTGACCTTCAAAAGAGGTGACATTATTCTCTTAAAAATCACCTCGAAAGGAGTACGTTTGTCGATAAAAAGTTATGTTTTAGGTGCGCAGTATTAGATAATTCAATTTCAATTATTTAATAATTTAATATTCCACTTTTAGCAACTTCTGGCCACACTGCCTGACGGCTGGACGGATTTTCTTCAAAATTCATATTTGGGGTTTATCGGTCCGAGGCGAAATCAAAATTTTCTTTCACTAACTAACGGTACTTTACTAATACCCGATTTTGTAAAAAAAATGATTTTCTCGAAAACGGCTCAACGATTTTGTTCAAATTTAATATTTGAATTTCGGCGATATCCGCTGTCAATAGGTGGCGTACACGTTTTTGGCAAAAAATGAGCAGAACGGCACATTACTTATTAGCTGATTTTTGAAAATTTGCTAAATCTCGTCTAAATACTTCAACAATATTTGACGTACACAAGATCACAGCACATCAAATTTTGGAAAATTTTCAAAATATTTTTTATTTTTTTATTTTTAACGGATTTTTAAAAAAGTTCTTGGCGTAAATCTGAGTGACCTAGTCGAGCAGTTTATTTGTAACTCCTACAAAGGGCAAGTAGTAGTAGCAAGTACTCCTACAAAGGGCAAGTAGTAGTTATCTATTGTGGGTGGCCGTGGTGTAGTGGTAGTCAACAATCATCTATTTATTTCGTTTGAAATAAATAAAAAAGTCGATCAATTGCGAAAGCTTAGTCAACTCTACTGCGAAGGCATAACACTGGCAGTAGAGTGGTCATATGGCTTAAATGCAACTTGATCGTGATGATGACATCAGGTGGAGGGAAAAAAATACTGTGAATCATGAGCAACGACAAAAAGCAAAACAAACAAGCTCCCCAGTTATCTGGATGCCACCCTTGGAGTTTACTGAAACTTAATACCACCTAAGTTTCAAAACCCACTACACCAATCTTCCTTTCTCTCTCTCTCAATTTCTGCAAACGCCCGTGCCCTGAAATAATTTAATGGTATTCATATCCCATTTGGCGCGCGCAAATTATAAAAAAAAAAAAAAAAAAAGTTTTCTTGAAAATTGTCGATCTCGAGATTTTGATCAACCTTGTTGCGTGTCGCAACTCTGTAAATCTTTGGTCGTAGGCATACGAATATACCCCGAGAAAAAATCATTCTTACCTGAAAATTAGGTAACTATTTTCCATACAATGTCTGCTCTATTATCGAAGATAATGCATTCTTGGAATCATTCTGTGTTACGAATGGTAACTTAATGCCCATGCATCTGTGTACATGATTCAGAGATTGTAAATGGTAAATTTTATGATTCATAATTATATTATAAACTATGGAGTAACATTAATATACCCTATAGCGTGTGCGTATAACATATAAGAAGAGCAACATTTTTGGTAGAAAAATGTGATAACGATCTTAGAAAAATTTGAACGTGAATATTTCTTCCACATTTTTGCGCAAGCTAAACTGAATTTGTTATTCTTAAGCTGTTAAAGGCCAGCACGTTTTATTTCGGTTGGCCGTTAGAAATTCGGCACGAACATTTTTAGGATTTTTTTTTTCGACATTACAGTGATTTCGGCATTGATAACAAAATAAATGTTTACACAGAAAGAAGAAATGCTAGAAAGATCAATCTGCATGGTTTGAAAAAATATAGTAAATTTAACATCCATTCGTATAGATCGTTAGATAAAGCATGCACCAAATCATCAATCAGATATGAATAGACGAAAGCATGCCTGATGACTGCAATGCGCCATGAACAAAAAACGGAGATATACATATATACACCAAATCCTATTAAGAGTACGTCTGAACGTCAAAACCCTTTCTGCGCCACACTGATTGACTAATTGGTGCGGCTTCCGACCAGCCGGCAGATTGAGAACAGACCGAATTTTCACACTAAAACCAATCCCGGAAAAGACCAACATATTCCAAGTTAATACTTTGCATTATTGGCAAACTTTGCCATCCCGAACAAAGTAATTAAGCTGTGTACATGTTGTCAACAAAACTTTGAGCAAAAAAACATCACTATTGATAACTTCTTCGAAATAGTGATGGAGTTTATCTGCTTCGGAATAAACATAAGCTCCACAAATGACAACCTCGTTGAGATCCTATGACGACCGACCCTGAACAACTGCTAGTACTTTGGTTAGGTGAAACAACTGGGTTTAAAGCTCTGAGAACAAAATTGGTGCTCTACATATCGATGATCCTTCGTGTACTATTATACGCTGCCGAGTGCTAGACTATTAACAAAAAAGAAAAATCCTTCGTGGGATATTTGGTATTATGTGAGAAGTTAAATGGAGGAGGAAATATAACCGAGACCTCTATGAGCTGTACCAGGATGTGAATGTTGTCAAAAAAAAAACAAGGCTGATTTGGCTCACACCGAGCGGGTGGACAACAGCGCTCTAGCCAAGAGGATCTTCTACTCAAAGCCCCCATTTTCAAGAACACAAGGAAGAGTGAGTCTCCATTTTAAGACAACTTGGTCTAGAAAATTAGGGAGAAACGGGATCGATGACAATGAAAGTCTGCGTTGTCTGCGGCGGAGACTGTTAAAGGCTCAAGAGCCCCTTAAGTTTTTTTTTTTTTTATAAATTGCACATGTCAAAGGGAATATGAATGCCCTCACACTAATTTTTTTAAAACACGGGTTGTGGAAAAGGTGTAAAGGAAAATATGGAACGCAAACGATCTTTTACAAAAAATCGCCGAGCTAGAAGTATTCTTGTGGAATGACAACATTGACATTTGCTTGATCTCTGAATCTCATTTGATAATGGAATCTCTAGTAAAAATAAGAGGATATCGTGCTTATTACGCATATCACCCTTCCAGAAGAACTAGAGACGGATTCGCCCTATTTATTAAAGAATGCATTGAGCACTCCATGAATACAATGATTGGAATCGTTCAAACAAGTTCAGTTTGAGTTAGGAATAAGCACTCATGTTTTAACATCGCGTCCATTGCCCCGATCTAATAGACTTGTTTGTAGCAAACGGAGTATCTACAAATTTTAGTGAATCCATTCAGAGCGCCGCGTGGAAAAATACTCCTTTAAGGAGAAAAGAAGCCAAAAGCAGTGAAGTTAATTACCTGCAGGAAATAAAATAACTTATTCGATTCGCAAGGTATGGCAAATAAAACCCGCTCTCCTCAACATGAAACATAGTACGTTCAAAAAAGCGATCCAAGATCTAAAAAGCGGGAGACTTCTGAAAGGCTAAATTACACGCTCTAGAAAGCCACGAAAAGTATTAAAACAAAAACACAGATACAATCGCCAACGATCAGAAAAAACAATATTGAATGGACATTAAGGTGACAAAAAAATGTGAATCTATTTGCCGGGCATATAGAAGAAATATTTAAGTCATTTGATGGATAATAATTGATAGACGATCTTAGCGATACGACAATGACATCCGACAACTTTATAATAAAAAATGTGTCGTTTACCCAACTTTGCCAGACAATTGACCAGGTTTATAGAATAACCGACGAAATTGAAAAGGATTTGGCACTATGGCTTAAAGTATAAGTTAAGAAGGGTTCTTCCGGAGCATCTACGAGTACATATGATCTTACAATCTTACCTTAAAAACAACTTTTTGGAGTTTAAGGAAATCGCCCCTGAGTTCCACAAGGAAGTGTCCCTGGACCTTTCTTATTTTTACTGTACACTCGGGACATACCTCAAATTGAAGGCACCATTGTAGCTAAGTTTGCGGAGGATACGGCTACTCTAGCAACGGAAAGTTCAACCAAGTCAGCAACTCGAAAACTCCAACGAACATTTGATAAAAACTGGGAGTGGACACAAATCTGGAGCATTGTTCTTAACGAGTCCAAATCGACGCATGTTAACTTCACTTACATGAAAATAATCAACCTACCCGTTTTTATTAACTCCGTACAAATATCGTATGCAAACGAAGTTAAATATCTGGGAATGACACTGGACGCGAAACTTAAGTGGAAGCCGCACGTTAAAAAGAAAATCGACAAGTTCGAAGACGACTTAGAGAAATATATTGGCTAATTGGAAAATATTCCAAGTTAAGTATATACTTATGGATGAGGTGGCCACGGTGTAGTGGGTAGTGTGTTCGCTTGTGACCCGAACTGTGCAGGTTCGAGCCCGGACGGGGGATAGCAATCACAGTCATCAGAACATAAAAGAAAAACGAATAAAATCTAAGTTTCTCCAACCACTACACCAAAAAAGAGTTTCTGCCTGGTAGTACAATGGACACAGCAAAATGGAGTCTGAGTGCTCCGGGATTTGGAAATTTCTTTTTAAATAAAAAATAAAAAAATATATATATATATACTTATGGGTAACAAACTCCTTTTATATAAGCAAGTGCTTAAACCTGTGTGGACGTACGGTATACAACTCTGAGGTTGTACCAAACCAAGCAAAAGATATTTTGCACAATCATTCCAAAATAAAGTTATAAGAGCAATCGTGAATGCTCCCTGGTATATTTTAAACAATAATATCCACAGAGACTTAGGGATAGCCACAGTGAAAGACGAAATAGCAATCTTCGCTCGCAAGCTCCGCATTCGTCTTCATGGCCATTGCAACCATGCTATAGACGTGACAAACCTTGGCCGCCGACTTCAAAGAACGAAACCGTTCGATTTAGCGAAATAAGAAGTGCCCGCATGTAATGACGATATCAACAGGTGATTTTGCTGGAAATCTACCTGCCTCACGCAAATATATATATATTTTTTTTTGTTTTTGAAGATTAAACTACTTGATAAGGTACATACATAACTTAGTTGTAATAAACAAGAAAAAGGGTAGGGTGTTTTTAGTCAGTAGAAACCTGACACTACTTTGAATACACGGTATCTCATAGTGTCTATAGAGATTTTCACCTACCCACAAAAAATAAAATAATAAATATGACATCAAACTGTGATGTTGGAAAACTGACCGAGTAAGAAAACATCCAGGGATAGCTCAGTTGATAGAGCGTTGAGCGTTGCCTAAAATCATGATCAAATGTTTTCTTCTTTTTGTAATTCTCCTAAAATATCCATACTTTACATTTGAGATTCACTCATTTAAAATAATGGTTGGTATGGCTAATTTGTTGATATCAAGTTTTTAATTATAAATTGCATGTGCTGGGTAAGAATAATTGCTACAGCATCTTAGCCACCTCGGCTATGGCGATGTTTGTCTGGCGATGCCAAAAGTCATACGAGTACTTGTCCTTTCTGCAGATATGCAGTAACAAAATTCGCTTATAATATTCGTCAAATTGGGAGCCGAGTTAGAGGAAGGATTTGATAAGTTGCAGGAGTTGTTGGAGTTGTTGGAGGATTTGGTGGTGTACTACCGTGTAGCTTGATATACTTGAGCCTTTTAGTACATTAGAGTGCCTGTTGCTTTAGTGGACATCTAGAATATTCACAGCCACAGTATTTATATGAAACAGTCGTAGGTCTTTAGATAATGTTAAAGTAATTCCTATACAAGTTCCCTACCTAAGCGAATTTTAACCTATCGCCCAAAGATAATCACTGACTGGGTCCCTTACAGAGATCATTGACAGCAAGGACAAATTGGAAATGTTTGCTGATCGTATCAGACACTTTATCATAAACGACAACTATATCACACCTATTTATATGACAACTGCCATCTTAAACTAAATAAGTTTAAAAGGCTATGGTTTGCCTTTGTGGAACAACGACCTTAAAGATCTAAGTTCCAGAGTAAGTAAGTTCTTTAATCTGGCGAAACACATTGGCGACTGGCAGACTTTCTCTCAAGCACTCACGAGATATAACCAAGAGGGCTAAAAAAAGAAGAAAAAAAGAAGCTTCTGCATTAACCTCTCCCATAGCACTTTAGGATGGGGTCTGCACAAATTTCTAACAGGGGGAACGACACGATTTCCCAAATCCCGAATGACCAAAATCTCGGAAGAAAAAATTTGGTAAATTTCAGAAATCTTAGAAAACCTAAATCCCGGAAATTTTTAAAATTCCCAGGATTTTCTTTATTTTATATATTTTGTTGGTGGACAGAAATTATTGAAAATTGATAATGTAACAACCACTCATTTATTTATTTAATTGTTTTCTTTTTCTTTTAATGAATTACTACAAAACTTGTACTTTTTAATTTTTCTGAATTTCTTTCATAATTTTCCTTTTTAGTAAGAAAAACATTGTAAACATTTATTTTTTATTTTACTCACGTACATCCCTGTAATAAAAGTGGGGGAAAGCTCTGTGCTCACGTCACCTATGTAAAGCTTTTCTCCCGAAAGCTCTTTGCACGCGGCCCCAATGTGAAGCCGATCTTCGAAAAGCTCACGCTTGGAGCGTATAAAAGGACGGCGCCAGTGCAAGGAACTTCACTAAGGTTTGACGTTTTGGAAACTGCGGTACATTACCGCATTGAAAAGCGCCACACTTTAGGAATTTTTGGGTTGCCAATTAAGCGGTACTGTAGTCTTCGGACAGCATACTCGCGGTTGAGAAACCAACAATTCTCTTTTTTTTGAGCCAAGAGTTTTTGTTACAAATAAAAAGTTTATAATTTTAAAAAAGAACTTGCAACGTCTTATTTTTGAACTGAGGATTTACTCCCCATGGCACCTCCGAAAATTGGACCATCGAACTTCTCTCAACCGCCGCTAGAACTTTCAGATAAACATTTAGCATTCTTAAAAGAACGTTTACGAAGTCCGCTCTATTGACCTAAACCCTTACCACCACTTACTCGTACCTACCCCACTTTACCATCCCTCACTACAAGCGTGACCGCACTGAAAAATGTAAATACTTAATTGGTTAAGTTCACATGAGGAAGTTACTTTTTCTTGAAAGCATATGCTTTTAGATTCTCATGCAATCCACCTAATAGATACTTCAAGTCATTCGAATATATGAGAATCTGAAAGCATATGCTTTTAGATTCTCATGTTAAATACTTAACAAATGAATAAATCCTATTAATGGTGATCCTGTGACGAATGGCGAATGGGTAAATTTGACAAAAAACGTTCTTTCCAGAACGACTAATTGCTCATTATTGAGGTCTTATTCACGATTTTTTTCTAAAAATATGCATTAAACTAATTTTTAACACAATTAATTGCACGGCCATTCAGAATCTTATTTTTCGGGATTTTGATTTCAGAGATTTTCAATTCCGGGATTTTGAGAACAGGATTTTGTAAACGGGATTTTGTGAGCCGGGATATCGTGACCAACCTCTAACAGGACCACTTGACTTTGCTCCCATTCATTAAAGAGGCTGGAATTTAGAGTCAGACTTAGAAACAGGCTCTCGAATTCATTTTTAAGCACTCTCTGCTTACCACCTGTGTGCCTCGCAACACGCGTGTGAACCGGGTGTGTAAGTGACTGAGAGAAGGAGATATGTCTTGTGGCCTTTCTAGACATTGAATACAATATGAATATAATATATACTTATATGAATTCACTAAACGTATCCTCAGTAATATAAAGCTATCACCGATCAAATCATCATCACTGCTCAGTTTGCAGCGAACTCCACACTGACAGATAGTGCTTTGTCTCAGCCTGTACTTGAGAGCAATTGAATTTTGCATGTGATACTTTCCCACTCATACTCGTACAGTTGCAAGAGTACTCAATGATCTTAATCCCCTAGTGCAGATGGTATCCCCCCCATAGTTCTGAAGATGTGTTCTTCCACGCTGGCAAAACCTCTGCGTAAGCTTTTCTGTCTATCCTACTCTTCAGAGATCTTTCCGAGTAGATGAAAAACAGCATTTGTCCAGCCCGTCCCTAAAAAAGGCGAATCTTCCTGGCTGTCCAATTACCGACTCATTGCACTTACGTCCCTTCTTTTCAAAGTCATGGAAACGCTAATAAATCGTTAGCTTATGAAATATCTTGATTCACGAAAACGCCTTAATGACTGGCAGTATGGTTTTCGTAGCAACAGAATCAACTGGTGATTTGATGGCATATCTCACCGAGAAGTGGAACCAATCTCTTCACCACTTCGGCAAAACTAAGATAGTTGCTTTTGTCGAAAATGCGTGCATATGGCGTCAGTGAGTCTCTTCTTCAATGAATTAGAAATTACCTTTTAGGGCGTTCTTCAAGTCTGCAATTCTCTGACTCTCTTTATTATTTGATCTGTTGTTTGCAACTTCTATTTCAATCCATTCCTTCGCTGATAACAGTACCCTCAGTTTTTCATATTCGTCCCCTAACTCACGTCCTTGCTCTTCGGCAGTAGAAGAAGAACGGCAATGTATGTGAAACACATTAAATTCCAACCTGGACAGCATA
This sequence comes from Pocota personata, assembly GCA_963082735.1. Classification (NCBI taxonomy): domain Eukaryota; kingdom Metazoa; phylum Arthropoda; class Insecta; order Diptera; family Syrphidae; genus Pocota; species Pocota personata. The sequence goes on from OY720431.1 coordinate 70,853,135, forward strand.
ATCAAATGGGATTCAATCAACAGTGTGGAATTTAATACTTCCAAAACACAATGCTGTCTTCTGTCTCTCAAGCGAAACCAATACCCTCAACAATTATCCACGAATACCACTTGCATGGCTAAAAACGAAGGACGTGCCATTCTCAGTTTACCCTTAAGGCCAATTTCGGTCGTACTGTCAAATATAGAGATTCGTTTATAAGCCGAACGACACGAATTGGTTTGATCTACCAGGCTCTGTATTTCCTCATCACTACAATCTTCGAACATTTAAAGTCAACGTGCACAGACATCTCCTCTGTTCCTCTTCCCCCTTTTCCAAAATGCCCGTGCCCTGAGAAAATATAAGCGTATTCATATCCCCTTTAGCGCACGTTAATTTAAAAAAGAAAACAAAAAAATTTGTGCCCTTATAACTCTACGGTGCCCCAAAGCGAAGTTCTGTCGACCCTCATATGGTCTGTCGTTATAAACAACGAAGCCATTGGCTGCCCCCGCGACGTAGTTCACAAATATGTGCTATCTGAGGCGCAAAGATGGTACACCAATATAAACCCCAAAAAGACAACTCTTTACCAGAAAAACTAATCTAAACTTTTTCATTCGCCCCTAAATTTATGGCGAAACTGTCACGAAAAACAAAGTATCCGTAGGAACTATTTTTGGTTCTAACCGCTTAAAAAAGACACCTTCACAGACTTAGATTATCTCTGGACACTACATGTAGACTATGTATATCTAAAGATAGATTTTCAGAGAATGACCCGCTATCATACACGTAAGGGCTGACTCTAGGCAGCAAACTGACCTCACTCACTGCGTTACATCCTCAGAAGTTAATGATCTTCTTGACAGCCTCTTGAGTAAACAATTTATCTAGATCTCTATGGGTTGACACAACTCCGAGAAACCGCAGTGCCAGAATGGTTCAACTACAAAAATAATATTCCTACACAATATTTTGCATTAAAGAAATCGTTAAAACATTAAATCAAATATTATTTCGTAATAAGCAAACCGAATTTGCTATTAGTTAAAAATGTAAAGAATCCATATAACTTCGAACGTATGAAACCCAATCCGTACACACATTCCCATCATGATAAATTAATGTATGATAATTGCACACATGCGTACATATGTAAAGGCATGCAGGTATGTACCTATATAAACATACGAATGTATCTCCTTTAAACCATAAGAGTCGGAAGCGGTTTTTATATCTGCGCTAGTTGCGTACTTTACTTAAATCGTTGATATGAATGCTGCGGTCGCAGAGTAGATTAAATTTCTTAGCAAATACATGTTCTCTGCAAGAGACGAAGCCGCAATCGCAAACGGAGAAAATCTAGTTCTTAGTTTAACCAAAGAATAAGCATTCAATTCCCAAATAACACCGCATACAATTTTTTCAGAATAGTCATGTGCAAGATGCTAAATTGAGAATAGGAGGAGAGGTCAGAGATGTCCTAGGCAAAAATTTCCATCACGATGTTAAGCGAGTTCATAAGCATCGAAATAGATGGCGCTCCAGAAAAAGATCGGAGATCTATTTCTCTGCCTGGACGCCTTGGTCACATTGTGACAGTTCGTGTAATAAGCGACGAGAAAGGTACTGTAAGGTGAAACGAAAATGCGGTTACACAAAACACGTAGAGGAAAATCGATGTTGGAGGTAATTAGAATATAATACTTACAGTGTTAGAACTCTTTTTTAATTAATTTCTTCACAAGATGTCCGCGGTCATTTCAACACTCTGAAGTTACTCAGTCTAGAAGTAAAACACCGTTGCCGCCTTCAGTGGTAAATATACAGCAAATTCGACTACCAGTGTTCCAAGAAATAAATAAACATAAAGAAATCCCAACACATTCTGATGATTTCTATGTGTTTAAGAATTCAAATCGTGGTCAGATTAAAAAAAAGCGAAAACCAATTCTAATTGACGTTGATGACTACGAGGACTTAGAGAATGAAGATGAAGATGAAGAAAAATTCCACCACTCTGGAAGTTATATTGGAGCCGTAAGGTTCAAGGAAAGAAGCCTAAGTCAAATAAAAGAAAAACGAACTCTTTCGCCCGATCCTGATGCATCTGAATACGATGATCTAGATTCTGACGACCTGAGCTCCTCATACAGTGCAGGGGATGAGGACTACGAAGCTGAATATGATGATGATGATGAATATGAATACAGGAACTCCACGCGGATGCCCGCCAAAGAGAAGGCAGTGGTTGATCCAGTTCCACGCCATCGACGTGTTTATTCGAAATGGAGCAAATGGACTAAGTGTTCATCGAAGTGTACAACTCGCAGATATAAGTAGGTTACAAACATTCGCTCTGAAATTGAAGATAAAGCTTAGAGGATATCATTTTTATTTTCAGAAAATGCAGACTGAGAGATCAATGCGGAAGAGAGGTCTTACGTGAAATAGCCTACTGCTACACAGAAGGAAGTTTCTGCCAGCAGTGGCTACATGCTCAGCTTCAAAAATCCCAACCGTATGAAATTCGACCCGTGGCATCTCGCAGAAAAGATTCTTTGGGAACATCAAACTCGATTGTCAGTGATTTTATAATGAGCGGTAAAGGTTATCGCGGGCCAGAATACGCTCCAATGAAGCTGAAGTGCGGAATAGCGCCCATTAAAAGCCTAAAGCGGAACATATACAGCATGCTTAAGATAATTGGAGGAAAAGCAGCCAGAAAAGGAGAATGGCCTTGGCAAGCTGCCATTTTCAACAGATTTAAGGTAAGGTGTGTCGCATTCGAATTTATTCTAACATTGATTAATGCAAATTACCACAAATTATTTAGGAGGCATTCTGTGGTGGCACTCTAATTGCACCACAATGGATTCTTACTGCGGCGCATTGTGTACGAAAGGTGTTGTATGTTCGACTTGGAGAACATAATCTCGATTACGACGATGGAACAGAGTTGCAGTTCAGAGTTGCCAAAAGTATTAAGCATCCTAATTTTGATAAGAAAACTGTGGATAGCGATATCGCACTTTTAAGGTAATTTGTTTACTTAAATTGTTTGTATAGGTACTTAAATTTTAACCTACTTCTTCCAAAGAATTAGGTAGGTATGCCTTATGTGTTTCTAAAATAAAATTTTACGACGAATTGAAATATGTACGGAGGGGATTTTTAAAGATTCGCGGAATAGGGCTGACGGTAGAAAGGGGTGAGTAGGTAATCCTTTTCAGGTATAAATGTGAAGTTTCATGTTGATTTACCAATTAGTTCACTTCCATTAGTCAAAAGAATAAATTAAAGTTGGTGGTAATTTTAAAAATGTCAAATATTGAGTTCCACGGAATAATTAAATTCCTCACAAAACAAGGAAAAAGTGTGGAAAATATACTAAGTGAAATGCAAACTGTTTACGGAACTTCTTGCCTTGTTGGACGGGCTTATTTAAACGAGGTAAAGAGTGACATCACAATACAATAAATGGTTCTAAAAGTCGAATATGCCTCAAACTAAAATAAATTGCAGAAAAGTTCAAAATATCTGAAACAACGAGTTTCAAAATTCTACACGATCATCTTGGAATGTCAGAAATCAGCGCAAGGTGGTTGTTCAGAATGCTTACGCCGCATCAGACAAAATCGTTCACAGACTTTCAAGGAGTGCACTCGTGTTTCGGCTTTTCATTTAAAATCATTGTGCTTTTAAAGTAGACAATTAGAAAGTGTAATTTCAAGTGGCGAGTTAGCCTAGCGGGAGTGGTGGTGAACCGTCAACCCAGGGACTTGGGTTCAATTCCCAACCAGGGAAAATTTCAATTTAGACTTTTTTCTATAATTTACACAAAAATAGTGAATATAATTAATAATAAATAAGAAGCATTCGATGGAAAGTGAGCGGTCCACGCTCCCAATAGCGGGACCAGTTGGTGGGGTGACAGCATCAGCCGATACAGTACAGACAGGCCACCCAGCAACAGTGGCAACCGCAAGTATGGGGAAAAGGAGAAGGAAGTTGAAACCTTCTCCCAACCTTGTAAAGCGTTCCTCCACATCAGCTTCAGCAGAACAGCTGCCAGGTGGAATGAGGGAAGGGGCGCCGAGCACAACAACAGCACCAGCAGAAAAGAAGCGACAAAGGTCGGATGACTCTGTCGAGTTCCGATGGCGGGGAATGCCGCTACATCGGAGACGATAACAATTATTTCGCACGAAGACGAGGAAGTTCAAAGTCTGACTACCAGCATCAGGCAGCTAGAGCAGAGGGTGCTTGCCATTAAGGCCAAACAAATGGCAAGAAGAGAAAGGAAGCGGCAGCTAGAGCTCCAGCGCGCTTCGGAACAACAACAGAAGCAGCCAGAAGGCCAGCTGCAACAACAACAAAAGCAGCCGCAAATGCAGCAGCAGAAGCAGCAGCAAGAACAACAGCAGCAGAATAAGCAGCAACAATAACAACAGCATAATAAGCAGCAACAACAACAGCACCAGAAAACGCTGCAGCAACCGCAGCAGCAGCAGAAAAAGCAGCAACAACCGCAGCAGCAGCAGAAACAACTGCAACCGCAGCAACAACCGCAATAGAAGACGACTACGAAGACTAGGGTGCCAATTAATACCTACGAGGCGGAGTTAAAGGACACAATTGAACACTGCAATAGAGTGGAACAATATAAACAAATTAAAGATTTGTTAAAGGACAAGACGACGGAGTTCTTCTCCTTCACCCCGGAAGGGGAAAAGCTGCAGACAATACTGCTGAGGGGGATAGATCCGTCTACTGATCCGAAGACGCTCCTTGTGCTACTTAAAGAGAAAGAGTGCAACGAGCTCGAATTCGTAGGGGTCAAGCCATTCACCACAGCTAAGGCCAAAAGGGAGAAGCCGAAACTGCCGTTCTTCCTAGTTCAGCTTTCACCCAATAGCAAACTGGATGGTCTAAGGAGTATTAAAGTCCTAGACTATCAGGTTGTCGCATGGGAAAAATTAAGAAGGAGAGACAACATTTTACAATGGGTTTGCTGCCAAAGGTTCGGGCACGCCGCGTCGAACCCCGAAATGCAGCCTCAATATGTCAAGTGTGGAAAGAACCACAAAGCAGAGGAATGCATTCTGGGTAAGGATGGAGTGACAGATAAGAACCAGCTCTCGTGTGCTTTGTGCAGGAACTCGGGACACACCACAAACTATCGGGGTTCCAGTATATTAAGGAAGTAAATCTGGTTCGTCAGGAGAAGGTCGTAGTGAAACGTCCACCTGCTCCGATTCAAACACAAGCCGTGACCATGTGACCTACGCCCAAATGGCGGCAGGTCGGGGAAACGCGGAACAGAAAAAACCGAAGTTTGCTTCTCAGGCCCCAGCGCCTAGAGCACCGGAGACTCAAACTGACCTGCTGGCCATCTTCCTCTCTATCCAAGGGCAGATGGAGCAGCTTCGGCGTCAGGTACAGGAGCAGGCGAAGCGGGTGGACCAGATCTACGCACTTCCGCCGGGCCTAACGCACCTCCAGTCGTAATGGGTAAAAACATGGAGGAGCAATCCTTGAAGATCCTTGCGGTGAATGTGAATTCACTGATTAAGATCGAACGAAGAGCCGTATTGTTTAAGTTACTAGAAGACCAAATATCCCTGATGTGCTTATGGTTAGCGAAACAAAGCTATCCCAGAAGCACAAATTGGGGCACAATAAATACAATATTGTCAGAAGAGACCGGCCCAACTCCACACAAGGAGGAGGTGTTGCGATCTTCATACGCAAACAACTGCAATTTAGAGTAATGTACAGCGGTGAAATGCGAAGGTTCCAGGTGCTGGAAGCGTGTATCGTGTGCATTCCTCTCCGTAGTGGAAAGAGGATGTACTTGGGCGCACTCTATGCACCTGAAGCTACTCAATCTACTTTATTTATTTCAGAGCTCGAGACACTTTTTCGATGCCTAAGGCTGGAGTCGGAGGAGAATTATTTCATCATGGCCGGAGATCTAATCGCCAAACATAGAGATTGGGGAAATAACACACCTAATCCTAGAGGGAACCTACTGTTCAATTGGTGGGATCGACGCAGTGTCGAGTATAAACTCGATTTGAAAGCTACAGATAGTCCGTCGTTTCCTAGAAGCGGCTCCTATCTGGATCTTATGCTGTTCGACGTACGGTTACAACTGACCGACATGGCCCGATAAACTATAAACTGCCTGCACACTTTTGTATATGGCAGTGACCATTGCGGACTCAGTGCCGTAATAACGATTCCCAACGAAATTGCGGAGTTGGAGGAGTTTGTCCAAACGTACTCCTACAATTATAGTAGGACGCGTTGGACTCGCTTCTCAAGAACTTTGACAAGAGCACTCTCCTCGAATTCGCTTTACCCACCGTCCAATAGGAATCTGTCAAACGAGGAGATTGACTGGTACCTAAAACAAATGGACGAGACAATTAAACGAACTATGGACAGTACCATACCTCGATATCAACATACTGACAACGCAGATATATTCCGTAATGGAACAATTGACGCACTACACCAACACAAAAGTAGACTGCTGTCGAGACTAAAAACCTTGTACAGACAGTTTACTGACAGACAAAACTCGAAGGTTAGGACGCTGAAGTCGTTGATTAAAAAACTCTCCGCAGGAGAAGGTAGAGGCTATATGAGCGACTTTCCAGGAAATGTACAAGGTGAATGATACCATTTGCCCGAACCACGACCTGGAAAATCGCGTCTCTGTGCACAACTTCTACCTTTGAAATGATATAGAGCACTGGCGATCTGAGAACATAGGTTTTACCGAGTTCAATGACGATAACATGGCAAATAATGTTATCGTCGATGAAAGGGTTCACCCCCGTTCATATCAAAGGTGGAGCTCCAAGCGATCTTCGACTCATTGAGGAGGAAGAAATCTGCGGGAATCGATGGAGTATCGAACATTGTGCTTCGACATCTCCCTCTAGAAGTGGTGGACATTTACACCACTCTGTTTAACAATGTACTGAATAATGCACATTATATAGCGCATTGGAAAACAGCAGTGATACAACCCATCCCCAAAAGGGGTAAGGACACTTCCAATCTGGCAAATCTCCGGTCGATAAGTCTCCTTCCGAACATCAGCAAGGTATTCGAGAAAGTGATCAATAGAGCCCTGCTGAAGTGGACTGAGAACAGTAATTTAATTACGGATAACCAATTCGGTTTTAAGGTGGGGCATGATACAATACATGCCGCGTCTAAACTGGTATCGGATATACAATGGAACAAATGCAAGAACCAATGCACGGGTGCCTGCCTGATTGACTTGGAGAAGGCCTTCGACACCGTATGGCTAGAGGGACTCTTCTATAAGCTGAGAAGGCTGGGCATAAGCAAACCACTGCTGTACATACTTCATAACATGCTCACCAGTAGACAGTTCATTGTCAAAAATGGCAATGTGACTTCTGCTGGAACATTTCGAATTAAAAACGGTCTGCAACAAGGTGCGGTTAATTCACCGATCCTTTTCAACATTTACACGAACGATCTCATAGGATCACTTCACCATGCCATAGCGTACACAGACGACTTGATCGCGTACAGATCAGGACCAAAAATCGAGGTCATTGCAATTCTCTCGCAACGTGACTTCGATAAGATTCGGCGATATTGCGATGGCTGGAAGTTGAAGACCAACTTCCAAAAATCGGAAATCATTCTTTTTAGGACGCCATTGTCTGGTGCCTCTAGGGATACCAGAAAGAATTGGCGAAAGTTCTCAATCGTTGGACCACACGGACAGCCACTTGCGAGTCGAAGTGTAGTCAGATACCTGGGGCTCTGGTTAGACCAATATCTATATTTTAACAAACATATAGATGCTGCTCTGGCTAGAGCCAAAGGTGCTTTTGCCCTTACAAAGAGACTTTTTTATAGCAAGCAACTCGATGCAAGGGTAAAGGTAATCTGCTACATGACCCTCATTAGGCACATGCTCCTATATGGATGCTCCGTGTGGTTCAACATGGGAGCAGCTTGTTGGAAAAGATTTGGATGTTTGAGAGGGCTTGCCTTCGGGCTTGCCTTCATTTATACAGAACACCAGAGTCCCAGTACATAAAATTCTATCCCAATGAGGTCCTATACAACAGGGCTAACCTAATAAGAGTTGATAATTTCGTTATCAAGCTGATTCGAAGGCACATTGCAAGAGTAATGAGCTCGACGAATAACCTGACCTCTGGGGCTTATTACCCCAATTACGAGTATCATGAGAGAGTGCGCCTTATCGGCTTTGTTCCCCCAGAGGTGTTCCTCTATTTTGATAAGGGTCTGATCCAGGACAGATTGGCGGTGCCGCTAGTCTTCCACGTTGCTCGGACAGTTGTGGGTAGGCGACTCAACTATGACAGAGACGTTGCATACGGCAGTGTGGAGCGTTTCCAGTTTAGGGCGGTATCGGGTCGTGATGTTGAGGACGTACAACGTCAGTACGGTCATTTCTGGTGGCTAGCCGAAAGAGAGGAAACTCCTTCGTCGTTTCCCCCTAATCCAGGGTAGACTATTTGAGGTTTAAAGTTGGCTGTTCTTGACCATGGCCGACTTACATAGTTTAGGTTTAGGTAGTTTAGGTAGGTTGTAGGTAATAATTTAATAAAAAAAAAATAAAAAAAAAAATACAAATCCACAGCACTTGGATGAAAAAATACAAAAAAAGCACAAAAAACACAAAAAAAAAAATATAAAATAAAAAACAAACAGCACTCGATAAAAAAAAACCAAAAAAAAATTAACGTATAAAAATACGTAAGGTAGAATAATATAAGCTAATTTAGAATAAGGTAGTTTAAGATTTATTTTAAGGTAGATTTGTAAGTTTTATATATAAGATAAATAAGTTCATATACTAAGTTTTTTCCTTTTATTAAACATTTTTCTTAGTATCAATAGTTAATTGAATAATAAAATAAATAAATAACTAAACTTAGTTACGTCGAAAGACATAATTTTAAGTATTAGGTTTAGCTTAGAGCGCCCGCATAGGGCCAGTAATATAGATAATGAATTGATTAATAAAAATGCATTAAAAATGAATGAAATGAGGACCATCAGCTCATTCTGCGCTCAAATTGCCACTGAATTTGCAAACGATAGATGAACCAAAATCAGCAATGGCGAAAGAGTGTACGAAGGCGCACAAGCGAGGATTGGAGGCACTTGATCGAACGTTGAAAGATTTGCGACAATTATTAGGTACGACAATTCAGCTGGCCGGCGATTTTTGCCACACGCTGCCAGTCATTCCGAGATTCAACCCTTGGTTCTCGTAGAAGAAAGATAAGAAAATAAAAACTCAAGTGCGAATTTCTGTATCGCAGGATATCTTTCCTATGCTTTGGAGGAGCTCATACATTACAAAAAAGATCCCAAAAACGAAATTTTCAATTACCGACGAATTGCTAAACTCTCCTGCATACCAAAGATCTTTGAATTGTTTATGATACAAAGTTCTTCCATTGCAAATATTAACGACTCTAAAATTCTACGCTGATGACATGACAATCTTCAGGCAAATTTCATTCCCCGATGACTCTCACCAACTTCAACCTGATTTGCACAACTTTGCAACCTGGTACCAACGAAATTTTCTTGAGCTCAATGTCAGCAAATGTCAAGCCATTACATATACTCGTAAGCGTCTTCCACCAGTCCCTAGATCCTATCTGATCTGTGACGAACCCGTCCCTTCCGTCTCTTTATTGCGTGATTTGGGTGTAATCTGTGACCGAGAACTAAATTTTCGCTGTCATATTGATAACATTATTGGCAGAGCTAACTCCGCGCTTGGTTTTGTGAAACACTGGTCTGAGTAATTCTCCAACCCACATGTCACGAAATCTCTCTTTTTCACATTTGTTAGACCAATCCTTGAATATGCCAGCGAAGTATGGTCGCTCTATCACGATACCCATTTCTTTCGAATTGAGGCTGTTCAACGCAAATTTATCTGTTTTGCTCTACGCGATCTTCCTTGGGTCGACAGATAAAGGGTGTTTTTTTACAGGTTTGTTTTTCGAATTGGCAATACTTCTGCAAATAAAACAGTAGTGAATTATTTGCTTACGGACGGTGAATTTTAGCCATTTGAAATTAAATTCCGGGTTAGAACAGTGGCCATACTGTGGTGGAACTTGATAAGCAATATCACTACGGATGTAAATGGCGAGGCCACGGTGGGGAAAGAATAATGACACTAAGTTATATCCAGGCAGTTTCAAATCGGAAGATTCTTCAACTACCTGTGTTTCGCTTAGTGCCAAAACAGCTGGTTTATGGGAATGGCCGTGGGCGTACACATCGAAGAAATTCATTCGAAGCCCACGAATGTTGGAAAAATCAACCCTAAATTCCCTCATCACTACAACATAGAAACACAAAAAGACACGACTCTGACGTAACTAAGCGAAGCTGTGAAGTGAAGATCCAATGAATAGTTTTCCAAAACAAACTGTCGCAGGTGCTATGCCCAAACGACAATCAGCTAAGGTCCGCTATTCGGATAAACATTGCATCAAATGTTACACTCTCTCAGTCATCGCAACTGGAAGTATGTACATACATAGCACGTACTCCAATTGCGATAACAAAGAAGCGCAACAGCGGGTGAGAGGGGGTGGAAGATGGAAAGCACCGGCACTGAATAATTTTTTTTATTTTTCCCACTGCACTTTATAGCACTGGTTTTTTTTTTATTTATTTCTTTTTCCACTGCACCACACTGAATGTAATTTGACGCGCGCGAACAGTTATTGATTGTCGATTTATTTATTTTTTTAGTTTTTTTTGTAGCGATCTTATTCTACGTGCGCGCACGACGACAGGCAGCAGGCAACTCCTTTTGTGCTCAGTTTAGTTTCACCATTTCACCATGAATAGACTTACGCCAACAACGCTTGCAAATTGTGCAAATTCATTTCGAAAATGTTGGTTCACTTCGCGAAACTTACCGTGCGCTACGTCCATTTTACGGTCGACATAATCGTCCATCCGAGCAAGTAATTCCAATAACCATGGATCGTTTTACCACTACGCATATTCTAATTGATAGCACGCATCCGCAAAAACGTTGTACGGTGCGCACCGAAGAAGCTGTTGCTGCTGTGGAGCGTAGTATTGAGGAAGACGATTCACCATCGTGCACAGCAATTGCAGTTGTGTCCATCCATTTTATGGAAGATTTTGTGGAAAGATCTTGGTTTACGAGCTTAGAAAATCCAGCTGGTGCAAGAATTGAACCCGCTTTACCATCGTGTGCGTCATACTTTCGATGAACGTCCCGAAAACGAGATTGCTCTTGATCCTCATTTTCACCACAAAATTTTGTTCACCGATGAGGCTCATTTTGGGTTGAATGGCTACACCAACAAGCAAAATTGCCGCATTTTGAGTGAAGAAAATTCACAAGTCATTATTAAGATACCGTTGTATCCACAAAAAGTCACTGTTTCATGTGCTTTATGGGCTGGTGGAATCATTGGTCAATATTTTTCAATATTGGTCAATACTTTTTCGTTTCCCAATTGAATGGCATATAGAAGAGCATTAATATAGAAGAGCTGTGGTTTCAACAAGGTGGCGCTACATGCCACACAGAGCGCGTGTGGCATGTTGCGTAAACACCTTGTTTGTAAACACGAATGGCACAAAATTATCTCTCCAATAAACCTAATGCCATGGCCATTACCATGATTTCTATGTATTTTACTTAATTTTAAACACCTATACCTCTAAAAAAAAACATCATTTATAACCTACCCCCTGTGAAGATCGTTTAAAATTAATAAACGTACAATCACTGCGAAAATCGTGAAATTGGCGACATCCTTTTTGTACATCAGCTATTAGCAGGAAACATCGACAGCCCTGCCCTGATACAAATGATCTGCATCTCTCTTTCGCCCTAACTTTCACCGCACCAACTATGGCTATAACGAACCTATGTCTAGAATACTGCGCATGGTCAATGATACAAGCTCCTTCGATTTTCAGTGCAGCAAATTTGCATTTAGAAATTCCCTTCGTAATCCCACCTCCTCTCCATTTCCTCCTTAGTTTTTTAGTTTAGTTTTAAGTTAGCTTTAAGTCTTTTTTTTGGCTTAATTCAGGTTAAGTTAGGTTAATTTAGCTTGTACTAAGCTTAAAATAAATAAAGTACTAATTCTCTACAACCTTTTTTTTACTAAAAGATCCGTTAATTGCTTGAAAATTCAAATTTGTGTTTTTTGTCTATACTTTCATAAAAAAAAGTGGGCATATTATATTGTCCTCTACTTTACTGGTCCACATAATATTAAATTATTATTTTGTTTTCTTTTAGGTTGCCAAGGCCTGTAAACGTGACAACATGGATGGGCTTTTCTTGCCTTCCTCGCCCATTTCAGCCTCTACCAAAGAACATGGATTGCACAGTCATAGGATGGGGTAAACGACGAAATCGTGATCAGTCAGGCACAAGTGTTTTGCATCAAGCGGAGGTGCCTATTATACCAATGGAAAACTGTCGATCAGTGTATCATGATTACACGATTACAAAAAATATGTTCTGCGCTGGACACAAACGAGGTCGAATAGACACATGTGCAGGCGATTCCGGTGGCCCTTTACTCTGCAGAGACAGTACGAAACCTAATCACCCATGGACTATATTCGGCATTACCAGTTTTGGCGATGGGTGCGCCAAACGCAATAAGTTCGGTATTTATGCCAAAGTTCCCAATTACGTTGATTGGATATGGTCGGTTGTAAACTGCAATGGCAACTGCAAGCCGCAAACTCCAAAGCGATATTAGTATATTTTTTTTTACCTTCTGATAGTTGTAAATTAGTGGTTTCGACATCTCCCAAAGGGAATAAATCAAGGCAAAAATAACATAGAATGATTTTACCAGGAGAAATATGA